>JAZHRO010000030.1:29515000-30107500 GCA_037157565.1 Thalassia testudinum | reverse complement strand
GTGCGACGCGGACAACCGGTTGCGGCCAATTTTGCATGCGCGGGCTCGCTAGAGCGAGCATGCACGCATGGAAGGAGATGGAGCCGGTTGCTGGCGTGCGCGTGGAGGCTTGCGCGCTGTGTGGAGCTGCCGTTGCCTTGATGCTGCTGCTGTTGAGCTTCAGAGCTCGAATCTGCGGCAATGGCGTGAAGAGCTTTGAGCGGGTGAAACAGAGAAATGAACCACCACGCCCACCGGCTCTTTGATGAGCTGGGCGGTGGTGGGACTCACAGTGGTGGTCGTGGACCACTGTGAGCTGCTCCTGCCTGCAGCATATCTCTTCAGTGGAAGAGGTGTTACGTATGGAGTGGAGAGGGGAGGAGACGGCCTGGAGGAAGGGGGCTGCTGTGTGTCTGGACCAGGCTCTCCTGCGCAAGGAAGCAAGGAGGGCTTTTTAAAGGAGATTGAGGCATGCACAGCCATGCCCTGGGCGTGCATGCCTAGCCATGCAGCGGCAGTGCATGCTTTGGCAAAGAATGGCGTGAAGAAGAGCAAGCCATGCCTTGCAGTTGTGCGGAGAAGAAATTCAAAGCCAATAAAAAAATGAAGATGGTGAATTTGCGAGGTAGTACTTGAGGAATACGTTAATTACAAGGCCAAATATTCACTTTCCTCCCCTCTCAAATAAATGCATGCACGTGTCAACTTTTACGAATGCAACTATGGCTACCTAATATGCAATGGCAATGCTAGGAAATAACACAAGATGGCATAATTGTTGGTGTATTTTTGCTGTGCAATCATGGGGCCTCTTGTAAGATTTCGATTGTCCCCCATGAAGTGGGCATCCTAAGAGCCTTGCTGCATTCTCTCTTCCACCCTCTGGTTAACCATCCCTTGTAGGTGGAAGTGAATTCTACTTTACTATATTACTGGTGGAATGGCAAAGTCCAGGTTGGGTGGAGAGCATCCAGAGATTTTAACCGCATTCTTAGGAAGAAAAATCAAATCGAATCCTTATCTTACGTTTATTATACGGTTAATCTCTTAGCTTCCAAGATTGCAGATGCGACTGAAGGGGATTGGAGGATTTTAAGGAGTTGACTGATCTTCCATGTCGTCTCAGTGGAATACAACGGCTTGACAGCATCCAATGCCCTTACATTAATGCTTGACTTCCCTGAGGTGGTTGTGGTGCTGGTTTTGTTCTCTCCTTGTTCTTTACTTCCCTGTAGTTTGCCTTGCTGGAGCTTTTATACTATTTTTTTTGGTGTGTCCTTGGTTTATGTACTAGGCCACGAGTCATGGTCCTTCTTTTCCTGTATGAGGTAGGTTTTGGTCTAGTCCCCTTGCCTCCCCTTTTATGGCCTCCAGGGACTGGGGGATGAATAAAATTTGGTCCGGGTTTTATTATAAAAAAAAGTCCAAAAATATTCTTTTATTCCAAAAATGTTGATTTTATTTAAAAATGAATGAATGAATCAATGAATAAAACAATTTGGTTAGTTATCTACAAAAGAATTAATTAAAATATATTACAATGCTTGAAAACATGTGTACACAAACAAGCATAAAAAACTATGTATAACTACTCTATGTTAATTATTTACAACTAATATAGATAATACCTAAGTATAGGTACAAAAATAGTTAATAATATTTACTATACTAAATTATATTAACATATTAATACTATAGTGACATTTATTATATATACAGTTGTTGGTGCTAGAGCACCGCGATCGTTTATTTTGATGATAACAAAACACGTGTCATTTAACATTTGCACCTGAAGTCTTAGATTTTAGGTTAATTGCAAATGAAGACGTGGTTAGACGGAATTCGAGCTCGCATCCAGGATGGATTAGAGGAGCTTGACGGAGGACAGAGGAGCTTCGCAAGGAGCGATGGCTTAAAGAAGGAAGGAGATGAAGAATATGATAGATTTCCTTTCCTTGTAATCGTTGTACTTTTGTTTCTTTTGTTGCTCTTTATTTTTGTTTCTTAGATTCATGCTAAAGAGCCTCAAATAACCCTAATAGTAGTCTTAGGAACACTTACACAATCCTAAGATACTTAGGTTTTCTATAGAGAACTTAGAAAACCAATATAGGATTCAAATAGCCTTTTCAGACATCTATTCTGAAAATTAGACGTCTGATAATGACTTTTAAGACGTCTGACTGTTGACTCAGACATCCGATAATATTTAGGTTGGACTTAGTTAGTTCTGTTTGATGAAATCAGACGTCCAGACCTTAGTCCAGACGTCTGATGACTTTACCAGACATCCAATTAGTGGACCGTTGGCTGCCTTATTAAACACTGAAGAATATGACCGTTGCCTCGTATCAGATATATGTAGAGAACACCAGACGTTTGATACATGATCGTTTTGCCTCAGCTGACCTAAAATCTCTTCTCAGAGATTTTCTAGCCGTTGCACTCTCTTGGAAATCCATTCCCATAGAAAAGTAGGTTTCCAGACGTCCAGACATAGTGCCAGACGTCCTGTGTGTCATCTAATGGACTTTCACTAGAACCTTGTTTCGATCTGAGTCAAGTCAGGAAAGAAACCCACCTAAAATCAGACATCTGACTTTGTTCCCAGATGTCTTAAATGAGTTTTCCAGACGTCCGATGCCAGGATCAGACGTTTGATAACCCTATCAGTGTAATGATTAATCCTGATTTTGGCCTGATTTTCTTGGAGCTTGCACCCAACTGCTATGGAAGCCTTCCAAAGCCTTCCCAAGGACTCTATAAATAGAGGAGAACCTTTGCCACTCAAACATACAACAAGACACATCAAGACACACTTAGCAACATACTTTCCACATCTTTTGTGTCCAAGAGAAGTACCTCAAGCTCTAGCTCTCCAAGCTTAAGTTCTACATCTAGAGAGCATCAATCACTTGCGCACTAGCTCTCTCGCCGTAGTTCACGAGAGCACCGTTGCACTATCGCGTGGTTCACGCATCCGCGTCATCGACGCACTTCCACCAAAAAAAAGCATCCTTACTCCTATAGAGGCTTAGTTTTAGAATATCTTTGTTGGCTCTATAGGACTATTTGTAATTTACTTTGTTATTTGATTAGGTATTCGCTTTGCGAATTCCTATCTCCTTCGTGAGACAAAATCCTTCTCGTGAAGAGAAGGGGTTTGAGGTACGCTACCCTCGTATAAAGTAGCGTGGTTGTAATTGAGGTTGTACTACCCTCATTTAAGTAGTACGTTAGTGGATTTGATCAACTTGGTTGATCGAAAAATCCTAACTCGAGAGGGTTAGGTGGTGGTTTTCATCTAGTTTGGGTTTCCACCTAAAAATCATTGTATACATTGTGTGATTGCCTATTTTTTAAGATTGTTATATTTTTTATTCTGCACTTTATTGCATCGCCCCCTCCTACCAGGGAAACTACAATTGGTATCAAAGCAGGTCTCGCGTTATCGATGTTACAAACCGATGAGGATCCAGATATGGAGGGAAAAGCGTTCTTGTGCACCGAAGGACATGATACCTCGTGACCACCATACTTTGCAGGTATAGATTTCGTTTATTGGAAAAATTGTATGACTATATGGTTGCAGGCCTACGACTTTCGTGTGTGGGAAAAATGCGAATCTGCATTTGTGATTCCCAAGAAACCCGTAGGAGGTTACTCAGAAGATCAGGTTCGGAATCTCAACCTCAACGCAAAGGCAATGAATGCCTTGTATTGCGGGTTGAGTCCGAAGGAATTCGAGCGAATTCAAGAGTGCACCACCGCCCACGAGATATGGAGGAGGTTAGAAGGCACTCATGAGGAGATGAGCTCGGAAGAAGATCTCGAGAAGAAGGAAACCGCGTGCCTTGGATTCATGGCCATCACGGATAACGACAGTGACGACAGCGACAATGAGGTAAACTCGGATTTACAAGATGCTTTTAATGAGTTGTATGAGCTTAGTAAATCACTAAAAATAGAAAATGATAGCATGAAAAAGAATCTTAGTTTTCTTAAATTTGAAAATGAAAGGCTAGAAAATAAACTTAAGGATCTAGAAATATGCCCTAGTTCTAACACTTCTGAAAATGAAAATTTGCTTCTAGAAAATAAAAACCTAATTAATGAAAATAACGAATTGATTAGCGAGAACATTAGCTTAAAAACTGAAATCTCTAATTTAAAAATGAAAATGCATATGGTAGAAAAAGAAATTGCATGTCTTAGGGAAAAATCAAATAATTTGATCAATAAAGTAGAAACTTTATCTAGCCCTAAGGTTGAGAAAGGATCTCCATCAAGGAGACCCGCTAACAAATCCGGATCCAACATCACTTGGTTTCCTAAGAAAGATTTGGAATATTGTTTTGTAGGTTTCAAAGGTGACTACAACACAAAGGACTTGACATATAAGCTCAAGGCTGGTCAACTCGAGCTGGGAGGACCAAAGAGTAGACCAAGGAGAAGGACAAGAAGACCGACGACAAGGCGAACAAATGATGGACCCGCCGCACGTCGTCCGCCAGACTGGAGACCGACGTCGATGCCCGGGCCTCCAAGCTACGGATGGGAGCCCCATCCGATGTGGCATCGACCTCCTCCATTTGGGCCATTTTATTGGCCATGGTAGGTGAGGTGAAACCCTTTACCGTATCTCTTTATTATTAGCATATAGATAGGCGGAGTTAAAAACTATGAGCTAATTGTCAATTATTAAGGGGGAGATGTAAGTTAGCTAAATTTCCTTTAGTAAGGGGGAGAAGAATGGTATTTATCTTGTTGTTACAAAAAGGGGGAGGACATTACTCTTGTTAAAAGAAATTCAACCCATTTTTAGAAGAACATGTTTTAAGGGGGGAGTTATAGGTAATTTAAAATCAATTTAACCTTTTTGATAATGTTAAAAAAGGGGAGAATTTTTTGCATTATTATTTATGATTTTGTCATCATCAAAAAGGGGGAGATTGTTGGTGCTAGAGCACCGCGATCGTTTATTTTGATGATAACAAATCACGTGTCATTTAACATTTGTACTTGAATCTTAGATTTCAAGTTAATTGCAAATGAAGACGTGGTTAGACAGAATTCGAGCTCGCATTCAGGATGGATTGGAGGAGCTTGACGGAGAACAGAGGAGCTTCGTGAGGAGCGATAGCTTGAAGAAGGAAGGAAATGAAGAATATGATAGATTTCCTTTCTTTGTAATCATTGTACTTTTGTTTCTTTTGTTGCTCTTCATTTTTGTTTCTTAGATTCATGCTAAAGAGCCTCAAAGAACCCTAACAGTAGCCCTAGGAACACTTACACAACCCTAGGATACTTAGGTTTTCTGTAGAGAACTTAGAAAACCAATATAGGGTTCAAACAGCCTTTTCAGAAGTCTAATCTGAAAATCAGACATCTGATAATGACTTTTAAGACGTCTGACTGTTAACTCAGACGCCCGATAATGTTTAGGCTGGACTTAGTTAGTTCTGTCTGATGAAATCAGAGGTCTAGACCTTAGCCCAGATGTCTTAGAAGATGTCTGATGACTTTGCCAGACATCCAATTAGTGGACCGTTGGCTGCCTTATCAAACACTGAAGAATATGACCGTTGCTTCATATCAGACGTCCGTAGAGGACACCAGACATCTGATACATGACCGTTTTGCCTCGGCTGACCCAAAATCTCTTCTCAGAGATTTTCTAGCCGTTGCACTCTCTTGGAAATCCATTCCCGCAGAAAAGTAGGTTTCCAAATGTCCAGACATAGTGCCAGACATCCTGTGTGTCGTCTGATGGACTTTCACTAGAACCTTGTTTCGATCTGAGTCAAGTCAGGAAAGAAACCCGCCTAAAATCAGACATCTGACTTTGTTCCCAGACATCTTAAATGAGTTTTCCAGACGTCCAATGCCAGGATTAGACGTCTGATAACCCTGTCAATGTAATGATTAATCCTGATTTCGACCTGATTTTCTTGGAGATTGCACCCAACTACTATGGAAGCCTTCCAAAGCCTTGCAAAGCCTTCCTAAGGCCTCTATAAATAGAGGAGAACCTTTGCCACTCAAACATACAACAAGACACATCACGACACACTTAGCAACATACTTTCACATCTTTTGTGTCCAAGAGAAGTAGCTCAAGCTTTAGCTCTCCAAGCTTAAGTTCTACATCTAGAGAGCATCGATCACTTGCGCACCAGCTCTCCTGCCGTAGTTCATGAGAGCACCATTGCGCCGTCCCGTGGTTCACGCATTCGCATCATTGATGCACTTCCACCAAAGGGAAGCATCCTTACTCCTATAGAAGCTTAGTTTTAGAATATCTTTGTTGGCTCTATAGGACTATTTGTAATTTACTTTGTTATTTGGCTGGGTATTTGCTTTGCGAATTCCCGTCTCCTTCGTGAGACAAAATCCTTCTCGTGAAGAGAAGGGGTTTGAGGTACGCTACCCTCGTATAAAGTAGCGTGGTTGTAATTGAGGTTGTACTACCCTCGTTTAAGTAGTACGTTAGTGGATTTGATCAACTTGGTTTATCGGAAAATCCTAACTCGAGAGGGTTAGGTGGTGGTTTTCACCCGGTTTGGGTTTCCACTTAAAAATCATTGTGTACATTGTGTGATTGTCTTTTTTGTAAGATTGTTATATTTTTTATTCTGCACTTTATTGCGTCACCCCCTCCTACCAAAGAAACTACAATAGTAACATAAATAAGCGTCGCTAAAACCTTAGTAAAATTATATACATAGCATAAGGAAAAATAGTTATCTTTACTGACATATATACAATTGTAAAGTGACGGATGAATCTGTCACTAAAGATCTTAGGTTATTTATATACATTTCTGAGACCTCAAACAAGTACCTATTCTACTTATATATATATATACACTTACTATATACATATACTTATTTATTTACATTTAATTACATTATTTATATACATATACATTATATACTATATATTTATATATTATACATATATGTATACACATTATACAACACACGCACACACACAGGGCTCAAGTGTTCAACGCTTAGCACTTAGCCGCTCAGGCTAGTTCTGTTCTCTCCTCTTCTACCTTAACACTTAGACAAAAATTAGGCTTAATGTGGGCGAGCAGCCTCTTCGAGGGATACGCTACACCCTTTACAAGGTGGGACATGACCTCTACTAGGGCCACCCTAGTTTTCTAATTAGGTGCGTTACTATTAGTCGCTTTGAAACGGATTTTAAAATCGTCGCGTTGCAATATAGATTGAATCAGTACGAAAAACAGATAATATTTATAACTCGAATGAAAGCCCGAGGTCGAACACAGGGAGCAAATAGGAATTCACACACTAATCTCAAATACTGTAAATGAGTACAAGAATTTAAATCACAAAATGATATTCACTAAATACTAATCTATCACTTTAGATATTCAATGAATTTTCATGTATTTTGAGACAATAAAAAGGTAGAGAAGCTAAAATAATGGTGATTTAAGTCACCAATTATTCTCTAAGCATATATATATCAAGTATCTCAACAGTATCAAGTATCAAGCCTCAAATCAATCGTCAAGTTTGATGACCAGATGACTTAACCGTCAAGCTTAGGTCTTCTTCTCTTCTTCTGCTTCTGCTTTCTTCTTCTTTCCTTCTTCTTCTTCCTCTTTTGCCTTCTTTTCTTCTCTGCTTTCTCTTCACGCACAAGCCTCCTTCCTTTCTTCCTCTTCTACCTTCTTTTTTAGGCCCTCTTCTTTTCTCTTCTGCAGCTCTTCTCTTCTTCTTTCTTTCTTCACATAGAGGGCAGCGAACTCAGAATTGGCTAAGTGTCTTACAGGGTAAAACCCTCCCCTACCCCGCACACTCTCTCTCGTTCTCTCCTCTTAGGTTCTACCTTCTCAAGGCCATAAGTCAGGATAGTCGGGCAAACAGGTAGGCGCGCACCTAGTACCAGGCTCACCGACGTGGGTGGTGAGCGAGGAGTGCTTAGCTTAGGCAGCTTATTGGGTCTGCCAGATCCGCGGAGTCAGAGTCGCGGACGAGGCGCATGAGGGTGCGTGCAGGGACCTTACCCCTGTGCGTGCTGAGGCAAAGAGCCATGCAACTTTTTCAATTTATGCGACTACATTTGCTCAGTGATCCATGATGTGGGACTAAATGTCCCATATCCTTCGCGTGCATCTGCTGTTGAGGGCAGCTGTGCTCCTTCGTTCAATTCACAAAAGAGGAAGGTCAAAATCCTTAATCACTGGTCCACGCGCGCTCCTGATGCAATCTCGCATCTTCTGAAGCACACACCGGGGTGAATCTCTGCACAAACAAAGCATGGAGCTTCACGAAGAAGCTCCAACAATGGAGCAGGGGTGGCTGTACCTGAAACTAGAAAAAATGAGCTAAAAGCCCCAATTAGAGTGTTCAAAAGCTTCACCTTGGTGAGGCGAAGTCGACGGTGGTGGTTACGTAGAGTTTGAGTGGTTGAGGTGGCTGGACAGAGTCGGGAATGACGACGGAAAGGTGGGTTGTTCGGTGGATGATGTGGGCGAGTGGAGTGGCATATAGGGAGAGGGTTTTGTAGAGGGTGGTGTGGAGAAGGTCGTGAGGTAGTTGGCGAGGCATTTGGTGGTCTGTGGTGGTGGCGCGGGCTCACTGGAGCCCGACCGGTTGTGGAGAA
This sequence comes from Thalassia testudinum, assembly GCA_037157565.1. Taxonomy (NCBI): domain Eukaryota; kingdom Viridiplantae; phylum Streptophyta; class Magnoliopsida; order Alismatales; family Hydrocharitaceae; genus Thalassia; species Thalassia testudinum. The sequence continues at coordinate 30,098,878 of JAZHRO010000030.1, read as the reverse complement.
GACGGTGAGGGAGATAGGTGGTCAGCGGTCGAATTAAGAAGTTGAGTGGGGGGGAAGAAAGGAGAGAGAAAAAGGGAGCTTATGGACCTAGAATTGTAGACGAAGGAGGTAGGGTGGCATCGATTGTGGTTGGCCGACGCTGTGGATAAAGGGTTTTTTGACGAGGGAGATGGTGAGGATGAAGGGGCTAGGGCGCCTCTGAGTTGGCCATCAAGAGGCAGACGAAGTCGGGAGGGGAAGGAGATGCTCCCAATTTGACCGTTGGGAGGTCGTAGGTTGACGGAGGGAGATGCTCGCCATAGCTAGGTCGGAGGAGGCCGGAGGTAGGGTTAGGAAGAGCTTTTTGGCCACAAAACTAGCTGAAAAATTATGCAAGGCCTCGGAGGTGCTTATAAAGGGCTTAGGAGGAGGTTCCAAGCTTGGAAACAAGCTTGGAGACCTTGGATCTTATGTAAACGAATGATACCCATTCTTTCTAAAGGTTCGCATGAGCATTTGGGAAGGAGTTGGGATCCCTGGATGGGCTCATTTGGAAGGAAATTTCCCAAGGAATCTATGTTTCAAATCTATGATTGATTGATTGAGAATCAAGCGAGAAATCCTCGATTGAAACTCGACGGTGAAGGTTTAGCCTTCAAAAATGGCGCGGGGACCTTCTTGTGAAGAAGACAAAGTTGGGGCGCTATTTGTAATAGAATTCAAAAGTCAAGGGTCTGAATGAGATAGAAAGGTCTAATTGGACCAAAATGCAAACTTGGTCAAGATGATCTCAGATTGGGCCCAAATTTTGGTACAAACCTAATTTTGACCCAAGGAATCCAATGGTGAAGTTAGATTTAGGTTTTGACCAAGTTTTACTAGGTAATTTATGCAAACACCCAAATTAGGGCAAATGTCTGTCTGAGACTATTTTGGGCCAAGATGGGTTCTGATGGTCAAATTGAAGGTTCCAAACCCTAGAGAATATTTTTCTATGAATTTTAGAGGGTTTAGGTGAATTTTATCCTGACTAAAACCTCAGTTAATTAATCAGGTCTGTTTTTACGTTTTCAAAAGTCATTTAATTCTCAAAACATGTGCAAACCATTTTCTGTCTGTTCTAATCCACTTATTAGCCTTTTAGGACCATTTGACCCTTAATTACCCTCTGGGACAACCCATGATTGTACTGCATTCATGCTATGATGGTAAAACTACAATTTTAACCCTGTTTTCTTATCTTTCCCTCATAATGAATTTACAGTGAAATATGACTCTCTGGTAGTTATGTAGGAGCATTTACTGACTTAATTAGATCAAAATGAGCTAGTTATGGCTCATGATGGTGTTCCCATCAAATACATGCAGATTTAAGCTCAATTTGGGCCCAATTCAAACCTGCTATAGTGCATGGGCCCAATATCCAAATGCTCATTCAAATGCCAATTCATGCTTAGGGGAAGTAATGGGTATGGTAATTTGTGCTTGACGCTATGACGAGTGGAGAGAAGAGAACACAAAACACTTTTATACCACATTACCACTTCTTACACCCATGATGTGGGACAATTGGGAGTGCTTAATTGAGCGCTACTGCCATCGCGCACATGTGTGAAAATCGAGATTTTGCCCCTCAATTTGAGGGTCCAAATTAAGTCCAATTTCTAATTAATACATATTTTTGGAAAGCCCTTATATAAGGCTATATAATTATCTAATTATTTTATATAAATAAATAATTTACATATATAATAAAATTAGTTAAAGTTTGTTGTTTGTACATGTCAAATTAGATGTTAATTTGTTAATTAAAGTATAAATTAGTTAATTAATTATCAAATCAAATTAATACAGAGTTAATATACATAATAAATTATTTATTAAATATTTTTATTATATTTTAGAAGCTTTAATTTAATTTATATATAATTAAATATTGGTTTAAGATGGTTTTTCATATAAATATCTATAAATACTATAATATAGTATAAATACGGTTTAAATAAGTTGAAAATACTTAATATAATGTAATGCAAATATACAATATAAATTATCTTAATATTAACTTAAATTACTAATTTATTTTATTTTAACTTAATAAATTACCTAATTAACTTAATAACTTAATTATTTACTGTAAATATATACTTAAATTAAATTATAGGTATTATATAGTACACAATATATATATGTATATAAATGCGTATGTACAGTATTAGGTATAAATATGTACATTTAAATAGATTTATATAATTACTTAGTTATTATGCATTTAAGTTATATAAATTAATATAACATAATACAATAAGATTATATATACGTTAAATTATTCTAAATACTTAATTTAATACATAGAATACATATATATGTTATTTATAGATCTTTTGTACATATTGTATACTATATACATATAGCTTATGTTTAGTTTATATATATAAGTACATACATAATATGCATGGTATTTATGGGTATTTTTGGGGTTTTTATTCTTTTTATGGGTTTTATATACATAGTAGAGATAAGGGATGACAGAGAAAGAAAGAGATGAGAGAGAAGGAATTGCTTTTGGTTGTTTTTGAGCTTAGTTTTTTTATTAAGTTTCAAGATATACTGAATAGTCGGCTGGTATATTCTACCAAGCTGAGGGTTCAGATTACCTTAAAACTTTGCATACACTTAGAAATAAATCTAATCCTACTCAAGACACATTTATTTTATTTTTTTGTGATTCTTTTATAATTTTTATTTATGTTAAAAATTCATACATTCTAAACCTTAAAGAGTATTTTGAAGTGAAATCTAAGTCTTCACAATGGGATCTAAGTGCTGAACATGCTCGATATATCAGTTAAAACCTTCAACACATCACATGAAATCAGATATTGTAATTAAACATGATTTTCAAATCTATTTCATTCTATTTTTACATTTGGACAGTTTACACATTCAAAAATAGTTGACAAAAGAATTGAAATAAGATTACATGCAATTCAAATTGAATTAAAATCCACTTTTAGTACATGAATGCTTGTACAAATAGTCCTAATACTAAACACAAGTCAGCTTCATAAATACTTCAAATCCTAGCCAAAATTATCCATAACAGTAGCTGTAGCGGCTGCTGCTGAATCAAATCAGTACTGCTAAAATTCAGTAGCTGCAATTACTGATGTTGTCCAAATTAGTAGTTCAAGTGCTACTACAAAAGATCCAGGCGTCTTTTTCAATAATCAGACTTCTTAAAAGAATGCTACAACTACTGATGCAGCCCTTGGTGTTTCTATGCTGCTACATAAGTCATCCAGCAGCTATAGCTGCTATGCTGCTACATGCTCAAAACCATCTCACATCATCTCATCACTCAAAAACAGGATGAAATCCTTTGAATGTAGCTGCCTTGCAGCACTTTGATTTACTTAATTTGGGAGATCTGATTCACGACTACACATTTGCTTGATCCATAAAAAAAAATCTTATTAAAATCTCATGTGAAATCAAATGCTCGTAAAATCCAAATCTCATTTTAAATCTGAAGTAGTTGATAGAAATCTCATAGAAAATTACCTCCAATTCATTCAAACTTCTCGAAAACCAAAATCCACCTCCCAAGAATATTAAATCCTTGATCTGACCTCCATCATACACTATAGACAGTGTAAGATGTAGACTCATCTCAAGATTTAATACAAGGAAACTCAATCACCCATGTCTTTTCAAATCACATACAAACAATAAATCTCAATAGAAATCAGAGTTCATAAAATTCACAATAATCTTGATCTATTACCCCTTTTATGTCATAGACAACATGAAGAAGAGAAATTAGATCGGATTATAGGTGCATTCACATTTCAATCTGAAATCTTGATTAATGTCAAATCAAAACAAATTAGAAACAATCGTTAGTTCATCTCGGTAAAAACCAGATCAGGGGTCCTTGTTCATCCTCAAATCAGTGTAACTGATTATATTTGGTCAAACTATCCAAAATAAAGCTCAAATTGGGTTCATGCTCATCCACACATTCAAAACCAAATCCAAAACCTTGGACTCATTGCATGACACCCAATTAAGCAATTAAAAACTTCAAATAGCTCAATTGAATCCGATAAAAATCAAATGATCTCCAAATCATACAATTGGGCATTAAAAGAAATTTAAAAAAAAAATCGAGCAATTTGAGATGATAAAACCAGATCGGAGAGTCTTTGTGAATTTATGGAGTGAGCAAGAGACCCCCCAAATGGGTTGTAGGCGTTAATTTCAGATCTAGGAACCAAAATTCCAGATCTGAAATTAGGCCTTGATGGATGGGTGGATGATCGATAAAATGTGAGGAAAAATCAGAAATGAATCGTGAAGCATAGAGAAAGCTATATGAGTCTAAATGAAGGTGGAAAAACACCTCTCTGATCTGAATTGATCAGAGAGGACGGAGTGGATCTAAGCTAATCTACTCCTAAACTACACTAAATCATCATCAAATTTGATTTCTAATTTACTCCTACTGATCTAAATTACACTAATTACTAATCTAAGCTACTCTATAAAGCAGGAAATCCTATCTAACAGGAGGAATGGGGTTGCTTGGATCCAAAGCTGGCGGCTAAGGAGGAAGAATGGGGGGAGATCTCTAGCGAATGAAGAGCCCACAAGAGGAGCTCCAGGGTCGTCCTTAGGCGTATGTCATCCCTAGCGGTGAGGAGGAATTAGAGGTGAAAAACCACGCCCCTTTCACAGGCATGGCGAGTGAAGAGGTTAGGAGGGCTGGAGAGGGAGGAAAGGATTGCCTCAAGAAAGTAGGAGGGGAGGTGATGGCCATGTGCGTGAGCTGAGGAGGGACTTAAGTAGGCAGGGGAGTGAGTCAAATCACCACAGAGGTGAGATCAAACACCTAGGGCATGGGCAGTGGGGAAGAACAGAAAGAGGCGTGCGAAGTTTCAATCCAAATCACGGCCGTTGGATGAAATCTAGAGAGGAAGGTGAACACATGCACCGAAGCGCAGAAGCTTCAATTTGAGTTGGGCCTTAGGATCAAGAAAGCGAGCATGTGATGCGCAACACGTCAACAATCATAAGAATGCACTATTGTCAGGTTTTTGTCCCTAGCAACGGTGCAAAAAATATGATGGTCAACTACCAGTTCGTACTAAAAAGGGTTGTTGTTGTAGTATATGTCACAAATACAAACCGTTGTCGCGTCAATTTTATTTATTTACTTAATATTTACTGGTTTATTCCAAGTTGTTCACTGGGAGGTAGTTATTGATATACAGCACTCTCTAAGTCAAATAATATTCTTTAATTCCAAAAAGATTAATTTTATATACATGAATGAATGAATGAATCAAAGAATTAAAGAATGAAACAATTATATACAAAAGAATGAATTACAATGCTTGCAAACAATTATATACAAACAAGCATAAAAAAATTATAATTAAATACTCTATATTATTTATTTACAACTTATAATAATAATACTTAGCTATGTGTACAATAATAAGTAATAATATATACTATACTAACTTAAGTTAACATACTAACATTTACTGTAACATATAATGTACCTACAGTAACGAATATAAGTGTTGCTATAACCTTAGAAAAATTTTATACATAAGCTACGGTAAAAATAGGATCTAAACTGACGTTTAGTCTATCTACAATGACGGATACATATGTCACTAAAGGTATGTCTTATTTATCTACATATATAGCTTAAACACTACTCTATATACTCTAAGTATACTTATATACATATTATTTACATATATAGTATATATATACACTATATTACATATATACAGGCGCACGCACACAGCTCACAACGAACACTCGAGCACGGGCACAGGCACAAGGCGACACTTAGCCAATTTTCTGAACTCTCCTCTCATATTTTAAGTTGTGATTACCTTTCACTTAATTAAAAATTACGTTAATTAATTGGCGGGTGGCCTTTTCGAGGGATACACAGCACCCTTAAGGGTGAGACCAGACCTACGCATTAATCTCAATTTAGGTTCCTTAATGGGCCTAATTAGGCCCACGCACAGTGCACGGCCCCCGGCCTGCACCGCACCCAATGGTCACAAGCTCATTCAGTTTCATGCTCAGAGGATAGAGGGAAGAGGGTATGTGATAAGTAGCGCTCAACACTTGACGGCTTAGGGGAGTGAAACACAAGAACAATTTAAAGCACACCGGGCACTTGCACAGCCATGATGTGGCACCTTCTTTTGCACCTGGCAGGCACTGCCATCTCAGCGCTCATGTTCTGATTTTATGATTTTGACCCTCGATTTGAGGGTCATAGTTAATTATAAATTACAAATAAATTATAGGGTTTTAAAGTACATACATAGGGCTACTTAATTATATAATTTATCTACAAAAATAATTATATTTACTATATAAATTAGCTAAAGTGTGGTATTTGTACATACTGATTTAAGGGTTTATTTCTTAATCAACGTTTAAATTAGTTAATTAATTATCTAATTGACCCTGTACAGAGTTATTATACATATTAAAGTATTTATTACAGATTTTTATTTTATTTTAGAGGTTTTATTTTAATTTATATACATTTAAATATCTATTTTCAGCCTATTATACATATAAATTATGTATAAATAGTATAATACAGTATAAATATAGTTAAATTAGTTGGAATTACTCAAAATACTATGATACAAATATACAATATAAATTAGTTCAGTTATAACTTAATTTACTAATTTATTTTCATTTAATTTATAAACTAGCTAATAACTTATTAAATTAATTATTTATTATATTTATATAATTAAATTAAGTTACTGGTGTCTTAATGTACATTATACATAGATATATACATATGTATAGTATCAATAGTAAATAATGTTATTTATCAAAGTTTATTAATTTACACAGCTTATAGTACATATAAGTTAATATAATTAATAGTTAAATATATAAATAAGTTATATACGATTTAAGTTATCTTAAATACTTAATTTATGTTATAGAATATGTACATAAGGTATATATACATATTATATACATATTATACACTATTTACATATATAGTTTAGTATATAGCTTATATTTACATGTATATACATAGTTTACATAGCATTTTTAGGCATTTTTGGGGTTTTTCTGATTTTTATGTGTTTTATATGTGTTATAGAGGTCGGAGATGAGAGAGAAAGAAAGAGATGAGGGAAATAGAGTTATTTTTGGTATTTTTCATATTGATGTCTTTTATTAAGTTCCAAGGTATACTGAATCATCGGCTTCTATGTTTTACCGAGCTGGGGTTTCAGATAACCTCAAAACTGTGCATATACCTAGAAATATAGCTAATCCTACTCACTACTCTTTTTTTTTTTCATAGTGTATTTATTTACTTACAAAGTGAGCTCATTCTAGGCCTTAATGAGGTTTAGACTTAAGAACCTAAGGCACTAGGATGTGTATAAGGGGTTGATATGCAGTAGAATGCTTCAGTTATGCTCAACATATAATATAAAAGGTGTGCAAGCAGTTCAACATGAATTCCTACTTAGATTTCAATCAATTTTGATTTTGGACAGTTGTTTACTCCCCTCGATCGTGTTTTAACAGTCAGTTGCGTCGTAGTATAGGTGACCAAGCGTTGTCAACAAATAAAAATTTATTACTTGAAAACCTAAGTATCCGAGGTCGAACACAGGAAGCAAATGGAATTTATTTACTAATCTCAATAATGTATTAACACTTAGAATTACTCAAAACGTAAGTCAGAATATAATGCAAGAGTTTAAGAGTCAAATGTGGCAAAAATAGAGAAATTGGACGTCTGATCATGGGATCAGACATCTTAAAAAGATATTTTCTCTTTTAACTCTCGCTTATTTCTTCTCCTGTCTGCTTTCTCTTCTTCTTCTTTTGACTTTCTTTCTCTGATTTTCCTTTTTCTTCTGTTCTTCTTTGGCCATATGCTTCTTCTTCCATGTTTCTTCTCTGCAGCTCTCTTGCCTTTCTCTCCTCTTTGGCTTCGCCTCTTCCTTCTGCCTTGTCTTTCCTTCTCTTTTTCCCCTACGAATCTTCTTCTTTCTTCAACCTTAGCTTTCCTCTGGCGTTCTTTCTTCCTTCTTGCTGCAGCTAAGTCTTTCTTCCTTTCCTTCTCTTGCTGTGCCTCTTCCTCCCTTAGCTTCCTCCGATGTTCTCTTCCCTTTGGCTTCTTTCCTTCTTCCCTGCACACACAACATCGAAGAGCAAAACCTACCCCTCTACCGACACCCACGTCTCTCTCTGTATATCACTCTTCAATATGCTCTCCCAAAGCTGGGTAAACGGGCTAGGTCGTGTGCCCGGGTCCAGGCGCACCGGCGTGGGTGTGGTGCGCCAGGAGTGCACGGTAGGATAGTCGGGTCGGGTTGCCAGGTCCGCGGGTTATAGGTCACGGACGAGGCGTGCTAGGTGAGGTGAGGGGCCTCACCCTAGTGATTTCAAGGTGAACAGATAATAGCACAAAATCCACTTAAACCACTCAGACAGCTCACGACTTACCGAGGTGGGACTAAAAGTCCCGCCTGCTGTTGCTGGTAACTGCAGGAGAGCGACAACACGATTGGCGCAGCTGCAAGTCCTGCGGCACCCTCTATCAGGCTGGACTTGCGCACACTCGCAACCCGCACAGTCTGGAAGCCTGGGAGCGGACGATTGTGGCCTGGAGCTAGAGAACAGTCGAGCTCGAGTCGTTGCTAATGGCGTTTGGGAGCTTGACCCTGTACGACACAAAAGGAGCCTTGCAGCTCTATCAGACCACAGGAAGACCTTCACCGTGTCACGGTAAAGGTGAGGAGATTGGTGGCAGGCCGCGGGGCGGCCTAGGAGTGCGTGCCTAGGTCACTCTGTGGATGGATTTATGGGTTAGGTCGGGGGAAGTGTGGAGTGCGTGAGGCGATCTGTGGATGGGTGGAAGATGTTCAGTGGAGTGTGGCGGAGGTTGTGAGGTGGGTGGCGAGACGTGTCGGGGTGCGGAGTGACGGATGCGTCTCGTCGAAGGGTGGCCGGAGATGGGGAAGATGCAGGCGGACAGTGGCAGTCGAGGGATGTTTTGTGAAATAGAATGAGGGAAAGGAAAGAGTGGAAGACGAGAAGGTTATCTGGAGTACTTGGAGAAAAGGGGGGGCAGAGGATACGAACGGTGCATTTGTGCCGTCGTCGGAGAAGACGGCCTTGAGGGGGAGATAACGGCGACGAGGATAGGAAGGTTTGAGCTGGTGCAGCGCGACGCGGAAGAACGAGGCAAAGTGAACCCTGCTGCTGGTATGGCAGCAGAGCGACGAGAGGGAGGAGGAAAAATCGCTGGAGCTTGCGGGCTACTTGGCTGGAGAGAGGGGAGATGAAATTTGGGGGAGTCTGCAACCAAAACAAGCTTGAGAGATTTGCAGAGGATCGAGGATCCTTTTATAGTTGCTGGCCAAGCTTCCGGTGCGTGGAGGGCAAGCCTTCTACCACTGACTTCTTGTCGGAGAAGGAAGGTAGTTGGAGATCCAAATCTCTCGTGCGTTCGCATGAGAGATTGGATGGAAATCAAATATTGTAATTGAGCTCAGATGGAAGGGGATTCCTCAGAGAATCTCCTTTCCAAATCTGGGAGGAGATCTCTGAGAAATCAGGGAGTATACCCCCTACGTTCCTTGCTGGAGAAGGATTCCTCCCCATTAATGGTGGAGGGACCTATTTGTAAGAGTGGCAAGGAAGTTAGGGGGGTTTGTGTAATAGTTTTCAAAAGATAGGGGCCAAAATGTAATTAGGTGTACTAATTTGCAAAGTAGGTCAAGATGACCTCTCCTTAGGTCCAAATTTTGGTACAAACATAATTTGGACCTAAGGAATCCAATGGTGAAGTTGGATTTTAGTTTTGACCATGTTTTATTGGACTTTTTGCATAAAAATCCAAATTAGGTCAATTAATGAGCTAGGACCCTAATCTAGGTCAAAATAGGTTCCAAAGGTCAAATTAAAGGTTCTAAACCCTAAGGGATATTTTTACATGAATTTTAGAGGGTTTAGTTGATTTTTATCTTGACCATAACCCTGTTGAATTAAGCGGGCCTGTTTTAGGGTTACCAGATGTCATTTAATTCCTAGATTGCATATGAACCCATTTTTTATTGAACCAACACACTTTTTATCTTATTCAGATCATTTGACCTATGTTTTGCCTCTGAGAAATCCCGTTTATGTATTGCAATACTAAAATTACAGTTTTACCCTTTATTTCATGTTTTCTTCTCAGAACACTTATTCCTTGAATTAAGCCCTTCTCTTGGTTATGTAGGAGCTCTTATTCTCTTTCTTGAGTCAAAATGAGCTAGTTAGGGCTTATGATGAGGCTCTCATCAACAATTCATGCACATTTATAGCTGACAAAAGAATGTTTTACAACAAATTATGAGCAATTTTACCTAAGTTAAGGTCATTTATAGTACATGAAAGCTTGTACAATAATTTTTACAACATATAAAACATGTCATCTAATTAAGGACTCTAAATCCAGATCACTACCCACTTAAATTCATTCCAACAATAGTAGGAGCAGCAACTGCAGCACTCACAGTAGTCCAAGGCACTACCCAGACGTCTTAAAATCATTTAAAATGGCTGCTACAGTGTTTCAACTCATTTCCAGCAGCTTTGAAATGGAGATTTCAGAAGCTACTTAAATGGCCAAATCCAATCCATTTTCTTTGCCATAGACAACAACGATAATGGGATTAGATTGGAAATTAATCCAATAAAAAATGTTGCTGCTACATAGCCTTGTCATGTGCTAAATTTTGGAGATTATAAACCAAAATTCTCAAATGAAAACCTCTGTTTAAAACTGATCGTGCACCAAATTCACATATTCACAAAATGCCATTGAAATCCAAATCTCTTCTCAGATCAGAGTTGTAAAATTACTTCCTAGATCTGAGATGAGTCATTCAAACTCATTAAAACTCATCTTCAAATTCTTTTAATCATTATGCAAGAACAAAATCTATCTCCCAATTGACATTGACATCTCAATAGGGTCTCCTTCTTATATTATAGACAATATAAGACAAAGCCCCTAATCAAGATATCAAAGCGTGAAAACTTGACTCAAAATCCTTCAAATCTGAATATGAAAAGATGAAGAGGGCTTCAAATTAGCAAGGCTAATTATCCTTACCTTTGACATCTAGAATTCATTTGAAAAACCATATTTAAAGAGAAATTGGGTATAAGCTCATCTTCTATTCAATTTCAAAATAAGATGCAAAAGACTCATTGCAATACTACCATTAAAAACATTAAATATGTTCCGAAAAATTTGGGAATTAATTCCCTCTTGAGGAAAGCTTGAAAACCACATAAGAATACGATCTATCCTCTCTCTTATGCCATAGACAGCACGAAGAAAGAATCTAATTCTCACAATACAAACCACTGAAAACAAACCCAAATCCTCAGATTTCACATTCAAAATCAGTGGAGGGACTTTGTGGAATAATGGAATAAATAGAGTCCCTCAAATGGATTGTGAGCGCTCAAATTAGATCTGAATGCCCAACATCAGATCTGATTTGATGCTCTGATGGGTGGGTGATTGGTGAAAAATGAGTGGAGATCAGTGAAAGTGAACAGTGAGATGAGGGGGGAGATCGGGAAATCGATATGAATACGGGAAATTACCTCTCTGATTTGAATTGATGAGAGAGGGCGAAGTCGAATTTAATCTAATATACTCCTAGACTAATCTAATCCATCAATTAGTTCACTAATTAATCCTACTACTAGAAAGCAATAAAACTAATCTATGTAAGCATTGAAAATCCTAGCTAAGTAGAGGAATGGGATGCCTGGGCTACAACTGGTCACTGCATCGACGAAGGGGATGAGGAAGATCTCCAGCGAGGAATGGGATCCCTAGCCTGTAGTTGGTCACTGCAGCGACGAATTGGAGGAGGGAAGCCACTTATGTCACCAGCAGCCGATGAATGAGGGAGGAAATTGGAGACTAGACGAAGGGATCACTCAAGGAGGAGGTAGTGATAGCGCGCACACGATCAGGGGAGGTGCTTAAGTGGAGACGAGAGTGAATCAAGGCACCTCACGGTAAGAATAGGTGATTAGGGCATGGGCAGCGAGGATGAGAGGAGAGGGCGTGCGAAGTTTTGAAATCAATTCCTAGATGCTAGATGGGATCTGGAGGTAGAGGTGACCACATGTGATGATTCTCACAAAGGTTCCAAAGCAAGGCAGCCACAAGATCGAAGGTGAAGGAGCTGGACGGTTAGGATCGGCCATGTTCTTTGATGAACAGTGCACCAAGAGGTGCACCGTTCCCAGGTTCTATTGGTGATTTTGCAAGAAAATTCCCTCAGTGAAATGGTGGAACAACAGCAGAGGAACCCTTAAGTGGTTAGGAATCCTATTAGAGCAGTCTCTAGAATGTTGCAAATAGGTCCCTATGGGTATCAAATTGGACCCTAGAGAGATTTCTAAGGATGAAATGTGATGACTTAAGGACTTAAATGAGAATCTCTAATTGCAAGGCCCTAATGATGTCCAAATGCAATCAAGTTTTTATGAAAGCTTAATTGAACATTTAGAAAGTTAATTTCACTTTTGATTTGAAGTTTTAAGCTCATTTGTGTGTTTAATTTACAATTGGATCACCATTTTACATTATTTAATATAATATCTCAATAAATGACCTAATATGCATTTTTAGCACAGATTTGGTGTTTTAGGCCTTTTTCTCTATTTCCCACATTTAACCCTTTTCATGTGTTAATTTGATAGTATTTAACCTAGTTTCTAGCTTAACTTGGGCATTTTAACTATGATGAGCCACAACTCATCAGCAAGCGACGGCCAAGATTGAGCGAGTTCATGGGGTGAATAGTGCACCTGTCTGTTGCAGCTCTTTTGCTGGATTTGCGCAAAGGCCCTTATGGCGAAACGGTAGAAGTTTTGTGAAAAAACCCATAAGTGGCTAAAAAGTCCTGCAGATCGATCCCTAGGTGTTACAAAATGACCCCTGGCATCTTACACATGAGTCCCTAGAGGTTTTAAACTCATGAAAATGTAAAGGATGAAGGACTTATATGTAATCTAATAAATGCAAGGTCCTAATGATGTTCACATGCCACCAAGTTTTTATTAAAGTATAATTGAACATTTAAGAAGTTGATTTTACTTTTGATTTAAAGTTTTGAACTCAATTATGTGTTCAATTCGCAATTGGATTATCATTTTACATTAATTAATAGAATATCTCATTTTATGACCTAATTTCATATTTTTAACATGGATTTAATATTTTAGGTCTTTTTACTATTTCCCACAATCATTTTCATGTGTTAATACGCAGTATTTAACCTAGTTTCTAACTTAACTTGGGTATTTTAGTTATGATGAGACACGCCTCATCAGTTATCTCTAGGGGTTGTTCGGAAGTGAGAAGGTATTTGAAATAATCGGTTGCTTTGGTAGAGGCCATATCCCAGGAGCCATTGCCAATGGTATTGGTAAGATTTGATTTGTTCTGCTTGGCGAATCTTTTCTTAATAACAAAGTAGAAGAACTTATTATTAGCTTCCCCATTTTTAATCCATTCAACCTTAGCTTTCTGAAGGAGGAAGTGTTTTGTCGAAGCGAAATCGGGTTTTAAAGTAATGCATCGTAGTATAGCTGAAATCGCTTTGAAAACAAATAAATTTTATTACTCGAAAATGTAAATCCGAGGTCTAATGGAATTCACACACTAATCTTAATAATAAATGCAAATTGAACACATAAAACTACTCAAAATCTAATTCAGAATGTAAAGCATGAGTATATGGAGCATAAAAAGAATTGTAGCCACAAATAATAGAAATCTGATGAAAAATTGGACGTTTGATTATAAAATTAGACGTCTTATAAGTGAGATGCTACAGTATCTTCCTCTGATTTTTCCTTCCTCTTCTGCCTTCTGCTTCTTCTTTCTTCTCTGGCTTTGATTCTTTCCTTTATCGTTGGCTTCTTCCTTCTTTGTCTTCTTCTTCTTCTTCTTCTTCCTTCCTTCTTCTGTTCCTTCCTGCCTTGGCTTCTTTCTTCCTTCTTTCTGCTCTGACCTTTGTCTTCTTCTCCCTTCTTCTCTGATTACTTCTTTCTGATTTCTCTGGCCCTTAGGTTCTTGTTTCTCTTCTTTCTTTTCTCCTTCTGTCTCTAACTTCAGCTCTTCTTCAGCCTTGCTCCTCTCCAACCGTGCTTTGCCTTCTCCTTCCTTGGCTTCTCTGGTTTCCTCTTCTTCTTCCTTGGATTCACCCCTAGCTTTTTCTTCCTCTTTTTCCCCTGAGAACAAAACCTACCCCCTACCCTCCCCGCGATCACTCTCTTTCTTCTCTCTTAGGCTCGCTCTCCCACAGCCTTCTCGGGTTAATGGGTCAGGTATGCGCACCTGGGACAAGGCCCACCAGCGTGGGTGGTGGGCGAGGAGTGCACGGGTAGTCGGGTCAGAGCCAGATCCGCAGAGCGTGGGTTGCGGACGAGGCATATGGTATGAGTGGGACCTCACCCCGTGTCAGGAGGCGATAAGCCCCTGACACCTTTTCCACTTATATCACACTGCCCGCTTCAAATCCTTCGAGGTGGGACTAAATGTCCCACCTTCTTCGTAGGCGCCTCCGCAGCAGGTGTCTCGCGAATTGCAGAGGTTGTAGGGAACTTGGACTTCAATAGCTGGCTAGAATCGTACGCGAACGAAATCTGCACGTCTGGGAACCTAAAGCCTGATGCCTAGGGCCTGGAATGAAGCTTGCGAGCTTCTTCGAGCCTGCTCCAATGGCGGCCGAGCACCTGTACCTGTCCATAAGCAAAACGGCCTTATGGCCTCGTCAAATCACATAGGGAGCTTCACCTTGACACGACGAAGGTGGCATGGTGGTTGGCGTGGTACGGTGATGAGAGCCTCATCATGAGTCATAACTAGGTCATTTTGACCTAATAAAGAGAACAAAAGCTCCTACATAACCAAGAGAAAGGCCTAATTCAAGGGATCACTAATCTGGGAAGAGAACATGAAACAAAAGGTAAAACTGCAATTTTACCAGTGCAGCTCATCAACGGAATTTTTCAGGGGCTAAACATAGGTCAATTGAGCTTAATAAGAGGAAAAGTGGGATGATTCAGTTAGAAAAGGGTTATTGTGAAATTTAAGAATTAAATGACACTATATACCCCTAAAACAAACCTACTTAATTTCACAAGGTTCCAGTCAGGATAAAAATTAACTAAACCCACTAAAATTCATGAAAAATATCCCCTAGGGTTTAGAACCTTCAATTTGGCCTTTGGAACCTATTTTGACCTAGATTAGGGTCCAAGCTCAATATTTGACCTAATTTGAATTTTTACGCAAAATGTTCAGTCAAACGTGGTCAAACCTAAAATCCAACTTCACCATTGGATTCCTTAGGTCCAAATTAGGTTTGTACCAAAATTTGGACCTAAGGGAAGGACATCTTGACCTACTTTGCAAAATAGTCCACCCAATTACATTCTAGCCCCTAACTTTTGAAAACCCTTGCGAAAACCCCCAACTTTTCTTGTCACTTTCTGCATTTCGGTCCCTCTGCCAATGCAGCAGAAGACCCATACTTCGGCGAAGTTTCGAGGAGGATTTCTCCTCGCTTCCCCAGGGAGCTGCTCTCAGATTTGAAAGGGGGGTTCCCTAAGAAGTCCCCTACCACCTGAGCAGCTCCCCATGCCCAGATTCGCACCATACCTCTCGTGCGAATGCTCGAGAGGTATGGGTGTTGTACCTGCGGAGACCTCTGGTGAGAGCCTTGCTCACCCTTCGTGCATCTGACCCTCTGCTTGTGCCTATAAAAGAAACCCCAGGACCAGCCGCTTGAGGTAAGCTTGTCTTGGCGGAGAATCTCTCAAAATTTCCTCTCTTCCTTCTCCGACAAGAAACCCGCAAGCTCCACCGGCCACTCCTCCTTCTCGTCGCTCTGCTGCCATACCAGTAGCAGAGTTTGCTTCGTCTAGTCTTCCTGCGTCGCGCCGCACCAAGCGCACCTTCCCTGCCCACTTCCTCATCGCCACTCTCTCCCTCTGAGTGCTTCTTCCTCGGGGACAGTCAATACGACTGCCCGCCTCTCTGACCCCCTTCGTCCCTGCAAGTAAGTTAGAACTACTCCCCATTTTCCCCTCTTTCTTTTCCCACATTACTTTATTCAAATCGACCCTCGACCACGCCTGACCACCATCACCTTCCTCACCTCCGGCCAACCTCCGGCGAGTTGCCCCCGTCGATCTGCAGCTCCATACAACTCGCCGACCGACCTAGAAGCTTCGCCTCATCCCACTGAATACGCTCCGCCCCTCCACAGTCCCTCCATACTCACACAAATCACCCCCGAACACACCCAACTTTCCGATCACAGGTCGACCTAGGCACGCATGCCTAGGCCGCCCCGCGCCCTGCTGCACATCGCACCACCTTCGCCGTGCTACGGCGAAGGTCTTCCGGTAGTTTAGTTAGGCCGTAAGGCCGTATTCGTGTTTGACAGATTTTGAGGCTCGACCGCCATTAAAGCCACCTTGAAGCAGCTTCTTCCGAGCCCCAGGCTTAAGGGTCCAGGTTTTCAGCTGCTGCGGATTGGGGAGACTTCTGCAAAGGTAGCCAGCCAGCAACCGAAGAAAACCGAAGCTGCAGCTGAGGAGATTGCGAAGAAGTCTTCCTGCGGGCGCGCGCGAGGAGAGGCGCCAGTTAGTCCCACATCGTGAGTTCACAAAGCACCGCACTGGTTTAAGTTGATTTTGTGAATTAGCCTTATTTCCTCCGATACACCTGGGGTGAAGTCCCGCGCCCCACACCCGCCTCATCCGCGAATTCACCACACAGGCCTGGCAGATCCAACCTGGCACACTACCAAGCATACCTCGCGCACCATAACACGCCGGTGTGCCTGGTCCCTGGGTACGCAACTCGACCCGTTAACCCGGCTCTGGGAGAGCTTCCTGTGAGCAGTTTGCAGAGAGAGAGAGATACGCGCAGGTAGAAGGAAGGGATAGGTTTTGCTGCCTTGTGTGCAGGCAGACAGAGAGCCGAAGAGAAGCTCAGCACTTGGCCGCAGGAAGGAGAAGAGAAGAAGCTGAAGAAGAAAAGCTAAGCAGAGGAAAAGGCTCGCCAAGGCAGAAGAAGAAGAAGACAAGCCTTAGTAGAAGTGAAGGCTGCAGAGAAAGAAAGAGGACGCAGAAGGAGAAGAAGAAGAAGAAGAAGGACTAACAGTAGACAGAATCAAAAGAAGAAGAAGAAGAACAACAAGGAAGAAGAAGACTTACATTTAAGACATCTGATGCAAAAATCAGACGTCCAATTTTGTCCTTTTTAGCAATTTATTTTTTATAATTCTCTCATTGAACCAATTGTTTTTCATTTAAATGAAGTGGTATTCTCAAGTTTTTAAAAGTACTTAGATTGCTCCCTGTGTTCGACCTCGGATACTCCGATTTTCGAGTAATAAAAATTTTTATTTGTTTTGAACGTTTTTCGGCTATATTACAATGTGACATCCTTTAAAAACCCGATAAAAACGTACCGAAACATTTTGGCGCCATTGCCGGGGAGCAACAAGCACTTTTAAAGCTTTTGATCATAGCTTTTGATCCAATATTTGATCTAATTCATCTCTTTTATTGTGCTTATCTCAGAGGGAAAGCAGAGAAAAGAAGAGTAGCTGCACAACAGACACTCCAAGGAACAGGTAATCTTCATTAGCCCTCTCTTAACTCCCTCAAAGTCTGAAAAGGAACAAAAGAAGAATCAACTTAGGGCTACCTGTTTCATACTTAGTAATTCATCAAAGTTGCCTAATTTTTCATTTCAACACATTTTTAACTGCTCATCCAACTAAGGTAACTAGGGCTAAAACTTTCTTGATTGAGCCCTAGATACTAAATTTTGAGGCAACTAAATTGGACCAACTAGAGCCAACTCAAGGATTGAAAAGCTAGGGTTTTTAGAGACACACCTTCTCTTAAAAAAGAAAAAAGTTTTTTTCAAAAAGAGGTGTGCCTAAACCTTGTTTGAAAGGATCTATACAAGAGGAACCCTAAGCAAAGCAGGCTTTTAAATCCATTTGAACCTTAAAAGAAAGGACCCAAAAGCTCTCAAAGGAATAAGAGGTGAAGTTGATCCCTTGGGTCAACCAACCTTAAAATTAGGTCACTTTTTCACTCAAAATACCTAAAAGTTCAAGTGGAACCTTAAGCACCTTGATCTTAAAGTAAAAAAGGTAGACTTAAGAGGTCAAGGTCCCCATTCTGGTCTACCTAGAACCGCAGTGACAAGAGAGGTCGGGTGGGGGAAACCCTGTAACTCGTGGGGACGCTCTATCATGTAGGGGTCTTTGTGGGACTCTCCCTCTCTGGCTGCCCAGGTATTTCTCAAGTGGACGACCTTTCTGACTAAGGGGTACCATCCGCCCCGAACCTCTATAGTCACCCAACAATTTTTGGGTGTCTCGATTTGGTCCAATACCTTTTAATCTCATCACATCCTTCGGTGCATGTTCGGTAGGAGGTCCTTCAAATCACCCTTAAGACCTCCTTTAGAAATTAACTCTCGTCGAGGCCAAGCCTCGACGCCCTTGTTTGTGCAGCAACCCCACCACATTAATCTTTCATCTGAACCAAGTTCTCCTTCTCCCAACATGGCACAACCCATTCAAGAGGAGAACAACCTTGAGCACCAACTTCAACGAATAAATGATCTCTTTCAAAACTTTGTAAACCCACCGCAGCGACCTATGATGCGAGATCACTACAATCCCGCTGCGGTGGCAATCGAACCTCGAGTCCGAATCCCGATTGGAGGTCCTGATTCTGAACTGAAGCCCAATATGATTCATGCCATACCAAAGTTTCATGGGCTTAACTCTGAGGATCCATTCCAACACATTAAACAACTCAAGCATCTGGTCCAGACCTTCGGGTCAAATCCACAAAACCGGGATATCCTTCTCATGAAAATGTTTTCGTTCTCCCTCTTGGACAAGGTTGCGCATTGGTATCAAACTCAGACCCATCCGATCAACACATGGGAGGAACTTCAGGCCGAATTTTTGAAAAAATTCTTCCCCGTTGGCCGAACGAATGCCTTGCGCCACCAGATCACTCATTTCATTCAACAACCGGGAGAACCTCTTCATGAAGCATGGGATCGATTCTTAGATCTCATGCGAAAGTGCCCCCATCATGGAGTTCCTAAGTGGGAACAAGTCCAGTCTTTTTACCAGGGACTCCGTGAAGACATCCGTTTATTCGTCAATGCAACGTGCGGAAGAAACATCATGGGTCAACACAAGGACACGGTGTGGGAGATTCTCGAAAACATGTGCGAGAACTCCATAAATAATGACTCCATAGGCTTATTCGACAGGACGAATGCCCGTGCATCGACGAATCTGAGAGGGGCACATGAGATGCAGGACTTGTCCACTTTCGTCGACTTAGAACTGATGGCCAGTCGGTTGGACAAGGTTTCTATCATAGAGAAGAAGGTGGACGAGCTAACTCGACATTTGCAGCAAGCCACCTCTGGGCAAAACTCTTTTGCACGACCTCCTCTGGCAAGGGAAACTGTGCAAAACATTTACCACCAATCTACCAAAAGGATGGACCCATATCCACGCCCGTCTGCTTCTCAAATCGGAATGACCTCCGATCCATCCTACTCTAGTTGGGGGAACTCTGAACCCTCGTATTCCAACTTTCCTGAGGTTCCTCAGATCTGCGAGGACCTCAACGCCATCCAGAATGATTCATTCTCTAATACCTACAACCCTGGATGGCGAAATCATCCTAATTTTCAGTGGACGGGAAATTCTCAGACTCAAAGACCACTATATCAACCCCGTCCACAAGCCCCTCGTCCATATCAGCCGCCTCAGCCTCGGCCCAATCCCACCTACCAATCCAGACCAAACCAGGATCAACTGACTCTTATCCTTCAAGCACTAGCTGACATTCAAAAGACGAATGCGGCAATGTAAAAACAGCAAAAGGACGAGATCATAGAGGTTCGCAACCAACTGGCCCAGATGGCAAATTCCCGCCAACCTGGCACCCTTCCTTCCCAACCTCTGCCCAACCCAAATAACGTGTCGACCTAGAGGCACGTTATGAATCCAAATTTAGGCCACGCACATTTGATTTATCAGGCCCCTACTGCTCCATTGCCAGACGGGATGGAAGCTTCGACATCTTATGGGGGATTTTAGCAGCAGCCACCAGTCTTACCAAACCCAAACCAAAATCAGGCCGGATTAAATTCTGTAACAACACGTAGTGGTAAAACAACCCAAGACCCACATTATCCGAACCACTCCAAGCCTGATAATAACCAAGACCCTAGGATAGTTATCCAAGATACCACTGTCCCAGATCAAGAACCTGGACCTATCCTAGAGGAACCAACTAGGATCCCATTTCCTGAAGCCTTGACCAAAGGAAAAAGGATAACCAAACTCGTGGCCCCTGAGGAGGATTTGGTCAAGCTCTTTGAACAGGTCCAGATAAGCATTCCATTGATGGATGCAATTCGCCACATACCAGCTTACGCAAGATTCTTGAGGAATGTGTGTACACCCCAGCGTAAGCCGCGAACCAAGAGTGGGAGTCCAATTGTACTGTCAGAGCAAGCCAGCTCTATAATCCTAAGCAGACTCCCACCCAAGGCTAAAGATCCTGGTACTCCCCTGATTTCCTGCAAGATAGGTGATATCCAATTCGACAGAGCATTGCTAGACTTGGGTGCTTCCATAAATCTGATACCCAAATCCTTACTTAACCACCTAGAAGAATCTGAGCTAAAATCGACTCAGGTGACATTACAATTAGCAGATCGATCTATAAAGTCACCAAAAGGGATTCTCGAGGATGTTATTGTAAGAGTGCGGGATTTCTACCTTCCTGTAGACTTTATAGTCTTAGACATGGATGCACCTGAAAACCCTAGGGATACACCGATCATTCTAGGGAGACCTTTCTTGGCTACTGCTAGAGCCAACATTAGCAGTGAGGAGGGCCAAATAGAGCTCAAATTTGGAAATCAAACCCTAAAAATTGATATATTTAAGGCCCAACAAGGAATCAATTGCGGTGTCATCGAACAGATTTGTAATATCAGGACTTTGGTTGATGAAACACATTTTGAGAATGACCTGATTATACCACATCAACCATAAAAAGATTTTGAACTGCAATCAGAGGAGAAAAAACCAGATTTAGACAGACCCATAACTCCAACCCTTGAACCTCACATTTACCCTAAACCACCCGCTGCTGCTGATAACCCCATCCTTGAACTGAAACCCCTTTCCGATCATTTGAAATACATCTTTCTGGGTTTTAATCAGACCCTTCCTGTGATTATTAATTCCAAGCTTAATCCTGAACAGGAATCCCGTCTGATTGCTATTCTCCAGCAACATCGCAGAGCCATTGGGTGGACTCTCGATGATTTAACTGGAATAAGTCCCTCTTATTGCACGCATCATATTTATTCAGAAGAGGGCGCACGACCTTCTCGTGAAATGCAGAGACGTTTGAACCCCAATCTGCAGGAGGTCGTGAAAAAGGAGATCATCAAGTGGTTAGATGCAGGGATCATCTACCTGATCTCCGACAGTCGTTGGGTGAGCCCAATCCAGGTTGTGCCTAAAAAGACAGGGCTCACCACCATAACGACTGAAACCGGAGAAGTCATACCTACCCGATTAGCCAACTCGTGGAGAGTCTACATAGATTACCAACGACACAATTCCTCCACGAAGAAGGATCATTTCCCACTACCGTTTATTGATCAGATCCTCGAGAAACTAGAGGGAAATAGGTTCTTCTGCTTTCTTGATGGGTACTCCGGTTACAACTAGGTGGCAATCCATCCAGAGGACCAAGAAAAGACAACATTCACCTGCCCCTTCGGGACACACGTGTTTCGAAGGATGCCTTTCGATCTCTGCAATGCACCTGTAACTTTTCAGCGGTGCATGCTTGCCATATTCTCAGATATGGTAGGTGACTATCTGGAAGTCTTCATGGATGACTTTTCAGTTTTTGGAGCATCATTTGACGATTGCCTCCAACACTTGATCCAAATACTCAGGCGGTGCATCGATGTGAATTTGGTTCTTTCCTGAGAAAAGAGCCATTTCATGGTACCTGAGGGAATTGTCCTGGGACATTTAATCTCGGAGAAAGGCATCCAAGTTGATTGAGCTAAGGTTAACCTGATTTCCAAGCTCCCTATGCCTAGCTCGATTAAGGACATCCGATCTTTTTTGGGGCACGTCAATTTTTACAGTCGATTTATCCCTGATTTTTCAAAAATCGCGTGCCCCCTGACCACTCTTCTCTCCAAGGATGTGCCTTTCAAAATTTCCAAGGAATGCACTCAAGCATTTGAGATCCTACGTGACCGAGTCACCCAAGCCCCGATCCTACAGTCCCCTAATTGGTCTTAACCCTTTGAGATCATGTACGATGCATCTGACTTCGCTGTAGGAGCGATTTTGGGGTAGAAAATTGATGGGAAGCCTGTGGTCATTTACTACACCAGCAAAACACTGGATGAGGCTCAGCGTAACTATACGGTTACTGAGAAAGAGCTGCTAGCTGTAGTATTTGCCCTAGAAAATTTAGATCATACCTTCTGGGTTCCCGTGTCATCATATACTCGGATCACACAGTTGTGAGGCATCTCCTTGCAAAGACGGATGCGAAACCTCAATTAATCCGATGGATCTTGCTGTTGCAAGAATTTGACCTTGAGATTCGCGATAAAGAGGGAAAGGAAAATGTGGTAGCTGATCACTTGTCCTGTCTTCCTTCTGAAATAATTGACCCTTCCGAACCCATCACAGAACATTTTCCTGATGAGCACCTCTTGGCTATCAGTACAAGTCTTCCATGGTTCGCAGATATAGTAAATTACCTGGTATCACATCAGATTCCGTCCGATTGGCCGAAGGCCAAGAAGGACAAATTACGTTCCGATGCCAAGTATTACCTATGGGAAGACTCATATCTATTCCGCATTGGTGCTGATCAGATAATTTGACAGTGTGTCGCGGAAGTGGAAATCAACGACATACTCTCATTCTGCCATGACCAGGCATGCGGTGGGCATTTCTTAGGACATAAAACTGCATCAAAAGTCCTTCAGTGTGGCTTTTACTAGCCCACAATTTTCAAGGATGCATACGATCACTGTAAGGCATGTTCCCATTGCCAGACTTTGGGCAACATGAGCCATCGAGACATGATGCCTCTACAGCCAATCTTGGCATGCAAAATTTTTGATATTTGGGGGATTGATTTTATGGGACCCTTCCCGAACTCGGATGGCTTCGAATACATCTTACTCGCAGTTGACTATGTGTCCAAGTGGGTAGAAGCCATTCCGACCCGAATCAACAATCATAAAGTTGTTATCAAATTCATTCATCAAAACATTTTCTCAAGGTTCGGGATTCCACGAGCAATAATTTCCAACGGAGGGACCCATTTCACAAACGCTTTGTTCAGGTCACTGATGACCAAATACGGGGTGTCACACCGAATCTCTACTCCTTACCACCCCCAAACTATTGGTCTAGCTGAGCTATCAAACCGAGAAATCAAGAAAATCCTTCAGGTTACTGTTCGACCTGACAGAAAAGATTGGTCTTCTCGGCTTCCGGAAGCATTGTGGGCCTATAGGACCGCTCACAAGACCCAATTAGGAATGTCTCCCTTCAGACTAGTGTACGGGAAGGCATGTCACCACCCCGTCAAATTGGAGCATAAAGCCTATTGGGTAGTACGGAATTGTAATCTAGATCTTTCTAAGGCTGGAACCCACAGAAGACTTCAAATAAGCGAGATCGATGAATTACGCCACGATGCGTATGAGAACTCACGAATTTACAAAGAACGGGTTAAAGCTTTTCACGACAAACACATTTCTAGAAAGGTCTTTCATCCTGGTCAAAAGGTTTTACTCTTTGATGCTCGACTCAAATTATTCCTAGGAAAGCTACGATCTAAGTGGGTCGGACCTTACCTAGTCCGACAAATCTTTGGAAATGGAGCCATTGAAATCAGCCCACTTAGCCACGATTCCGAACCCTTTGTTGTGAACGGTCAGAGACTCAAACCGTTCATTGACAGGACCGATATAAATTTGGCTGAGTCATCCTTTACCCTCCATTCCTCTTGAGCTCATTGCGCCCAGCTGATGGCGTAAAACTCAGCACTTAACGGGAGGCAACTCGTCATTCTTTGAAAAACCCGAAACCTTTTCTGACATTTCTATGTAGAATTCATATTAGGATTCATCCATTAGAACAGCCGACTTCACCTCAGGTATCCCTACCCGAGATTAGAAATCGTTCGCAACAAGTCATTTCGACCTGTTCACTCACCACACACCTGTCCTAATGCATGAACTAAGCTGAAATCGAACCCACCTAATTTACAATGGGGACATTGCAAATCTTAGGTATGGGGGGGTATGAAGGTTCAAAACGTCAGGAAAATTCATATCAAGAAAGGGTTTCATCTTGAAAAAAAAAAAGACTTGAAGGAGGGGAGAAACAATTCAGGGTCATACAAAATGAGAGGAGGAAAAGAGTAAAATACCAAAAAAGGAGCATAAAATGAAAAAGAAAAAAATAGTCATTAGTAAAAGATTAAGGGATTAACGAAAGTTCTAGACCAGATCAAGAAAAGAGAAAAAGTGCTAAGGTAACATAACAAGAGATTAGCGGGAACGTTGATTTTAGGCCTCTTGGGCTAGATTCTTTAGCTTAAAAATTCATGTATCCGTTAATATCTGGATAATCCTCAAGAAGTTGGGGAAAATGCGAAGCTTAAGTATTAGGTCTAAGGCTTAGGAAGTATTCAGCCTCGTTAACTGACCTTTGGTTTGCGGGATTCAGTAACCTAAGCACCCCAAATTCACACACAGTCTGATTTAGTGCGCATAAATATCCAAATCACGCAAAAGCGTTTAATGTTCTGCAAAAGTCACCTAGATTAGGAGCGGCCAATCAACACAAGTTGATTTGGACAAGTTCCCGACGCGGAGAGGCGGGAAATTCCCCTCGAAGATGCATAACAACATATCGTCTCCTCGGTGCTTGTCTCTTAGGTTATTTAAATATCCTACTAGGGGCATGTAAGTACTCTGCTGGTTCAGATACCATGGGTGGCATTATCACGAAATGTCGATCGCAAGGGTCTGAATTCGGCCACGGAATGCCATGGGCGGGATTATCTCGAAATCTCGAAAGCCAGGGTTCTGGGGGTTGCCATGGGCGGGATTATCTCAAAATATCGATAGCTAGGGACCCTTGAGGATTGATGATGAGGACGAGGAATCCGATATAGACCGTGTTGAGAAGCTAATCCGAAGCTAGAAATAAAAAAAAAAAGAAAAGAGAGAGAAAAGCTCTCCAAACAAATAAATCTTCTATCTCTCTCTTACAGAAACGCACTACAAACTGAACCTAGGCTGAAAATGTCTCAAGCACGGGTGCTTTAACCGTGGAATCCAACAAACCCTAGGTTAGTTTCTGTGGGCCTTAGAAACCTTTGCGGAGGACTGAGGCTAAAGCAAGTCAAGTCAGGATTTTGGTTGGTACTTGAGTACCTCTAGGCCTATTGTCGGCATTCCGACCTAATCACAAAAGAAAAGGAGAAGCACTTATCGTAATTGTTGACAGACACTCAGGGTCTAGAATGGAAGTTAAAACCTTGAAATTTTGCTTAGGGACTAGCAAAAGCAAGGCATGGGGGTATGATGAGAGCCTCATCATGAGCCATAACTAGCTCATTTTGACCTAATAAAGAGAACAAAAGCTCCTACATAACCAAGAGAAAGGCCTAATTCAAGGGATCACTAATCTGGGAAGAGAACATGAAACAAAAGGTAAAACTGAAATTTTACCAGTGCATCTCATCAACGGGATTTTCCAGGGGCTAAACATAGGCCAATTGGGCTTAATAAAAGGAAAAGTGGGATGATTCAGTCAGAAAAGGGTTATTGTGAAATTTAAGAATTAAATGACACTCTGTAACCCTAAAACAAACCTACTTAATTTCACAAGGTTCCAGTCAGGATAAAAATTAACTAAACTCACTACAATTCATGAAAAATATCCCCTAGGGTATAGAACCTTCAATTTGGCCATTGGAACCTGTTTTGACCTAGATTGGGTCCAAGCTCAATATTTGACCTAATTTGAAATTTTACGCAAAATGTCTAGTCAAACGTGGTCAAACCTAAAATCCAACTTCACCATTGGATTCCTTAGATCTAAATTAGGTTTGTACCAAAATTTGGACCTAAGGGAAGGACATCTTGACCTACTTTGCAAAATAGTCCACTCAATTACATTCTGGCCCCTAACTTTTGAAAACCCTTGCGAAAACCCCCAACTTTTCTTGTCACTTTTTGCATTTCGGTCCCTCTGCCAATGCAGCAGAAGACCCATACTCTGGCGAAGTTTCGAGGAGGATTTCTCCTCGCTTCCCCAGGGAGCTGCTCTCAGATTTGAAAGGGGGGTTCCCTAAGAAGTCCCCTACTGCCTGAGCAGCACCCCATGCCCTGATTCGCACCATACCTCTCGTGCGAACGCTCGAGAGGTATGGGTGTTGTACCTGTGGCGACCTCCGGTGAGAGCCTTGCTCACCCTTTGTGCATCTGACCCTCTGCTTGTGCCTATAAAAGAAACCCCAGGACCAGCCGCTTGAGGCAAGCTTGTCTTGGCAGAGAATCTCTCAAAATTTCCTCTCTTCCTTCTCCAACAGGAAACCCGCAAGCTCTGGCGGCCACTCCTCCTCCTTCTCGTCGCTCTGCTGCCATACCAGCAGCAGAGTTTGCTTCGTCTAGTCTTCCTGCGTCGCGCCGCACCAAGCGCACGTTCCCTGCCCACTTCCTCATCGCCGCTCTCTCCCTCTGGGTGCTTCTTCTCCGGCGACAGTCAATACGACTGCCCGCCTCTCCGACCCCCTTCGTCCCTGCAAGTAAGTTAGAACTACTCCCCATTTTCCCCTCTTTCTTTTCCCACATTACTTCATTCATACCGACCCTCGACCACGCCTGACCACCATCACCTTCCTCGCCTCCGGCCAACCTCCGGCGAGTTGCCCCCGTCGATCCGCAGCTCCATACAACTCGCCGACCGACCCAGAAGCTTCGCCTCATCCCACTGAATACACTCTGCCCCTCCACAGTCCCTCCATACTCACACAACTCACCCCTGAACACACCCAACTTTCCGATCATAGGTTGACCTAGGCACGCACGCCTAGGCCGCCCCGCGGCCTGCTGCACATCGCACCACCTTCGCTGTGCCACGGCGAAGGTCTTCCGGTAGTTTAATTAGGTCGTAAGGCCGTATTCGTGTCTGAAAGATTCTGAGGCTTGACCGCTGATGAGAACCTCATCATGAGCCATAACTAGCTCATTTTGACCCAATACAAAGGATAAAAGCTCCTACATATCTCAAGGAAAGGCTTAACTCAGAGAATTCTGAGTTTGAGAAGAAAACCAGTCATAAGGGGTAAAAGTGTAATTTTACCAGTATAATCTGCATACAGGGTAATTCAGGGCCCAGACACAGGTCAAAACAGCTTAATAAGAAAAAAAGTGGGATGAGATGATCTAGCAAGGGCTACAGCACTTCCAAGGAACCAAATGATAACCTGTAACCTTAAAACAACCCGCTTCAATTCACAAGGTTCGGGGCAAATTAAAAATAGAATAAACCCTCTAAAATTCATAGAAAAATAATCTCTAGGGTTTAGAACCTTCAATTTGGCCTTTAGAACCCATTTCGACCTACATTGAGAACCATGCCCAATTAATAACTTAATTTGGGTCTTTACGCAAATTGACCGGTCAAACAAGGTTTAATATGAAAATGAAATTTACCAACAGATTCCTTAGGTCCTAATTAGTCATGTATAAAAACTTGAGCCTAAGAAGAAACCTCCTTGACCGACTTTACACTTTGGTCCTCATATATTTACTCTTTGGCCCTCAACTTTTGAACCCTCGCATTTTGGCCCCTAACTCTCCTTCGTTCTTTGCAATCAGGTCCCTCCTGCAAAACCCTGCCAGCACCATGCTCCGGCGACCTTGCGCGGAGCATGGCGCCGCGCAGGGTGAGGTGGAGGACCTGGCATGTATACCGGGGGTGCCCTGCGTCGTCAGCCGTCGCAGGGGCACCCCCCTGGTCATTGTAGCCCACCATACCGGCCGTGCGAACGCACGGACGGTATGGGTTCGTATTCCGACCATTCTCCGGCGAGGGAGACACGTCGTCTCCCTCCGCCTCCCTCCCTGTTTCATCCCTATAAATACCCCCCGCTGCTCCACCGACCAGAGCAGCCTGGATCTGACGGAGAAAACCCCCAGCTTTCTTCTCTTCTTTCTCCGGCAGACGCTCACCAGCTCCGGCGGCTTCCTCCCCCTCCACCTCTTCGCTCTGCCGCAATACCAGCAGCAGAGACTTCCTCCCCTGTTCTTCCCGCGCCACGCCGCACCCAGCTGGCGCCTCTCCGGCTCTCTGCTCGCCGCCGCCCCTCTCCCTGAGCATCGTCTTCTCCGGCGACAGTCGATACGACTGTCGCCCTGTTCCTCCCCCTTCGTCCCTGCAGTTAAGTTAGAACTACTCCCCTTCTTCTCCTCTTTCTTTCCCCGCTTTCAATTTAGTCAATTAAACCCTCGACCGCTCCTGTTCACCCTCATCCTCTCCGCCTCCGACCACCTCGGAACCTCTCGGAGGCGCGCGGACGCATAAAGGCAAAAAGTGCCTTATGCTGTCTGCCTCCTGACCACGGGGTGAGGTCCCTCTCACCCGACCCGGCCTCGTCCGTGACCACGCTCCGCGGACCTGGCCCGACCCGATTAGACTGACCTGCACTCCTCGCCCACCACGCACGCCGGTGGGCCTGGACCCGGGCCTGACCCGAACCCGATTACCCGGTAGCGCTCTGGGAGAGCTTCCGAAGAGTGATTTCAGAGAGAAAGAGAAACGCGGGGGAGGGGGGGTAGAGTAGGTTTTGCCTCTTGACAAAAAAAAAAAAACTCTGAAGTGTGCAGGCAAAAGAAGAAGTGCAGGCGAAGAAGAAGCAGCTGCACTGTAGCAACTGCTCAGTTAAGTCGTTGAAGCACCGGGTCAGACGACGGAAAGTCAGCAGCCAGAGCAACACAGAAGGCAGGCTGAAGAAGAAGGAAGAGCAACGGCCGAAGCAGAAGAAGAAGAAGGAAGACTTAGTAGCTGAAGGCAGAAGCTCTGCAGCCATAAAAAAGAGAGGTCACCACGATTGCAGAAGAAGAAGAAGAGCATCACCACGATTGCAGAAGAAGAAGAAGAGAGGTCAAGGCAGAAAACCAAAGAAGAAGAAGAACAAGGAGCTCTGAAGAAAGAAAAAACATCACCAACACAGGAACAGCAGGAAGAAGAAGAAGAGCATCACCACGATTGCAGAAGAAGATTATCACCGTAGCAGAAACCAAGGAAGAAGAAGAAGGAGATCTGAAGAAAGAGAAAGAAAGAAGAACATCACAACAAATTCTTTCCCTCTCTCTTTATTTTGTAAAAGAAACATGTATATCTCTAGAATACAACTTGCTCCCTGAGTTCGACCTCGGGAACTCTTTCATTTTTCCGAGTAAAAAATTTTTTATATGAAACGTTGGTAACAACCGGCTTTACTACAACGTTATAACAAATACAAAACCGACGTCTTCATTTTGGCGCCGTTGCCGGGGACCAACGGCTATTCTAGAGGTAAACATTCCTGTTTCTTTTAAGTTCTGATAATCTCCTCTCTTTTGTGCAGCTACAGGAACTCAAGAAGACAAGCAACCACACAACCACTCCGAAGACAGGTAAATCTTTTCTCTCACTATTAACCCCTACACTCTAAAGAGGAAGAAAAGAAAAGAACAAGCAATATAGGGCTAACCTGTCTTCCATACTTAGTAACCATAAAAAGTTGCATGTTTTCAACTCATCACTCCTGCACACTATTAAGGGTATTTAAGGGCTAACACATTCTTGCTTGAGCCCTAATTGCCCAACAAAGAGTTAAATGGACCAAGTAGAGCCAACATAAGGTCAAACATTAGGATTTCAGTAGAGACACACCCCTTAATCAAGAATTGAGGAAATCCAAAAGAGGTGTGCCCAAGCCATTGATTGAAAATAATTAACAAGAAAAATCCTAAACAATTGGCTCTCGCTAAACACTTGAACCCTAAAAGACAGGACCCAAAAAGCTCTCAAAGAAAACAAGAGGTAAAGTTGACCCCTTTGGGTTAACCAACCTTAAATTAGGTCACTCTTTGCACTTAAAAAGACTAAAGTTCAAGTGAAACCTTAAGCACCCTGATCTTAAAATTGGTAGACTTAAGAGGTCAAGATCCCCATTCTGGTCTACCTGGAACCGCAGTGACAAGAGAGGTCGGGTGGGGGAAACCCTGTAACCCGTGGGGACGCTCTACCGTGTAGGGGTCTTCGCGGGACTCTCCCTCTCTGGCTGCCCAGGTAATTCTCAGGTGGACGATCTTTCTGATCAAGGGGTCCATCTGCCCCGCACCTCTATAGTCACCCAACACATTTTTGGGTGTCTTGATTGGGTCCAGCACCTTCTAAACTTACCTCTCCCAACTGTGCATGTACGGAAGGAGGTCTCTAAGACCACCCTTAAGACCTCCATTAGAAATTCGCTCTCGTCAAGGCCAAGCCTCGACGCCCGTATTTGTGCAGCAACACCCTCACATTAATCTCTCTTCTGATTCAGAACCAAGTTCTTCTTCCCCCATCATGGCTCAGCCAGTTGAGGAAGAAAATAATCTGGAACACCAGCTCCAGCGACTCAATGACCTCTTCCAAAACTTCGTGCACCCACCACAGCGTCCTATGATGCGGGACCACTACAATCTTGCTGCGGTGGCCATTGAGCCTCGAGTTAGAATCCCGATTGGAGGACCTGATTCCGAACTAAAGCCCAACATGATTCACGCTATACCTAAATTCCATGGGCTTAATTCTGAAGATCCCTTCCAGCACATCAAACAGCTAAAGCATCTGGCCTACACTTTTGGATCAGATGCGCAAAATCGGGATATTCTTCTCATGAAGATGTTCTCCTTTTCTCTTATGGACAAGGCCGCCCATTGGTATCAAACTCAGACCCGGCCGATCAACACTTGGGAAGAACTTCAATCCGAGTTTTTGAAAAAGTTCTTTCCCGTTGGTCGGACCAACGCCTTGCGCCATCAGATTACACACTTCACTCAACAATCAGGAGAACCTCTCCATGAGGCATGGGATCGTTTTCAGGATCTCATGAGGAAGTGCCCCCATCACGGAGTTCCTAAATGGGAACAAGTCCAATCTTTTTACCAGGGACTCCGTGAGGACATCCGCCTTTTCGTCAATGCAACCTGCGGAGGAAACATCATGGGTCAACATGAAGACACCGTATGGGAGATTCTCGAAAACATGTGCGAGAACTCCATCAACAATGACTCCATGGGATTATTCGACAGGACGAATACCCGCGCAGCGACGAATCTTAAGGGAGCACATGAGACGCAGGACCTGTCCGCATCAGTCGACCTGGAGTTAATGGCCAGTCGATTGGACAAGGTCTCAATTATTGAAAAGAAGGTGGATGAGCTGACTCAGCACTTGCAGCGAGCCACCTCTGCGCGTAACTCCTTTGCACAACCTCCTTCCACACAGGAGACTGTGCAAAACATCCTCCACCGATCCTCCCCTGGGATGGATCCATATCCATCCCCATCTGATTCTTGGACTGGAAGATCATCCGATCCTTTCTTCACCAGCCGGGGGAACTCCATTCCTCCTTTCCCTGATTCTCAGGAGGTTCCTCAGACCTGCGAGGACCTCAACGCCATCCAGAACGACCCATTCTCCAACACTTACAACCCTGGATGGCGAAACCATCCCAATTTTCAGTGGGCGGGAAATCCCCAAACCTAAAGACCACCTTTTCAGTCCCGCCCACAGCCCTCTCATCACTACCATCCGCCTCAGCCTCGGCCCAACCCTACTTATCCATCAGGGCCAAATCAAGATCAAATGTCCTTAATCCTTCAGACTCTGGCTGACATTCAAAAATCGAATGCGGCCATTCAAAAACAGCACAAGGACGAGCTTACTGAAGTTAAAACTCAACTGGCCCAGTTGGCAAATTCTCGCCAGCCAGGCACACTCCCTTCCCAACCCCTTCCTAACCCAAATAACGTGCCAACCCAGAAGCACGTTATGAATCCAAATTTAGGCCACGCTCAATGGATTTATCAGGCCCCCACTGCTCCATCTCCAGACGAGATGGATGCCTCAACTTCGCGTGCGGGATTTCAGCAGCAGCCACCCCTCCTACCAAACCCAAACCAAAATCAGGCCGGATTAAATTCTGTAACAACACGTAGTGGTAAGACAACTCAGGACCCGCATTATCCAAACCACTCCCAGCCTGATAATCATGACCCTAGGATAGTTATCCAAGGTACCATTGTTCCAGACCCACAACCTGGACCTATCCTAGAGGAACTAACCAAGATCCCGTTTCCCGAGGCCCTGACCAAGGGAAAGAAGACCACCAAACCCGTGGCCCCTGAGGAGGACCTGGTCAAGCTCTTTGAGCAGGTCCACATAAACATCCCCTTAATGGATGCAATCCGCCACGTACCAGCTTACGCACGATTTCTAAAGAATATATGTACACCCCAGCGTAAGCCGCGAACCAAGGGAGGGAGCCCAATTGTTCTGTCAGAGCAAGCCAGCTCTGTAATCCTTAGTAGACTCCCACCCAAGGCAAAAGATCCTGGAACTCCCCTGATCTCCTGTAAGATAGGTGGTACCCAATTTGATAGAGCATTGTTAGACTTAGGTGCATCTATAAATCTGATACCCACATCCTTACTTGACCATCTGGAAGAATCTGAGCTGAAACCAACCGAGGTGACATTACAATTAGCAGATCGATCTATAAAGTCACCAAAAGGGATTCTCGAGGATGTTATCGTGAGAATGCGGGATTTCTATTTTCCAGTGGACTTTATAGTCTTAGACATGGATGCACCTGAGAACCCTAGGGATACACCAATCATTCTAGGGAGACCTTTCTTGGCTACTGCTAGAGCCAACATCAGCTGTGAGGAGGGCCAAATAGAGCTTAAGTTTGGAGATCAAACACTGAAAATTGATATATTTAAGGCCCAACAAGGAATTAATTGCGGCGTCATCGAGCAAATTTGTGACATCAAGACTTTGGTTGATGAATCACACCTCCAGAATGACTTGAGTATGCCTCATCAACCACAGAAGGATCTTGACCCGCAAACAGAGGAGTCCAATCCAGATGTGAACAACCCAGTAACTCCCACCCTTGAACCTCACATCTATACTGAACCACCCGCTGCTGCTGAAAACCCCATCCTCGAACTGAAACCCCTTCCTGCTCATTTGAAATACATCTTTTTGGGTTCTAATCAGACCCTTCCTGTGATCATCAATTCCAACCTCAATCCTGAACAGGAATCCCGTCTGATTGTTGTCCTCCAGCAACATCGCAGAGCCATCGGATGGACCCTCGATGATTTGACTGGAATAAGTCCCTCTTATTGTACTCATCATATCTATTCAGAAGAGGGCACACGACCTTCTCGTGAAATGCAGAGACGCTTAAACCCCAATCTGCAGGAGGTCGTGAAAAAGGAGATCATCAAGTGGTTAGATGCCGGGATCATCTACCCGATCTCCGATAGTCGTTGGGTGAGCCCAATTCAGGTCGTGCCTAAGAAGGCAGGACTCACCACTATAACGACTGAGACCGGAGAAATCATTCCTACCCGATTAGCCAACTCGTGGAGAGTCTGTATAGATTACCGTCGACTCAATTCCTCCACGAAGAAGGATCATTTCCCACTACCCTTCATTGATCAAATTCTCGAAAAACTAGCGGGAAATAGGTTCTTCTGCTTTCTTGACGGGTACTCCGGTTATAACCAGGTGGCAATCCATCCTGAGGACCAAGAAAAGACCACATTCACCTGCCCCTTCGGAACATACGCTTTCCGAAGGATGCCTTTCGGTCTTTGCAATGCACCCGCTACTTTTCAGCGATGCATGCTTGCCATATTCTCAGATATGGTAGGTGATTATCTGGAAGTCTTCATGGATGACTTTTCAGTTTTCGGAGCATCATTCGACGATTGCCTCCAACACTTGGTCCAGATACTTAGGCGGTGCATCGACGTGAATTTGGTTCTTTCTTGGGAGAAGAGCCATTTCATGGTGCCTGAGGGAATTGTCCTGGGACACTCAATTTCGGAGAAAGGTATCCAAGTGGATCGAGCTAAGGTTAATCTGATTTCTCACCTTCCTATGCCTAGCTCGATCAGGGACATCCGATCCTTTTTAGGGCATGTCGGTTTTTATCGACGATTTATCCCTGATTTTTCAAAAATCGCACGCCCCCTGACCACTCTTCTCTCCAAGGATGTTCCCTTCAAAATCTCCAAGGAATGCACTCAAGCATTTGAAATCCTGCGTGACCGAGTCACCCAAGCCCCGATCCTACAGTCCCCTGATTGGTCTCAACCCTTTGAGATCATGTGTGATGCATCCGACTTCGCTATAGGAGCGGTTTTGGGGCAGAAAAATGACAAGAAACCTGTGGTCATTTACTACGCCAGCAAAACACTCGATGAGGCTCAGCGTAACTATACAGTTACTGAGAAAGAGCTGCTAGCTGTAGTATTTGCCCTAGAGAAGTTCAGATCGTACCTTCTGGGTTCCCATGTCATCATATACTCAGATCACACGGCTGTGAGGCATCTCCTTGCAAAGAAGGACGCGAAACCTCGATTGATCTGATGGATCTTGCTGTTGCAAGAATTTGACCTCGAGATTCGCGATAAAGCGGGAAAACAAAACGTGGTAGCTGATCACTTGTCCCGTCTTCCTTCTGAAATGATAGACCCTTCCGGACCCATCACTGAGCATTTTCCCGATGAGCACCTGCTGACTATTGGTACTAGCCTTCCATGGTTTGCTAATATTGTAAATTACTTGGCATCTCATCAGACCCCGTCCGATTGGCCGAAGGCCAAGAAAGACAAATTACGCTCCGATGCCAAGTATTACATTTGGGAAGACCCGTACCTCTTCCGCATAGGTGCCGATCAGATCATCCGGAGATGTGTCCCGGAAGGGGAAGTCAACAATATCCTCTCTTTCTGCCATGACCAGGCATGCGGTGGCCATTTTGCCGGGCATAAAACCGCATCAAAAGTCCTCCAGTGCGGCTTTTACTGGCCCACACTGTTCAAAGACGCATACAGTCATTGCAAGGCATGCAGTCGTTGCCAGACTTTGGGCAACATGAGCCATCGCGACATGATGCCTATGCAACCGATTCTAGTATGCGAAATCTTTGATGTTTGGGGGATTGATTTTATGGGCCCCTTTCCTGTTTCGGATGGTTTCGAATACATTTTGTTGGCTGTGGACTACGTGTCCAAATGGATCGAAGCCATACCGACCCGAACCTGTGATCACAAAATCGTTCTCAAATTCATTCATCAACACATTTTCTCAAGGTTCGGGATTCCTCGTGCAATAATCTCTGATGGGGGGACCCATTTCACAAATGCTCAGTTTAGGTCACTGATGACCAAATACGGGGTGTCTCACCGAATCTCTACTCCTTACCACCCCCAAACTAATGGTCTAGCTGAGCTGTCGAATCGGGAGATCAAGAAAATCCTGCAGGTCACTGTTCGACCTGACAGGAAGGACTGGTCGTCCCGACTTCCGGAAGCATTGTGGGCCTATAGGATCGCCCACAAGACCCAATTGGGCATGTCTCCCTTTAGATTGGTGTACGGAAAGGCATGCCACCTTCCCGTCGAACTGGAGCATAAAGCCTATTGGGCAGTACGGAACTGTAATCTGGATCTTTCTAAGGCTGGGACCCACAGAAAACTCCAAATCAGCGAGATCGATGAATTGCGCATAGACGCGTACGAGAACTCGCAAATCTACAAGGAGCGGGTTAAAGCCTTCCACGACAAACACATCTCAAGAAAGATCTTTCATCCTGGTCAAAAGGTCCTACTCTTTGATGCCCGACTCAAACTCTTCCCAGGAAAACTGAGATCTAAGTGGGTCGGACCATATTTGGTCCGACAGGTTTTTGGAAATGGAGCAATCGAAATCAGTCCACTCAGCCGCGATTCTGAACCTTTCATCGTGAATGGTCAAAGACTCAAGCCGTTCATTGATGTAACTTCTACTGATTTGGCTGAGGCATCTTATATCCTCCTTTCCCCTTGAGCTTATTGTGCCCAGCCGATGGCGTAAAACTCAGCGCTTAACGGGAGGCAGCCCGTCATTCTCTTTGAAAACCTGAAACTTGTTCTGACACCTTTCAGCACTCGAAGTTCACCCTTGTAGACAGCCGACCCCAACTCAGATGTTTGCATCTGGGATTTGAAATCGTCCGCAAAAATTCAACCCGACCCATTCACTCATCCAAATTTCTGTCTTAAGGAATGAACTAAGACCCCCTAGGTTACAATGAGGACATTGCAAATCTTAGGCATGGGGGGGTAGGAAAGTGCAAAAACGTGTAAGGAAAAGGTTTCAAACAAAAAATTCACATATACTAAAAAAAAAAAAAAAAAATCTTCGAAAAAGAATAAGAGGAGAAGAGAAGGAAAATTTTGTGAAGGAGAAAAGAAACAAAATGAAAAAGGAGCACAAAATTATGAGAAAAAAAGTGATAGTCATTAGTAAGGAACTAAGGAATTAACCTAAGTTCTAGACCTCATTCAAGAAAATAACTGAAAAGTGCACAATAAGATTAGTAAGAATGCAAACCTTAGGCATTCTTGAATAGACTCTTAGTACTCATTAAGATCTGGACACTCCTCAAGAGGTTGAGGAAAATGAAAAGCTGAAGTATTAGGTCTAAGGCTTAGGAAGTATTCGGCCTCGTTAACTAATTTTTGGTTTACGGGACTCAGTAACCTAAGCACCCTAATCTCACACACAGCCTGGTTCAGTAAGCGTAAAAATCAGAATCACGCAGAAGCGTCGCAAAAATCTGAAAAGAACACCTAGAATAGGAATGGCCGATCAACACAAGTTGATTTGGACGAGTTCCCAGCGCGGAGAGGCGGGAAATCCCCTCGAAGATGCGTAACAAAATATCATCTCCTCGGTGCTTGTCTCTTAGGATATTTACATATCCTACGGGGGGCATGTAAGCACTCTGCTGGTTCAGATTCCATGGATGGCATTATCTCGAAGTGTCAATTGCCAGGGTCTGGATTCGGCCACGGAATACCATGGATGGGATTATCTCGAAATCTCAATAGCCAGGGTTCCGGGGGTTGCCATGGGCGGTGCTATCTTGAAGCATCGATCGCCAGGAACCCTTGAGGATTGATGATGGGAGCAAGGAATCTGATACAGACCGTGTTGAAAAGCCAATCCTAGGCTAGAACTAAAAAGAAAAAGAGAGAGAAAACTCTCCAAACAGAAAAAACTTTCTATCTCTCTCTTACAAAACGCACTGCGAACTGGGCCAGGGCTAAAATCATTTCAAGCACAGGTGCTTTAACCACGAAGTCCAATAAACCTTAGGTTAGTTCTTGCGGGCCTTAAAAACCTTTGCTAAAAGACTGAGGCTAAGGCTAGACAGATTTGGATCTTGATTGGTACTAGAGTACCTTTTAGGCCTATGGTCAGCATTCTAACCTAATCTATGCTCAAATAAAAAAGGCACTTATCTAAAACCATTAAAAACTTCATGGTCTAGAACAAGGGTTGAAACCTTAAGTTTTTGCTAAGGGACTAGCAAAAGCTAGGCATGGGGGTATGATGAGAACCTCATCATGAGCCATAACTAGCTCATTTTGACCCAATACAAAGGATAAAAGCTCCTATATATCTCAAGGAAAGGCTTAACTCAGAGAATTCTGAGTTTGAGAAGAAAACCAGTCATAAGGGGTAAAAGTGCAATTTTACCAGTATAATCTGCATACAGGGTAATTCAGGGCCCAGACACAGGTCAAAACAGCTTAATAAGAATAAAAGTGGGATGAGATGATCTAGCAAGGGCTACAGCACTTCCAAGGAACCAAATGATAACCTGTAACCTTAAAACAACCCGCTTCAATTCACAAGGTTCGGGGCAAAGTAAAAATAGAATAAGCCCTCTAAAATTCATAGAAAAATAATCTCTAGGGTTTAGAACCTTCAATTTGGCCTTTAGAACCCATTTCGACCTACATTGAGAACCATGCCCAATTAATAACTTAATTTGGGTCTTTACGCAAATTGACCGGTCAAACAAGGTTTAATATGAAAATGAAATTTACCATCAGATTCCTTAGGTCCTAATTAGTCATGTATAAAAACTTGAGCCTAAGAAGAAACCTCCTTGACCGACTTTACACTTTGGTCCTCATATATTTACTCTTTGGCCCTCAACTTTTGAACCCTCGCATTTTGGCCCCTAACTCTCCTTCGTTCTTTGCAATCAGGTCCCTCCTGCAAAACCCTGCCAGCACCATGCTCCGGCGACCTTGCGCGGAGCATGGCGCCGCGCAGGGTGAGGTGGAGGACCTGGCATGTATACCGGGGGTGCCCTGCGTCGTCAGCCGTCGCAGGGGCACCCCCCTGGTCATTGTAGCCCACCATACCGGCCGTGCGAACGCACGGACGGTATGGGTTCGTATTCCGACCATTCTCCGGCGAGGGAGACACGTCGTCTCCCTCCGCCTCCCTCCCTGTTTCATCCCTATAAATACCCCCCGCTGCTCCACCGACCAGAGCAGCCTGGATCTGACGGAGAAAACCCCCAGCTTTCTTCTCTTCTTTCTCCGGCAGACGCTCACCAGCTCCGGCGGCTTCCTCCCCCTCCACCTCTTCGCTCTGCCGCAATACCAGCAGCAGAGACTTCCTCCCCTGTTCTTCCCGCGCCACGCCGCACCCAGCTGGCGCCTCTCCGGCTCTCTGCTCGCCGCCGCCCCTCTCCCTGAGCATCGTCTTCTCCGGCGACAGTCGATACGACTGTCGCCCTGTTCCTCCCCCTTCGTCCCTGCAGTTAAGTTAGAACTACTCCCCTTCTTCTCCTCTTTCTTTCCCCGCTTTCAATTTAGTCAATTAAACCCTCGACCGCTCCTGTTCACCCTCATCCTCTCCGCCTCCGACCACCTCGGAACCTCTCGGAGGCGCGCGGACGCATAAAGGCAAAAAGTGCCTTATGCTGTCTGCCTCCTGACCACGGGGTGAGGTCCCTCTCACCCGACCCGGCCTCGTCCGTGACCACGCTCCGCGGACCTGGCCCGACCCGATTAGACTGACCTGCACTCCTCGCCCACCACGCACGCCGGTGGGCCTGGACCCGGGCCTGACCCGAACCCGATTACCCGGTAGCGCTCTGGGAGAGCTTCCGAAGAGTGATTTCAGAGAGAAAGAGAAACGCGGGGGAGGGGGGGTAGAGTAGGTTTTGCCTCTTGACAAAAAAAAAAAAACTCTGAAGTGTGCAGGCAAAAGAAGAAGTGCAGGCGAAGAAGAAGCAGCTGCACTGTAGCAACTGCTCAGTTAAGTCGTCGAAGCACCGGGTCAGACGACGGAAAGTCAGCAGCCAGAGCAACACAGAAGGCAGGCTGAAGAAGAAGGAAGAGCAACGGCCGAAGCAGAAGAAGAAGAAGGAAGACTTAGTAGCTGAAGGCAGAAGCTCTGCAGCCATAAAAAAGAGAGGTCACCACGATTGCAGAAGAAGAAGAAGAGCATCACCACGATTGCAGAAGAAGAAGAAGAGAGGTCAAGGCAGAAAACCAAAGAAGAAGAAGAACAAGGAGCTCTGAAGAAAGAAAAAACATCACCAACACAGGAACAGCAGGAAGAAGAAGAAGAGCATCACCACGATTGCAGAAGAAGATTATCACCGTAGCAGAAACCAAGGAAGAAGAAGAAGGAGATCTGAAGAAAGAGAAAGAAAGAAGAACATCACAACAAATTCTTTCCCTCTCTCTTTATTTTGTAAAAGAAACATGTATATCTCTAGAATACAACTTGCTCCCTGAGTTCGACCTCGGGAACTCTTTCATTTTTCCGAGTAAAAAAATTTTTATATGAAACGTTGGTAACAACCGGCTTTACTACAACGTTATAACAAATACAAAACCGACGTCTTCAACCGCCATTAAAGCCACCTTGAAGCAGCTTCTTCCGAGCCCCAGGCTTCAGGGCTCTAGGTTTTCAGCTGCTGCGGATTGGGGAGACTTCTGTGAAGGCAGCCAGCCAGCAACCGAAGAGAACCGAAGCTGCAGCTGAGGAGATTGCGAAGAAGTCTTCCTGCGGGCGCGCACGAGGAGAGGCGCCAGTTAGTCCCACATCGTGAGTTCACAAAGTGCCGCACTGGTTTAAGTTGATTTTGTGAATTAGCCTTATTGCCTCCGATACACCTGGGGTGAAGTCCCATGCCCCACGCCCGCCTTGTCCGCGAATTCACCACGCAGACCTGGCAGATCCAACCCGGCACACTACCAAGCATACCTCGCGCACCATAACACGTCGGTGCACCTGGTCCCTGGGTACGCAACCCGACCCGTTAACCCGGCTCTGGGAGAGCTTCCTGTGAGCAGTTTGTAGAGAGAGAGAGATACACGCAGGTAGAAGGAAGGGATAGGTTTTGCTGCCTTGTGTGCAGGCAGACAGAGTGCCGAAGAGAAGAAGCTCAGCACTTGGCCGCAGGAAGGAGAAGGGAAGAAGCTGAAGGAGAAAAGCTGAGCAGTGGAAAAGGCTCGCCAAGGCAGAAGAAGAAGAAGAGAAGCCTTAGTAGAAGTGAAGATTGTAGAGAAAGAAAGAGGACGCAGAAGGAGAAGAAGAAGGACTAACAGTAGACAGAATCAAAAGAAGAAGAAGAAGAAGGACTAACAGCAGACAGAATCAAAAGAAGAAGAAGAAGAACAGCAAGGTAGAAGAAGACTTACATTTAAGACATCTGATGCAAAAATCAGACGTCCAATTCTGTCCTTTTTAGCA
Source organism: Thalassia testudinum (assembly GCA_037157565.1). NCBI lineage: Eukaryota > Viridiplantae > Streptophyta > Magnoliopsida > Alismatales > Hydrocharitaceae > Thalassia > Thalassia testudinum. The sequence continues at coordinate 30,057,740 of JAZHRO010000030.1, read as the reverse complement.
ATTCATTTTTTATAATTCTCTCATTAAACCAATTGTTTTTCATTTAAATGAAGTTGTATTCTCAAGTTTTTAAAAGTACTTAGATTGCTCCCTGTGTTCGACCTCGGATACTCTGATTTTCGAGTAATAAAAATCTTTATTTGTTTTGAACGCTTTTTCGGCTATATTACAACGTGACATCCTTTAAAAAATCGATAAAAACGTACCGAAACATGCGGGGCGGCTGGGGCATGCATGCCTAGGTCACCCAATGGCTGTGAAGATGGGTGTGTTCGGGGGATGTGTGGGAAGTGTGTGGCAGTTAATGGGAAGAGGGGTGATGATTAGTGAGTCGAGGCAGAGCTTGTTAGGTAGTTGGAGAGGTGGGTGGTTGCATGGAGCAGTGGGAGCACCTCGCCGGTGGTTTGCCGGAGGTGGAGAAGATGGTGGTGGTTTGCGAGCGTCGAGGGATTTTTTAGGAAATAAAGAGGGGGAAACACGAAGAGGAGAAAGGGAGGAAGTACCTGACCTAATTTAAGGATGAAGGGGGTAGGGATGGAGGATGGCTCGTATGTGCCGTTGCCGGAGACGAAAGTCCCAGTAGGAGGAGGAGGACGACGACGAGAGGGTAGCTGGGGCATCGGCTGTACGGCACGACGCGGACGAAGGAGATAAAGGTAGCTCTGCCACTAGTATTGTGGCAGAGCGACGAGAGAGGGAGATAAGGGTTGTCGGATCTTGCTGGGAGGTTGACCGGTGGGGAAGAGAGGAAATTGGGGGATATCTCAGGCCAATTCAAGCTGAGGAGGTGTGGAAGGATCAGGGGAGGCTTTTATAAGCCTTGGTAGGAGGTCTTGTGCTTGGAAAACAAGCTTCCAAGCTCGGCCAAGTTGCCAGAGATGGAAGGTCAAAAAGACCCAAATCTCTCATGCGTTCGCATGAGAGATTGGGTAGAAATTAGAGCTCCTAATTAGGTTCACATGAGAGGAGATTTCTCAGAGAATCTCCCTCTCAAATTTGAAAGGGATTCTCTGAGAAATCAGGGAGTTCTTTCCCTCGAATCCTTGTCGGAGTAGGATTTCCTCCGCTATAATGGAGGAGAGACCTAATTGTAAAGAATGACGAGGAAGTTAGGGGGGCTTCTGTAAAGGTTTTCAAAAGTTAGGGCTAGAAATGTAATTGGGTTGGACCTGTTTGCAAAGTAGCTCAAGGTGAATTCCCATTAGGTCCAAAATTTGGTACAAACATAATTTGGACCTAAGGAATCCAATGGTGAAGTTGGATTTTAGGTTTGACCATGTTTAATTGGGAAATTTACATAAAAACCCAATTTACGACAAACATTTGACTGAGACCCCAATTTAGGTTAAAAAGGTTCTACGGGCCAAATTGAAGGTTCTAAAACCTAGAGAATATTTTTCCATGATTTTTAAAGGGTTTAGGTGAATTTTATCCTGACCAGAACCTTGTTAAATTAAGTGGGTCTGTTTTAGGGTTATAAGAAGTCATTTAATTCCCAGATTTCACATGAACCCTTTTATATTTGAACCAACCCACTTTTTATCTTGTTAAGACCATTTGACCTATGTTTAGCCCATGAGAAATCCCGTTGTTGCACTGCAATGGTAAAATTACAGTTTTACCCTTTGTTTCTTACTTTTCTCTCAGAATGGTTATTCCTTGAGTTAGGACCTTCATTTGGTTATGTAGGAGCTTTTATTCTCTTTTCTGGGTCAAAATGAGCTAGTTAGGGCTCATGATGGTGTTCCCATCAGGAAGTTGTTGAGTTTATCTTGAGCATCATCATGTTGTATTTGAACTTCACTGATCTTAGCAGCAAGGATCCCATTGGGATGCTAATTTAGTATCCAAATCTTCATATCGAGCCTCAAGGTTTTTAACAATGGAGTGAATGTCCCCGAAGGTGGTCTTATTCCATGATTTAAGGGACCTCTTGAGGGCATGTTTAAGAGAATTCATCGTTGTTTAAGATATGCATCGTAGTATAGGACAAATGCGCTCAAAAAAAAAAATTTATAAGCTCGAATATCTATAGATGAAGTCCGAAGTCGAACAAAGGGGGCAAATATGAATTCACACGCTAATTGTCAATTAAAGTATAAATGAGCACAGGAATAAGCCAAGAATGATATTTCAATGAATAACACTACTCAAAATTGATATTCAATGTATAACATGAGTATTTCAAGACTTTAAGAGGACAAAAACAAAGCTTAAGGCAAAATAATGGTGATTTAGATCACCAATTATTAGCCTTAATTAAATGTATATGTATCAATTATTCATAATACTCAAATATATGAATAGTGTCTCAAAAAATGCCACAGTGTTTTCAACCAAGTCAGACGTCAGATCTGATGACTAGACGACTTAACAGCATGAGCACAAGGCTTCGTCTTCGTCACTTTTGCCCTTCTCTTTTTCTCTTCTCATGTACAAGGCAAAGCCTCTTCCTTTCTTCTCAAACACAAGGGAAGGCATAGCACAGAGGCATGGTCGCCTCTCAGTGACTAAGTGTTAAGAGAGGTTCACTGAGGCAAAACCCACCCTCCCCCGCTCTCTCTCTCTTTCCTTCTTTCCCCTCTTCTTAGATAACCGAGTTGTAATCGGGTATTTGGGGATGTGATTGACCAGGGATACTAGGTGTGGTGGTAGCTGAGGTGTGCGTGTGTTAGAGGGACCCGACACCTTGTGTACTAGGCGAGGGGTCTGTGTGACGAAATCCTAATATGTGGCGTTGGACGGTTGTCACTGGCTGATGTGGGACTAAAAGTCCCCTTTGTCTATCCACATGCAGCAGCTGAAGATGCTTCACAAATTGGCGTAGCTGCAGGGGCTATTCGTCTCAGCTGAGGCCTTGGAAAGAAGCCTGTGGAAGTTCCACAGGAGCTGGGGGTAGTAGGGGAGCTTCTTGATGTCGGAGAGACGGAGTTGGGGATGACGACGGCAATGGCAGACGACGACGATTACCTGAAAAGAGTAACACGACCTTAAAAGCCCTAATCAAATAGTCCAAGAGTTTCACTGAAGGACGTGGAGTGTGACGGTGGTGGTTTCATGGAGGGAGAGTGCGTGTGGAGGGTGGACAGTGATGGAGCGGTGTTCAATGGAGGTGTAGGATGGGTGGACAGTGAAATAAATATGGGGGTGTTGTGCTGGTGGATGAGGCGGAGCTTGAGGGAGTGTTGGTGAGGTGTTTGGAGTTGTGTAGCGAGCGAAGTTCCTTGCCAAAGTGGTGGCTAGAGAGGAGAATGAAGATGGTGTGTGTTCAGTCAAGGGATTCTTTTTAGGTTTTTGGATAGGAAAACTAACATAAGGAACTAAAGGGACCTAACTAACTAGTCTAATGGAACGAAGGGGTAAGGATTGGCACCGACGTTGACAGGCCAACACTGTGGAAGATGAAGATCTCCGGAGGGGGACGACAAGGAAGAATGAGGTTTGGGAGCCTTCGCTTTGGCCGACGAGAGGCGGAGGAAGATGAGGAAGATGATAGGCCACTTGATTTGATTGCTTAATGGCCGGAAGAAGGAGGTTGAAGAAGCTCGCCGGAGCTCGGTTGGAGCGAGGTCAGAGGTAGGGTTACAAAGAGGTTTTTGGCTCCAAACCTTGCTAAGGTGGTGAGGTTGTTCATGGAGGTCCTTTATAAAGCTTGGGTCGAGCTTCAAATTAGGAAGAGCTTGCATAAGCTTGCAACTCATGGAATAGGAGTCTTTGAAATCCTAATGTTCGCATGGCTTGTAGGGTTGATTTCAAACCCTAAAAAGATGTTTAATGGATTCTTGATTGTCTAAACATTCATCCTTCCAATTTTGGAAGGATTTGGAGTTGAAGCGAGAGAGATCTTCTCTTTAGAAGCTCGGATCTTTGGGTTCACACTTGCCATGGCGACAGGGACCCAAATGTGAAGGTGATGAAAAAAGTAGGGGGTTTTTGCAATAGTTTTCAAAAGTTACAGGTGCACATGTGATAAAAAGAGTCAGAGTGGACCAAAATGCAAACTAAGTCAAGATGATCTCTGATTGGGCCCAAATTTTGATAGAAACCTATTATGATACCAAGGATTTGGAGAATGTAGGGGAGTCTGTCAAGAGGGAAAATTTTTCCTATATAATAGGAGCTTGTAGAAAGACTAATACGTTGTCCAAATGTTTCCTAAAAGGATTGCAGGAATTTAGAAAGGTTGGAGATGGTTTGAATATTCCCATTAAGAAAGAGGACAATATTATTCGCATAAAGAAGGTTGAGGGGGGGAGACGTTCCCTGTTTGATAGAGTAAGGGATGATTTTGTTTTGGAAAACAAGTTCTTTAAGACTGCGTATGAAGGGCTCCATGAATATATCAAATAAAAAAGGAGACAAGGGGTCTCCTTGTCGAACGCCCCTAGAAACTTTGAAGAAAGGGGACGAGGTGCCATCCACAAGGACCGAGGATCCTTTGTGTTGCACAAAGGCAGATGAAGAGAAGCCAAAGTTTTGGATGATTTGGTATAGCACGTCCCATTCAACTCTGTCATAAGCTTCTTTTGAAAGGAAGAAAGGACGAGGCACCAGGTCTATCGTAAGCTTTTTGCAGGTCAAGTTGGATTATGACATTGGACCCAAAAACTTTGGGATTTATTCTTTGGGTAAGTTCGAAGGCAGTTGCAATATGATCAAATATGGACCTACCCTTAACAAAGCCAGCCTGCTTAGGTGATATTAGCCTGAGAAGAAGCAAGGAGAGTCTATTAGTCAAAACTCTAGAAGCAATTTTATAGATAACATTGAATAGGCTTATAGCGAGGTAGTCAAAAAGCTCCACAACAGTAGATATTTTAGGAATAAGAGAGATGTAAGTGTTGTTGAAAGATCTGGAGCTCTGATGTGATGTGAAGAAATAGGAGATAGCCTGTACGAGGTCATTTTTGAGAAGATCCCCGAAGTTGAGGAAGAATTCTGCATTAAAACCATCAGGACCAGGGGTGTGATTGTGAGGCATTTGGGCAAGAACATTGAAAATCTCAGTTTGGTCTGGGATAAGAAGAAGCGAGTCTGAATCAGTTTGAGATAGAATTGGGGGGATTGCTTCCAAAAGTTGGTTATCTCTAGGGGGTTGTTCAGAAGTAAGAAGGGATTTGAAATAATCGGTTGCTTTGGTAGAGGCCATATCCTAGGAGCCATTGACAATGGTATTGGTAAGATTTGATTTGTTCTGCTTGGCGAATCTTTTCTTAATAACAAAGTAGAACTTATTATTAGCTTCCCCATTTTTAATCCATTCAACCTTAGCTTTCTGAAGGAGGAAGTCTCTGAGTTTAGCTTGAGCATCATCAAGTTGTATTTGAACTTCACTGATCTCAGCAGCAAGGGAGTCATCCCATTGGGATGCTAATTTAGTATCCAAATCATCATATCGAGCCTCAAGGTTTTTAACAATGGAGTGAATGTCCCTGAAGGTGGTCTTATTCCAGGATTTAAGGGCCCTCTTGAGGGCATACATCTTGGTATAGACTTTAGAGATTGGGTCCTGATTATGATCAACACAGGTAGTATTCCAAATATTTTCCACAAATTGGCAGAAGGAAGGGGTCCTAAACCACATATTTTAAAAGCAAAATGGGTATGGCCAATAGTTAGCTTTTGTAATAGATTTTAAAATCGTGGGAGCATGATCAAAGTTTCTTCTAGGGGCAAAGGATGCAAAGGAGAAGATATTCAAAGCACCCATGTTGAGGAGAATTCGATCAAGCTTTTGGTAAATAGGAGAACTACCTCGACGACCGTTGTGGTAATGTTTATGTTACTCTCTTGCATTGTCCTTATTTATACACCCAATTTTATTTGATTTCAAGAACAAAATCAACATCATCAAGGATTAAGTTTTACTTAAAACAAAAAAGTTATTCTAAGAAATAGAACTCAATGCTTAGATTAAGCAAAAGAAAATTGAATACTCTCAATTTCACTTCTAAATCCCTCACACTCCTTAAAAAGTTAAAAAGATTAATCTTTGAGATATCCCCATGAGGGGGGGCTGGGTATAAGGATGGGTGGTTTTCAAGGTACTTAAAATTGAAATGATTAATTATCAAGCTGAAATTCATATTAAGCAATATAAGATAGCTCTAGTACTAAAGCTATTCTATGGAATTCTTGATTATTTTCTTTTTGTGAATGAAGAACTAGTTATTGTGAGCATAGGACATGCTTTATATAAAAGGAGCTATTTTTAGATGTAAAATTCTTAACTGATATTAATTTGCATTCATAATTCCAATTTAGGGGTAGCTTAATAACAAGTGAATAAGCTTGTGAATTAGGCTTGTAGGTACTTGACACAATTGGATTGTGTTCTGATCCAAAATTATGACCTTAGTCTTATAGCAAATGGGCCGAAATTGACCCCATCATAAATGGGCTTGGGCTAGAGTTAAGGATTTCGGCATTCAAGCCCCAAGCCCAATTTTACCCAATCCAACTAAATACTCTTTTGATGACTATAACAATATTAGGTTACTTATTTTAATTATTAATGTGTAATATTTTATTTCATATGCATTTTCCATGTGCAGGGAGTCATCTTATGCATGAGTTCTTAGCCAACTAGATATGTGAATTCAACTTAAATGATTGAAGTATATATTTCGAAAGGTAAATCCAACTTCACTTTAATTAGATACATGATGGATTTGTAGACTCTTGCTTAATGGTTGAGAGGACTTTATAAACATAGGAACCAACAAGCTAACGGGCCAATCATGATAGCCTAGCCTTCTAATTTAGAGTCTAGCCTCATAGCAAGTGTGGTCCAAGCCTAACCTAATTATATATGGGCAAGGTTGGGCTTGGGCTTTAAAATTGATGGGCCAAGTGGGTTTTACTACATGGTTTGATGGGTAAACTAAACCTAATGTGATGCTCAGGCCTACATGCGAGAATCTTACATTTAGTGAACATTTATTTAAATGCTCAAATAGATAAGTGTAATGAATTCTTCTATTGTTTAATCTACCATTTCTTATCTCTTGGATGGTCATGCTATAGATCTCCTAAGAGTGTTCACAAGATTTGGACAGGAAAGCATGAATTTGGGAACATATGAAGCCCTTCAGAGTGACTAATAAGTTTTTCCCACAATTCGAAGCATGTTACACTTACAAGGGCAAGATAGAGGTCCAAGGGTGAATTTAGTCTTCTTGATAGTAGTACCATGCAGGGCTTAGGACGCGAGCAATAGGGTTCAACATCCCATTATTCAAACAAGAAAAAAATGAAGTGAATGTGCAAGAAAAACTAGTGCAAAGAACAAAGAAGTGAGTGAAGGTGCGAAGGGAGTAACAATTTTAAAGCATTGAATAGTTCCACGAGGGATTAATGGTTGTAAGCTTTTCATAACACCACGATTTGTAGGCCTACATCATAGATTCACACAACACAAGGCACCTATCTCCCCATCTTACTCGTATAGTTCGAGAGGACATTAATAGGTTATAGTTGTAGCGTGAAACGCAACAATGTTAAGCAATGTACCTTATGGGGCTATCCCTCACTTTAGTAAACAAAAGTACATGATATCCCATGTTGTAAGGTAGAACACTAAGATAGAGTATACCTTGTCGCATAAAATGAAACCTACAAAGTAAACTAGCTTTACAAGCATGGATTTCCTTTGTAGTTAGATCGACTGCAAGAAAGCCAGGTATGAGTGAGAGGCTTACTCATGTTGTTGATATGAAAGTTACCAACTAGTCCTTGTGGCCCTCATTATAACTCTTTCAAAAGGGAAAAAAATTATAGGAGTGGAAAGTAGAAGACAATCTTATGGAATCCTTAAAAACCCTTGAAGTCCCTTGTTCCTCTTGCTATTCTCTCACACCAATTTAAGAACAAATTGTCATCAGTCACATTGGCAATTGGCGTACCTTCTCCTTAAACAACTTGTCTCCACCAAGAAGCTCACTCTATTAGCCTCCACATCTCCTACAATGTTGCCATCAGGTCCTTCTTACATCAAACATTAGCATTGGCCTTCTCTTCAATTCCTTACCACATTCTTAATTTGCTCTCTCATTGTAGCCATCAATGTGAAAGCATTCTCTTCCCCATGCATATTTGCATGGTAAAATATTAGAGAAATAGGTTGATATATAAGAGAATACATATAGTCATTATGATGAATAAATAAGTAATATCAATTGGACAATAGATTCACATAATAAACTATTGATATATTTGTTTGTGTTCATGAAGTTAAGATAAATTAAAACATAACTACAATACAATCTTTTTGACATTTTATGTGGTTCCTGTAATAAGCTTCTTCAAAATCTTGTAGCAAATATGCACCAACTTGGCATTCGCTTATGAGTATAGTGCAACAAGTATCAACTCCTTACCATAATAGATATTACTTATTTCATGCAACATGATAACAAATAAAAATGAGGATAATAAATAGATGATGTGAATGTTGTGAATGGAAATTCAATTGTTAAATGAAACTAAATATCTAGACTCTCTTGACCAAATACATTATAATAGCATCATAAGGCATGTTATTGAGATGATTGTGGTGAACAAGGACTTAGCATCTACAAGGTAGAAATCCTGTATAGGAAAGTTGCAAGTGATATCTTGAATAGTTTGTACCATATTTTAATGCGGTTACCACTAAGACTAAAGATGTAAACTTTTAGGACGGTAATCAATTTTTTGTCAACTCAACGAGTGATTAAACACAACTTGCATGCCGAGAGAGAGAGAGAGAGAGTATGGATTACAACATTGTTGAGAGAAGTTAAAAAAAAAAAAAGAGATAAATAGAAGTTGACAAAATTTCGGAAAACAGGAAATAGCATTGTCATTTTAAGGACAACTATTTTCAGATAACTTCTAAAAAAACAAAAAAACTATGTCCAAACAAAGTCACATGATAAGCTGAAGGATTCGAAAGAAAAGGCCCCAATGAACTCTAATCCACTATCGTTGGTGAGCTTAACTCCATGATTAGTAAATACGATTACTGGTGGATTAATTTTGGTGCAACCCATTATATAATGACAGTGACGTTGGTTACATTAAACTCTTCTCCATGAACAATGGTACGGACTAGAATATCAATATCTTATCTCTAAATAGACATACTATAAGGTACGCATGACTTGAAATAAACAGCTTGCGTCTACCCTTTAGTCTAAACTGGATAGAAATTGTACTGCATGTACTACAAATTCAAAGAATGTCAAAAAGATTGTATTGCAGCTATGTTCCGATTTATATCATCTCCATGGTTAGAGTCAAAGATATCAATAGTTTATTCTATAGATCTACTGCCCAATTGTTAAATATTATTCTTATCTACTCATTCGTCACACTGACGATATGCTTTCTCTTATCTGTTCCCCCTTCTCTGATATTTTTACAGACAAATATATATATATATGCATGGAGGAGAGTCTTGAGGGGATAGCAACATGTGAACCTCTTTTTGTGGGGAGTGACCTCTTTGCTTGCAAGTTCAAGGGCTCCCGCGCGCAGCTAATTAAGTAAACATCATTGTAAGGGTTTGGAACAGGTTGTTTGCTGGTGTGGGCATCTAACTAGGAGTGACAATGACATGGTTTGAGATGAGAGGTATACATGCAGATGAGGGAACATATGCATGCACCGTCGACATGAATAAATCATGAATGAAAGAATGACATATAATGGCTGTGTTGGCAAATCGGGCAGTAATGCAAGGATATATGAACCCTGGATTGTTTGTTTGTATTCATATTCACAGAATAGATTGAAATGGAATGCAGTACAATATTTTTGACTTTAGTGTAGTACATGTAGTACAGATTTCTTTTTTTTTTAATTTTTAATCTGGAATCCTATGGGCTCATCCTCCAGAACCATTGAATGGTGGTATTGCATGGCAAAATTAATTTAAGGATGGTTTTTTTTTTTACGATCTTTTCCTTGATTAGGAATAAGGATGGATCACGTGACAGTCACGTAGGCCACATGTCAGTGTCACGTGGCAGGCAATAAGAGGCTCTCAAGGTCGGCGGTCAAGAGGTCCAAGGGAGATCAAGTTGTCTTTTTGCTTTAATGTTAAGTTTGTTATTTTTAGTATTTAGGAAAAGTTATTTTAGAAATTTGTTTTTGAGGATTTGTTCTCTCTCAAAAATTCTTGATTCATAATAATATTTTCAATTTTTCTACTCTACTCCTCTCTCTTTTTCTCAACATCACCACTGCCAGCCACCCAAGGTAGCCAGCCACCACAGCTGCCACCAACAGCTACTCCTTAATTCTCCCTATTTTTCCACTTGGACAGTCCAAACATGGATTATTTTCTCATGCCAAGGGAGTCTCCACACTCAACGTTACCCCAATCTTGACACCATCCATGCCTGTCTTTTTTTCTCCTTATAAGTGTAAAACTCTATGATCCAAGAACCACAAATGTACATTAAAGTTCACGTAAAAGTTCTCATATTCTCCTTTTAACTAAATTACATCAATGATATTTAGTCATGAACACAAGATATTCCAACTTTGAATTAAATTACATAAATGATATTTCAATTTTAATCCAATGTCACCAATGCTATTTGACATATATTTAAAATATCACCCATGATATTTAAATAGTTCAATTCTAAATTAAATATCCTTGATAATATTTTAAATACCACCAATGTAAAATAATGAATATCAGGCATTAAATCAAAGATAGGTTAACCGTTACTTTTCTAAACCACGATCCATTTAAGAAATAAGAGACATAAAAGCTCTCCTAAGGGGGTGGGTATGTAAGGTAAGGTCCATCTCCCTTAAGAACAATTCGCAAGGCAGAAAGTGGCTACAATGTGTGATGGGTTGACCGCTTTCCATGGTACATAGCAAATTTCCCTTACATATTTGATGGTAACGGCAACGCTACTCCATGGTGGTGGGCTTTGCATTCCCAGAGATCATATATATTTACCAGAGCTAAAAAATCACTGTACTAATAGGTTGATTTAATCGTGAAGATCCCCATGCGGTTCCTATATTAATGCGTCCTCCATCCTTATGTTGGTACATATCATTCTTCTTTACCTTTTACACCATGTTCTTCTCAAAGAATAAGTGGTCCAGCAGCTCTTATATCCAACCTTCTATGTCCTCCAACAACTCTCGGTACTAATGCATGGAAAAAGCGGGTATTAGCATCCTCCTCCTTCAGCCAAAGTTTTCAAGATTTTTCCTGCAAGTTCACCTTCCGCTTATGGCCCTCCGCTCCTCCAACTCCTCTAAGGAAAGAAGGGAGGTCTCATCCTTGGCATCAACAGTGGCACCCTCCGACGATAGTCGCACAAGTGGCCACGTAAGTGTCGTAGCTTGGCGTCAAAGGTCCTTGTGGCGGAAGGCCCCAATGGGCAAGGATGCCCAGAGACATCGCCCACCATACCCCAGAAGCCGTCTTTCAGTAGCCACGAGCGTTGGAACTTAAAGTGGAGAGACAACACTCGATCCTCCCCGCTATCCCAGAGAATCGGCATGTAATCGAAGAACGGCCTGGGCATAGCCATGACCCCGACCAGCTGGTTCGACTCTGTGAGGTGGATGTTGCCCAAGAAGTGGTCCAACTTAGACATGACACCACTACCCTTGTGCCAGGTGTAATTATGCAACCCCTAATGTGGGTAGGTCCTCCAACACCAAATCTGCAACCACCTCCTAGAAGCCCAAGGTGGAGCTGTCGCCATAGCCATCAAACCAATCGTCGTTGCTAAGGGTGGCATTGAAGAGACAACCAATCAATCAAACTCCTCTCTGTGAACTCAGCTACGTACGCCCTCAACTCATCCCAGAAGGAAGCCCTGTCTCCAAGGGTGCTAGGTCCATAGATGCACGAGGGGTACATCGTGGCGTCGTCCCCGATCCTTGTAAACCTACCCATTACTACATGGTCAGTGACCAGAAAGGGGCCAAGTAGGAGGTAACCCGTCCTCCACCAAATGGCCAACCCCCCTACCCATCTTGTTGACGCCCTACATGGCAGTTCCTCTTCCTAACCCCTACCAAGAGGCCTCCAACTTTTGCCCTCAAGGTTGGGAATGTTCGTATCCACCCACCATTCCATCAAAAATCGATCCTCAACATAGACCTCCTTCTACGTTATTGGCAAATAATATAATATAATAGAATATCAATATATAATATTCTAAGTAAGCATTCATAGTAATATTTTATTCTAAATACGCATTGAATCTATATCTCTCATCTAAATAAAAAGAAAATATACCATCGTTACAAGACAAATTATAAAATCACAATTGCAATCGGTTGTTGGATACCTAGAATAAACTACCGATATCTTTATTTGTGTTCATGTTGGTTCCTTCTGCGCTAACGGTTGTCGGTGCAAAAGCATTAATGTTTTTAATTTTTATGATAATAAAAAAAATATATAGTATGTTATTTTTGGAGAGCTAACGTTTCAAGAAAAAGGAAGAGGTGATTTTTCTTTTTTTTAAAGAAAAATGAGATTCAATATTATTCATCCTCCATTCCTTGAAGGGAACAAATAGGAGGTAGGAGGACTAGACCAAAACCTGACTAGTACAATGAAAGAGAACCACGACTCGTGGCTTAATACAGAAAAAACCATCAAACAAAAAAGAGGAAAGCAAAACGGAGCATGCCAAAGCTCAGTTGGTGACGTAAGGGAAATAGATTTTGTCCAGCCTGATGAGACCTTTGGATCTAGGGTCAAGGTGATCCAAATTGATGAAACTCCAAGGCCCGTTTGCCAAAATAGCAAGCAGATTGGCAAGGCTGTTCACGTAGGGGTGAATGAATCGCAACGACATGTGGTGGTTCATGAGGTGAACAACATGGTTGTAATGCTATTGAGCCCTCCAAGGAACTTTCAACTTGCCTTTCCACCATAAGTAAATCATGGAAGAATCAACCTCTAAGATAACAAGGGTGCTTTTGTGGGGCCAAAAACTGAGGAAGTGATGGATGGAGTTGAGAATAGCTAAATCGGTGTTGAAAGTGGGAATTAAAGCCACGGCCACCTTAAAGAAGTTACCCAAAGAGTCACGAGCAACCCAAGCTATAAAGGACTAAGAACTAGACCGGAAGGCGAAAAAATTAACCTTAAACCCCAGGGAGGACCGAACCCAAGAGAGGGCGAAACAAGCGGGACGGAAGAGATGGAACCAGGAGACCATATTCAACCTCCTTCAATTATGCTCCAGAAAGAAAGGGATCTCCTTTAAAGACAAAACCTTCATTTCTACATTTATTCCTGGCCCACCAAATGTGGTACCAAATGAATAAGATGATACCCTTGATAACTTTGGAACCATACTGAGGACAGTCCCCTTTAAGAATGTCCAGGTGAAGGTCAAGGGGAATAGGATGAAGATGCGCAAGATGGAAGACACAAGAAGAGATGCACGAGGAGATGCCATTGGAGTAAAAGAGATGGAGCAAGGTTTCAACTTTGCGGTTGTTGGGGCAGAAAAGACAATTAAAAGCCAAGGGAATACCCCAAAGTTGGATTTGCTCATCCGTAGGGAGCCTATTGTGAATAACTCTCCAAGCAAGGAGGCTCATACACAGGGGGAGTTTGAGGTTCCACAGGGTTTTGTAGATCGGGTGATGAGTGGAGTTTGTGAAGTTGAGGAGATAGGTAGAGGAAATCGAGAAGTTGCCATGGGGGGAAAGAGATCAAATAGGTTCATCCTTGGAGTCAGCGAGAGGGGTATGCGAAATTTGGTACAATATGTGATTGGGGAGATGATGAAGATTCTAGACCTGAGAGGGATTCGAGATGACATCCTTAACCGGAACAGGCTCGGGAGAGACTTCCCAGGGAAGGAAAACTCTGAGAGGTGAGTCACCGATCCAAAGATCCGCCCAGAAATCGATCATACACTCCTTCACATTCCAACGAAGGAAAGGAAGCATGTCCCGATAGGCCTTCACTAGAGGCTTGAGTCTGGGGGGGCGGCGAGGAGAGGAGATGGAGAGATGGCCATAAAGATTTCTCATCAAGGTAGCAAATGGAGAGTCGCCAAAGAGAATGTCCCAGACACGTTTCATTCTGAAGGCTTGGGTGACCAGGGACCTAAGACCTCCGCAGTGGGTAGGATGGCAGATTTGATTCCAAGTGATCCAGTGATGATGCTTAGAAGAATCAGAAGAGCCCCAAAAGAAATTAGCAAGAGCAAACTCCAGTCTCTTGATGACAGTTTTGGGGACCTTAATGGCATCCAAGATGCGTATGGGGATAGAAGTGAGAACATGTTTGATGAGGAGAAGTTTGGTTGCATTCGAAAGGAGATCAGCTTTCCAGCCCACAAGTTTAGAGAGAACTTTATCAATGAGTGGATGGAAATAAGAGATTTTGGAGCAGCCAGTGAAGATAAGCTTCCGAGGTAGGTGAAGGGGAAAGAGCCCAATTGGAAGTCAGTAATTTCAAGAATCTGAGAAAGCCGACCAAGAGGGAAGTGCTTTTCGATGAAACAAAAGCACTTAGACAAGTTGAGCCTTTGGCCAAAATGAGATTCAAAATTCTGAATGAAGACTTTGAGGTTGGATATGGATCTAAGGTTCCCATTTAGAAAAAGGATAATGTCATCCGCATAAAGCAGGGTCAGAGGAGAAGGGACTCCTCTCTTGATGGAGAAAGGGGAGATTTGGCTGTTGAAAGCTAACTCTTTGATGCCCCGAATGAAAGGTTCCATGAAGATGTTGAAGAGGAAGGGCAATAGAGGATCACCTCGTCTCAAGCCTCGAGAAGCCAAAGGAGCGGAGCAGCCATCAACCAAGATAGAAGAGCCGCCGTGTCGAACAAATTGTTTGATAAGGTTGATGGCATAAACAGAGAAGCCAAATTTACTAAGGATACGAAAAAGCGCTTCCCATTCCACTCGATCAATAACTTTCCTCAAGTCTAACTGAAAAATCACATTGGAGCCGTGGACCTTGTGGTCCAAGCATTGGGAAAGCTCAAAAGTGGTAGAAATGTGATCAAAGATGGAACGACCATGGATGAAGCTAGCTTGTTCAAGGGAAATGATTTTTGGCATGAGGGTAGATAATCTGGAGGCAAGAATGGCAAAAGCAATCTTGTAGAGAACATTACAAAGACTAATGGGCCTGAAATTCATGAGGTCATTGACAGTGGGTTTTTTGGGAATGAGGGCAATGAAGTTAGAATTGAAGGATCTCGGGGCAGAATGATCAGACTAGAAATGGCCAATGAACTTGACCACATCCCCTTTGATAATCTCCCAACAAGAGTGGTAAAATTCTACATTAAAGCCATCCGGACCCAGCGTGGAGTTAGAAGGCATACAGGAAAGGGTGTCAAAGATCTCAGTTTCCGATGGCAATTGGGTAAGAAGAGTCGAGTCCATAGTGGACATAGTATGGGGAATCATCTAAAGCAGGTGGTTTATATCACCAATCCCATCCAAAGAAAGGAGAGTATGGAAAGAGGCCGCCTTAGACGCAGCCTGATCCTAGGAGCCATCCCCAAACAAAGAGGTGAGAGAGTTGTTGCGTTTCACGAAACGTTTCTTGATGGAAGCAAAAAAGAAGGCGTTATTCCCCTCCCCAAGGTGAATCCAGTGGATTTTGGCTTTTTGAGCAAGGAAGTCAGATAATTTGGCAAGGGCATCGTCAAGCTGGATACGAATATCTGATAGCCTAGTGGCAGAGGCTTCGTCCCAGTGGGAAGCAAGTTTAGCCTTAAGGTCATCATGACGAGTCTCAAGGGACCCAACCAATGCATGTATATCGCCAAAAGTCGATCTGTTCCAATGTTGAAGGGACTTCTTAAGAGAGTAGAGCTTGAAATAAAATAGCTCGATAGGATTAGAGGAAGAGCCAGTGCTAGAGTAGGACCAGATGTTGGAGACCAGAGTTTTGAAATCGGAATCACGAATCCACATGTTTTGAAAGAGACAAGGCTGGGGTTTTGTGGGAGAAGTCTTCTGGAATGAGAAGAGGATGGGGGAATGGTCTGAATTCCTTCTGGAATGATATCTAGCTTCCTGCAAGAGGGAGAGACAGGAGGAGGAAACAAAAATGCAGTCTAGTTTTGGGTAAATCCTGGCGCTACCCTTCCTACCATTACACCAAGAGAGTTGATTACCATCGGTAGGGAATTCAAGAAGGCCAAGGAAGTCCTTCCAAGAACGGAAATCAGCAGCTTGGGACTCACAGAATGGATTACCCTCACGTTTCTTAGCAGTTGAAGTCCTCACCTATTAGCCAGGGGGTAGGGAGTGAGGGATGGATGAGAGACAAGTGGTCCCAAAAATCTTTGCTGGAATCTGCCGAACAAGAGGCATAAACACCAGTTAGATAAACCATGGAGGAATGGGTTCTGTAGCTGACGATGGCTTGAGGCATGGCGTGTAAAAGAGTGAGGTCAATAGAATTCTTCCAAAGACACCAAATATTGGGAAAGAGGGGGTCAACTAGGATGTTGTTGAACCCATAGAATCCTTAAAAATAGTGGCAAGCGACCTATCAGCAAAAGGCTCACAGAGGAACAAGATGTCCAGAGAAAAATCATGGATCAAAGATTTAAGGCAGTTGATGGTAGGGAGATTCACGACACCCCTACAATTCTAGAAGAGACCCTTCATTTGGAACAAGATCGAGATAGCGATTTACAATGGCTTCTGGTCATCCTACCAACGACTCTCACACTGTCACCACCACGGGCTCCTCTGGCACGCAATGGAGAGTGTGCCTTGTATGCGACAGGGTGAGAGGGGCGGGATGCAAGAGCAAGGTAATCAAGGGAGCCTTGAGAGTCAATGTTTGAAATGTCAATAAAGTTTACATCATTGATCACATATAGTGCCCTTCCAAATTAGACATTTCCATAATCTTAGGATGCTCGGGATTTAGATCAATAGGGGGGAGAGCGGAGGGGAAGGTAAATTCCCCAAGAGGAAATACTAGCTTTGTTTGAGCAAGAGGCCGATTGCAGGAAGGAATAGGAGGAGGTCGACAAGCACGATCCTGAAAAATCAAGCTCAATGACAGAAGGCTTGGGGATAGGAGCAGAAGAGAGGAACCAGGGGGATAGACCATATAGGCAGAATGAGGGAAAATCAGCAGAGAACTTGGAAAGAGATATGGAAAAACAACTATCCACCACATTAGCAGTCCTCAGCTGATAACCATAAGGATAGGAAAGCAAATCCAAGCAAACACGATTGGCGAGAGGATCAGAAAAAATATGAGAAAACCGTGAATCCAGAGAAGGCACATCAGGGGACACAGCAAAAAAATTTGAGCGAGGAAGCAGGCTCCACATCGAGCACATGATCAACGAGGCTAGAAGGAAGAGGAGAGGAATGATATACCTGCATGACTTTGGCAGCCGCAAACTCAGGGATTGCTTGACCATCCTCAACCATCAAGTTCGCGATCGAGAGAGGGTGTTTTACGTGCTAAATCGGTGTTTAAGATTGTCGTGTTGTATTATAGCCAAAATAGCGCTTAAACAAATAAATTTTATTACTCAAAAAAGTTCTGAGGTCGAACATAGGGAGCAATATGGAATTTAGATCTCAAGAATTGCAATCTAAGTACAACATAAGCAATTTGTAATAGAACTCCAAACAATAATGATATATAAATGAAAACAAATGTCAATAGTGCAAAAAGAATGAGGTAAAATGGTGATTTGAATCACCAAATACCCCTCACAATAACAACAAATTTCTTAACAGTATCAATCAAATAAAGCCTAGCAATCAAGTATCAGACGGCTGAATGTTTAATCAGACGGCTTAACCGTCTCGAGCTACAGTGTATAGCCTTTTCTCTCTTCTTAGCCTCTTCTTCTTCCCTTCTCTTCTTTCTCTGTTGCAGCTGCTCTTCTCTCCTTTTCTTCTTCCTCTTCGACTGCGGGTTCTCTCCTTCTTCTTCTTCTGTTCAGCCTCTTCACACAGGGAGGGGGGCATCTCGAATTGGCTAAGTGTCAACCAATTTCCTTTGCAGCAAAACCCCCTACCCCTGTGCAAGCTCTCTTTCTTTCTCTGGGTCACACTTTCCCAGAGCCTTGCATATTGGGTTATCGGGTAATCGGAGGATCCGCATACCCGGGTCTAGGGTCACCGGCGTGGTGTAGTGACCAAGGAGTGTGAGCATAGGTAGGCTAGTGAGTGAGCGTGTGAGACCTCACCCCAGTGTTTCAAGGCGATAAGCCTAATGCAAGAAAACAACTTATGCGTGCTCTTCAGTTTGGAATCCCACGATGTGGGACTAAATAGGTCCTTCTCTTCGTGGTGCATCGCAGAGGTGAACTCCTCTTCTTGCGTGAAAGCTCCAGCAATTGCCATGGTTGTTGGAGTCAAGGCCTCTAACTGGCCATCTGGAACTGGTCTCTGAGTACTTTCGCACCACCTAAAGGTGTCATCTGGGCATGCACGACCTGGAACTCGAAGAATAGTACTGGCGTTAATGGTGGTGATGGTGTAGACTGGCAGGGAACCTAAAACATGAATACGGCCTCTCGGCCTGATTAAAATAGTTTAGAAGATTTGCTTATGTCTAAGGAAGATGATGGCGGTGTTAGGTCGGCGTGGGGATGAGTGAGGTGGCCGGATGATGACGGAAAAATCGGTGCAAAGGTGGGTTGTCCGATAGGTGGTTTGGGTAGGCAAAAAGGAGAAATAGGAGAGGGCTTTCGTTCGTGGTGGAACGGTAGAGCTTGTGGAAGTTTCGGCCAGGCGAATGGAGGTGTGTAGCGATGGATACGCCTCGTCAGAGGTCTGGTTCGAGCGGAGGACAATGGAAGTGAACGACGACATCGAGAGGATATTTTTGGAATTTTTGAGTAGGAAATTAAACTAGAGACCTAGAGAGACCTAACTACCTATTCTAAGTGGACGAAAGGGGGGAGATCCACGTTGGTTTTGGCATGTCGGCGATGGAGAAGACGAACTCTCGGGTAGGAAGGAACAGCGATGAAGACGTGGAAGGGGACGATCGCTGGTATTGTGGCACGCGGAAGAATCTGAGGATTAAGAATCCGCTGTTGGTTTTGCGAGAACGAACGAGGAAGGAGGTCGAAGATATCGCCAGAGCTCGCGGAGCTTTTCGGTCGGAGAGGAGGGAAGAACGTGGGGTAATTCCGATCGAAATTCAAGCTTGGAGGATCGGGCAAGCCTTGGGAGTCTTTATATAGGTATTAGGGGGTCGATTAGAGCTTGGAAGCCAAGCTTTTAAGCTTGGAAGGTCGTCGGAGTTGGAAACCCAAATTTCTCATGCATTCGCATGAGAAATTGGGAAATAATTGAAGCACAAGAATCAGTCTGATTGAAAGAGGATTTCAAGAAGAATCTCTGATTCAATTTTGATGATGTTTCATCAATCAATCAGGAGAAATCCTCGATTGATTGTCACTGGAGGTGTAGGAGTAGGATTTCTGTGTGGCGGGGACCTTTTTGTGAGAACGATGGAAAAGTTGGGGACCTTTTTGAAAGAGTTTTGAAAGTTAAGGGTAGAAATGTAATTAGATAGGACCAATTTGCAAACTAGGTCAAGACAAACTCATCTTGGGTCCAAATTTTGGTACTAAGCCAATTTGAACCTAAGGAATCCAATGGTGAAGTTGGATTTTAGTTTTAACCATGTTTGACTTGGTAATTTATGTAAAAACCCACATAGGGCAAATGTCTGTTTGTGATTCTATTTTGGGTCAAAACGGGTTTTGATGATCAAATTGAAGATTCTAAACCCTAGAGAATATTTTTCTATGAATTTTATAGTGTTTAGGTTGATTTTATCCTGATCCGAACCTCAGTTAATTAAGCAGGTCTGCTTTCAGGGTTTTAAAAGTCATTTAATTCTCAAAACACGTGTAAACCCTTTTCTGATTGTTCTAACCCACTTGTTATCTTTTTAAGACCAATTGATCCTCATTCAACCCCTGAGAAAACTCGTGGTTGTACTGCATTCATGATAAGTTGGCAAAATTACAGTTTTAACCCTAGTTTCTTATTCTTCCTTCAGAATGATTATGCAATGACTTGTGACTCTCTAGCGGTTATGTAAGAGCATTTACTGACTTAATTGGGTCAAAATGAGCTAGTTATGACTCATGATGATGTTCCCATCATACTCCCATGCCTAGCTTTTGCTAGTCCCTTAGCAAAATTTCAAGGTATTAACTTTGATTCTAGACCATAAAATCTTTTGATGCTTAAAACTTTGCTGTGTGCTTCCTTTTGTAGATTAGGTTAGAATGCCGATAGTAGTCCTAAAGGTACTTAAGTAGAAACCAAGATCTGGGCCTGACCAATTCTAGCCTCAGTCTGCTACAAAGGTTTCTAAGGCCCACAGGAACTAACCTAAGGTTCGTTGAACTCCGTGGTTAAAGCACCCATGCTTGCAACATGTTTTAGCCCAGGTTCAGTTTGCGGTGCATTTTTGTCAGAGAGAGATAGAGGAATTTTTCTTTATTTTTGGAGAGTTTTCTCTCTCTTTTCTTTTTATTTCTAGCTTCGAATTAGCTTTACAACACTGTCTGTATTGGATTCCTAGTCCCCACCATCAATCCTCGCAAGGTCCCTGACAATTGATGCTTTGAGATAGCATCGCCCATGGCAACCCCCAGAACCATGGCTTTCGAGATTTCAAGATAATCTCGCCCATGGCATTCTGTAGCTAAATCCAGACCCTAGCAATCGGCATTTTGAGATAATGTCGCCCATGGCATCTGAACTAGCACAGGGTGCTTACATGCCCTCGGTAGGATATGTAGATATTCTAGGAGACAAGCACCAAGGAGACGATATGTTATTACACATCTTCGAGGGGAATTTCTCACCTCTCCGCGTTGGGAACTCATCCAAATCAACTTGTGTTGATTAGCCGCTCGTATTCTAGGTAACTTTTTCAGAACAAGTTTAACACATTTGAGTGATTTTGATACTTAGGTGCACTGAACCAGATTGTGTGTGGATTGGGGTGCTTAGGTTACCGAATCCTGCAAACCAGAGGTCAGTTAACGAGGTCGAATAATCCCTAAGCCTTAGACCTAATACTTAAGCTTCGCAATTTCCCTAACCTCTTGAGGATTATTTAGATCTTAGCGGGTACTTGAATTTTTAAGCCTAGGATTCCAGCTCAAGAGGCTTAAAATCAACGTTCCTACTAATCTCTTCTCTGTTTCATTAGCACTTTTTGCCTTTCTTTCTTTTGATATGGTCTAGAACTAAGTTAATTCCTTAATCTTTTGCTAATGACTACCTCTTTTTCTTTTCTTTTCAAATTGTGCTCCTTTTTGACATTTTTATCTTCTCCCCCCTTTTTCTCCTCAAAGTCTGATATGCCATCAAAATTTCCTCTCCTCTCATATTTTTATTCTTTTTCAAGAATTTTTTTTATTTTTTTGGTATTTTTGGAATATGTGATTTTTTGATGAAACCCTTTCTTGTGAAATGATTTTCATGGTGTTTTGCACTTTACTACCCCCATGCCTACGATTTACAATGTCCTCATTGTAAATTAGGTGGGTTCGAGTTCAGCTTAGATCATTCATTAGAACAGGTGTTGGGTGGGTGAATGGGTCAGGATGACTGTTGCAGACGATTTTAAGCTCGGTTACAGGTACCAGAGGTGGAGTCGGCTGTTCTAATGGATGAACCCTAAAGTGCAATATGAGTTCAGCATAGGATGTGTCAGGAAGGGTTTCAGGTTTATCAAAAATGACGGGTTGCCTCCCGTTAAGCGCTGAGTTTAACGCCATCTGCTGGGCGCAATGAGCTGAATGGAGGGTAAAAGATATCTCAGCTAAATGTGTATTGGTAAGTTCAATGAACGGTTTGAGTCTCTGACCGTTCACGACAAAAGGTTCTGAATCGTGGTTGAGTTGACTGATTTCGACAGCTCCATTTCCAAAGATTCTTCGGACAAGGTAAGGTCCAATCCATTTTGTTCGGAGTTTTCCTGGGAACAATTTGAGTTTGGCATCAAAGGGTAGGACTTTTTGATAAGGGAAAAAGATATTTCTGGATATGTACTTGTCGTGAAAGGCCTTAACCCACTCTTTGTAACTTCATGAGTTCTCATATGCGCCGTGGCATAATTCATCTATCTCACTCATTTGAAGCTTTCTGTGGGTTCCTGCCTTAAAAAGATCGAGATTGCAGTTCCGTATTGCCCAATAGGCTTTGTGCTCCAATTCAACGGGGAGGTGACATGCCTTCCCGTACACTAATCTGAAGGAAGACATGCCTAATTGGGCTTTGTGGATGATCCTATAAGCCCACAAAGCTTCTAGAAGTCAGGATAACCAATCCTTCCTATCAGGTCGAACAGTGACCTGGAGGATTTTCTTGATCTCCTGATTCGATAACTCAGCTAGATCGTTGATTTGGGGGTGATAAGGAGTAGAGATTCGGTGTGACACCCTGTATTTGGTCATCAGTGATCTGAACTGAGTATTCATGAAATGGGTCCCTCCATTGAAGATTATGGCATGTGGAATCCCGAACCGAAAAAAGATGTTCTGATGAATGAATCTGATAACTACCTTATGATCGTTGGTTCGGGTTGGAATGGCTTCAATCCATTTAGACACGTAGTCAATAGCGAGAAGAATGTATTCGAAGCCATCCGAAACAGGGAAGGGTCCCACAAAATCAATCCTCCAGATATCGAAGATTTCGCATACGAGAATCAGCTGTAAGGACATCATATCACGGTGGCTTAAGTTGCCTAAGGTCTGGCAACGAGTGCATGCCTTATAGTGATTGTATGCATCTTTGAAAACTGTGGGCCAATAGAAGCCACACTGGAGGACTTTTGCTACGGTTTTATGACCAGAGAAGTGTCCACTGCATGCCTAGTCATGGCAGAAGGACAAAATGTCCTGAATTTTCGCTTCCGGAACACATCGTCGGAGGATTTGATCAGCACCAATGTGGAAGAGATACGGGTCTATGATGAGAGGCTCATCATGGCTTCTAATTACCCCTAATTAACCAGTTTTCCTAGTTAATTAACTAGGAATATGTATATATATGGGTTAATTATAGAATAAGGGATGAATCATTAAAGGACCTTAAAATAAGTTTAAAATGCTAAATTATTAGCTAATTAATATTATTAATAATTTAATTAATAAATGGACTCAAAATATCATTAATTATTTATCCAATTAATGTGTTAATTAACTTAAGCATAACTTATACCTAAGTATATAATAACTTAAGTAACTTTACTTAATTAAATAAAGCTAAAAAGGTCGAAAACGTAAATCCAAGGTTTATATATAATATTTGTCTAATTTATAATCATATAGAAAAAGTT
Organism: Thalassia testudinum; assembly: GCA_037157565.1. Classification (NCBI taxonomy): domain Eukaryota; kingdom Viridiplantae; phylum Streptophyta; class Magnoliopsida; order Alismatales; family Hydrocharitaceae; genus Thalassia; species Thalassia testudinum. Next base: position 30,034,418 of record JAZHRO010000030.1, on the reverse strand, counting down.
GAAAAATATTTAAATTAAAATAAGCCTTGAAAACCTTAGTTCCTTAGGTTTTATTTTAATTGAGTACTTTTTCTTCACTTAGGTCCTTAGCTTTCCTTGCGATCAGGTCCCTGTATACATCTTCTTCTTCTTCATTTCTTCTTTAGCCATTTTGACGGCTGACGACAGGAGGCACTTTCGCCCGCCAATCACCATTCATCTAACGCTTGTTCACCTCTGCCAAGCTCCTGGAGCTTGCGCTCACCGCCACCTTTTCATCCATCGATCTTGATGAAGCTGCAATCCTATTTAGGGCTTGAAGATAACCTCACCGGTGTCGGAGAAGATGCTGATGGTTACTTCACACCTAGACACTTCACAGTCCGGATTCATCCTCCTTCTCAACCGTCGCAACCTATAAATACCCCTCCACCTCTCTGATATCAAAAAGTTGGTTCCCTTTTCTCTTCCCCCACTGTAGCCAATGATAGGCTATTTGTCAACTACCTCCGGCGACCTCTCACCTCTCCTTCGGAGCTCCTCCACACAAGGATCTCGTCTCTCTCACCTCCTCTTCCTCTCCGGACGGTCATGACAGGACTTGGAGCATCAATTCTTCTTCCTTGCTGCCTTCAACTTCTCGTTGGAGCTCTTTCCCACACCTTCTGATTTCCTCCTCCGTTATGAGCCTTCAACGGAGACTCCTTACCCCCTTCGTCCAGGTAATAGTAGGTTAGGTAAGTTAGAGTAATTAGAGTAGTTAATTAGGTAGTTTAGTTAAGATTAATGTTAGATCTTTCCGTCGTCTTCCTTAACTCCAGCGAGCACTTTGAGTTTGACTGGAGCATCTTTTTGTCTTTTTGATTCACTGATCACCTTCTACAATCCTTCATGATCATCTCTGGCACATTAATTTCTTGATTATGACATTTATACGCCTAATCCATCTCCACCTTCACCAGTTGCTTCCGCTATCCATGGCGGAGGTAACCAAGGGCAACTCACATGCACTTGGGCCCTCATCACTTAATCATCATCTAAGGGCTCCAATCTTCACATTAACTAGATAAATAATCATTTACATCTAAAATGCCTAAATTCCACTCAACCTCCTGAGCTCACTGTTAATGGTGGCTTAGGAGTTCCTCCACCTAATTGATCACCTGTACACCATCGCCCCCACCTCACTAATTTGTTCTCTCTACTTAATTGAGTGAGAGAACTTGACCTGAGTTCCAGCGAACTCAGATCACACTCTCTGTGAATTCATTGCATACCTTTCATTTTAATCATTAATTGAATGAATTATTGAGTTCCTGAGGTTCCTTGTGACCTCAGGAGACTTTTCAATTTTTCAATGGCCTATTTTAATGATTTATACACACTTTTAGCCATTGTCTAGACTCACCGGAGCATTCTTCAGCGTATAGAACTTTTTGAGAAGCTCTAGATTGATTATGAATGATCTAAGGATTTAGTTTTGAGGTTTATTATGATGTTTTGAAGTTTAGAGCTCCATATAGACCTCTGTCTTCTCCAACTCTGGCAGAGTTGGAGAAGACTGTTTATTAGGGTTTAAACTTGATTTAGGAGGTCTATAAGCATCAGGAAGGTGCTCTAAGGTCAATCCAGTAGATCAATCACTTAGATATGCTTTAGTTTATTTTGTCGAACAAACTTATTTAGGATCTTTGGAAACAAACTTGAAACCCTAGAATTTTTGGTTGAAATATCCTTTTAGGACCCTGAATCTGTTCTTGAGGTGAAATAGAATTGATTTAACGCATTAATTTCATCTGATACAGCCTAATGAAGAAAGTCAAATTTTGAGGCTTAATAGTCAACCTCAGGTCTGATTGGATGAATGAGATATCAATTAGGGAAATTGATGAATAAAAATGATTCCTGGGATGATTTTAGATGAATTAGATTTGATTTGAATACGTTTTATTTAGGATTTCATTTGAATTCAAGTTCTGTTCAGTTTGGGTTCATTTAAACCCAAAAGCTGACTTCAGTGTTTTTCTAATGAGATTCAAATGCAATTGCTGCCCAGTTGGATTCTCTACAATCTTCAGAGGTTGTTTAATTTGATGTATCTACCCTATAGCTATCTGTCGAGCTATTCAAAGTTCAAATTGGAACTCTAAAGCAACTGTACGAAGCTTTTGAGCTTCTTCTTCTTCCAAAAGCTTCTTAGCACCTCTTACCCTTCACCATTAGGAGTGGAATCATCTACTGAGATGATTTAGGACCTCATCTGAGGTCAAAAGTCTCACTGTAGGTCATAAGACCTGAATTACTTCACTGCAAGCTAAATTAGCTGTATAATCTTCCATTTCCACCCTTCAAATAGAAGGGAAAAATCTATTCTTAGCATCAAATTGATGCTGCAATATTGTAGTACATCTTTAGAGCTTTCCAACGAGCCCTTGTTTGCTCGATTTGGAGCTCTGAGTCGGCCAGAGTCTCCAGCCAAAGTTTGGCCTGGAGGGGACTAACTTAGTCCCACATCGGTAGAATAGAAGCGCTCGCCTTAGGATAAATGGAAAAAGTGAAGGGGCTTTATCGGTCGTCAGTGCTGGGTGCACAAAGAGCATGTGTGTGTGTGTGGGTGCGTGCGGTGCACGTGCCTGGGTGTGTGTGCGCTTGTGGGTGCGAGCGTGGGCCCGTGAGTGGGTGTGTGTGTGGGCTTGGGAGGCTGGAGACTGTGCATGTGATGATCTGAACTGGAAATCAACCACCTAATACAAATTAGGCTTGGACCCAGTAAGGTCTAGTCCCACCTTGAGAGGGGTGTTGTGTATCCGCACCCAGTCCGATCCGCCAATCATAAAACCAATTTTTGGTTCAAGTGTGGTTCAAGTGCACAATTAAAGACTTGAAAAGAAATGGAAGAGAAGAGGGTTAAGAGACTTAAGAGAGAGGTGCAGAAGAGTTTAAAGAAGAGTCGATAGAAAGGTAAAGGGAGAAGTAAAGAAAGAGCAAAGGAAAAGAGTGAGAGAGAGAGAGAGAGAGATGATAGAAAAGAAGAGAAGAAGAATCAAGGCTGAAGAAAGAAGAAAAAAAATAAATGGAAATTAAAGAGTTTTAAATGTCTGATTTTGTATTTTACTTGAATAATATGTCTTTTGAGCTTAATTGATGTAATATGGCACTTGTTTTCATTTGAATTTCTTTTTCTTGCCTTAATCTTTGGTAAATGAGATGAAATTAATGAAATAAACATGTTTACTTGCTTTTAATAACAAATCACATGTGTAAATATGTTTTTCTTTATGGAATTTTGCATGTTTTTTAATTGAATATCCTTTATGCAAGATTTATATTCTTAAAGTAATCTAATTATAATTCCAATTGATTAAGTAATTGTAATTTATGCTTAGGATTTAATGGTGAATTAAGTTAACTTATGCTTCCCAGTGAACAACTTGGACTCAACCAGTAAAAAAAATTAAAATATAAAATGTTAGGTTAGCTTGACCCTATACTACACAACCAACATTAAATCAAGTTAACCTAAGTTGCTTTCTCTTGCACTTAATTAAGCCTAAATAACTTAATTAACTGTGCTGAGGAAATTAACCTATCATTTCCCAAAAGTAGTATTTAGCATCGGAAAGTAATTTGTCCTTCTTGGCTTTTGACCAATCGGACGGTATCTGATGTGATGCCAAGTAGTTTACTAGATCAGCAAACTATAGAAGTCTTATACTGATAGTCAGGAGGTGCTCATCGGGAAAATATTCAGTAATGGGTTCGGAAGGGTTGATAATATCAGAAGGAAGGCGGGATAAGTGATCAGCTACCACATTCTGTTTCCCCACCTTGTTGTGAATCTTGAGATCAAATTCTTGCAATAGCAAGATCCAGCAAATTAGTTGAGGTTTCGCGTCCTTCTTCGCAAGGAGATGCCTCATAGTAGTGTAATCTGAGTAAATGATAATACGGGAACCCAAAAGATACGATTTGAACTTTTCCAGGGCAAATACTACGGCTAGTTGCTCTTTCTCAGTAATTGTATAGTTACGTTAAGCCTCGTCAAGTGTCTTGCTAGCGTAGTAAATGACCACGGGTTTCCTGTCTATTTTCTGCTCAAGTACTGCACCTACAGCGTAATCAGATGCATCGCACATGATCTCAAAGGGTTGAGACCAATCAGGGGGCTGTAGGATAGGTGCTTGGGTAACTCGATCACGTAGGACTTCAAATGCCTGAGTGCACTCCTTGGTGATTTCAAAAGGGGCATCCTTAGATAGGAGATTAGTCAGGGGACGCGTGATTTTCGAGAAATAGGGAATGAATCGACGGTAAAAATCGACGTGCCCCAGGAAGGATCGGATGTCTTTGATCGAGCTATGTATAGGGAGTTTGGAAATCAAATTCACCTTGGCTCGGTCAACCTGGATGCCCTTTTAAGAGATAAGATGTCCCAGGACTATTCCCTCAGGTACTATGAAGTGGCGCTTTTCCCAGGAAAGAACCAAGTTCACGTCAATGCACCACCTGAGGATCTGGATCAAGTGCAGGAGGCAATCGTCAAATGATTCACCAAATACTAAGAAGTCATCCATGAAGACTTCAAGGTACTCACCTACCATATCTGAGAATATGGCAAGCATGCACCGCTAAAAAGTAGCGGGTGCATTGCAGAGACCAAACGGCATCCTTCGGAATGCATAAGCTCCGAAGGGGCAGGTGAAGGTGGCCTTTCTTGGTCCTCGAGATGGATTGCAACCTAGTTGTAATGGGAGTACCCGTCCAGAAAGTAGATGAATCGATTTCCTCCTAGTTTCTCGAGATTTTGATCAATGAACGGTAGTGGGAAATGATCCTTCTTTGTGGAGGAATTGAGTCTTCTGTAATCAATGCAGACGCTCCACGAGTTTGCTATACGGGTCGGTATGGCTTCTCCGATTTTAGTCGTTATGACGATGAGCCCTGCCTTTTTAGGCACAACTTGGATTGGACTCACCCACCAACTGTCGGAGATCGGGTAAATGATCCCTACATCTAACCACTTGATAATCTCCTTTTTCACGACATCCTGCAGATTGGGATTCAGGCGTCTTTGCATTTCACGAGATGGTCGTGAGCCCTCTTCAGTGTAGATGTGGTGTGTGCAGTATGAGGGGCTGATACCAGTGAGATCATCGAGATTCCATCCAATAGCTCTTCGATGTTGCTGGAAAATAGAAATCAGGCATGTTTCCTAATCAGCTGTGAGTCGGGAGTTGATAATCACAGGAAACGTCTAATTGGAACCCAAAAAGACGTACTTGAGATGATCGGTAAAAGGCTTTAATTCCAAAATCGAGTTTTCAGAAGCAGCGGGTAATTCAGGATGGGTGTTAGGAGAAAAGGAAGGAGCTATGGGTGTGTCTAGGTTGAGTTCGGTCTCCTCTAATTGCGGGCTTTGATCTTCTTGTGGTTAATAAAAAATAGTCGAGTTCTCGATGAAGTCGTCAACCACTGCTTCAATATCGCAAATTTGGTCTATAACTCCACAATTAATTCCTTGTTGGGCCTTAGAGATGTCAATCTTTAGTGTCTTGCTCCCAAATTTCAATTCAATTTGGCCCTCCTCACAATTAATATTGGCCCTAGCAGTGGCCAGAAAGGGTCTCCCTACTATGATCGGTGTATTCTTCACATTCTCAGGAGCGTCCATGTCTAAAACGATGAAATCCACTGGGAAATAGAATTCATGCACCCTAACTATGACATCCTCGAGAATTCCTTTTGGTGACTTAATTGATCAGGCTGCTGGTTGTAAAGTCATTTCAGCTAGTTTAAGTTCAGATTCCTCGAAGTAGTCTAGTAGGGATGTGGGTATCAAATTTATGGAGGTTCCTAAGTCTAATAAAGCTCAGTCAAATCGTATATCACCGATTTCACAGGAGATCAAAGGGGTGCCTGGGTCTTTAGCCTTAGGTGGGAGTTTACTCAAAATGACAGAGCTGGCTTGCTCTGACAGTACAATCGGATTCCCATCTTTGGTTCGCGGCTTACGTTTAGGTGTACATATGTTTTTCAAAAATCGTGCGTAAGCCGATACGTGGCGAATCGCATCCATCAAGGGGATGTTTATATGGACCTACTCAAAGAGCTTAACCAGGTCCTCCTCAGGTGCCACGGTTTTGGTTATCCTTTTTCCCTTGGTCAAGGCCTCAGGAAATGGAACTTTAGATGGTTCTTCTAGAATGGGTCCAGGTTCTTGATCTGGGATAGAGGTGTCCTGGATGACTATCCTTAGGTTTAGGTTTGTATCACCAAGCTGGGTTTGGCTTGGATAAGGTGGGTCCTGTATTGTTTTGCCAGTGCGGGTAGTAACAGAATTTAATCCTGCTTGGTTTTGGTTTGGAGTGGGTAGAAGAGGTGCTTGCTGCTGGTAACTCGTATATGATGTCGAAGCCTCCATTCCGTCGGGTGATAGAGTAGAAGGGGCCTAATAAACAAAGTGAGCTTGGCCCAGATTTGGGTTTATAACGTGCCTCTAGTTCAGCACGTTATTCGGATTAGGCAAAGGTTGTGAAGGAAATGCACCAAGTTGGCGAGGATTTGCCATCTAGGCAAGTTGATTGCAAACATCTGTGATCTCATCTCTGTGCTATTTTTGCATAGCCGCATTCGTCTTCTGAATGTCAGCCAAAGTCTGAAGGATAAGAGTCATTTGATTTGCCTAAGTCGGCCCAGATTGATAAGTTGGGTTAGGCCGAGGCTGAGGCAGCTGATATGGACGAGGAGCTTGTGGTCGAGGTGGATATTAAGGTCTCTGATTTTGATTATTGCCTGACCATGTGAAATTGGGATGATTACGCCATCCAGGGTTGTAGGTGTTTGAGAATGGATCATTTTGAATAGTGTTGAGGTCCTCGCAGGTCTGAGGAACCTCGGGAAAATCAGAATATGAGGGTTTAGAGTTCCCCCAACTAGAGTAGGTGGATCCAGAGTTTCCTCTGTAGCCAGAATCAGACGAGGGTGGATATGGGTCCATCCCCTGAGAAGATCGGTGATAGATGTTGTGCACGGCCTCCCTGCCAGAGGGTGGTTTTGTGAATGGGTTTTGCGTAGAGGTGACTCACTGCAAATGTTGAGTTAGCTCATCCACCTTCTTCTCAATAATAGAGACCTTGTCCAGATGTCGAGGATAGGCCTTGTGCCTCATGTGCTCTGACGGGGATCCGATTTTGCGTGTTTTGAAAGTCATCAGGATCGTAGTATAGTCGCGCAAAAATATTCGTCAAAAATTAAGTTTGTAAAAGTAATGAGACTTTGAGTCCCAGTCATTCGTCTCTGGGAGGCATTTGTTTACTTCTGAAATCGATCTTCTATTGCTCTACTTTGTTTAGAAACGCATGCCGGTTCGTGATTATTACGTATTTAGGTATAACATGCTTAGTTGCAAGAATATTAGGAGTTAGAAACAGGCAACATGAATCATGCGAATATAATAGCAATCAATAAGCTCATGGTGATTTCATAATATGGAGATATATATATAAGAGCATTTTTCATTCATTCAATGGGAGAGCTGTTTGCAACAAGAACTTTAGAGGAAAGCTATACATAAATGCTTGAAAATTAAACCTAGCTACCAGAAAACGATTACATACAAGAATTAATGGGGGGATTTCACATGCATCATTGGGGGAGAAGTAAGACTGCACTACTAAGCAGTAAATGAAAGCAATAAAAATTATGAAGAGCATGAATTAAAGCTAGAAGAATAGAGTGCATTCAGGGGTGGTCCCCGATGGCCTTGGAGTGGTCGGGAGAAGAATGAGGGGCGGCCAATGTGGCTTAGGCCGACCCTTGGAGAGAGGTGGGGTTGATCCAGCATCCCGGCATGGTGTCCTCCATGGTGGTGGTAGTGAGCTCGTGGAGGTGGAGTGACTATCTAAGTGGAGGTGACGTGAATGGCACCAATGGAGTGCAATTGCCAAAGAAGTGAATGGGTGCAAATGGCGACCCCTTAGGTCTTTTTATAGACCTAAGGGAGGCTCTCTAGAGAATTATAGAATTCTATAGAGAGGCCTATGGTGGGAGCTAGTGGGAGAGTGAGAGAGAGAGGGTGGATGATGGTTTTTAGATCCACCAAATGTGGATCTAGAAATTGAATGGCTCTTGGTTGCTAATTTTGGTAACCAAGGAAACAACACATGGTAGAGAGTTCTAGAGAACTCTAGGCTAGATATTTTCGTGTGGATGGTGTGTGTGGGTGTGTGTGGGTCGAAACCTAGGTGGCTAGGTTGATTAGGTTAGGTTCTAGTGGGTTTAGGTCAAGGTAGGTCTCAAATTAGGGTTGTAAACCCTAATTCACTAAGGTAAAGTGCAATTAAACTTAATACAAGTTTAATTGGGTGTGTGAAAACTTAATTGAGAGTAAAACAACTCAATTAGGTCAATTGGACTCTCACTGAGTCCAATTGAACAGTGTGTGCTGAGATCAGGGCTCAATTGGACTCAATGAGTCTAATTGAATAGGCTGATGGAATTGACTAAGATCCAAGTCAATTAGGTTTAGTGAGGACCTAATTAGGTCCTTAGGGAGGCCTAGAGGTGATGTACTAGGGTTAGGGCACCTTAATTTAGGTTCCTATGGGGTTGGAATTGGGTTTATGGACCTAGAGATCCAAGATCAAGGCTTAAATCTCAAAACAGGAATTAGAGAGCAGTATCAGACGTCTAATAATAGTGTCAGATGTCTTATACTAAAAAATCAGAAGTCCAAACTTGTTGTCTGGATGTCCAATCAGAGTCAAGAGGGATTTTGGGTTATGTTTTGGGTATTCTGCAGAAATTGGACGTCTGACAAAGTGTCTGGAGGTCCAATAACACTGCAGAAGTGGGTGTGAGGTGTGCGGGAGATGGCTAAGGGTCCTGGACATCTTATAACTTATCTGGACATCCAGATAAGGGTTGGAACTAGGGTTTTAGGGCTTCCTAGGGTGTTGTGACCTAATCTAAGGGTGGCTAAGGCTTGGGGAGGTCTCTAAGCTATCCTAGGGCTAGGATGGACCTAAGCTCTTCACATTTTACTGCTTTATTCCTACTTAATAAAATATCAAACTTTTAACCCCCTTACATTATTGTTCCTATATCTAACCTAAGCCTTCTGCTCCAACTCTGCTCAACTCCCATTATTCCTGATCCAGCTCTAGATCTGCTTATTGCCTGCAATCGACATAATGCACTTAATTAGCACATTATAACATTATTTTATGCATAGCTAAAGTAAAGCAGTAAAGATGAAGATAATGCTTATGCGTGCATGAATTTCCCTAACTTATGCTAAGTTCTAGCTTAATCTAGGTCAATTAAGACCTATGATTGATGTGCAATCATGCTCCCTTTGGGTTCGTCCATGCATGAGCATTCGTCCGGTCAAACATGCTCATGGATTCATTATTGATGGAGTTCTCGCACATATTCTCGAGAATCTCCCATACGGTGTCTTCGTCTTGACCCATGATGTTTCCTCTGCAGGTTGCATTGACGAATAATCTAATATCCTCACGGAGTCCTTGGTAAAAAGACTAGACTTGTTCCCATTTAAGAACTCTGTGATGGGGGCACTTTCACATGAGATCCAGGAAACAATCCCATGCTTCGTGAAGTGGTTCTCCTGCTTGTGTGAAATGTGTGATATGGTGTCGTAAAGCATTTGTCCGACCAACAGGGAAGAACTTTCTCAGAAACTCGGATTGAAGTTCCGCCCAGGTGTTGATTGGACACGTTTGGGTTTGGTACCAGTGAGTAGCTTTATCCATGAAAGAGAAGGAGAACATTTTCATGAGTAGAATATCCCAATTTTGAGCTTCTGACTCGAAGGTCTGGGCCAGATGCTTGAGTTGTTTGATATGCTGAAAAGGATCTTGAATGATGTTCGTGTTGATGATGGTCATATTTGATTATTGATATAATGAATTGATGTTGTTGTAGTAAATGTAGGAAATACAAACCATCATTACGACCATTTTTATTTAATTAACTAATTTTTACTGGTTTATTCCAGGTCGTTCACTGGGAAGCAGTTATTGATTTACATTACTCTCTAAGTCCAAAATTATTCTTTAATTCCAAAAAATGATCAATTTTATATACAATCAATAATGAATGAATCTATGAAGAATGAATTACAATTTCCATGATATACAAAAAGTCAATAAAAGTGCTTGCAAAAATATACTTACAAACAAGCATCAAATGATACATAATTATGTTCTATACTATCTATTTATAAGTTATACTACTAATACTTGCATAATTATACATTACCAACTCATCTAACATAGCATACTAACTTAACTTACTATACTGACATATACAGTAACACATATATTAGCTACAGCGACAAATATAAACGTCATTGGACCCCAGAAAAACTATATACAAACTAAAAGAGGGAAACCAGGGTCTATAGTGACAGTTATTTCACCTACAGTGATACTTTATTTTGTTAGTAAAGGTATGAAGTTATATATAAATATAAATAACTATACTACGCATATATATATATTATAGTTATCTTATACAGCTTTATTTATACAGGTTTCCGTTCTGTATATACATTATACTTATAAGTATCTGTACTCTCTCTCTCTTCACTCCTTCTTTCCATTTCTTCTTCTTAATTTTATTCATCTTAACTTTTAAGCGACATTTAAGCGTTAAATACTTAGTGTCATTACAGCTCTTAATTAACCAAAAATTTATTTAATTTGTGGGCATGCTTTTTGAAGGATACACAACACCTAGAGGGTGGGACCAGATCTCTACTAAGTGCACCCTAATTTCTCATTAGGCCGCTTAATTATGTGTTTATGCTCAGATTAGTGGGCTTAACAACCCGCACACACCCGGGCCCCCAGCCCCCACACATCTCATGCTCAATGCTCAATATGCTCATAGGTAAGATAGGTATTCGATTGTTCGGGCGCCCGACGCCCGTGACGACTAAATAGCCTATCTAATAAAATCCTTATAAAGCGCTGCGCGCGCTCGCCCGCCCATGATGTGGGACTATCTAGACGCAAGTGTAGCGCTGAAATTTCAAGTGGCGGTGCAGCAATTGTGATTTTGGCCCTCAATTCGAGGGCCATAATTTATTAGTTATTAAAAATAAATGATGTGAAAATAAAGTATTTACATAGTACTATACATTTATACAATTGCTTTGGAGTTTTAATTATATTTACTGTATAAATAAATTAGCTAAACTATACGGTTTATACATGCTTATTTTTAGGTTTTGTTTCTTAATTACGTATAAATTAGTTATTATATGGTCTAATTGACCTTATACAGAGTTAGTATACATGTATAAGTATTTTATAAACATTTTTATTATATTTTACAGATTTAATTTATGTTTTATTTACATTTAAATAGCAAATTTTGGGACTATTTTATTTGCAAATTAAATTTAAATAGTGTATGTATTATAAATACACTTAAATTAGGTTAAATTACTTAAAATGTAGTGGTATACATATACGGTATAAATTACTTAATTTTAACTTAATTTACTAGTTTATTTTAATTTAATCTAATAACTTAACTATTAATTTAATAAATTAATTATTTATTCTATATAGGTGATTAAATTAAGATACCAGGTTTAGTATGTTTATTATATACATATAAATATATATATATAGCCTTATAACTTAATAAGGTTCTTTATAATACTTATTAGCTATATAGCTTTATTATACATATACAATAGTTTAATTAATAATTAGCTGTATAATTAAGATATTTATAGTATAATCTAACTTAAATATCTACTTTACATAATACAATACATACATAAGTTATTTAATTTATAGATCTGTATGCTTGACATTATAGGTAAGTAAACTTACTATATAGCTTAAATAAATACTTATATACATATTATACAAGGGATTTTTATTATTTTTATAGTTTTTTCAGTTTTTCTGGTTTTATTTACGTTATGGAGGTAGGAGATGCGAATGGAAGAAATAGATGAGGAGGAAATGTTTTTGGTGTTTTGAAAGGTATATTTTTTTATTAAAGTCCATGGTATACAAAACCGTCGACTGGCAAATTATATCAAGTTGGATGTTTTGCATACCATGAAACTTGGTATGTAGTTAGAGAACTATCTGATCTTCAATCAGACAATTTTGTTTTAATTAGTTTTAGAATTTTTTATGATTTTTATTTAAATCCCAAGTTCACTCATCTTGAGCCTTTAAAGAGGTGTTCTAGCATGTCCTAATGGCTTAGGATGAGACCTAAATATCTAAAAGGCAGGAAACTACCTTGAATATGCTCATTCTAAGTTATGAAACATATAAAAGCAATTAAGCATGCAATTCAAGACCAATTTTCATTAAATTCAGATGGTGGACAGTAAAAATTCATTGTCTAGCTGACAAAAGATTAAAAAGAGTTAATTACAAGTCTTCAATAGATATTACAAGCCAATTACAGTAAAGGAAAGCTTATATACAATTTATACAACATTTCACAACAGTCAGCTTCTAATATGACTAGACCTAAGCTACTGTCCACATGGTGATAAGAACTTGGAATCCTGCTAGAACAAAAGGAAGAAACTGGTTATTGCAGTAGATCAGAAGTCATGAGAGCTGCTAAAAAGGACCTGATCGTCCTACCAAATCTCTCTTCAGATGTCTCAACTACTGTTGCAGTTGACTCATCTAAAGAGGAACTGATTTGCAACAGGATAAAGGGGTTAATTCCAACATATACTTCCTGATCTAACCCTTAATACCCCGGATCAGATTATAGACAATCTGGTGAGGGATTAAAAAGGGTTAATCTAAGGAGTACATGTGGGAATTGATGAGAGGAATGTAGCTGCATTTTGCAGTAGTTACTATAGGTCTGGGATTGAAACACACAAGACATAATCAGGAATTCATTCAACAAAATCTGACAAGGGTCTCAATTTAGAGAAAAACCATTCAGAATTACAAATCAAAATCAAATTCCCTTGTCATTAACTTCTAATCAAACTAAAATGAAGTGAATAACTGATCTGATTCTTTCTAATGCTATAGACAGCATGTAGAAAGAATCATCTTAGTCCAATGAAAGTAAACACTTCAATCCCAGAGTTTTGGAACCTTAAGGAATATAGGGAATTCCTTAGGTTAGGAAAACCAATTTGCTCCTCAAATCAACTAAAGGATGCAAGGTGGAGTCTCAAATCAACTAAATGATTTTTCATTAACTCATCCATGCATTCAAGACAATGTAACACCCATGAAAATTCAGTTCAGATAATGGCTCTTTTGAGGTGCATTTTGACTTCAAAATCACCTCAGAATCCTTGCCAAACAATGAATCAACATAAAAGACACTCAGTCTGCTAGATCAAACATTAAAAACTGAAGTGATTCAAATTCATTGCAATCCAAATTTCAATATTATTCCAGCAAACCAATTTTCTTTAAAGCTCAGATCAGGGCTTTTGTGAGTAAAATGGAGTGAGTGAAAAGCCCCTAACATGACCTTTAATGCCAATTTTAGATCTGATATCAGAAGATAATCAGATCTAAAATTAGGTCTGATGAGTGAGTGAAAAAGCAAGAAATCAATCGAGGAAATCAGAAATGGGATGGAAACATGAAGAGGGAGAAAACTCATGATGAATGGCTGTGTGAACCATCCCCTCTGATCTGAAATGATCAGAGGAGGTGAGGAGAGTGAATCTACTCTACTTCTACTGCCACAGCTAAACTAACAGAACAGTAGAATTAAACACTACAAATTACCCTAATTCTACTGCTAATCTACTTAACTACTGGTACAACTATACTGCAGAATATTAAAACTACTCTAACAGGAAGAATGGGACCTATGGGTCCTTAGCCGGTGGCTAAGGAGGATGAAAGGAGGGAGATAACGCCAGCAGAGGGAAAAGCCTTCTAGTGAGGCTTCAGAGTCGTCCTCGGGTGCTATGAGGTCCTTAGCGATGAGGAGGTCGAATAGAAGTCGGGGATTTCACAGCCGGTGGCTGTGAAATCAGGGATTTGGTGGGGAGGGCAAATGGAGTGGACGAATGACTGCTAAGAAATGTAGGAGAGAGCAATCCCCTACGCGTGCGACCACTGAGGTGCTTAAGTAGCAATCTCAGTGGCTCAGATCACCGCGCGGGTGAAAATATTCGTCGAAGCAATCGGCGGCAAGGATGAGAGGAGAGGGGCGCATGGGTTGCCAACTCAAAAACTGACCGTCAGATGGGATTTGGAGAGAAGGGTGAGCACACGTGCCGCTTCGTGCGAAGCTTCGATTCAGATCGAGCCGTAGATCAAGATCACGAGAGAACGGACGACCAAGATTTGCCATGTTCTTCGCACGCTACAGTGTGTGCGAAGAACTGTAGGTGGCTGCGAAATGTTGGAAAATTTGTAGGGAGAAGCCCTTCATGAAGGGGTAGAAAAATTGTACGTAGGTCCATAAGTGGGGGAAATTGTAACAGGACGGACCCTAAAGGCTTTCAAAGGGGTCCCTGCGAGTTACATATAGGTCCAAAAAGGATTTCTAAGGAAGAGAATGTGATGCATGAAGGACCTAAGTGTAAACTCTACGTTTCAAGGCCTTAATGATGTCCAAATGCCTTCAAATTTTTATATGTGCTCAATTGAACATTAAAGAAATTAATTGTACTTTTGATTTAAACTTTTAAACTTGTTTATGTGTTCAATTAACACTTGGATCACCATTTGACCTTTATCTTAAGAATATCCCATTTTATGACCTAATTATGCAATTTTAACACAGAATCAAGGGTTTAGGCCTTTTCCTTTGATTCCCACACTTAACCCTTTTTATCTGTTAATTTGATATTGTTTAACCTAGTGTCTAGCTTAACTTCAGCTTTTTAGTTATGATGAGTAGCCACTCATCATACCCTCATGCTTAGGTTTTGCTAGTCCCTTAGTAAACAATTCATTAAAGTGCAGAGCAATTTAAGTATCAGCAAGGTAAGTGTGAAGAGATATCTTTTCTTCTTTCCATTTTTCTTAAAGTCTTAAGTGTTTGAAGATGATCTTTAAGCTGAAAGATTTTTTCAATAAACCAACTATGTTTATGTTTGGACATTGTGAGAACCTTATTACTAAGGAAGACTTACCATAACTCAAGACTTAAATGACATATACCATCTCTCAACCAACAAGGACTCTTGATATTTAAACCTTAAGTCGAATTCCAGGATTCAGGGGGTTTTACAGAGACTCAGAATGCTACGAGGTTATGGCTGTGCTTTGTGATAAGTCAAGACTAACCAAGTGAATTCTAAAACTCAATCCTAGGGTTTCACCTCTTTTTAAGTCCAGGTTAGTCCTAACTTCAGCTCATGTCTTTGGATGACTCTCAAGAAATGACGAGTACTCAAACCCAACTTTTATTGTGTTTGTGGCTCAAAGAATTTTTTGTGGAAAAATAGGGTATTTGTATTGAACCCTGAAAACATTTTTGGTGGAACTTTTGTATTTACAGACTTTGGAGAACATACTTGACTTATTCTCAAGAACTTTTTTTTTGTCAGTTTGTCTTCGACAACATCATTTGGTAGAGCACCCCTTATTTGGTGGGTGAGTTTTATTTGTGGAAAGAGCTTCTCGTAGACACAAGACTAAAGGTTAGGACAAAGAGTCTACCTACACGCATAGGTAAGGACTCCACCTTCCCTAATGAACACTAGGGTTGAATTTTAGGTTCAAGTGGTTTTTCCTAACATTGGGTAGTGTAAGCCAAGGTTACTTAGACTCCTAAGTCAAAGCAAACCAGCGAATCCTATACTGGTGACTCAGGTACAAGAATATGTCCTAAAGTTAGGAGAGACTGTGGTCTATCTTGTCAAAGCTCAAAGTATATTAAGCCAAAGCTTGAATCAAGCTACAGTGGCCCGACAAGTCAAATCAGTAAAGGTTGAATGTCCATAAACACTTATTCTATTTTTGTTTTCAGCTAGAAGATCATAGTTAAACACTTATTTTCCTTTTTTTACAACTTTTTCTCTCTCTCCTTAGAACTTGAAGTCCTCCTTTGACAATAGAGTGTATGTCCCTTATTATATTTTTGGAGTTTTTGTGTTTTGTCATTTTTTTGTATTTTGGCCCTTTTTTTTTTGAATAATACTAAACTCTAGGTGTGTCTACAATTGCATTTTGGCTGAATGGTTTCACCATTTACACCCCCCCATGCTTAAATGTTGCAATGTCCTCATTGAATGAATAGGGTGGATGCAAATGCATGCTCTGCTTTTCACTATCCTAGATTGGGTGATGGAAGGAAGTCGGAATGAGGAGATAAAATCTCTATGCGGACGATTTTACGTCTGATCTAGGATCAGAGTGAACAGTCGGGCTAGGAAGTGAAATGCATGATATGTGAGTCAATGAAAGTATGCTAAAAATGCACAGGTAGACACTTGATGCAAATAAAGGCATAAGAAAGAAAGGTAAAAACCAGCTATATACAAAGATAGGTCTTGCTAAGTTTAACGCCTTTAGCTAGGCGTAAACCCAGATGGTAATTCAAAATGCAAGAGCGAAATGGTGGAATTGACAAGTCTGAGATCATGTGGCTCAATGAAAGGTTTTAGTCTTTGTCCATTGATGGTGAAAGGTTCAGATTTGTCAATTTCAGTGATCTCAACGGCTCCATTATCAAAGATTCTCATGATTTTGAAAGGTTCAGTCCATTTCGATCTTAGTTTCCCAGGAAAGAGTTTTAGTCTAGAGTCGAAGAGAAGGACTTTTTGATCAGGGTGAAATGATTTCCTATGAATGTGATGGTCATGGAAGGCCTTAAGTTTATCCTTATAAATCCTTGAGCTTTCATAAAATTCATTCCTTAACTCATCTAGCTCAGAAATTTGTAATTTTCTATGATCACCGGTCTTCTCTAGGTCCAAGTTACACGTTCTGATGGCCCAATAGGCTTTGTGCTCAAGTTCTACGGGAAGATGATAGTGTTTCCCGTACACAAGTCTAAAAGGAGACATGCCTAATGGGGATTTGTGAGCTGTCCTATATGCCCACAACGCATCAGAAATTCGGGAAGACCAATCCTTTCTATCTGATCGAATGGTAGTCTGTAAAATCCTCTTGATCTCCCGATTGGACAATTCAGCAAGTCCATTGGTTTGAGGGTGATATGGTGTAGCAATCCTATGTGACACCCCATACTTTTGAAGTAGGGACTGAAAATGTGTGTTTCTGAAATGAGACCCTCCATCACTAATGATGGCTTTTGGTACCCTAAATCTACAGAAGATGAAATCTTGAACAAATTATGTCACAGCTCTATGATCATTAGTCCTTAAGGGGATGGCTTCTATCCATTTAGAAACATACTCAACTGCCAACAAGATATACTCGAAGCCATAAGATTTAGGAAAAGGTCCCATAAAGCCAATGCCCTAAATGTCAAAGATTTCGCACACTATGATCGGATTCAAGGGCATCATGTCCCGACAGCCAATACTGCCGAGAGACTGACAGCGTGAACATGCCCTACTATATTCGTGTGCTTCTTTAAGGATTGTGGGCCAATAAAAACCACTCTGCAAAATCTTTGCAGCAGTCTTTTTGCCAGAGAAATGACCGCCGCACACCTGGTCACGGCAGAACGACAAGATGCTTTCTATTTCCTTATCAGGAACACACTTCCTAAGGATATGGTCTCCGCAATGCTTGAAAAGCCATGGTTCTTCCTAGTAATAGTGCTTGGCCTCGGATCTAAGTTTGTCTTTTTGATGTTGAACCCAATCAGTGGGGAGGATTCCAGAAGCCAGGTAGTTGACAATGTCAGCACACCAGGGAAGATCAGAATGAATGACCAGCAATTGCTCGTCAGGAAAGTGGTCAGAAATAGGTAAAGAAGGAGAAATCGCTTCAGAAGGAAGACGGGATAAGTGGTCAGCTACCACATTCTGCTTTCCAGCCTTATCACGAATCTCTAAATCAAATTCCTGTAAAATTAGGATCCATCTAATCAGACGAGATTTCACATCCTTCTTGGCGAGAAGATGTCGAACTGCAGTGTGGTCGGTGTAGACTATAATGTGGGAACCTAAAAGCTATGGTTTGAATTTTTCCAATGCAAATACTACAGCTAGCAATTCCTTTTTCCATGATGGTGTAATTCATTTGAGCTTCATCTAAGGTCTTGCTAGCGTAATAGATGACTGTGGGTTTTCCGTTTAATTTTTGACCAAGGACAGCCCCTACTACATAATCAGAGGCATCACACATGATCTCAAAAGGGTGAGACCAATCCGGAGGTTGCAGTATTGGTGCCTTGGTGACCAGATCACGAAGTGTCGTATAGGCACGAACACAATTGTCAAAGATCTGGAAGTCTACATCTTTAGAGAGGAGATTGGTGAGAGGTCATGCTATTTTCGAGAAATCTGCTATAAAGCAGCGATAAAATCCAGCATGCCTGAGAAAAGATCTAATTTGTTTAACTGATGAAGGTAGTGGTAATTCAGAAATCAACTTTACCTTCGCAAGGTAAACCTCTATTCCTCTCTCAGAGATAAGGTGACCTAATACTAGTCCTTCTGGTACCATGAAATGTGATTTCTCCCAGGAGAGTATTAGATTCACATTTATGCATCTTTGTAGGACCTTAATCAGGTGGTCTAAGCATGCGTCAAATGTGCTCCTGAAGACCGAGAAGTCATCCATGAAGACTTCTAAGCAATCACCTACTAAGTCGGAAAAGATTGCAAACATACACCGCTGAAATGTAGCAGGTGCATTGCACAATCCAGAAGGCATCCTACGGAATGCAAAGGTTCCGTAGGGGCAGGTGAATGTCATTTTTTCCTGATCATTGGGGTGAATTGCCACCTAATTATATCCTGAATAGCCATCCAAAAAGCAGAAAAATCTATTCCCCACCAGTCTTTCCAGTATCTGATCAATGAAGGGCAAAGGGAAATGTTCTTTCTTCATGGCTTGGTTGAGTTTCCGGTAATCTATACATACTCGCCACGAACTAGCAATGCATGTAGGGATGACTTCTCCAGAATTAGTGGTGATGACGGTAAGTCCAGCCTTCTTTGGCACAACCTGAACAGGGCTTACCCGTCTACTGTCAGAAATGGGGAAGATAATTCCATTGTCTAACCACTTAATCATTTCATTTTTCACCACCTCTTGCAGTGTAGGGTTCAATCTATGCTGGGGCTGTCTAGTAGGTCTGGATCCTTCTTCAGTGAAAATCCTATGTGTGTAGTAAGAAGGACTAATGCCAGTCAGGTCAGAGAGGCTCCATCCTATAGCCTGTCTATGTGCCCTCAGGACAGATAAGAGTCATGATTCTTGATCTGATGATAAGAAAGAGCTAATAATCACCGGATAGGTCTGATTAGGTCCTAAGAAAACATATTTGAGAGAATCAGGGAGAGGTTTGAGTTCAACAGGTACAGGATTAGAAGGAGCAGGTGTGGAAGTTTCAGGAGATCCTAGAGATACTAATGGAATAGGAGGTAAGTCCTCAGTCTCTAAAGTGGGTATCTCAATGGAAGTCAAGTCAGAGTCCAAAGAGTGTTGAGGTTCTAAATTTAGTGAATCAATTAAGGTATCCTCAACCAACCAATCCAAAGAATCCAAGGAATAGATTTCCTCAATTAAACTACAAGTCGGTCCTCTTTGGGCATAAAAAATATCAATCTTTATTTTTTGATCTCCGAACTTCAATTCTATAAGGCCCTCCTCGCAATTAATGTTTGCCTTGGCCGTAGCCAAGAAAGGTCTTCCTAAAATGATAGGTGTGTTCTGGATATCCTCAAGTACTTCCATGTCAAGGACTATAAAGTCTACACGAAAGTAAAAATCCTTCACTCGCACTATAACATCTTCCAACACTCCCTAAGGTGTCTTAACTGATCTGTCAGCTAATTGCAGGGACACCTCGGTTGGCTTCAGATTGCCAACCTCGAAATGTGTAAGTAGAGAGGTTGGGATAAGATTGATGGAAGCTCCTAAGTCTAGTAGTGCTCTGTTAAATGTGGTGTTACCTATCTTGCAGGATAGGAGAGGGGTGCCTAGATCTTTCATCTTAGTAGGGAGGGTAGTGGAGATAATGGAACTAGCTTGTTCCGAGAGGATAATTGGACTACTCCCTTTTTGAATCCTTGCTTTACACTTAGGTGTACATAGGTCTTTTAAAAACTTAGTGTAAAGAGGTATGTGGCGAATCGCATCCAACAAGGGGATGTTTATGTGGACTTGCTCAAAGAGCTTAAGCAATTCCTCCTCAGGTGCCACACAGGTCTTTTTCTTTCCTTTCTCCTTCTTCTTTAAAGCTTCAGGAAAAGGTACAGAAGTGGTGACAAGAGGTTCAGTCCTAGGTAAAGGAGAAGCAGAAAATGGAGGAGTGGAAGTAGAAGTAGAAGCATGAAACGGTGGATCTATGGTGCTTTTACCACTCCTAGTGACTATGGCATTTAGTTCGGCCCTAGATGTAGATGGTAAATCGGTGTTAGGTAGCAAAGGTGGTTGAGTTTGTGCATAGGAAGAATTTGGGTCAGTGAAAAATTCAGTGTCATGCAAGGGTTGTGAAATGACATGTGCTTGACCTTGCACTACCGGTCTAGGTTGAACATACCTCTGAGTAGGTATGTTCCTAAGGTTGGGTTGTGCTTGAGATGGGAGTGAATGTGGTTGACGGGACTCCGTCAAGTGTAATAGCTGGGCTCTCATCTCAGCTAAGGTCGTGTCCTGTCTCTGCTGCATAGTAATATTCTGTTGTTGCATATCAACTAGAGCTTTCATGATAGACTCCAACTAGTCATCTCGTGTAGGCCCAAGTTGAGAGTATTGGGTGGGCCTAGGTTGTGGTTGTTGGTAGGTACACGGTGGATATCCATGTGATTGTGGAGGTGGTGCTCGGATCGGGTTGTACTGTGGTGGTGCAGAAGGTTGTTGAAAAGGAGGTCTCTGTGAATTTCTCGACCATGAGAAATTTGGATGATTGCGCCATCCAGGGTTGTATGTCTGTGCAAAAGGGTCATTGTGAATGGCATGGAGCTCCTTCAAAGCTCCAGAAGGTGCAGGGAAGTCAGTGTAGGGAGGAACAAAGGTTCCTCCAACCTGTGAAGGATATGAAATGGGAAATCCGGTAATGCAAATTGTGTCACAGAAAGATTATTCACAGTTTCCCTTCCTGTGGCAAACTGAGAGGAAGTGTTTTGTGCTGGTGACTGAGAAGAAAGAGATGTGATAGCCCTAGATACACTAAGCTTTAAGTGGGTGCACAAATCATGATTTGTTGTCCAAATAAAATGTATCAACTCAGGCAACTTGATGAATTATCTATAGATAGAATGCAAGTAGCCCTAATTGATTTTTTTTTTCCTTTTATCCTTTGCAGAATGAGGGGCTTAAGAGAGAGAGTAGTTAGAACTTACCTGCCCCTAGTGTGTTTCCTATGCAGCTGATCTTCCTTCAATGTATCTCTCCTGAAACAACCACAGCAAAAGAGAAATAGCAAGTTAGAATCTGAATCAGGAATTGCAATCAAGAGTTTTAATTTTCCCGTTGCTCCCCAGCAACGGCGCCAAAATGTTTTACGCGCTAAATCAGTGTTTAAGATTGTCATGTTGTAGTATAGCCAAAATAGCGCTTAAACAAATAAATTTTATTACTCGAAAAAGTTCCGAGGTCGAATACAGGGAGCAATATGGATTTAAATCTCAAGAATTGCAATTTAAGCACAACATAAGCAATTTATAATAGAACTCCAAACAATAATGATATATAAATGAAAACAAATGTCAATGGTGCAAAAAGAATGAGGTAAAATGGTGATTTGAATCACCAAATACCCCTCACAATAACAGCAAATTTCTTAACAGTATCAATCAAATAAAGCCTAGCAATCAAGTATCAGACGACTGAATGTTTAATTAGACGGCTTAACCATCTCGAGCTACAGTGTATAACCTTTTCTCTCTTCTCAGCCTCTTCTTCTTCCCTTCTCTTCTTTCTCTGTTGCAGCTGCTCTTCTCTCCTTTTCTTTTTCCTCTTCTACTGCAGGTCCTCTCCTTTTTCTGTTTAGCCTCTTCACACAGGGAGGGGGGCATCTCGAATTGGCTAAGTGTCAACCAATTTCCTTTGCAGCAAAACCCCCTACCCCTGTGCAAGCTCTCTTTCTTTCTCTGGGTCACACTTTCCCAGAGCCTTGCATATTGGGTTATCGGGTAATCGGAGGATTCGCATACCCGGGTCTAGGGTCACCGGCGTGGTGTAGTGACCAAGGAGTGTGAGCATAGGTAGGCTAGTGAGTGAGGGTGCGGGACCTCACCCCAGTGTTTCGAGGCGATAAGCCTAATGCAAGAAAACAACTTATGCGCGCTCTTCAGTTTGGAATCCCACGATGTGGGAATAAAATAGGTCCTTCTCTTCGTGGTGCACCACAGAGGTGAACTCCTCTTCTTGCATGAAAGCTCCAGCAATTGCCATGGCTGTTGGAGTCAAGGCCTCTAACTAATCATCTGGAACTGGTCTCTGAGTGCTTCTGCACCACCTAATGGTGTCATCTGGCGTGCACGACCTGGAACTCGAAGAACAATACCGGCGTTAATGGTGGCGACGGCGTAGACCGACGGGGAACCTGAAACATAAATACAGCCTCTCGGCCTGATTAAAATAGTTCAGAAGCTTCGCCTAGGTCTAAGGAAGATGATGGCGGTGTTAGGTCGGCGTGGGGATGAGTGAGGTGGCCGGATGATGACGGAAAAATCGGTGCAAAGGTGGGTTATCCGATAGGTGGTTTGGGTAGGCAAAAAGGAGAAATAGGAGAGGGATTTCATTCGTGGTGGAACAGCAAAGCTTGTGGAAGTTTCGGCGAGGTGCATGGAGGTGTGTAGCGGTGGATACGCCTCGCTGGAGGTCTGGTCGGAGTGGAGGACGATGGAAGTGAACGACGACGTCGAGAGGATATTTTTGGAATTTTTGAGTAGGAAATTAAACTAGAGACCTAGAGAGACATAAGTACCTATTCTAAGTGGACGAAAGGGGGGAGATCCATGTTGGTTTTGGCATGCCGGCGACGTAGAAGACGAACTCTCCGGTAGGAACGGTGATGAAGACGTGGAAGGGGACGGTCGCTGGTATTGCAGCACGCGGAAGAATTTGAGGATGAGGAATTTGCTGCTAGTTTTGCGAGAATGGACGAGGAAGGATGTCGAAGATATTGCCAGAGCTCGCGGAGCTTTTCGGTCAGAGAGGAGGGAAGAACGTGGGGTAATTCTGGCCGAAATTCAAGCTTGGAGGATTAGGCAGGCCTGGGAAGTCTTTATATAGGTGTTAGGGGGTCGATTAGAGCTTGGAAGCCAAGCTTTCAAGCTTGGAAGGTCGCCGAAGTTGGAAACCCAAATTTCTCATGCATTCACATGAGAAATTGGAAAATAATTGAAGCACAAGAATCGGTTGATTGAAAGAGGATTTCAAGAGGAATCTCCGGTTCAATTTTGAGGAGGTTTCATCAATCAATCAAGGAGAAATCCTCGATTGATTGTTGCCGGAGTTGTAGGAGTAGGAGTTCTGTGAGGTGGAGACCTTTTTGTGAGAACGACGACAAAGTTGGAGACCTATTTGAAAGAGTTTTGAAAGTTAAGGGTAGAAATGTAATTAGATAGGACCAATTTGCAAACTAGGTTAAGACAAACTCATCTTGGGTCTAAATTTTGGTAGTAACCTAATTTGGACCTACGGAATCCAATGGTGAAGTTGGATTTTGATTTTGACCATATTTGACTGGGTAATTTTTGCAAAAACTCAAATTAGGGCAAATGTTTGTTTGTGATTTTGTTTTAGGTCAAAACAGGTTCTGATGGTCAGATTGAAGGTTCTAAACCCTAGAGAATATTTTTCTACGAATTTTAGAGGGTTTAGGTGGATTTTATCCTGATCAAAACCTTAGTTAATTAAGTGAGTCAATTTTTAGGGTTTCAAAAGTCATTTAATTCTCAAAACACATGTAAACCCTTTTCTCATTATTCTAACCCACTCATCTTTTTAAGAGCAATTGACCCTCATTCAACCCTTGAGAAAATCCGTGGTTGTACTACATTTATGATAAGCTGGTAAAATTATAGTTTTAACCCTAATTTCTTATTTTTCCTTCAGAATGATTATGCAATGACTTGTCACTCTCTGGCAGTTATGTAGGAGTATTTACGACTTAATTGAGTCAAAAGTGAGCTAGTTATGGCTCATGGTGTTCCCATCAGGGGGCTTAGGATTTTTTGCTTTGAGGTGGAATTTCCTTTTTCTCCTCTTTTTCTTCTTGAGCCACATAGAGGTAACCACAAAACTGGGGTCCCCCAATGAAGTCGAGGGAGAAGAAGGACTGGCTGGAATAGCCATCTTCCCCTGAACCACCGGCAGGGGAGGAGAAGAGCCTTGACTTGGTGGGGGCTTGGAGGCAGAGGGAGGAGTGTTAATAGACTAGTAGAGCTCAGCCTTAGGTCTGCCAGGAGAAGCCTCACCAGAATGACCTGAAAGAGAAAAGGCAGAGCACGACACAAGCGAATGGCCAATCTTAAGGCAGTAAGCACAACAAAGGGAAAGTTTTCATATACCACCTTTTATTTGATCAACGTGTCTCCATTCAAGATCTGAATCAAGTCTGGCCGTGACGCAAGAAGGTCTAGTTCAACACAAACCCTGGGATAACCAGGGCGGAAGCCTTGCACCGTCCTCTGATCAACGTAAACAAGAGAGCCCAGTCGGTAGGCCAACGACAATAGGGCATTGGGATGGACAAGGTGCAGGTTCAAGCCTGGGAAACCAACCTAAACAGGGGCCATGGTCATCGGGGAGTCCATGCGGAAGCTAGGGGACCAGCGGATGAACTGGATGCGAAGCGAACCCACAGAGTCCGAGCCCACTGAGAAGAGCTTGCACAAATTGAGGTAAGTCACACAACGCACCAACCAATGTCTCATGTCCAACGAGACCAGAGCAAAATCCGAGATCCGGAACTTAAGGGAGAGGAAGTCCTTCAAGACCTGGAAAGAGGGTTTAGGACCCATCGACTGGATAACAACCGAGGACTCAAAGCTCTTGGCCAGCTTGTCGACTATTGAGGAAGTGAACAAGGTGCGCACCACTCCTTGGTGTTGGATCAGGAGATGAACTGGTAGGGCTAGCTCGACATAGGGCATGAGGTCAGCAGTGTGCCAATTGGCCACCACAAAAGCAAACGAAGGCTTCTGGGAGGGGGAAGATCATGGGGCCTCCACAGCCGGGGAAGACGCTGGAGATGCCATGCTCGCGACCGTCCTTGCTACTATGGGGGAAACATGAGGAGATCACCAGTAGACCAGGGCCACCACAAAAAGTGGAGGGCAAAGGGCAAGGAAAGTGATGAGGTGATGGATGCCTTAGCTGACCCTCCACGAGGGGAGCATCGATGGAGGCAGGGCGGCGCCCCTCTCTGCCGAAGGGAGCGAGGAGTGCACCGAGAGGGGAAGAAATGTTTTTCGCTCTAAATCAGGGTTTTAAAAATGATACATCGCAGTATAGCCAATAAAGCGTGAAAACAAATAAAATTTATGCTCGAATGGAAATCCGAGGTCGAATGCAGGGAGCAAGTAGCAAATCAATCTCAAAATCACAATTCTAAGTAAAATGTATAAGCAATTGCAACCAAAACTTGATTCAGAACTATTCAAGAATGATAAATTAATAATTCAAGTACCAATGTGCAAAAATAATGGGTTAAAATGGTGATTTTAATCACCAAATTAGCCCTAGACAATTTAATCATAATTATTTGAAATGTTTGAACAGTGAATATCAACCAATTTCCACGTCAGTCAGTATCTCAATAATGCAACAATAGCCTAGAACTAGTAACAGAGGCAAAAGCCTCTCTTCTTCCTCAAGCCTCAGTGATAGGCACGAGCATAACATAGAGGCACGAAAGACTCTCAGAGATGCAAAGGGCGCAAGTGTTGAGAGTAGAGGTGCAAAGGGAAAAAAACCCCCTTCCCCTCTCTCTCTTTCTTTCTTCTCCTATCTATCAGAAATTCGAACAGATCCGAGTAATCGGACCCATGCCCAGACCCACGTGGCATGAGCGTGAGTGAGGGCACGTGCGCTGGAGCGTGCGAGCGGGACCTCACCCCTGTGCTCTCGGAGGAGACGATATGTTATTGCACATCTTCGCGAGGAATTTCCAACCTTTCCACATCGGGAACTCGTCCAAATCAACTTGTGTTTTCGAGCCACTCCTAATTTAGATCTTAGCACCTTTTTCAGAACAGATTAAATGCCTTTTGGCATGATTTCATCTTTTAAGGTGCACTCAACCAAACTGTGTGTGATTTAAGGTGCTTAGGTTATCAAGTCCCACAAACTAGAGGTCAGTTAATAGGGCCGAATACTCCCTAAGCCTTAGACCTAATACATAAACTTTGAATTTTCCCCAACCTCTTGAGGATTAATCTGGATCTTAACAAGTACGTGAATGTTTAAATCCAATACAGATCTAAGAGGCCTAAGTTCTGTGGGTGTACACACGTCTGGTTTGTGTCTTACTCTTGGGTGTACACACGTCTTTCAAGAATCGCATGTAAGCCGGTACATGGTGAATTGCATCCATTAATGGGATGTTTATTTGGACCTACTCAAAGAGCTTGACCAAGTCCTCCTCGAGAGCCACGAGTTTGGGTTTCTTCTTTCCTTTAGTCAAGGCCTTCAGAAATGGAACCTCTGCAGGTTCCTCTAGAATTTGTCCAGGTTCTTGATTTGGGATAGGGGTATCATGGATAACCAACCTAAGGTTTTGGTGTGAACTACCGGGCTGAGAGTGGCTCCGATAAGGTGGGTCCTAAGTTGTTTTGCCACTATGGGCTGTAATAGAGTTAAGTCCTGCTTGGTTCTGGGTTGGGTTTGGCAAAAAGGTGGTTGCTGCTGATAACTCGAATATGATGTTGAAGCCTCCATCCCGTTAAGTGATGGAGTAGAAGGGGCTTGATAGATGTAGTGAGCTTGGCCCTGAGTCGGGTTCATAATGCGCCTTTGGTTTGGTACGTTATTTGGATTGGGTAGAGGTTGTGAAGGGAGTGCACCAGGTTGGCGAGGATTTGCCATCTGGGTGAGTTGATTGCGAACCTCTGTGATCTTGTCTTTGTGCTGTTTTTGCATAGCGGCATTCGTCTTCTAGATGTCAGCCAGAGTCTGAAGGATAAGGGTCATTTGATCTTCCTGACTTGGCCCGAATTGGTAAGTCGGGTTGGGCCGAGGCTGAGGCGGCTGATAAGGAGGAGAAGCTTGTGGTCGGGGCTGATATTGAGGTCTCTGCTTTTGATTGTTCCCTGACCACGTGAAGTTAGGATGATTATGCCATCCAGGATTATAAGTGTTTGAGAAAGGATCATTCTAGATGGTGTTGAGGTCCCCGCAGGTTTAAGGAATCACGAAGAAATTAGAAGACGAGGGTTCAGAGTTCCCCCAACTAGAGTAGGTAGATCTGGAGTTTCCTCCAAACCCTAGATCAGACTGGGGTGGATATGGATCCATCCCCTAAGAAGATTGATGGTAGATGTTATGCACAGTTTCCCTCCTAGAGGGTTGTTGTGAAAATGGGTTTTGTGCGGAAGTGGAGATGTCGAGTCAGTTCGTCCACCTTCTTTTCGATGATCGAGACCATGTCCAGGTGACTGGCCATTAATTCCAGATCGACAGATGAGGAGAAGCCCTGCGTCTCGTGTGCTCCCTGTGTATTCGTCAATGCACAAGCAGTCGTTTGGTCGAACATGCCCATGGATTCATTATTGATGGAGTTCTCGCACACATTCTTGAGAATCTCCCACACGGTGTCTTTGTGTTGACCCATGATGTTTCCTCCACAGGTTTCATTGACGAACAATATGATGTCCTCACAAAGTCCCTAGTAAAAAGATTAGACTTGTTCCCATTTAGGAACTCCATGATTGGGGCATTTTCGCATGAGATCCAGAAAGTGATCCCATGCCTCATAAAGCAGTTCTCTTGCATTTTGCATGAAATGCGTGATCTAGTGCCTTAAAGCATTTGTCCGACCAACAGGAAAGAACTTTTTCAGAAACTCGGATTGCAGTTCAGTCCATGTGTTGATCAGACTAGTTAAGGCTTGGTACCAGTGAGCAGCCTTGTCCATGAGAGAGAAGGAGAACATCTTCATAAGCAAGATATCCCGATTTTGAGCTTCTGACCTGAAGGTCTGGGCCAGATGCTTGAGTTGCTTGATATGATGGAAGGGATCTTCAGAATTAAGCCCATGAAATTTAGGACTAACATGAATCATGTTGGGCTTGAGTTCGGTATCAGGACCTCCATCTGGGATTTAGACTCGACGTTCAATCACCATCGCAGTGAGATTGTAATGATCTCTCATCATAGGACACTGTAGTGGATTCATAAAAGCCTGGAATATATCGTTGAGAAGCTGAAGCTCATTCTGGAGATTGTTTTCTTCTTCTGCTGGGTGCTTGATAACACCACTCAAGGGGGTAATAATTATGTTGAATATAGCCCATCTTTAGAATAAAAGGCACAACATAAGTAGAATAGGAGCATTGCATGCATCATGTACCAAGATTGCTTATAAACTGTATTAATGGCCATTTGTGTAAGCATTTGTCAAAGCAGGCCTCAGATAAGCAATCGGACCACACGGATGGATTCAGAACGATGAACGGAGTCCAACGCACTCAAGATCGGCCAAATCCGACATCCGGAGCTCCTACAATGGGCCCAAGAAGTTCTGACCGTTGATCTGGAGATCAACGGCCCAGATTGTGCCACGTCAGCCCGCCCCCACCGCACGCACTCCTTCAGCCAACCAAGGATAAATCTCAGCCGTCGATCTTCGATCGAACGACCGAGATCTGCGTGCCCGCCCGCGGTCGCCGCGACAAAAGTGCGGGCGTGGCGTAACGGTTAGCACGCACGCCCGCATCCACGCGATGCGCGTTCGAGCCGCACGGGGGGATTTGAAGGCGGGCGAAGGGTGCGGAGAAATTGGGCCGCCCGATCAGCAGCGGGCGACCAGGATCTCGCCACGCGGCGCGACCGCAGCGCACGAGCGCCCACGCGCGCGCGCACGCCAGGCGGAGACGTGCGCACACGCGCGCCCGAGGTGCGATCTCAGCGCGGGCGTGGAAGACTCTCAGCCGTCCGATCTTCGATCGGACGGCTCTCGTTCAATGGCCACGGATCGTGCGAGGAGAAGGAACGGGGCGGGCAGCTGTCCGGCGGCGAGAGGGCTACACCGACGCTTTTGGAAGCGGTTTTAGCGACGCTCTGGATGTCGCTACAGCCCCTTCTTCTTTTAAGAAGACCCTAACTCTATTTAAAGCCCCTCCAACCACCATTCAAGGCATGCACTCCCCCTTGTAACTACTCCACTCCTCTCTTAGGTAGCTTTAGGCACTCTTGTAATCGCCAGAGACGACGAGCCACAGACGGAGCCTCCTCCACCGCTGTGGCTGCCTCGTCGCTCTCCACTCTCTTTCTCTCTCTTTCTCTCTCCTAAGCTTTCCATTACTTTTGTTGAAGCATGTATTTAATGTTTTAAGTTATAAACTATGAATGCATGTTTGATGAAGTTATTTTTCGTTCAATTGCCATTTTAATTTCTGTTCAAGTTGCATGATCAAAACCAAGAGCGTTCTAACTCTAAACTCTCTCTCTCTATCTCTCTCTCGCTTTTCAAAACCGCATCTTTCGCAAGCAAAACTCCTCCTCTTCCGTGACAACAAGTGATAAACAAAAATCCGATTTCCACGCCTCCCTAAGACCGTCACTCGGACTCACCTCCGTTTACTTCTTTTAAAACCGACGTATCAAGTGCGACTATAACGACACCTCTTAACACACACGCACAAAGACACGTCAGTTTTTGGCGCCGTTGCTGGGGAGGCAATGGATTTGTTTTATCACCTCCATTCCACATTTATTCTCACATCGTCTAATGCTCAATTTTCCTTTTTACTTGACGGTTGCAGGAATTCGACGCATGGACGGCGAAGCGACACATCCCACGACGGTAGCAAGGGAGTAGGCACCTCGAGGACCGATAGTGAGTATTCTTTCTCTCATCATTGTTTGCTTGCGTGAAAAAGCTAAAAAAAAAAATTGTAAAAACTGAAAAAAAATGGGCGTGGTGTATGATTGCTTGACCCACATCCTTAACACATCACCCCACAAAAAAATGTACACTCTAACATTCTGTACAAATTCTTGGAGTGTTCTTTTCTTTTTCTTGAGTGGTGTTTGCGAAGCCACCATGAGTTGACCTGGGCCGCACCACTCAACCCTAAAACTGACTCATTTAATAGAAGTTGCATGATCATTAGGATGAGTACACTAGGGTTTTAGAGCCTCTACAAAAGAAAAGGAAATCTACTTTCACCAAGTTGTGTGCAAAACTTAACGTGCCCACTAAAACTTTCTTGAAAACATTAAGACACGTCAACCCTAAAAAGTACTAAAGTAAGGATGAAACACTAAAAGACACCACATCTTAACAAATCCTTGCTTGAAAAGTATGTTTTGCTAGAAGCACACACTTTGAAAGTGGAAAATTAAGAGGCACCACCCCAATCAACGCCTCATCACATCACCCTAAGCACAAGCACTATCTTAACCCTTTAAAACTGAGTAGACGTGCCCTAGGCAGGACTGAGTTAAGTTTCAAAAGGCGAGGTTTTGTTCGCTAGGCACTTGGCTTTCATTCCCTTGGTAGAATCTGGTGACTAGGCTGCGGGGCAGTGTCAAACGACCACGGTTGTGGGGTCTATGGAACCGGAGGCGCAAGCCAAAGGAAGAACCTTCCCTGCAATCCCCTCGTAATCAACCTGGCCAGATTAGCCTTGGGAAGGGGAGTCCAGTGCTTACGGACTTAATCACCCTTTGTGAGATTTCTAGGTCTCTTGAGGAATACACCATAAGGACTAGGCTTGGGTGCTTGATTGAAAAACATTTCTCGCATCTGTCGCCCTCCGCATCCCCTCCTGTTCTTCTCTAGTGTATGCACGGGAGGTGCTCACTGCATCCCGAGTTGTGTGTTTTGGGGCAGGAATCTAGGCGACGTAATTCTATTGAAAACATGGCTGAACCTAGGGTAGATGAGGCTGAGAATCAACCCCCACCGGATGCTATGGCCATCATCCAAGCTTAAATCAATGCTAACCATCGGCTTCAACAACAACAAATCCACACTAGCATGCAAGCCATACAACGATTACAGAACCCGCAAGAACAACCACCACCACCTTTCCACGACATACCAAGACAACCACCACTTGATTTACCACCATTTCAGGACCAGCCAAGACCCCTCCGTGATTTTTATAACCCTTCTGCTATTAGAGTCAAACCACACCTTTGGATCCCCAAGGGGGGAGATGATTTTGAGCTAAAATCGAATGTCTTAAGTCTGATCCAGAGCCACTTTCATGGAAGCTCAAATGAGGACCCCTTTCAGCACCTAGAGGATCTCGACCGCATAGCACGAACGGTGAAACCTAGGAATATTAGCCTTGACATTGTTCTAATCAAGATGTTCCCTTTCTCATTAAGAGACAAGGCTTCTCATTGGCTTAGAACCCTAGGTAGACCCATCACCACCTGGGAAGAACTGAGGCATGCATTTTTAAAGAAATTCTTCCCCATAGGAAAGACTAATGCCCTCAGAAGAGCTATCACTACCTTCACACTCCAGGGTGGGGAACAATTTCATGAGGCGTGGGAAAGATTTAATGAACTTTTGAGGAAATGCGCACACCACAAAGTTCCAAGGTGGCAATTGGCCCAGATCTTCTACCACGGTCTGGACAACAACCTACGGAACTTCGTCGATGCCTCATGCGGGGGAAAATTCCTAAACAAAGATGAGGAGAGCGCGTTTGAGCTCTTTGAGTCTATGATCGATAATTCGCTCAACAATGCCTCCATGAACCAGTTTAACAGGTCCAGTCAACCCCATGGCGGGATTTATGAGGTGCAAGCAAATTCTGGAATGGTTGACATGGACATCATTGCCAAAAAGTTGGATCGAGTGGAATTGGTAGACAAAAAGATTGATGAGCTACTGAATCAGACCAGGAACCCCTTGTAGAGTTTCTCCCTAGCAAAGGGAGCACATAATGTTGACCTGGCCCAGCCCTTCACCCAATTGAACTTGGAACAACCCCTGACCACGTTCCAGGGAGGGACCTTTGCTCCCTCGACCCTTGATTACTCCCTTCCCTCTTCATCAACATTGGCTATCCTAGAAGATGTGCAAGCCGTCCAAGGTTATGCGAAACCTGACCCTTTCTCCAACACTTACAACACCGGCTGGTGTAACCACCCCAACCTTGGTTGGACAAACCAGAAACCACCGCAATTCCAAAACCAGGCCAAACCAGCAGCCACACTTGCCCCCTATCAGTAAGGACCACCAATTAGACCCCAATATAACCAGAATAGGGCGGCCCCTCCCCCATAAAACCAAATGGATACCTTAATAAAGATGATGGTTGACATGAACCAGAAACATCAGGAGGAAATGACCTTGGTAAAGGGACAGTTAAGCCAACTCTTGGACTGTAAACAAGGATCCCTACCTTCCCAACCACAACCGAACCCGCGAAATATAATTAACAGAGGCCCCAATTCACAAGGGTTCCAAACTAATGCCGAGCAGGCTCACATGGTCCAGCCAGCCTCGCAAACACCTCCTGGGTTTGGCGCTTCTTCATCCTCGTCTCCTCAAGGATCACCCCATGGCCCCAATACCTCTACGAATGCGATGACCTTGAGAAGCGGCACCAAAACCCAGGACCCCAAATGGCCGACTCCCCCCGAGACTTTTCCTGTTGAAATACTCGACTCAGAAGAGGCACCAACCAAGGACCCAGACATGGAACCAATCCACATTCAGACACCCTACCCTGAGGCCTTGGAGACAATCAAGAAAAAGAAGAATACTGTGGAAACTGAGGAGCTGTTGGAAATTTTTAAGCAAGTACATATTAATATTCCGCTCCTAGAAGCCGTTAAACACATCCCTGCTTATGCCAAGTTCTTAAAGGATGCCTGTACACCCAAGCGTAAGTCGAGACCGCAAGCACCTAGGAAGGTTGTACTTTCTGAGCAAGCAAGTTTCGTGATATCAAGCAACCTTCCACTCAAGCGAACTGACTCAGGAGCGCCCCTGATTTCCAGCAATATCGGGGACATGACATTTGATAGAGCGCTCCTGGACCTAGGTGCTTCTATCAATCTAATTCCAACAACCCTGTACCACCAATTTGGTTTTGGGGAGCTGACACCAACCCCTGTCACCATCCAACTGGCTGATAGATCTGTGAAAACCCCGAAGGGGGTTGTCGAGGACGTAATTGTACGGGTCAAGGACTTCCATTTCCTGGTCAAATTTTTGGTGCTCGACATGGAAGTCCCTGAAAAATTACAGAATGCACCCATAATTTTAGGCAGACCTTTCTTAGCTACGGCTAAAGCAAAAATTGATTGCGACACGGGATGTATAGAAATCACCTTTAGGGACAGGAAAATGTAATTGGATATTTTCCGGGCGACAAACTCTTTTGATTGCGATTACATTAAGGAACATGATCCCGTGGAAACTTTAATCGAGGAATGCCTCACCCTCAGTTCTGTCTCAGACCACCAAACCCGTAGTTCTGACCTATCACCATCATTACCCGTGGACCTCTGTAAGGCTGAGTATCATCACATGACACCATTTGAAGAGATCGATGTTGATCAACTACCGCCCTTTCCCTTCCCATTGACTGTGGTCCCACCCACACCCGAACTTAAACCATTGCCCGAGAATCTCAAGTACATCTTCTTGGGACCTGACCAAACCTTCCCAGTGATTATTAATTCTCATCTAACCAAGGATCAAGAACTCAGGTTGACTGTGACCCTTTCAGAACATCGGGCCGCCATTGGTTGGACCATTCCAGATTTAAGAGGAATTAGCCCCACCTATTGCACCCACAAGATTTACCTGGAAGACGGGGCCCGACCTTCCCGCCAGATGCAGAGACGTTTAAACCCTAACATGCGGGAGGTCGTTAAAAAAGAAATCATCAAGTGGCTTGACGCCGACATCATCTACCCTATCTCCGATAGCCCCTGGGTGAGCCCCACTCAAGTGGTTCCAAAGAAAGCTGGGCTCACCGTTGTCACCAATGATCATGGCGAATCCATCCCCACTCGCACCACTACCGCATGGCGGGTGTGTATTGATTATAGGAAGCTTAATGAAGCCACTAAGAAGGACCACTTCCCCTTGCCATTCATTGACCAAATCCTTGAAAGATTGGCAGGGCAGAAGTATTTTTGCTTCCTGGATGGATATTCAGGATATAACCAAGTCGCAATTACTCCAGAAGATCAGGAAAAGACCACATTCACTTGCCCGTATGGCACATTTGCATTCCGTCGAATGTCGTTCGGGTTATGCAACGCACCTGCGACCTTCCAGCGTTGCATGCTAGCCATTTTTTCAGAAATGGTGGGTGAATACTTGGAGGTCTTTATGGATGATTTCTCCGTATTCGGGAATTCATTCAACCATTGTCTAAGCAACTTGGAGAAAATCCTGAAACGATGTATCGAGGTTAACTTGGTGTTAAGTTGGGAAAAGAGTCATTTTATAGTTCAAGAAGGAATTGTCCTCGGTCACATCGTCTCGCATAGGGGTATCGAGGTAGATCGAGCTAAGGTTGATTTAATTTCCAAACTTCCTCCACCTAGTTCAGTCCGGCAGATTCGCTCCTTCCTAGGACATGTTGGCTTCTACCGAAGGTTCATCAAAGACTTTTCCAAGATTTCAAAACCCTTGACCGACCTTCTAGCCAACGACGCCATATTCCACATGTCTCCTGATTGCATCCAAGCTTATCACACTCTCCGAGACTTAGTCTCCACCGCACCTGTACTTCAACCCCCAGACTGGTCCCACGACTTTGAGATTATGTGTGATGCATCAGATTTTTCCATAGGCGCTGTCCTGGGACAAAGGCAAGACAAGAAGCCCGTGGTGATCTACTATGCGAGCAAAACGTTGGACGAGGCCAAACGTAATTATACCGTCATAGAAAAAGAGTTACTCGCTGTAGTATTTGGACTTGAAAAATTCCGCTCATACTTGCTGGGATCCCACGTGACTATTTACACTGACCATTCAGCCATCCGGCACCTGTTGGCCAGAAAGGACGCAAAGCCCAGGCTCATCAGATGGATCCTGCTTTTGCAGGAATTTGACCTGGAAATCCGAGACAAGGGCGGATCGAAAAATGTGGTGGCTGACCACTTGTCGAGACTTCATCCAGACCACATTGGACCCTCCCTACCTCTATCTGATACCTTCCCTGATGAACACATCCTAGCTGTGCAAGACAAGAAAATGCCATGGTATGCCGACTACGTTAATTACCTGGTTATAGGACAAACCGCGCACAGCTGGTCTAGACAGCAACGGGACAGGTTCTTGGCTAAGGCCAAGCACTATTTCTGGGATGATCCCATGCTATTTCACCTCTGTGCTGATCAGATCATCAGAAGGTGTATCCCTGAAGATGAAGTTCAGAGTATGCTTTCCTTTTGTCATGACCAAGCATGTGGCGGCCACTTCTTTAGAAAGAAAATAGCTGCAAAAGTGTTGTAGTCTGGATTTTACTGGCCGTCCCTATTTAAGGATGCACACATCTTTGCCAAAACTTGCTCACGCTGCCAAACACTGGGGACCATGACCAAGAAAGATATGATGCCCCTTCAGCCCATTTTGATTGTCGAAATCTTCGACGTGTGGGGTATCGATTTTATGGGCCCTTTCCACCATCCAACGGCTTCGAGTACATCCTGGTCTCAGTAGACTATGTTTCCAAATGGATTGAAGCCGTCGCCACCTGACGATGCGATCACAAGACTGTCATGGACTTTGTGAAGAAGAATATCTTTTTCCGGTTTGGAATACCCAAGGCCATGATCAGTGATGGTGGAAGCCATTTTATCCATTCCCAATTTCATGCCCTACTTAGAAAATACAGGGTAAACCACCGCATTGCCACCCCATATCATCCACAAACAAATGGGCAGACTGAGGTCTCCAATAGACAAATCAAGAACATTTTACAAAAGGCTGTGAGACCTGACAGGAAAGACTGGTCCACACGACTTGATGATGCCCTGTGGGCATACAAGACCGCTTTCAAGACCCCGATAGGCATGTCGCCTTATCTCCTGGTCTTCGGCAAGGCCTGCCATCTTCCTGTCGAATTGGAACACCGGGCTTACTGGGCTGTCAAGCAGTGTAACATGGATCCCCAGTTAGCCGATGCACAGAGGACCCTGCAATTATCTGAGCTTGAAGAAATCCGTCGGGATGCCTTTGACAATAGTCGACTGTATAAGGAGAAAATGAAAGCCGTTCACGACCGACTCATTCATAGAAAAACCTTTGAGCCTAACCAGCAAGTTTGGCTGTTTGATGCACTCCTAAAACTCTTCCCAGGGAAACTCAGGTCCAAATGGATAGGACCATTTCGGGTAGTTAAGCCATATTCTAATGGGGCAGTTGAAATCGCTGATCTTAACACTGGGCACACTTTTACAGTTAATGGTCAAAGATTGAAGCATTTCCTGGCCCAGGTACCCCCAAGGAAAGTGTCACCCTCGTTGAGGGCTGACACCGAGCACCGCCCAGCTGGAGGCGTTAAACTCAGTGCTTCCTGGGAGGCAACCCAGAGGATTCAGACTGATCTGGTAGTTCACGTCACTCAGGTACTATCTTTTTGAACCCTTTTGCATCATGTATCTACCAATGAGGACATTGTCCAACTTAAGCATGGGGGGGTGGTAAATTGCATAATCCTATGCCCAATTAATCAGTCTGAATGAATAAATTAATTTAAAAAAAAAATTTAGGAAGAAAACTTAGGCATTAGAAACTTGTCAATAGTGGAAAATAATACAGAAAGAACTTAAACACTTAGACTTTTCAAGCCTTCAGGCTTAATCAGCCCTGGTGTCCGTCAAAATATGGATTTAGCGGCGAATCCTTGCAACCTTAAGCTATTCTAATCCACCTACTAAATAAGGTAATAAGTATACGACTTATTAACTCACCCTCTAACTCAAAAAAACTTTGAGTCTAAGCATTTGCACACATTTTTGCACAGACTCACTTCTCGGAGATTTTGACAGAAATTGGGTAGCTAATGAACTCTCTAGGGTGGTATGGCTGGCAAGTTGTCGTGGGTAACAACCCATTGGCAGGTAGTCCAGAACCCAGCCATAGGCCATTTCTTTTTCGTTGCCTTTAGGTACATTTGAGATCAGGGAAGCCACCTACAAAAAAAAGAAAAAGGACAAGAAGAAAAGAAAATAAACCACACTTCACCGCACAAGTATAGCTGGCAAGTGATCGTGGGTAACAACCCATTGGTCGGTTGTCCAGAGCCCAGCTCAATAATTGCACAAAAAAAGACCAAAACACCTAAGGAAGAAGTGGGGAAGTAGTATAAGCCGGGGAGATATACACTGGAAAAATCTTTGTGTTGACCCCACTTAAAACAAATGTAGGGAGAAAGCTACTAATTGAACAAATACACCTTCAAGCAAATTTGTTTCCTTTTCCGGTCACCTAGAGGCGTAGAACTCGAAGTCTGTCTCAATTACCGTTAAGTGAGTCTATCACAACATTCACACCAAGATGCTTAGCACTTAGGGTTTTGACCGAGTTTTGGGTGGGTTGGGTAGCCGTAAAAAGTTACCAACCCACACTGAATTCCGAAAAAATTCTTAATATATATATATATACGTATGTATAGTTATATACATTAAAGCAAGGATTCGGGCGATTCGTATTTTGGCAGACACCCAGGCGCTGCTTAGTCTTTATAGATTAAGATCTGCGTATATTTCCTCTTATTGACAAGTAACGAAGTGCCTAAGCAATTACTTCTTGAATTCTGCAAGGGAATAAAGACCAGAATAAACCTTGCTAGGGACTAGCAAAGAGTAAGCATGGGGGTGTGATAACACCACTCAAGGGGGTAATAATTATGTTGAATATAGCCCATCTTTAGAATAAAAGGCATAACATAAGTAGAATAGGAGCATTGCATGCATCATGTACCAAGATTGCTTATAAACTGTATTAATGGCCATTTGTGTAAGCATTTGTCAAAGCAGGCCTCAGATGAGCAATCGGACCGCACGGATGGATTCAGAACGACGAACGGAGTCCAACGGACTCAAGATCGGCCAAATCCGACATCCGGAGCTCCTACAATGGGCCTAAGAAGTTATGACCGTTGATCTGGAGATCAACGGCCCAGATTATGCCATGTCAGCCCGCCCCCACCGCACGCACTCCTTCAGCCAACCAAGGAAAAATCTCGGCTGTCGATCTTCGATCAAATGACCGAGATCTGCGTGCCCGCCCGCGGTTGCTGCGACAAAAGCACGGGCGTGGCGCAACGGTTAGCACGCATGCCCGCATCCATGCGACACGCGTTCAAGCCGTGCGGGGAGGGATTTAAAGGCGGGTGACGGGCGTGGAGAAATTGGGCTGCCTGATCAGCAGCGGGCGGCCAGGATCTCGCCACGCGGTGCAACCGCAGCGCACGAGCGCCCATGCATGCACGCACGCCAGGCGGAGACGCGTGCGCACACACGCGCTAGAGGTGCGATCTCAGCGCGGGCGAGGAAGACTCTCGGCCGTCCGATCTTCGATCAGACGGCTCTCGTTCAGCAGCCATGGATCGTGCGAGGAGAAGGAACGGGGCGAGCGGCTGACCGGTGGCAAGAGGGCTACACCGACGCTTTTGGAAGCGATTTTAGCGATGCTCTGGATGTCGCTGAAGCCCCTTCTTTTTTTAGGAAGCCCCTAACTTTATTTAAACCCCCTCCAACCACCATTCAAGGCATGCACTCCCCCTTGCAACTACTCCACTCCTCTCTTAGCTAGCTTTAGGCACTCTTGTAATCGCCGGAGACGACGAGACGCCGACGGAGCCTCCTCCACCGCCGTGGCTGCCTTGTCGCTCTCCACTCACTCTCTCTCTCCTAAGCTTTCCATTACTTTTGTTGAAGCATGTATTTAATGTTGTAAGTTATAAACTATGAATGCATGTTTAATGAAGTTATTTTCCGTTCAATTGCCATTTTAATTTCTGTTCAAGTTGCATGATCAAAACCAAGAGCGTTCTAACTCTAAACTCTCTCTCTCTCTATCTCTATCTTGCTTTTCAAAATCGCATCTTTCGCAAGCAAAACTCCGCCTCTTCCATGACAACAAGTGATAAACAAAAATCCGATTTCCACGCCTCCCTGAGATCGACACTCGGACTCACCTCCGTTTACTTCTTTTAAAACCAACGTATCAAGCGAGACTATAACGACACCTCTTAACACACACGCACAAAGACACGTCAGTGCTCCATGATTATGGATGAAGGAGATCTAGGCTTAGATGAATCAAAAGAGATATTGATATGGTCAGGTTATTGCACAAACAGGGAGGTCGAGGCTTGGCCTTGATGAGAGTAAATAGCTAATGGAGGTCTCAAGGGTGGTCTTAAGGACCTCCTTCCAAACATGTACCAATGGAGAATATGAGGGATAGAAGGTGTGACAAACCCAATCAAGACATCCAAAGATTTTTGGATGACTATAGAGGTACGAGGCGGATGATACCTCTAGATCAAAAAGTCATCCACCTGAGAAGTACTTGGCAGCTAGGAAGGGAGAGTCCCGTAAAGATTTGTACATGGTAGAGTGTCCCCACGGGTTACAGGGTTTCCGCCACCCGACCATCCTTGTCACCGCGAATCTAGGTAGATCAAAATGGATAACTTGACCTCTTAAGTCTACCAATTTTAACTTTAGAGAGAGGGTGCTTATGATTTCACTTGTAACCCACCGCGGGTTACAAGGTGGGTCAACTTCACCTAATTTGTCCTTTATTATTAGGTTCTACTTCTTAGGATTCGAGTGATGTTTAGAGCTTGCTTTTAGGGTTTGCTTATTTAGGTAAGTTCAATCAAGGCTTAGGATGCACACAATTTGGAATGGTTGATTCTTTTTTAAGCAAGTGTATCTCTAAAACCTTAAAATGGAAACCCTAATTGGTTCAATTAATTTTTACCAAATCTAGCACTTAGGGCTCAATCAGGAAGGTGCGTAGCCCTAAGTGTCTTAAATCCCTAAATAGGTGCAAGAATCAGGTTTGGGATGTTTCTAAAAATGTATCGAATTAGGCAACTTGTGATGATTAATCTAAAAATAGAATGCAAGTTGTCCTAATCAATTTCTTTCCTCTTTTAGCTTTTCAGAATCAGAGGCTTAACGAAGATGGAAAACGAGGTTACCTACCCTTGGAGTGGATGTTGATTATTATCCTTAACTAAATTCTTGCATAAATCACAGCCAAAGAGATAGAGCAAGTTAGCATCAAGCTAGGAATTGTAGTCAAGAGGTCAAATTGCATGTTTCTCCCTTGCAATGGTGCCAAAATATTGTTCACTCTGAATTGAGGTTTTAAAAATGATACGTTGCAATATAGCCGATAAAGCGCGAAAATAAATAGAATTTATGCTCGAGTGGAAATCCGAGATCGAACGCAGGGAGTAAGTAGCAAATCAATCTCAAAATCACAATTCTAAGTAAAATATATAAGCAACTGCAACCAAAACTTAATTCAGAACTATTCAAGAATGATATATCAATAATTTAAGTACCAATGTGCAAAAATAATTGGTTAAAATAGTTATTTGAATTACAAAATTAACCCTAAACAATTTAATCACAATTATTTGAAATGTTTGAATAGTGGATATCAACCAATTTCCATGTCAGTTAGTATCTCAATAATGCAACAGTAGCCTAGAACCAGTAACAGAGGCAAAGGCCTTTCTTCTTCTTCAAACCTCAGTGATAGGCACGAGCACAGCATAGAGGCACGAAAGCCTCTCAGAGACACAAAGGGTGCAAGTGTTGAGAGTAGAGGCACAAAGGGCAAAAGCCCCCCTTCCCCTCTCTCTCTTTCTTTCTTCTCCTCTCTATTAGAAATTCGAATGGATCTGGGTAATCGGACCCACGCCCAGACCCGCATGGCATGAGTGCGGGCAAGGGCACATGCGCTAGAGCGTGCGAGCGGAACCTCACCTTGGTGCTCTTGTAGGCAACCAGCGAAGATAACAAAATCAATTTATCTCACGCAAGCAGCTCCTCCTTCCACGATGTGGGACTATCCCATAGGGCTTCGTCGCATACGAGCTATAGCTGCTTCTTCGTCCAATTGGAGTAGTGGCTGAGGTCGGCATCCCTAATTGAAGACCTGGTGATGATCCTTAGGTGATTCCGCACTACCTGGAGCGAACACCTGGGAGCGAAGTCACAAGAACACGCTCTAGAGCTCTTCGAAGAAGCTTCGACAATCGTAGCTTCAACCTGTGACCTGAAAATAAAAATATGGCCTTTCAACCGAGTCAGACACGTTCAAAAGTGTTGAACGGGATTTTGCGAATCGCTACGCTTACGAGATTGGTTTTGGAAAACCTGTCGTTGTAGTTCAAAAAGCGAAGAATTCGTGTTCAACAAATAAAATTTATGCCGAAAATAATTCCGGGTCGAACACAGGGAGGCTACGTTGATCTATATTCGCAATTATATTTTTTTAGGATTTTTGTTAAGCAAGGCGATATAATTACAATGGAGCTATCAAACTATGAGAGAGAGAGAGAGAGAAAGAGAGAGAAAGAGAGAGAGAGAGAACATTCATTCAATATTTCAAATGTTAAAAAAAAGTTACACTAGAAAGCGAAAAATCAATTACACTACAAAGCAGGAAAATTCTATACTAGAAAAGCTGTAAATAAGAATGGGAGAGAGAAGTTATCCTCCTCGACGATTGCTTGGAGGACGAGCCGGACAGGACAACACCTAGACGAAGGAGGACGAAGCAGGACGAAGGAGGACGAAGCAGAAGAACGGGAACGAAGCAGCACACCGTCGTCGTCGCGGGATCCACTTCCGAAGGGGAACGAAAATTGGACTTTATCTCGCAAGAAGCATCCCGGGTGTGGGACAAGCTTCTTTTGAGATTTGGAGGGGTAGAGAGGAGAAAGAAGGGATGATAATTTCGTATGGAGGGGGTCTCCTTTTATAGTTGCAAGGAGTGGGGGCAAAATGGGCATTATAACTTCAAAATAGTAAATGAGGGGTCTTTAGTGACGGATAAATCCATCACTAAAGCTCCCTTCGTGGGCGACGTAGGCGACTCGTGCGCGCCCGCTCGGCTGCTCGCGCATGCAATGCCCGCGCACGTCCGTTGATTTCCAGCCGTCCAATCGCGAGATCGGACGGCTTAAGAGGCGTCCGCGCCCGCATGCTGCGCGCGTCTGATTGTGCGCTCAATCACGCGTCCAATTGCGCGTCGACTCTATCGGGTGCGCGCAGCCGTCCAATGTCCATCCGATGCTCCACTCGCGCCCAATCGCTCGCGCCCGCCGCTCCTCGCCACGGATCGAACCCGCGCCCCGCGCTCGCGATAGTGCGCTCGACCGCTGCGCTATGGGGAGCGGATGGTCGAGCGGGCGTTTTTAAATGCGAGCGCCCACAGCCGTTGGATTAAGATCCAACGGCGGAGAGCGATCGGGCGTGGGGCTTTCACAAGACGCAAGCGGCCGTTTGGGCGGCTGAGATGGCGCCACGTGGCACTATCTTGGCAGTCCATCTTCTGGAAGTTGTAGATGGTGCCACGGATGTTGGATTGACTCGATTTTTGTGTCGTTGGGCTGCGATCGTCGATCCGAATTCATTCGTGCGATCGGATTTATCATCTGAAGTGCAGATTTACACCATCCTGGCCCTTGATCTTCTAGGGTTCCCGGATCACTATCTGATGCTACGGATGCCTGATTAGGGCGATCTTGGAGTCGTTGAACTCTAATCGTCGCCCTTATCACATCCATACGGTTGGATCTTTGATCCGAGGCCCTTATAAAATATTTGCCCTGTCCAAGCACATAAAAGGAGATAATTAACCTCTATTTTATTCAAAGTATTCTAAATGCA
Organism: Thalassia testudinum; assembly: GCA_037157565.1. Classification (NCBI taxonomy): domain Eukaryota; kingdom Viridiplantae; phylum Streptophyta; class Magnoliopsida; order Alismatales; family Hydrocharitaceae; genus Thalassia; species Thalassia testudinum. The sequence goes on along the minus strand of JAZHRO010000030.1, from coordinate 29,991,318 downwards.
AGATGATGCATGTAATGTAATATTTATATCATGAAATGTAATCCTATGCTTAAGAACATGCATAAATAGACATCTTAAGTAGTGTAAATGTGTTTACATCATACCCCCATGCCTATCTTTTGCTAGTCCCTAGCAAAAACTATATGCTATTTATAAAAGAATTTGATTAGATTATTTGGACTTGAGTTATTTTTCAATTATTAAGAAATTGTCTACTTAGGAACTGAACCTTCAAAGACACAACAGTGCCCGGGTATCAGCCAAAATGCAGACCGCTTCAAGCCCTGGCCTTATTAAAAGAAAATTTTCTTTTTCTCTTTTTCTCTTTTCTAATTTTTTTTATTTTCAAATTTTTGGGTTTAAGAGTGGCTTTCTACGGCCATTCAACTCACCCAAAATTTGATGAGAACCCTAAGCTTTAAGCATCTTATTGTGATTGTGATAGACTCATTGACCGGCAATTAGAACGGACTTCGGATTTCTACGCCTTTAGGTGACCTAACCAGAATTCTACCTAAAAGTGTATCTTTACAACCAGTAGCTTTCTCCCTACTTTTATTATTATTATTTTTTTTTTTACGGGGTCAACACAAGGGTGAATCCAGTGTATATCTCCCCAGTTTATTCTACTTCTCCGCTTCTTCCTAAGTGTTTTGGGAATTGTTGGTGCATTTCTGAGCTGGGTTCTAGGCAACCGATCGATAAGCTGTTACCACCGATAACTTGCCAGCCATACTCGTGCAGCGAAGTGTGGCTTATTTCTTTTTGTTTTTTTTTTTTTTTTAAGTAGGTGGCTTCCCTAGTCTAAGATTTACCTAAAGGCAGCAAACTAAGAAAGGTCCAGTGACTGGGCTGTGGACAACCTACCTATAGGCTGTTACCCACGATAACTTGCCAGCCATATCACCCTAGAAGGTTCATTAGCTACCTAATTTCCATTAAAATCGCCGAACGACAAGTCAGTGCAAAGAAAGTGTGTAGATGCTTAAGACTTAAAATTCCCTCAAATTAGAGGGCGAGTTGATAAGTCGTGTACTTATCACCCAAACTTATTTACTCCAATTACGAAAGAATTAAGATGGCGAGGACTCAAAAACAAATCCACATTTTAATGGATACACAGGCTAATTAAGTCTAAAGACCTGAGAGGTCTTTGTGTTCAGATCCTAATGTAAAATTTCTTAGGATTGAAAAGTCCTAATGTCCAACTAATCCTTCCTAATTTTTTTTTTTTAATTTTTTTTTAAATAAGAATAGAGACAATTTACATGGATTTCACAAGGCGAACCAAATAATTCAAGAATGAATCCACCCCCCCATGCCTAGCTGATGCAATGTCCTCATTGAAAAAGAGACATGAAAGAAAGGGTAGAATATGAAAGATGTCACCTGGATATGAAGCTCGTATCAGCCTTGTGTCATATGCACAATTGCTGAGTTTAATGCCGTCAGCTAGGCGAAGTCCAGCCAAAGAAGTCACAGAATGGCTAGAGCAACAGAGTCTGAGACGGGTTCTGGAAGATTACGGTCAACAACAGGCTTTAAACGTTGACCGTTGACTTTAAAGGTGTTACCCGTCTTTGGGTCAGAAATCTGAACGACACCATTAGGAAAAATCTGATCAATTATGAATGGGTCATTCCATTTAGATCTAAGTTTACCAAGAAAGAGCTTAAGTTTAGAATCAAATAACTAGACCTTCTGGTTTGGCTCAAAGCTCTTGCGGGAAATCAATTGATCTTGTAGAGCTTTGGTCCGAGCCTTGTAGATCTTGGCATTCTCATAAGCATCATTTCTAAGCTCCTCCAACTCAGATAGTTGGAGTTTCATAGTCTTTCCATCTAGATTCAGATCTAAATTACATTGTTTGATTGCCCAGGATGCCCTGTGTTCAATCTCTACGGGTAGATGGCATGCCTTTCCATACACCAAACGGAATGGAGACATGCCGATGGGCGTTTTATATGCCGTACGGTAGGCCCAAAGAGCGTCCTCAAGCTTTTGAGTCCAATCCTTACGATCAGGCCTAACCGTTTTTTGTAGAATGTTCTTGATCTCTCAATTGGAGATCTCTGCTTGTCCATTCGTTTAGGGATGGTAAGGTGTGGAAATTCGATGATTAACCCCGTATTTGGCCAATAAATTCCGAAATTGGGCATTAGTAAAATGAGTGCCACCATCACTGATGATAGCCCTCGGAATCCCGAACCTACTGAAGATATTTTTCTAGACAAAATTGATGACCACCTTGTGGTCATTGGTTTGGGTGGGAATTGCCTCAATCCATTTGGACACATAATCAACAGCAACAAGAATGTACTGATGTCCAAATGAAGGGATAAAGGGTCCCATGAAATCGATGCCCCAAACATCAAAAATTTCTACAGGAAGAATAGGGTTTAGGGGCATCATGTCTCTCTTAGTTATGTTCCCGAGTGACTGACATCGAGAACATGACCTTGAGAAGTCCTGGGCATCCCTGAATAAAGACGGCCAATAGAAGCCAGATTGCAAGATTTTTGCAGCCGTCTTTCTTCCGGAGAAATGTCCACCACACCCAGATGCATGGCAGAACTCGAGTATACTGTTGAATTCATTCTCCGGTATGCATCGGCGAATAATCTGATCAGAGCCGATGCGATACAGTTCAGGGTCCTCCCAAAAGTAGTATTTGGCCTCAGATTTGAGTCTATCCCGTTGTTGCTTGGTCTAATCCTGGGGGATTTGACCAACGGCCAAATAGTTAACAATGTCAGCAAACCATGGGGAGTGGACACCTAAAACTGCAAGAATGGTTTCGTCTGGAAAAGTGTCAGCAATCGGAATGTCCGGACAAGAAGAATCACCTAGGAGTCTCGACAAATGATCTGCTACCACATTTTGTACCCCGGCTTTATCCTTGATTTCAAGATCAAATTCTTGAAGAAGAAGAATCTAACGAATAAGCTGGGGTTTAGCATCCTTTTTAGCCAAGAGATGTCTCAAGGCCAAGTGGTCGGTATAAACAATAACATGAGATCCCAAGAGATAAGCCCTGAACTTTTCCAAAGCAAATACTACAGCTAGTAATTCCTTTTCAGTAACAGTGTAATTCCTCTGGGCTTCATCCAGAGTTTTACTAGTGTAGTAAATGACAGAGGGCTTTCGGTCAATTTTCTGACCCAGGACAGCCCCGACTGCGTAATCAGAAGCGTCGGTCATGATCTCAAAAGGGGTTGCCCAAATTGGTGGTTGCAAAATTGGAGCACAGGTGACTGCCGTTTTCAGAAAATCAAATGCCTTTCGGCATGATTCATCAAAAACAAACGGCGTTTCTTTGGCAAGAAGATTGCTCAAAGGACGAGCAACCTTCGAGAAATCCTTGATGAATCTTCGATAAAATCCCACATGGCCAAGAAATGATCTGATTTGTTTAACAGATGTGGGATGAGGAAGTTTAGCGATAGCATCAACCTTAGCTTTGTCCACTTCAATTCCCCGTTCAGAGATTACATGACCCAAAACGATGCCTTCTTGGGTCATGAAATGACTCTTTTCCCAGCTAAGGACCAGTCGTGTCTTGATACATCGCTTAAGAATCATTTCTAAATTAGCCAAACAAGAGTCAAATGATTCTCCGAAAACAGAGAAATCATCCATGAAGACTTCCATAAACTCTCCCACCATGTCGGAAAATATGGCTAGCATACACCTTTGAAAAGTTGCAGGTGCATTGCATAACCCAAAAGGCATCCTACGAAAACCAAAGGTTCCGTAGGGACAGGTAAAAGTAGTTTTTTCCTGATCCTCGGGATGGATAGGAACTTGGTTATATCCCGAGTAGCCATCAAGAAAACAGAAGTACTTCTGTCAAGCTAATTTTTCCAAGATTTGATCAATGAAGGGCAGGGGAAAATGATCCTTTTTAGTGGCTGTGTTCAGCTTCCTGTAATCAATACAAACTCTCCAAGAGGAAGCTGAATGAGTTGTGACAGATTCACCTCTCTCATTAGTCACAACAGTAATCCCGGCTTTCTTTGGAACAATCTGAACGGGACTTACCTAGGGATTGTCAGAGATTGGATAAATAATTTCTGCATCAAGCCACTTGATGATTTCCTTTTTGACCACTTCTCGCATATTTGGATTCAATCTCCTCTGCATCTGGCGAGAAGGGCGGGATCCATCTTCCAAAAATATTCTATGATTATAGTAAGATGGCTCAATCCCCCTAAGGTCATGAATGGTCCAACCAATTGCCTCCTTACGATCCTTTAGGACCTTAATCAATTTAATCTCTTGCTCCTTTGTCAATTTAGCACTAATAATCACAGGGAGCGTATTCTGCGGTCCTAAAAATTGATATTTTAAATTCTCAGGCAATAGTTTCAATTCAAGCTAGGGTGGGATAATGATTGATGGTAGGGTAGATGTTGAAGATTCAATAAGAGGAAGAGGTTTTGAGTGAACAAAATCAGTAACCTCTTCCAAAGATGTTAGGTCAGAGGGTTGCGGGTCAAATTCATCAACCAAAGAGGAACTTTCAATTGAAGAAACTGTCAAACAAGTTTCAATATTAACATTATCCTCATCAAGTTCCTCAATAAATCCACAATCCTCAAATTTGTTTATCACCTTAAAAATATCCAATTTCATTCGTTGGTACCCAAAGGCGATTTCCATGCTACCGCTTTCACAATTAATGTTGGCCTTTGCGGTAGCCAGGAACGGACGCCCCTGAATGATGGGCATGTTCCTCAGATTATCTGGTACATCCATGTCAAGGACAAGGAAATCTATGGGAAAATAGAAATCCTTGACCTTAACTATAACATCTTCAATAACGCCTCGCGGGTTTGTAACCGAACGGTCCGCTAACTGTAGCGTTACTAAAGTTGGCCGAAGTTCACCTAACCCAAACTTCTCGTAGAGAGAAGTCGGAATTAGGTTGATGGATGCACTGAGATCTAAAAGTGCTCTATCAAATGTGTAATCTCCGATAACGCAAGAAATCAAAGGAGCACCAGGATCTCTCTTTTTCTGAGGGAGGTAGTGCAGGATAACATAGCTAGCCTGCTCGGAGAGTACCACCTTCCTTGGAACAGATTCTCTTGACTTACGCTTTTGTGTACATAATTCCTTTAAAAATTTTGCGTAAGCCGGTATGTGCTTGATAGCATCAAGGAGCGGAATATTGATCTCAACATTCTTAAATAAATTCAGAAGCTCCTCATTGCTATCAACAGACTTCTTCTTCTTTGCTTTGGTTAAGGCTTCAGGAAAAGGAACATGAGTCAGATATTTGGAATCAGGTTCCTGAGCCTTGATTTCTCCTCTAGAATTCTCCTCTCTCTCCTCAGATTCTTCAGGATTCAAATGATCAGAATAGTGTGGTTGTGGATCCTGAGTCTTCTTACCACTCAAAGTGACAGAATTTGCAGAAGCGTAAGAATTTGGGTCTTGGGGAGGGTTAGGATAGATTGGAGGGGCTTGATTGACCATGAATTGTTGATTAGCAGAAGAACAAGACGAGGAACCCTGCTCAACCACCTGAGCATGTGCGTGCAGGTCCCTCTGATTTCCGTACCCTTGGGCTTGATTGCCCGAATTTATAATGTTTCGCGGGTTGGGTACGGGTTGGGATGGTAGAGATCCGGGTTGACGAGAGTTAGCAATGAGCCCGGATTGCAAGTTGTCCAGCGGGTTTTTCATTTGCTGCATAAGCTGGAGCATAGATCCTTGCATCTCTACCATTTGATGGTTCAAATCAGCCTGCCCTGCGGGTTGACGGGCATTCCAAGTTGGCTGATTGACCTGATTCGGAGGCAACTGAGTATATACTTGACCCTGACCCATTGGACATTGCGGAGCATAGTTGCTGGGTCGGAATTGGGTCTGTTGCCCCAGATTTTTCCAAGAGAAGTTAGGGTGGTTTCTCCAACCTGGATTATAGGCATTCGAGTAGGGGTTGGATATAACATTCTCTTGTACAGCACAGACATCCTCATAGGGTGAGGATGGAGAGAAAGAAAGAAAAGGATCAGAAAAACTGGGATTAAAGTCCCCAGTTGGGAACCCATGGGGTTCCGAGAAATGTTGACTCATAGGTTGAGTCACATCGAGTTGATTCACGAACTCCCGTCCAGAAGGAGCTCGTGAGGAATGGAATCTTGAATTTTGGGATTGAGTGGATTGAGAGTTGTTCATAGAATTGCCAGCCATCCACTCTTCCATTCTTTTAGCAACCAAGTCCACCTTATCAAGTTTATTACAAATCAATTCAATATCAAATGAATGAGAGTCATGGACTTCATTGACATTTGATCTGGGTTGCTGGGACCGGTTAAAAGTATCCATGGAGGCATGATTAATTGAATTCTCACTCATTTCCTCAAATAAATCATGTGCATTATCTGCATCTTTATTGAGGAAATTGCCTCCGCAAGAAGCATCCACATTGTTTCTGAGTTGCTCATTCAACCCATGATAGAAGATATGCACGAGTTGCCATTTCGGCACCTCGTGGTGTGGACACCTCCGCAATAAGTCCTGGAATCGCTCCCAGGCCACATGAAACTGCTCCCCCGGCCGCTGGGTAAAGGTAGTGATTGCCCGTCTCAAAGCATTGGTATGACAGACTGGGAAGAATTTCTTCAGAAAGGCCGATTTCAACTCATTCCAAGTTGTAATTGGTCTTCCTATTGTCCTATACCAATGCGCGGCTTTATCCCTAAGAGAGTGGGGGAAGAGCCTCATGATCATTTGCTCCTCGTTAACGTTTCGAGCCCTGGTGGTCTGGACCAAAGTGGTCAAATCCTCCAAGTACTGAAACGGATCTTCGGAGCCAAGCCCATGATAATGTTTAATCAGGCTTAACACTTGGGGCTTGATTTCTACGTCACTGGCTGGAATCTGGACGTCGGGACGTTTCCCGTAATTCGAAGGATCATAAAAATCCTTCAAGGGCTGAGCGCCCTGCATTCTCTAGAACCATTCTTGCATTCTCTGCATTTGTTCCAGCTACCTTCTAAATTCTTCCTGTGGATTTTCAAGCAGAGGAGGCTGTTGTTCGGCCATGGGATCAAATTAACCAAAATCTAACTTGCGCCTCCTAGAATGTTCTAACGGTCATTCCAATCGGGGATTCAATGACCGTCTTCCCAGCATAAACTAGGAGAAGGTCGGAAGGACTGGGGATAGGGACCCTGCAGCACAACAAAACAAGGCTGTCCTTAAGTGGGGTAGCCTAAGGATTTACTGACTCCCAAAACCAGCCTTAAGACTGTAAGTGATTTACTCTACTTGAGTCTGTTTAATCCAACCAGTTAGAAGGAGGGACTGGGGAGAAGGTTTTTCCTTTGGCTTTCGCCTCCGGTTCCTAGTGTACCCCCTAGCAGCGATCGTTTGACTCTACTCCCCTAGCTAGACATCAGATTAATCAGTACAAGTAGGTTAATCAAAAATAATCTCAGACTAGGCCCTGAAGAGCGAATCAATCCTTAAGGCCAACGTCTACTCAATTTTATTAAGGCCTGGGATTGTGGTGCCTATGGAATGTGATGGGCCCTTACAATGGGTTGTGCCCTTAATGATTGATTGAGATTTGTGTAAGTGCGTGCACAACCAGGGTTTTCAAGCAAAATTATTGATAATGTGTGAATTTTAATGTTCAAATCTTGCTTAAGTAGCTTTTAGGGTTTTAAATTAGGTGAATTGCAATCAAGCTTCTAGGCAAACCAAGTTGTAAAACACAGGTGAAGATTATTTTCCTTTAAAATCAAAAATAAAGTGGAGTGCCTGGAATATACCTAGATTGAAAACCTTAAGGAGGAGCTACTTGATGAGTTGGTTTTAAAATAAAGTGGTGCGGCCCAAACGACTCAAACAACTGGCCACAAATGCACCACTAAGTTAGGCACTCAAAAATGATTAACCTAGAATGATTTCTACTCTGTTATGTGTTGCTTTATGTGTACCGGTTCCACAGATCAGAACCCGGTTGAGTAGAAAACAAATCAAGTTGATCAAGTGCCTTGAATGTGGGTGTGTGTTGTGTGTTTGTTGAAAATTACCCCACAAGATTATCTTTTTGTCATTTTTTTTAAATGAGGGTGGAATGAATGTGAGTGAAAATCCAAACAACCAAACTATTCCTAGGATTTATACAAACACCTAGGTTAATTGGGATTTGGATTTAATGTGGCGAATGAAATCTATGGAGGGGGAAAGAATGGGGGAGCACTTACAGTTGTCTTCAACTGCACTTTACTCCAGTCTGCCGCTTGTTGACTCCTTGATAGAGGTCTCTGCAAAACAATAGACACAAGAGAAAGCAAGTTAGAAAATAAATAAAGTGCAAGAAATGTGAAGAAAAGATCGGAAATTGTTGCCTCCCCGGCAACAGTGCCAAAATGTTGAACGGGTTTTTGCGAATCGCTACGCTTACGACATTGGTTTTGGAAAACCTGTCGTTGTAGTTCAAAAAGCGAAGAATTCGTGTTCAACAAATAAAATTTATATCGAAAATAATTCCAGGTCGAACAAAGGGAGGTTACGTTGATCTATATTCGCAATTATATTTTTTTAGGATTTTTGTTAAGCAAGGCGATATAATTACAATGGAGCTATCAAACTATGAGAGAGAGAGAGAGAGAATGAGAGAGAGAGAGAACATTCATTCAATATTTCAAATGTTAAAAAAAGTTACACTAGAAAGCAAAAAATCAATTACACTATAAAGCAGGAAAATTCTACACTAGAAAAGCTGTAAATAAGAATGGGAGAGAGAAGTTATCCTCCTCAACGATTGCTTGGAGGACGAGCCGAACAGGACAACACCTGGACGAAGGAGAATGAAGCAGGACGAAGGAGGTCGAAGCAAAAGAACGGGAACGGAGCAGCACGCCGTCGTCGTCGCGGGATCCACTTCCGAAGGAAAACGAAAATTGGACTTTATCTCGCAAGAAGCATCCCAGGTGTGGGACAAGCTTCTTTTGAGATTTGGAGGGGTAGAGAGAAGAAAGAAGGGATGAGAATTTCGTATGGAGGGGGTCTCCTTTTATAGTTGCAAGGAGTGGGGGCAAAATGGACATTATAACTTCAAAATAGTAAATGAGGGGTCTTTAGTGACGGATAAATCCATCACTAAAGCTCCCTTCGTGGGCGACGTAGGCGGCTCGTGCGTGCCCGCTCGGCTGCTCGCGCGCGCAATGCCCGCGCACGTCCATTGATTTCCAGCAGTCCGATCGCGAGATCGGATGGCTTAAGATGCGTCCGCGCCCTCGCGCTGCGCGCGTCTGATTGTGCGTTCAATCACGCGTCCAATTGTGCGTCGACTCTATCGGGCGTGTGCGGCCGTCCGATGTCCATCCGATGCTCCACCCGCGCCCAATCGCTCGCAGCCGCCGCTCCTCGCCGCGGATCGAACCCGTGCCCCGCGCTCGCGATAGCGCACTCGACCGCTGCGTTATGGGGCACGGATGGTCGAGCGGGCGTTTTTAAATGCGAGTGCCCACAACCGTTGGATTAAGATCCAACGGCGGAGAGCGATCGGGCGTGGGGCTTTCACAAGACGCAAGCGGCTGTTTGGGCGGCTGAGATGGCACCACGTGGCGCTATCTTGGCCGTCCATCTTCTAGAAGTTGTAGATGGTGCCACGGATGTCGGATTGACTCGATTTTTGTGTCGTTAGGCTGCGATCGTCGATCCGAATTCATCCGTGCAGTCGGATTTATCATCTGAAGTGCGGATTTACACCATCCTGGCCCTTGATCTTCTAGGGTTCCCAGATCACTATCTGATGCTACAGATGCCTGATTAAGGCGATCTTGGAGTCGTTGAACTCCAATCGTCGCCCTGATCACATCCATACGGTTGGATCTTTGATCCGAGGCCATGATAAAATATTTGCCCTGTCCAAGCACATAAAAGGAGACAATTAACCTCCATTTTATTCAAAGTATTCTAAATGCGAGATGATGCATGTAATGTAATATTTATATCATAAAATGCAATCCTATGCTTAAGAACATGCATAAATAGACATCTTAAGTAGTGTAAATGTGTTTACATCAAAAAGCTTCACCTTGGAGAGGCGAAGTCAATGGCAGTGGCTGCGTGGTGTGGCGTGGTGTATGTAAGTGGAGTGAGGTCGAAACGGTTAGAGGACGATGGGTGTGTAAGGAGGGCCGATGGAATGGCCAATTGAGGGAATAAACAGAGGGATTTTTCTCTTTGTGGAGTGGTTGATCTTATGGGGGTGAGAGTGGTGAGAGTCGAGTGGTGTAGCGGTGCATTGGCGTTGTCAGAGCTTCGCCAGAGCGGAAGAAGATGGAGGTGTAGCGGGTGTGTTGGAGGTTGATTTGGAGTGTGAGTAAGGGAAAGGTGATGTAGGGAAGTAGAGGAGAAGGTATAGGGTCTTAAGGGTGAGGAAGAGAGCCAGAGGGCTCCGGTGTTGGTTGACTGAAGCCGGAGAAGGTGAAGAAGATGACGAGGCGGCAACGTCGAATGAGGTGATGGAACAACCTTCCTTTAGCTGGGGAGGTTCGCGAGGACGAGTGGAGGACATTGGGCCGTCAAATTTGATGGTTGGACGGCTGGAAGAGGGAGAACGGAGGTGGTCATCGGAGCAAAATCCGAAGGTGGCCGGAGAAGGAGGAGGGAGTTTCTCAGGCCAAGACTTGCCAACGAGGTGAGGAACCTGATGTAGGATCATTTAATTTATAGGCCATAGAACGGAGTTCTAAGATTGGAAACAAGCTCGTGAACTCCGTGCTTTTTTCTCGAGGCTTTCTTTCAAAGAGTTCGCATGAGCTTTGGCAAGGAGTTGACATTCAAGACCAGTCTCATTTGGAAGGGAAATTCACAAGGAATCTCTTGTTTAAATTTGGGATTGTTTGATTGAGAATCGAGCAAGAAAATCTCTCTCAAATCTCGCCAAAGCTCAACGTGTTCACACCAATGGCGGCAGGGACCTAAATGAGAAGATGATGAAAAAGTTAAGGACCTGTGTGAGAAAGAAAAGAGTTAGACAGGATCAAAATGCAAATTTGGTCAAGGTGATCTCTGATTGGACCCAAATTTTGGTACAAAACTAATTTGGACCCAAGGAATCTGATGACAAAGTTGAATTTTGGTTTTAACCATGTTTGACTGGGTAAATTATGCAGAAACCCAAATTAGGGCAACTATCTGTCTAAGACTCTATTTTAGGTCAAATTGGGTTCTAGTGGTTAAATCAAGGCTACCAAACCTTAGGGAATATTTTTACATAATTTTTAGAAGGTTTAGGTAAATTTTATCCTGACCAAAATCTCAGTTAATTAAGAGGGTCTATTTTTAGGATTTCAGATATTATTTAATTCTTGAAATATGTGAAAAACCCATTTTGTTCTGTATGGACCCACTTATTGCACATTAATGACCATACGACCTTTAATAAACTCTTGAAAGATCCCGTGGTTATTCTGTAGTTTGTAAAATGTTAAAATTGCAGAAATAACCCTGATTTCTTATCTTCTTAAAATAGAATATTATGCTTATATGACCCTCTAATGGTTATGTAAAAGCTTTTATCAACTTTATCGGACCAAATTGAGCTAATTATGGCTCATGATGGTGTTTCCATCAAGAAAACCCTAGCAGAGCGAGGAGCTCGAGATTTCTAGTAAGCGAAAGAGATGATCTTAGACGGTCAAACTCTCAAACAAATCATCTGATGTGCAAGAAAAAAGATCAAGTTGACTTACATTGAGGAGCTCAACCACCCAAGTTATTCAAAGAAGTTTAAGTGTATTATCTGGTAAAAATGTTCTAATTTATTTTCTTTTATTCGACCCATTGTCAAGAGAGACCAAGAATATTAACTAAAGTCAATTAGCCATTAGGAAGCCTTAGAAACACTTAGAATCACTTAAACATAAGTCAAAACCTAAAATAGTAAATAGAGGTCATATTAAATTATGACCAATAGATCCATTGAACAACTAACCCTTCAATCACCACTCAATTGATGGATAGAGAAGCCATTCAATATTGAGGTTTAAGATGATTGATGAAACCATTAGTCGATTGATGAGTAAACATTGAGTAGTCAACCTTCATATATTTTTAATGGTCTTGAAACTAAGTTTAGCATTAGTTAATCTTAGATTAATCTAACCCTAAGTTCAAGTAGCAATTAAAAGAGTAGTTGATCAATGCTTGACACATTGGCCATCATGCACAGTATATCATTAAATGACCCTGTACCAAAAATTCAACTTCTAAGAAAATTCCCATTCATGTGAAATGACTAATATCACTACAATAGTCGATCAATGCTTCACATGACAGTCGTCTAACAACTTCATTAGACGACTAGTGTGAATTAACTCATTTGACTCTTTGATTCATTTCACCTATCCGTTATCTACTTATCCTATTAACTCCCAATGGCTCTACGTTCATTCCTACCTTATCTAGAACCTTCCTAATTGTTTCCTGTAAATACCTTAAGAGACTTCTTTACTGAGACACACGAGATATACTTGATACAATACTTCTTGTACAATACACAACATAAAAGAGCACTTACATCACTGTGAAGCCTACAATATTTGTACTCTCAACCATGTCTTGGTGCTCAAACTCACCGCACTTAATTCTACAACTTCGAGAGCACTTTCTTTCATTGCTTCCACACTTACATCCTTCACAAGGGAAGTAATCCAAACCCTTAGAAGCTAAACTAAGTTAATTCTTTCAATGGTTTTGTAGGGTTGTAGTTTTTCTCTTTATTTTCATTTTCTTATGAGGGTGTCTGATTTGTGGATTTACGTCTCATCTCCAAAAAGGAGAAAAAAAATTCTCATCGATTGGAACCAGTCAGGGATTGTACTTGAGGTTACACCACTCTCAAGTTTAAAGTGGTGTATTAGTAGTTTTGGTCAATTTGACTGATAGGGAAAATCTTAAGTTGGAGAGACTAAGGCCTTAGTTCTTACCCAAAGGATTTCTCACTTAAATAATCATGTATCTTTTTTATGATTATTTTTATCTTGCTTATATTTTTTTACCCCATAATATTCACTCCACCTTTATTGCATAATTTCACGTGTTACACATTGTTTGGAACCTATGAAGTAAAAGCAATCACAAATACCACGATTTGTTATCTTTTTTGTGGTATATGTAATACTGCTCTTTAAATTTTGTAGTACACATAGTATAACTTCGTTATTCTTTTTTGAGGGGATGCAATAGAGCTTCTTTGGCTCTAATGAACAAATCCTATGAATTAATGAAAGTTCTTGTTATCAACTTATCTTATGAATTGATAAATGATCTTATTATCAATTTAGTCAAAAAAAATGGTCATTCGAATATTTTATCTTTCATGGCTTGAACATATCACATTTTGACTGCATTTGACAATCTTTTATCTTTAAAGACCAAAATTATATCCCAAGACTCTCTTGATGTCTTAGACATGGCTCTACATTTATAATTTTTTTTGCGAGATTACAATTTTTGTGTACTATCTGCACTATTTTCTTTTGGGTAACATGGATTTGCTATGACATATAATTAATTCAAGAACAATAATTCATACTTTAATGTAAATAACATTCTAGATTGCAAAAAAAAAAAAAAAATACTAGATTGCAAATGCCAACAAGATGGGAGAGCTCTACATAGAACCATGTATCAACCAATTTTGTGCAAATATCATCGACATGATTGAAACATTGATATTATGTATCAAATTAGTTATAATCTAAAGCTTTAAATAACTAGCCTCAACCCTCTAGGGCATTGGATATATACTTAGAATAGACTATTGACTTCTTTATTTGCATTTACAAAAATAAAATAAATTAAAGCATCATTGCAATACAATCTCTTAGACTTTTTTTTGCCGTACATGCAGTACACCTTCTTTCAATCTTATGAAGTAAAAGATTTAAAATATAACTACAATATAATCGTTTTATCTTCTTTGTGGTACATGTAATACAACTTTTTTTAAGTTGTGGTACATGTAGTACAACTTCCTTTTCTTTGTTGTAAAACTTCTTCGATTTTAATGAACTAATCCTAAGAATTAATAAATGTTCTTATTATCTACGTAATCTTGTGAATTAATTAATAAATGATATTGTTCTCAGCTTAATCAAAATAATGGTCATGTAGCTACTTCAGAAATTCACAATTTTTATGTACCTAAACTATTTTCTTTTGGGTGACATGGATTTGCTTTGACAAATAATTAACCCAAGAACAATAATTCCTAGTTTAGTAAACAAAACATGGTAAATTACAAACAACATCAAGACAAGAGAGCTCTATGTATACCTATTTAGCAACTAAGTCTTACAGTATCATTAACATGATTGCTCACATTATTTACAAGCAAACTAATTATAACCTCTAAGTTTTAGCTTACCTAAACCCACATGATCCTTGGATACTTAGAATAAACTATTAATATCTTTATTTGTGTCTCCAAAAATAAAATAAATTAAAGCATCGTTGCAGTACGATCGATTTGACTTTTTTTTAAGGACATGTACATCTATTTCAGATATTTTGAAGCAAAACAAAAATCAAAATATAACTATAGCAAAACAAAAGTAAAATAAAATAAAGCATCGTTGCAGTACAATCTATTTTGACTTTTTTGTAGTACATGCAGTACATCTATTTTAGATATTTTGAAAGTAAAAAATAAAAGATAGCTATAGTATAATCCTTGTGCCTTTTTTGTGGTACATATAATATAATTTCTTTAAGTTATAATACATGTAGTACGACTTCCTTTTCTTGTTAGTACAACCTCTTTGGTTCCATTGAATTAATCCTATGAATTAATAAATACTCCTGTTATGAACTAATTTTAGGGCTTAATGGATGGTCTTATTATCAATTTAATTGAAAAAAAATGATCCGATGGCCTATCAGGTCACCTGGTGATTACCATTAACTTTGGTAGAAGGAATCCAAGTTCATGCGATGGTGTTAGTCGCTGCGGTAACCACGATTGCAACTGACGTGATCACCACAGTGAAGGTGGCCTCTGAGGATGAGGCGGAGGCAAAGGTCGCGAGGGTTCGACCACACACAGTAGGTGCTAATCAGTGTTGCTAGGGCTCATGCGTGGTCAAGGCAAAGATCAAGGAGGAGATCGTGACGATCTCTGCGAAGATCTCGCATCCAAGATCAACGGCATCAATCTCACAGTAGCACAGCGGTAGCATGGTGGAGCTCGACCTACTAGATGCGATCCTACAAGGAGGAGCACCATCATGCCCAACAAACCACTAGGGCGGCGCGTTGTGTGAGGTTTGGTGATGATGATCTTGGTGAAGTGCACGCCCATGCCACGCCCCTGGTTGCCAAAGCTCATGTCCACACTGAGTAGTAGCCTCTCGACGATGAGCATGTAGAGGTCAATGGTAGGGGCATTGAGCACGACACCGACGATGGAGGATAGTAGCATGGTCGGCTTGCACTCGTATTTCTTGCAGCACCATGAGGCGACAAAGTTGGACACTAGGGCTCGCAAGAAGCGGTGGCAGCGGAGAAAGAGAGAATCTCTGCATTGATCTTGGCATGACAATGATCACTGTGTAGAGCAGCATAGGATTAGCAGAGATCATGGCATTGATCTCGCAATGATGGAGGTGATGAAGGAGTGGAAGGAGTCTCCAACGATGGAGATATGTGTAGCATTCTTGGTCATTCGGTCCTTATCTTATTGTTTGGGTCATTTACTATGTTCGATTATGTTATGTTGGCTTTAAAATAAAAGGGGGAAAGAGGAAAGAAAGAAAAAGAAAGGGAAGGAAAGAAAAATGAGGAAAGAGGAAAAAAAAGGAGGGGAAGAAGGTAAAAAAAAAGGAAAAAAAATCAAACAAAAAAAAGGAGATAGAGAGAAAAATAAAAAAGAAAAAAGAAAAAAAATGATGAAATGAAGAGAAAGGAAATGGGAAAGAAAGAGAAAGGTGGAGAATAGGAAAAAAAAAAGAATGGAGGAAAGAAAAAGATGAGGTGAAAAACGAGTAGAAAATTTCAAAAACGGGGGGGGGGGGGGGGGGGGGGGAGGTAAAAAAAAATGATGAGGAGGTTTATATTTAAGAGAAGAGATTGAAAAGTCTTCTCTAGCTTTTCATGTTTTATTTTTTTCTCGTTGTTATTATTTTCTCCCATACGAGTATGAGAGAAAGGGGGAGTGTGAGAGCTTGTTATAATCACCTCATTTGGTAGTCCCTTTGTTGCAGTCCCAAGACATGATACCATCCTTCAATAGTTGAGGTGACATCAGATACCACCAGGGACTTGTTTAATAATAGATCTTCACGTAAGAAACCAAACTCTGGGAGGTTCAGAGTTTCTATGTCTCCAGAGATAGGGAGATCCATTTTCGTGATCCTCAAAGGAAGGGTCCAGTTAATTTCTATGTGAGTGATGTAGCTTCGAAGTCTTTAGAGGAAGACCCTTTTCAGGGATATTGAACGATGAGCCATCAGCACCAGATCTTCAAAGCCAACTGCAGTTCGTTTAGCAGCTCTAGCCCGTGTTACCGCCTACAAGTAAGAACCAGTCCAGAGTGTTGTTTGTTCTGCTGTGTAGAGTGGGTTTATTTGTATTACAAGCTGAACATTCTATACTCCAACTTGAGGGAGAGTATTGATAGAACTGAGTTGTAGATTTAGTGCCATATTGGAAGATGTAGACTTCTTATGTAAGTGGCGGCCTATAAATAAGCATGTACCTTCCACCTATTCTTTTTAGAATAAGAAATGCAAATCAGTGTCATATCGGGGTCTTCTCCCATAGTTTTCTCCCTACTCTTCGTAAGTGAGATTTCCACGTAAATCCAAACGTTGATAATATCTTTATTGTTTTGATCATGCTTCAGCTTGTTATTTTTTTTATACTAAACCGTTACAAGGAAATGGACCTCACTTAAGAATCTCATTACTTAATTAAGGATTGGTCCAATTTGGAGCTCGGAAAGTCTCAAGGATGCCATGACAAGTACAAGTATAACCATCTATCTTTATGCGAACTTTTTAGAGAATAGGTCATAGAAACCTTCACTATCAGAAATGACAATGGGCAAAATAGGTAGATAGTACCAAGACATTGCGATGAAACTTGTATTTTTACCCTCAGTCTACGTCTTTAATCAAAAACAAACTCCATGTCATAGATACATTACATTTTGATTGCACTTGACAACCTTCTATCTCTAAAGATCAAAATCATGTCCTAAAACTCTCTTAAACATCTTAAACATCACTATGCGCATGTAATCTCTTCGTGAGATTCACAATCTTTGTGTACATATACTACTTTCCTTTGGGCAACACCGATTTTTCATGACATATAATTAACTCAAGAACAGAAGTTCACACCTCATTCCCAATAACATATTTGATTATAAAAGCTAACAAGCTGGGAGATTTCTACATAGTAGTATGTATCAAAGCTTTTACAAATATCATCCAAATGGATGCAAGGCTGATATTATTTTAATCAAATTAAATATAACATAAAGTTTTAGTAGGAGTACCTCAACCCTCTTATTCATTGGATACCTAGAATAGACGATTGATACCTTAGTTTGTGTTCACAAAGATAAAATTAGTTAAAGCACCGTGGCAATATAATATTTTTGACATTTTTGTAGTACGTGTAGTACACCTTCCGATGGTATGAAGAGAAATTAAGGGAAAAAAATTTTAAATAAAAAACCTAAATATAGTATAATCTTTCTATCTTTTTGCCGTACATATTAGTTCAACTTGTTTAAGTATTGTGATACATGTAGTACTGCTTCTTGTCATTTTTCTTTTAGGGGATGTAGAACAGCATCTTTGGCTCCGAGGAACTAACTTGTTAGGAATCGATCTTACGAATAGTCTTATTATTGATTTGATCCAAAAAAAGAAAGGTTGCTCAATTATTTCATTCTCCATTTCATAAATACGCTAATTTTATTGTTCTTGACAAACTTTCATCTCTAAAGATCAAAACCATGTCCTAATGGCCTTAACATCATTACACATATAGCCTTTAACATCACTACACATATGGGCTTTCTGCAAGAATCGTCAATCTTTGTGTATCTAAACTTTTTGTTTGGTTAACATGGATTTTCTATGTGAATAGGAATTTCAATAGGATGGGAAAGCTCTATGTAAAACTATGTATCAACCAAGTCTTTACAAATATCATCAAGGTAATTACAATGCTGATATATTATTCAATCAAAATAAATACCATCTCAAACGTTAGAAATTGAGCCTCAACCAAGTTTCACGCGTACAGTTCACAACTAATGTTTAAATTGTTTAAATACGGAAAGGATTGGCTTTGAACTACGATAGTCGTCAAAGAAACATGAGCAATCCGTAGGTTCTATTGGACAAAGAGACTTGAAGTCTTTGTGGATAGAGTCCTTAATCTTTTTTTTGTTTTTGGAAATGAACTTTTCATTAAGGGGAAGTACATGATATAAGAGACACAAAGGAAAAGACGGAGAGTGGGAAGAAAAAAGCCCGGTAGAAACGGGGGAACACCCAAATGCAAAAAACAAGATTAAGAAAGAAAGGAAAAAGAAGAAGAAATCAACTCTAGATCAGGAACCGAATAATCTCCTAAAGGAGATCGATTTCACGTTCGTAGAACGGCAAGCGTCAACGAAAAAAATCTCAAAGAACTATGCTGACCATGTAAAGCATGGGGTCACACATGGTCTCCAATAAAATAAAAAATACTACTAAAAAAAAAAGAATGGATCAATCCATCAAAACACGAGCAGCCACACACAACCGTAGCAACACACGACTTGCACAAATACAGACAAACAACACCACGCAGCGACCCGACCACCGCAACGACCACGTCACCGCTAACCGACCCTCCGGCTTCACCCACAGTTGCGTTCACCGTCGCTCACTCTCCGCAGCCACCCGCCGTCAAGCTCGTCCCCGCAAGCAATGACAAGAACATTACGAGCACCGAAGCACCGACATGATAGTCCTTAATAAATTAATGCTTTTTGTAATGTACCATTAGATCACATGCATGCAAGTGATGACGTGCATCCACACTTGCCTCTCTTTTGTGCACCCGCCCACACGCTACCTCGCCTCACCCTCATGCTTATGCGTGCCTATGCTGCTTGCACTCTCCTCTCAGCACGCACTATTGCACACACTGCACGTTGCTTGCACGCATCCCACATGCATTGTCGAACTTCTTGGGTGTAAATGCCCACACACACTATCTCTCTTCCTTTCTCCTTTCTTCTCTCTTCCTTCCCTCAAGACGTGTGTAGTTTGAGGAGAGAATTAATGACCCAAGGCCCCAACTAGAGCCTTATATAAGCCACTGATCACGATGGGGATTAAGGAAAGCCCCGATTTGACGAAAATAGTCCTCGGGTGTCGGTTTAATCATGCCTCAATCTTATTCATCCTATTGGAAAGCTTGCAATAAGAGGAATCTAATGATACCAAATATGACCCATTTTGGAAACTTTAATTGAGGGTTGATCGAAAGCACACGTTTTTCATGCTTTACAAGGCATTTTGAGTCAATCCGACCCCAATAGGTACCGATGGATTTAAAATGATGCGATTGACTATGAAATGACTTGAAACCTAGATTTTGGAGCATTACAATATCAAACAAAGAGGATTGCTACACCAACAAAATTATGGTGGCACCTTTACCACCCAAGTTTGAGATGCCTACCATACCCCTCTACGATAAAACCGCAAACTTCATCACCCTTTGCTTGCAGGTGATGATGGCTCAAGAGGTGCAAAGTGCTAGGACTGACAGGATCCCCTCTTCCTTATTGGAAAAGGGATGGATTGGGGTGACAATCTTCTTCTCTGGTGAATCAATAACTTTTAAGAGTTTTAAAAGAAGTTCATTTGGGCCTTTACTAATGCTCATCGATGATATGAGAATCTAAATCTCTTGTGTGAAATCAAATAGGAGAAGGACGAATTGTTGCACTCGTATATAGAGTGCTTCTAGGCATAAAATAGCAAATGCCATAATCCTATGGATGAAACATCAATTATGCATTTCATGGATGGACTCCTCACAAGCACTCTATGGAATGATCTCTAGGCTTATTGTCCCTCCACCATGCAGGAACTCTAGATGAGGGTGTGGCACTTGGTGGGCAAATCTAACCTTCGATAGAAGAAGTGGAAAAGGGAGTTAATTCAAGGAACTACTTCCCTAAAGAAAGATCTCCTAAACCAAAGTTTAAAAAAGAAGACATCAACGACCAGGATAACCGTAAGAATAACGGAGGAGGCAAGCAACAAAAGCCTAAATTTAAGTAGAAGCCAACTAATTTCAAAGGCAAAGGAGGGGGTAGGAACCCTTTTTTCCCCTATTTCAAAGAGTACACTTCCTTGACCAACAATGTCTCAGGCATAGGGCAAGCGGTCTTGGTGGCAAGGTAACCTCAGCTAAAGAGACCCTTGAAGATGAAGATTGTGTTGTTGTTGGGCACCTACTTCCAATTTCACAAGGAGTATGGGTACCCAACAGACATCTTTCAACAACTCCATGATGAGATGAAGTGCACATCTGCAAGCGGAACTTAGTGGAGTATGTTAAATAGAGCTCCAAGGGGAAGGATAAGTAGAAAGATCCCTAGGACTTTAATAACGACAAGATGTTTAACCTGAGGATCAACAACCTACTCATATATTAGGAAGACCACATTCTATCCTTTAGGGTGACCTAGTGGCTTAGCTTGGCAGAAGGGATTTGACTAGAGCTCTCTCTCTAAATAAATATCATGAGCAGGTTCTACGAGTTACGACCCAACTCAGAATCCCCCACTTGGCTAATACAGGCAACATGTGCATCAATGTTATATTCGACATTATGGCCTACAACCCTCAAGCAACATCTCTGGAGGCCTTTGTTAAAGAAGCCCTCTACAGGGTTACTGGAACTTATTTTGCCTATAGTCAAATGGTAGGGAAGCAAGTCTCAAGAGACAACATCATCGAGCATCATTGCGATCCACTTATAATCACTTTGATGGTTAAGGGCAAGAACAACCACGTTCAACAATAAAGGCCAAGTAAGGATGACCCTCTATCCCCAAGGAGATTTGGTGCTATTTAGAGAAAGCGTTGAGTAAAGACATGTACTTCTACCCAATGCTTGAGTCGATGAGTGCATCAATCTTGGGCAATGAAAAGTTATCCTTCGAGTAGGCGTCGTTGAGGTTGGTGGAGTCAATGCATATGTGGCATTTCCCATTTGCTTTTTTTGCCATTAGCATGTTGGAAATCCAGTATGGGCATTGTATCTTTAGAAGCAATAATAAAAGATCCAGCTTGTAAGGGTTCTTTTCCTATGACTTTTCCCTTTCCTTGAGAAGAAGTTTTCCATATATCTTATTTCTATTATGGTAATGCTTTTTTTTTTTTTAAGGAAATCGGGAGTCAATCTTATTCATCCCCCACTCCCAAGGGGCAAGCAAAAGGGAGGGGAACCAAACCAAAACCTACCTAGTACAAGAAAAAATGGACCACAACTTGTGGCCTATTACATTGCAAAATAGACAACAAGAACAAAAAGCCTAAAAAAAAGGCAGTAAAACAACACAAAACTAGAGATGACAAGAAAGGCTAAGCCACAAAATATCTAGAATCCTGAGATGATATATGGGAATTGGATTCTATCCAACTGAAGGATCCCCTGTAGGTGTGTAGTAAGATATTAAGGATTCGTGAAGATAAGCCAATCAGCAGCTCCCAATTTGGTTAATTTCGAAGCAAAAGCATTGGTGGCACGACATATATAGGAAATAGAGTTGATTCGATGTTTGCTTCTTAACACATCAATATAATCCTGTCGGATGAACCATGGAACACAAACTTTGCCATTCCACCAGAAGTACAATAGGGTGGAGACAGACTCTAGCTAAAGGGGAGTAAAACATGAGGAGCTGGAAAGCGCATGGTTCATAAGTCTAAGGATAGCTTTCTCCTTCACAAGAGTATTAGACCTATAAGAACCAGCTTTGATAAAGTCACCAATACTATTGAGAAGAACCCAAGCCATGTAAGTGTAAGAATATTTGTAATGCAATGCAATATTAATTTTGAAACCAACCGAAGGACGAACCGCAAAGGTGCCAAGGCACGTATTCCAAATCCAAAGGGAGAAATCAAACTTATGCCAATTAAGGGCTAGAAAGTTTTTAATTTGAGTAAAATGAAATTGACCATTTCTCAGTTTATTCTTGATCCATCAAACATTAAACGAGATGAAGGTAATAAGACCTTTAAGGGCATCGCCTCTCCCCTTTTTCGCACATGACCTCATAATTTGGACAAAATTGGTTTGTGTTGACAGGGTAGATGAGAAGTTTAGAGAAAAGCCAATTGGAATACTGGTTAACAAGCTGGCTATGTGAGAAAATATGAGATATAGTTTCCAAAGACAGATTCAAGGGACGGCAAGAGCATTTCAAGGGTAAGGAGAAACCTAGTTTGGTGATGTTGTCATCGGTAGGGAGCTTAAGGAGCAAAATTCTCCAAGTATGGATCGAAATTCTAAGAGGAGGATCCAACCTCCATAAGTTCTTGGCCATAGGGATCTCAGAAGTGATGCGAAAATGGCCATAGCACCCAGAAACAACAGAGAAATCCCCAGATGAGTTTGGGGACCATATAGGCATATCCTTGCTATTGTCAAGAGTAATTTGAGAGATTTGATCATAGATTTGTTAAGGGATATAGGCTAGAGATGGGTGGTGAAGTGAGTTACCTATTATATTCTTAACAGAAATAGGAGATAGAACAGCATAGTCCAAGAGGAAATCTTTTAAAGTAGAGTTTCCAATCCACAAATCCATCCAAAAATCAATGGCTCCTTGTATTTCCCATCAAATCATAGGTTTCATCCTAGTAAAAGTCTCCCAAAGGGTCCTAATCCTAGCAGGTAATTGACTGGACTGGGAGGGTGGCCCATAAAGTTGGTTCATAAGAATAGCGTAGGGAGACTCAGAGAAAAGTATGTTCCAACCCATTTCAATCTAAGGGCATAGACAAAAAGAGTTAGGTCATAGATGTCGAGTCCTCCAAAATTATATGGTTTAGAGATTTGTTTCCAAGAGATCCAGTAGTGTTTTAGCCCAATATCAGAGGTACCCTAGAAGAAATTGGCAAATATAAACTCCAACTTTTTAATTATGGTTTTAGGAAGTTCACGAACTGAAAGTATGTGAATGGGCACCGAAGAGAGAAAATGTTTTATGAGGACTAATCTAGAGGCATAGGAGAGTAGGCTAGCTTTCCATCCAACAAGTTTGGATTGAATTTTTTCAATTATAGGATAGAAATACATGATCCTAGCTGTACTGGGGAAAATTGGATATCTAAGATAAGTAAAAGGAAGTGGGCCCAGTTGGATACCAAGGATTTGAAGAATACGGGGGAGTCTATCAAGAGGGAAATTTTTTCCTATATAATAGGAGCTCTTGGATAGACTAATATGTTGTCCAAATGTTTCCTGAAAGGATTGTAGGAATTTAGAAGGGTTGGAGATGGTTTGAATGTTCCCATTAAGAAAGAGGACAATATCATCCACATAAAGAAGGTCGAGGGGGGGAGACATTCCCCGTTTGACAGAGTAAGGGATGATTTTGTTTTGGAAAACAAGTTCTTTAAGACTGCGTATGAAGGGCTCCATGAATATATCAAATAAAAAGGGGGACAAGGGGTCTCCTTGTCCAAGGCCCCTAGAAACTTTGAAGAAAGGGGACAAGGTGCCATCCACAAGGACCGAGGATCCTTCGTGCTGTACAAAGGCTTAAAAAGAGAAATGGCAGATGAAGAGAAGCCAAAGTTTTGGATGATTTGGTATAACATGTCCCATTCAACTTTGTCATAAGCTTTTCTTAAAAGGAAGAAAGGACGAGGCACCAGGTCTATCATAAGCTTTTTGCAAGTCAAGTTGGATTATGACATTGGACCCAAAAACTTTGTGATCTATTCTTTAGGTAAGTTCGAAGGCTGTTGCAATATGATCAAATATGGACCTACCCTTAACAAAGCCCGCTTGCTTAGGCGACATTAGCCTGGGAAGAAGCAGGGAGAGTTTATTAGTCAAAACTCCAGAAGCAATTTCATAGGCTTATGGGGTGGTAGTCAAAAAGCTCAACAACGACAGATTTTTTAGGAATAAGAGACATGTAAGTGCTGTTGAAAGATCTGGGGCTCTGATGTGATGTGAAGAAACAGGAGATAGCCTGTACAAGGTCATTTTTGAGAAGATCCCGGAAGTTGAGGAAGAATTCTACATTGAAACCATCAGGACCAAGGGTTCGATTGTGAGGCATTTGGGTAAGAACATTGAAAATCTCAGTTTGGTCTGGGACAAGAAGAAGCGAGTCTGAATCAGTCTGAGATAGAATTGGGGGGATTGCTTCCAAAAGAGGATTATTAATCAACTATCTGCGACAATTGTCAATCAAGCACAATAAAGCGTTCTTAATAGGTTTTTGTCCCTGGCAACGGAGCCAAAAATAATATGATCGCATTAAAAGTGGTGTTTTAAATGTCGTTGTTGTAGTATATATCACAAATGCAAACCGATGTCGCGTAAATTTTATTTATATACATAATTTTTATTAGTTTATTCTAGGTCGTTCACTTGGAGACAGTTATTGATATACATCATTCTCTAAGTCATTCCCCCTCTACCAGAGTCTACTGATCTTGCTCAGGTAAAAGGTTCCAACTCAATTTTGAATGATGGTGCTGTTTCTCAAATGCTGGATGGTTTTCTTGATTTCCCTATTGTGGCTCTCTCATTTAATCCGATTGACAGTGATGCTGATTTGAATCTCCTTGGGGACACTTCTTCTTCCCTAGATTCTTGCATGAGCACGAATTTGAAGTTTGCGGATTGTAAATTCTTGAACTACCCCCCTTGGAGTATTTCTATGAATCCTGGTGATCCTCTTGATGATGCAATTTTGAATGATCACTTTTCTTTGGTTAACTCTAAAATGATGGGTAAAGATAGGGTTCTGTTAGATCAATCGGCCACCCAATTTCCTATGGCCAATTCTTCGATTATGAGATTAGTTGATAACAAGATGGGAACTCCTTCTGCTGGTTTTAAGTGGGGCATTTATCTTCCTCTTCCGACTTCTGATCTGGATTCAGATCCTTTACCTCCAAGGATAGAGGAAATTCTTGACGAGGTCCAGACCCCTGCTACCCCAATTTTGAGAAATGGTGGGATTTTTGAGAAATCTTGGTTGGATGGCGAGTCTCTGGCTTGTTCTGATTTTTCTGATTTGGGATCCCAGGCAGTGCTGGCATATGAGGCACACTCTTCCTCTAGGTCTAGAGGAGCCCGTGGGGGTAGGCCTGCCAAAGGTTCAGTTAGGGTTACTTGTAGTCAGTCTAGG
Organism: Thalassia testudinum; assembly: GCA_037157565.1. Lineage (NCBI taxonomy): Eukaryota > Viridiplantae > Streptophyta > Magnoliopsida > Alismatales > Hydrocharitaceae > Thalassia > Thalassia testudinum. Next base: position 29,965,880 of record JAZHRO010000030.1, on the reverse strand, counting down.
TCCCGCTCCTCATCCCTTTTATGATTAAGTGTCTATTTTGGAACTGTCGAGGTATTTTGAATACTCCTACTCTCAATCGGCCCAAATCTATTATTCTAGATCATTCCCTTAACTTGATCTTCCTGTTAGAACCTTTTGTTGTTCAACATGATGCTCTTAAAGTTATGGCTGCTATTGGTTTTGATTACTGCATGGTGAACCCTGCTTCCCTTAATATTTGGTGCTTTTGGCAGAACCATTTGTCTGTTTCCCTAAGAAGCACTATGCCTCAATCTTTAACTGTGGATTATATTTTTCAATCTACCAAGTTCACAATTTCTACAATCTACACTTCTTATGAAGCGACCCTTAGATTTTCCCTCTAGAACCACTTGCTTTCTATTACTTACTCCAGTAATTCCCCTTGGATCTTTGGAGGTGATTTCAATTGTATCTTAAAGGCTTCTGAGAAAAGCGGTGGTTTGTCTTATCGTGACTCCCAATCCGTTGACTTTCAATCTGTCATTGAACAGTTGGCCTTAATTGATTTGCCTCTGGGGGGGAACCAACTCTCGTGGTGTAATGGTCGGAGAGGGAGCTCTCGTGTATATCAGAAATTGGACCGCATTCTTACCAACTCTGTAGCTATGACTCTTTCCCCCTTTGGGAAATATCTTTCTCGTCACGATTCTGATCACGCCTCCATGGCCCTTTCTCTTCAGGTGTCTCCCTCCACCTATCCTCTACCTTTCTGTTTCCTTAATATGTGGTTAAGGGACAACAACTTTAAAGAGATGGTGTTATCTATCTGGACCCAATCTTTGCCGGAGTGTATTGGAGATCCCATCTCTCGCTTTTACATGAAATTAGCTTCTCTCAAGAGGGCCTTGAGGAGTTGGAATAGATTGACTTTCGGGGATATTCAGAAAATTGTGGAACAACTAGAGTCTCGCCATGACCATCTTGATGCCTCTCTTGCATCCACCTGGGATGACAACACCTTCGCTGAGCTCAACGATATCCATATTTAACTTGATGATGCTACTCTCAAACTTAACAATCTTTATATGCAAAAAGCTAAGATTAATTAGCTTAGTAATGGGGAAGGTTGTAATAAATTTTTCTTTACTTCTATTGAAAGGAAATTTGCCAAACGTGCTAGATCTTCTATGGTAGATAAAATTGGCAACGGTTCTAGGCTAGAAGCAATTCATAAATCTACTAACTACTTTGAAAATATTTTAACTTCCACCTCTCCTTCTGGCTATGATCCTTTCCTTCAACACATCCCTTCTCTTATTTCGAGTGTTGACAGCGAGGGCCTTATTAAGACTCCATTCGAAGCTAAGATTTGGGAAGTGTTCTCTCAGATGCCTCCTAATAAGACCCCTGGGCCTGACGGGCTCAATGTTGAATTTTTTAAACATTGCTGGGATATCATTAAGGATGATCTTATCCAGGCCATCACCTCCTTCTTCGTAACTCATTCGGCCCCTCGCTCCTTCAACAACACTTTCATCGCTCTTATCCCCAAAAAACCTGAAGTGAGCGAGCTTGCGGAGTTCAGACCGATTAGCCTTTGCAACGTTGTCTATAAATTAGCTTCGAGTGTTCTTGCCAGATGTCTGGAAATTCTCCTCCCTAAGTTGGTCTCTCCTGAACAGGCTGGCTTCATCAAGGGTTAGAGCATCTTTGATCATATTGCCACCACTTTCGAGCTCTCCCAACGCCTTGATAAAAAGGTTCATGGCTCTAATGTCATATTTCAACTGGATCTTGAAAAGGCGTATGACAGAGTTGAGTGGGATATCCTTTTCAAAATCCTTGGAGCCTTTGGTTTCTCCACTCAGTCTGTTAATTTGCTTAGAACTTTTGTTTGTCATGAGGCTCTTCCCCTTTTTTTAAAGCTTCCCGTGGACTTCGCCAAGGTGACCCTATCTCTCCCTTCCTCTTTGCATCTTCATGGAGCCTTTTATTAGGAACCTAAAACTCCTTATGCAAGGTGGGAGAATTCAACCTTTCATCCTTCGCCGCAAAGTCTCTCCCCCGACTGTCCTTCTCTATGCTGATGACATCATCTTTACTAATGGCAATCTCAATTCCATTCGTAATCTTTCCAAATTCATTTTTGATTTTGAGGTTGCTTTTGGGCAGAAGGTTAGTCTCAGAAGAGCTTCTGCTATGTCGAGAAACATTTCCCTTCAGGTCTCCTTCCCCATCTTCTGGATCTCATGGGTTAGCAAAATGGCTTTTTTCTGTTCACATATCTTGGTTGTCCCATCTTTACGGGTAGGGCTAGGAATTCCTACTTTTCTAATATTATTAACAAGGTTCAATCTAAACTTGTGGGTTGGAAAGTGAATCTTCTCTTTGTTGCTGCTAGAGTGCTCTTCACTAAGCATGTTCTCACCTCTATTCCTATACACATTATGGTCGTTCTAGACGTCCCTTCTTCTATCATCCATAACCTGAACTCTCTTATGGCTAATTTCTTCTGGGGAAATTCGACGGATGACGCTCATCACCATTGGATCTCCTAGAACACTATTACCTCCCACCATGGTTCAGGGGGATTAGGCATTAAGAATTTGTTCCTCTTCATTAAGGCCCTTTGAATGAAGAGGGTTTGGCATGTTATCCATGAAGATTCCACCTACTTTGGATTGATCAGTTATCTTTGGAAATCTGGCAACATTTCCCCGCTCCATGCGAGGTTTCACAATCTTCTTCAAGCTTATGAGGACATGAAATCCTATATCAGATGGGAGATTCATGAGGGTCAGGTGGACTTTTGGTTTGATGTGTGGGTTGAGAACTTTGCACTCAAAGACTTCCTCCCTGAGGATATCTCGACCCTCGTGCTCTGGTCAAAGACATCATCTCCTCTTTCTCGACTAATCCCTTGAGCAGGTTCATTCCCAATCATATTCAGGATCAAATTGGGAAAATCTCACTTGATGTCATGAAAGATAAGCCTCTTTGGACTCCCCATCCCTACGGTACTTTTTCCGTTTCTTCTGCATATCGTCTGATTGAGGGTCCTATTGCTGTTGACTACAGTTTCAAAAGTTTACGGAGTCTGAAGCTTCTTATCAGAATATCCCTTTGTGCCTGGCATGTTCTCTCTCATAGACTCCCTACTAACGATAAAATTTCTAAACTAGGTATTGTGCTGGTTTCTAAATGCTCCTGTGAAAGCGATTTTACGCGGTTTGTTAATCAGGCAATTTAGTGCGTTGCAACGCGTAAATCCGCTTTCGCTTTTAAATTTATATCCTAGATAGGGGAGTATCTAGGGTCGTCCAAGGAGGCAAAAATTGCAAAATTAATCCTCTTGCTTACAAATAGATCTCAACTTTCTTTTTGATATTTTTCAATATGTAATTTTTTTGTATTTTGAAAAGACAAGGGTAAACTGCAGATTGTAGCTAAAAGAACTAACACCTACAAATGATTAACTAAAATCTAAAAGATAGAAATATCTTCTTCCTAAGCTCACTCTAGGCAAGTGGAGGCGTAGGGTAATTAGGAAGAAGAGGTGAAACAAGTGCTAGAACCAAAACAAACAACTGCAATAAAAAGCTAAAAGAAGGCAATTTTGATTGAGTAGAATGAGTGTTCTTTTCAAGGACAAGTAGAGGAATGCTTCTACTAGAATTAAACAATCTAAAAGCAAGAAAAGAAACACAAATCCTCTTGTAACAATGGTGAAGAAGGTTGTCTTCTTGCTCCAAGCCTAGCTGCTCCTTGGCTTGAAAAGAGGGCTTCCTTCTCCTCCTTCCTTGAGAGCTCCTCCAAGGTGGAAGCTACCACTTTTAATGCTCTCTCCAAAGGGGTGGGCGTGCACCACCCTCAAAAAATCCTCCAAGGTGGCGTGACCACCTTCAAGATCTCCTCCAAGATCTTCCTTGCCTGGCTTCTCCTTTGGCTGGCGTGACCCAAGAGAGAAGGGAAGAGGGGAAGGCACCAAGGGGACAGAATATCCCCTTAATCTTCTTCTTCTTCTCTCTTGGACGTGGGCTTCTTGGTGGAATATGAGAGTGAAATTGCTAGCCAAGGATGGTCTTGAATGGTGGTGGGTAGTGGTCTTTTTATAGGGTGGGATGGGGGGTTAAGGTGCCCCTTGAAATGGAGGGCTAGGATGGAAGAATGGAGGTGGTTGGTGATCCTATGGCTAAGGAGAGTTGGCACCAACCCAAGGGGTGGTAAAGGGGGTGGTTATGGTGGTGTTGGTGTCTTTTGGTGGTGGAGAGACACCCCCATGTTGGCGCCAACATGGGGTCTTCTAGAAGGGGGATTAGGTGGATGGTGGAGATGGGTTCAAGGGGGATTGTGTGGTGGAGATGAGGGGGGATTTTGGAGGGAAAAGTGGTGCCATTAAGGGGTGGTTATGGGTAGTTTTTGGTGCCACTTTTAGGTGTCTTTTGGAGGTGGTGGGTAGGTTAGGTTGGTGCCAAGTAGGTTAGCTTATGTGGAGCTTAGGTGGAGCTAGTTGGGTGGAGTTGGTAGGTGGGTTTTTGGGGTGGTACAAGCCAAGGAAGTTGGAGCATAGATAAGCTAAGCTAAGCTAGCTTAGCTAAAGGTGGAGTAGAGGAGAAGGTGTTGGAGCTAGGGTTTGGAGGAAGGAGCTGAGGAGGAGAACTCTGGAGCTGGAGCTGGAGCTAGCTACTGCTGAAGAGGCTGGCATGGGGCTACTCTAGCTGGCTTAGTTTGCTAGTTCTTTGCTAGTTGCTAAGCCAAGCTAAAGTGAGCTAGCTTCTACCAAAATGAGCTGAGGTGAGCTAGGTCTGGTGCTCCCGGGGAGAATCAAGCTGGTTGAGGCAGCTAAGGTAGCTTAGCTAAACTGAGTTGAGCTAAGCTGAGTCCCCAGGAGCTGGACTTGAGCTTCCTGAGCTGGGATGAGTTCTTTTTTAGCTGGCTGGAGCTGAGTGGAGCTGGATGTAGCTGGATCTGAGCTGGGGTGAACTCCTGTCAACTTAGCTGAGCTAGCTAGAGCTCCCTGTGGACTAGTAGGAGCTGAGATGAGCTAGACTCAGCTAAGTTGAGCTAGATCTGAGCTGACTTGAGCTAGGGTGAGCTAAGGTGAACTCTCTTGAGCTGCCATCCAGCTGAGATTAGCTGAATGGAGCTGGGATGAGCTAACCCTAGTTCAAGTAAGCTAGGTTCCAGCTATGGTGAGCTGGATCAAGCTGACTTCCAGCTAGTCTGGGCTTCTCCTTCACCATTTGCCTTCTTAAGTGCTAGGGTTTTAAGGATCTGCATATCTGTACATCCCTAACACTCTTAAAAACATATTAAAAAGACAAATAAAAGATGCAATGCCTAACCTAATTTATGCCTAAATGCAGCCCAAAAACCCATTTGCAGAGTAAAATCCTAAGAGCTAGGTTTGTTTTAATGCGTAAGAATGATGATAAATTGGCGTTTATCATCCTGCTGTCCCCAAAAGTTGTCTCTTGAGACCCTCATTCATGTCTTCTCTAATAGTGAGCTGGTCCGAAGAATTTCTATCTGGGTGTTTAACAAAATCTATATATCTCCTATTGAGTTGAATCACTTTTACACCATTATGGCTGCTCACTCTTCTCATAGGCGGGGCAATATTATTAAGGCCATGATCTATTTCATCTGGTTTTGTGTTTGGTGGATCAGGAATAGAAACCGCCATGGTAATTTTCAGTGGGGCTGCTTGGATCATATCCTGGAATATGGCTGGTGTAACTTCCAAATGTCTAATTGGATCAGGAATCAAAAGCCCAGGAATTTGGTCCTCTCCTGGATTCGCCCTACTTCTGGTTATAAGATTAACGTGGAGGGCAATTCCGATAATCTCTTTTCCCATCTGGGTTGGGTCATAAGAGATCATATTGGGAAGTTTATTCGTGGGGCCTCTTGTAAGATTTTGATTGTCCCCCATGAAGTGGGCATCCTAAGAGCCTTGCTGCATGCTCTCTTCCACCCTCTGGTTAACCATCCCTTGCAGGTGGGAGTGAATTCTACTTTACTATATTACTGGTGGAATGGCAAAGTCCAGGTTGGGTGGAGAGCGTCCAGAGATTTTAACCGCATTCTTAGGAAGAAAAATCGAATCGAATCCTTATCTTACGTTTATTATACGGTTAATCTCTTAGCTTCCAAGATTGCAGATGCGGCTGAAGGGGATTAGAGGATTTTTAAGGAGTTGACTGATCTTCTGCGTCGTCTCAAAGGAATACAACGGCTTGACAGCATCCAATGCCCTTACGTTAATGCTTGACTTCCCCGAGGTGGTTGTGGTGCTGGTTTTGTTCTCTCCTTGTTCTTTACTTCGTTATAGTTTGCCTTGCTGGTGCTTTTATACTATTTTTTTTGATGTGTCCTTGGTTTATGTACTAGGCCACGAGTCGTGGTCCTTCTTTTCCTATATGAGGTAGGTTTTGGTATAGTCCCCTTGCCTCCTCTTTTTTGGCCTCCAGGGACTGGGGGATGAATAAAATTTCGTCATGGTTTTATTATAAAAAAATTCCAAAAATATTCTTTTATTCCAAAAATGTTGATTTCATTTAAAAATGAATGAATGAATCAATGAATAAAAGAATTTGGTTAGTTATCTACAAAAGAATTAATTAAAACACATTACAATGTTTGAAAACATGTGTACACAAACAAGTATCAAAAACTATGTATAACTACTCTATGTTAATTATTTACAACTAATATAGATAATACCTAAGTATTGGTACAAAAATAGTTAATAATATTTACTATACTAAATTATATTAACATATTAATATCTATTGTGACATTTATTATATATACAGTAACATAAATAAGCGTCGTTAAAACCTTAGTAAAAGTATATACATAGCATAAGGCAAAATAGTTATCTTTACTGACATATATACAAATGTACAGTGATGGATGAATCTGTCACTAAAGGTCTTAGGTTGTTTATATACATGTTTGAGACCTCAAACAAGTACCTATTCTACTTATATATATATACACTTACTATATACATATACTTATTTATTTACATTTAATTACATTATTTATATACATATACATTATTTACTATATATTTATATATTATACATATATGTATACACACTATACAACACACGCGCACACACAGGGCTCAAGTGTTCAACGCCTAGCACTTAGCCGCTCAGGCTACTTCTATTCTCTCCTCTTCTACCTTAACACCTAGACAAAAATTAGGCTTAATATGGGCGAGTAGCCTTTTCGAGGGATACGCTGCACCCTTTACAGGGTGGGACCTGACCTCTACTAAGGCTATCCTAGTTTTCTTAATTAGGTGCGTTACTATTAGTCACTTTGAAATGGATTTTAAAATATTCGCATTGCAGTATAGATTGAATCAGTGCGAAAAACAGATAATATTTATAACTCGAATAAAAGTCCGAGGTCGAACATAGGGAGCAAATAAGAATTCACACGTGATGAGAACCTCATCATGAGCCATAACTAGCTCATTTTGACCCAATACAAAGGATAAAAGCTCCTACATATCTCAAGGAAAGGCTTAACTCAGAGAATTCTGAGTTTGAGAAGAAAACCAGTCATAAGGGGTAAAAGTGCAATTTTACCAGTATAATCTGCATACAGGGTAATTCAGGGCCCAAACACAGGTCAAAACAGCTTAATAAGAATAAAAGTGGGATGAGATGATCTAGCAAGGGCTACAGCACTTCCAAGGAACCAAATGATAATCTGTAACCCTAAAACAACCCACTTCAATTCACAAGGTTCGAGGCAAAGTAAAAATAGAATAAACCCTCTAAAATTCATATAAAAAATAATCTCTAGGGTTTAGAACCTTCAATTTGGCCTTTAGAACCCATTTTGGCCTACATTGAGAACCATGCCCAATTAATAACTTAATTTGGGTCTTTACGCAAATTGACCGGTCAAACAAGGTTTAATATGAAAATGAAATTTACCATCAGATTCCTTAGGTTCTAATTAGTCATGTATAAAAACTTGAGCCTAAGAAGAAACCTCCTTGACCGACTTTACACTTTGGTCCTCATATATTTACTCTTTGGCCCTCAACTTTTGAACCCTCGAATTTAGGCCCCTAACTCTCCTTCGTTCTTTGCAAACAGGTCCCTCCTGCAAAACCCTGCCAGCACCATGCTCCGGCGACCTTGCGCGGAGCATGGCGCCGCGCAGGGTGAGGTGGAGGACCTGGCATGTATACCGGGGGTGCCCTGCGTCGTCAGCCGTCGCAGGAGCACCCCCATGGTCATTATAGCCCCCAATACCGGCCGTGCGAACGCACGGACGGTATGGGTTCGTATTCCGACCATTCTCCGGCGAGGGAGACACGTCGTCTCCCTCCGCCTTCCTCCCTGCTTCAACCCTATAAATACCCCCCGCCGCTCCACCGACGAAAGCAGCCTGGATCTGACGGAGAAAACCCCCAGCTTTCTTCTCTTCTTTCTCCGGCAGACGCTCACCAGCTCCGGCGACTTCCTCTCCCTCCACCTCTTCGCTCTGCCGCACTACCAGCAGCAGAGACTTCCTCCCCTGCTCTTCCCGCGCCACGCCGCACCCAGCTGGCGCCTCTCCAGCCCTCTGCTCGCCGCCGCCCCTCTCCCTGAGCATCGTCTTCTCCGGCGACAGTCGATACGACTGTCGCCCTGTTCCTCCCCCTTCGTCCCAGCAGTTAAGTTAGAACTACTCCCCTTCTTCTCCTCTTTCTTTCCCCGCTTTCGATTTAGTCAATTAAGCCCTCTACCGACCCTGTTCACCCTCATCCTCTCCGCCTCCGACCACCCTCCGGCGAGCCGCTCCCATCACCTCAGCGACCCACACGGCTCACCGACCACCGCAGAACCTCCGCCTCCTCACCCTGATCCTCTTCCGCCCCTCCACTTCCCACCAAACACCCTCTGCAGATCCACCGAACACACCCACTCCCTCGCTCACAGTTTGACCTAGGACGACCTGTTAGCTCCATCTCGCCCCCTGCAGACCCCCTGACCACCTTCGCCGTGCCACGGCGAAGGTCCCCCGCCTGTCTGATTTGGCCGAGAGGCCGTTCTATTGATTTCAGGTTCCAGGCCTTGACCGCCATTGGCGAGGAAGCTCGAAGCTTGCTTGAGGTTGCTCCAAGCCTAGATATCCCAGGTTGAAGAGCCACGGCCAGCGCGAAAGAGTCTTGCGCACACACCCTGGCCCTCAATTGAAGTTGCGCGCCTCAACAGCTGTTGCAATTGGAAGCACCATCCCTGCTGCAGGCGTGAGAGAAAAGGGTGCGCGGATAGTCCCACCTCGGGAGTTTCTGAAGCCACACACCCACATAAATTGCAAAAGTGCCACCATCTGTTTGCCTCAGTTACCACGGGGTGAGGTCCCTCTCACCCGACCCGACCCGACTCGGCCTCGTCCGTGACCACGCTCCGCGGACCTGGCCCGACCCGATTAGACTGACCTGCACTCCTCGCCCACCACGCACGCCGGTGGGCCTGGACCCGGGCCTGACCCGAACCCGATTACCCGGTAGCGCTCTGGGAGAGCTTCCGAAGAGTGATTTCAGAGAGAGAGATACGCGGGGGAGGGGGGTAGAGTAGGTTTTTGCCTCTTGACGAAAAAAAAAAAAAAAACTCTGAAGTGTGCAGGCCAAAGAAGAAGAAGCAGACCCGCTGAAGAAGAAGGAGCTGCGGCACTGTAGCATAGGCATCGTTAAGTCGTCTCAGCACCGGGGCAGACGACGGAAGGTCAGCAGCCAGAGCAGGAAAGAAGACAGGCTGAAGAAGAAGGAAGAGCAACGGCCAACGCGAAAGAAGCAAGAAAAGAAGAAGACGATCTGAAGAAAGAGAAAGAAAGGAAACAAGGAAGAACAGAAGAAGAAGAGCACGAGGGGAAGATCTGAAGAAAGCAGAAGAAGAAGAAGAAGAAGAAGAAGAAGAAGAAGAACAGGAAGAACCAAAGACAAAGAGGAAGAAAGAAGAAAAGAAGAAGAAGCCAAATTTTCATCTCTCTCTCTCTCTCTTTATTTTTGTAATAGAACTTGTATATCTCTAGAATACAACTTGCTCCCTGAGTTCGACCTCGGGAACTCTTTTATTTTTCCGAGTAAAAAAATTTTATATGAAACGTTGGTAACAACCAGCTTTACTACAACGATATAACTGAAACCGACGTTTTCATTTTGGCGCCGCTGCCGGGGAGCAACGGCTATTCTAGAGGTAAACATTCCTGTATCTTTTAATTTCTGATAATCTCCTCTCTTTTGTGCAGCTACAGGAACTCAAGAAGACAAGCAACCACACGACAACCACTCCGAAGACAGGTAAATCTTTTCTCTCACTATTAACCCCTACACTCTAAAGAGAAAGAAAAGAAAAGAACAAAGCAATATAGGGCTAACCTGTCTTCCATACTTAGTAACCATAAAAAGTTGCATGTTTTCAACTCATCACTCCTGCACACTAAGGGTATTTAAGGGCTAACACATTCTTGCTTGAGCCCTAATTGCCCAACAAAGAGTTAAATGGACCAAGTAGAGCCAACATAAGGTCAAACATTAGGATTTCATTAGAGACACACCCCTTAATCAAGAATTGAGGAAATCCTAAAGAGGTGTGCCCAAGCCATTGATTGAAAATAATTAACAAGAAAAATCCTAAACAATTGGCTCTCTCTAAACACTTGAACCCTAAAAGACAGGACCTAAAAGCTCTTAAAGAAAACAATAGGTAAAGTTGACCCCTTTGGGTTAACCAACCTTAAATTAGGTCACTCTTTGCACTTAAAAAGACTAAAGTTCAAGTGAAACCTTAAGCACCCTGATCTTAAAATTGGTAGACTTAAGAGGTCAAGATCCCCATTCTGGTCTACCTGGAACCGCAGTGACAAGAGAGGTCGGGTGGGGGAAACCCTGTAACCCGTGGGGACGCTCTACCGTGTAGGGGTCTTCGCGGGACTCTCCCTCTCTGGCTGCCCAGGTAATTCTCAGGTGGACGATCTTTCTGATCAAGGGGTCCATCTACCCCGCACCTCTATAGTCACCCAACACATTTTTGGGTGTCTTGATTGGGTCCAGCACCTTCTAAACTTACCTCTCCCAACTGTGCATGTACGGAAGGAGGTCTCTAAGACCACCCTTAAGACCTCCATTAGAAATTCACTCTCGTCAAGGCCAAGCCTCGACGCCCGTGTTTGTGCAGCAACACCCTCACATTATTCTCTCTTCTGATTCAGAACCAAGTTCTTCTTCTTCCCCCATCATGGCTCAGCCAGTTGAGGAAGAAAATAATCTGGAACACCAGCTCCACCGACTCAATGACCTCTTCCAAAACTTCGTGCACCCACCGCAGCGTCCTATGATGCGGGACCACTACAATCCTGCTACGGTGGCCATTGAGCCTCGAGTTAGAATCCCGATTGGAGGACCTGATTCCGAACTAAAGCCCAACATGATTCACGCTATACCTAAATTCCATGGGCTTAATTCTGAAGATCCTTTCCAGCACATCAAACAGCTAAAGCATCTGGCCCACACTTTTGGATCAGATGCGCAAAATCGGGATATTCTTCTCATGAAGATGTTCTCCTTTTCTCTTATGGACAAGGCCGCCCATTGGTATCAAACTCAGACCCGGCCGATCAACACTTGGGAAGAACTTCAATCCGAGTTTTTGAAAAAGTTCTTTCCCGTTGGTCGGACCAACGCCTTGCGCCATCAGATTACACACTTCACTCAACAATCAGGGGAACCTCTCCATGAGGCATGGGATCGTTTTCAGGATCTCATGAGGAAGTGCCCCCATCACGGAGTTCCTAAATGGGAACAAGTCCAATCTTTTTACCAGGGACTCCGTGAGGACATCCGCCTTTTCGTCAATGCAACCTGCGGAGGAAACATCATGGGTCAACATGAAGACACCGTATGGGAGATTCTCGAAAACATGTGCGAGAACTCCATCAACAATGACTCCATGGGATTATTCGACAGGACGAATACCCGCGCAGCGACGAATCTTAAGGGAGCACATGAGACGCAGGGCCTGTCCGCATCAGTCGACCTGGAATTAATGGCCAGTCGATTGGACAAGGTCTCAATCATTGAAAAGAAGGTGGATGAGCTGACTCAGCACTTGCAGCGAGCCACCTCTGCGCGTAACTCCTTTGCACAACCTCCTTCCACACAGGAGACTGTGCAAAACATCCTACACCGATCCTCCCCTGGGATGGATCCATATCCATCCCCATCTGATTCTTGGACTGGAAGATCATCCGATCCTTTCTTCACCAGCCGGGGGAACTCCATTCCCCCTTTCCCTGATTCTCAGGAGGTTCCTCAGACCTGCGAGGACCTCAACGCCATCCAGAACGACCCATTCTCCAACACTTACAACCCTGGATGGCGAAACCATCCAAATTTTCAGTGGGCGGGAAATTCTCAAACCCAAAGACCACCTTTTCAGTCCCGCCCACAGCCCTCTCATCACTACCAGCCGCCTCAGCCTCGGCCCAACCCTACTTATCCATCAGGGCCAAATCAAGATCAAATGTCCTTAATCCTTCAGACTCTGGCTGACATTCAAAAATCGAATGCGGCCATTCAAAAACAGCACAAGGACGAGCTTACTGAAGTTAAAACTCAGCTGGCCCAGTTGGCAAATTCTCGCCAGCCAGGCACACTCCCTTCCCAACCCCTTCCTAACCCAAATAACGTGCCAACCCAGAAGCGCGTTATGAACCCAAATTTAGGCCACGCTCAATGGATTTATCAGGCCCCCACTGCCCCATCTCCAGACGAGATGGAAGCCTCTACTTCTCGTACGGGATTTCAGCAGCAGCCACCCCTCCTACCAAATCCAAACCAAAATCAGGCCGGATTAAATTCTGTAACAACACGTAGTGGTAAGACAACTCAGGACCCGCGTTATCCAAACCACTCCCAGCCTGATAACCATGACCCTAGGATAGTTAGCCAAGGTACCGCTGCTCCAGACCCACAACCTGGACCTATCCTAGAGGAACCAACCAAGATCCCGTTTCCCGAGGCCCTGACCAAGGGAAAGAAGACCACCAAACCCGTGGCCCCTGAGGAGGACCTGGTCAAGCTCTTTGAGCAGGTCCACATAAACATCCCCTTGATGGATGCAATCCACCACGTACCAGCTTACGCACGATTTCTAAAGAATATATGTACACCCCAGCGTAAGCCGCGAACCAAGGGAGGGAGCCCAATTGTTCTGTCAGAGCAAGCCAGCTCTGTAATCCTTAGTAGACTCCCACCCAAGGCAAAAGATCCTGGAACTCCCCTGATCTCCTGTAAGATAGGTGGTACCCAATTTGATAGAGCATTGTTAGACTTAGGAGCATCTATAAATCTGATACCCACATCCTTACTTGACCATCTGGAAGAATCTGAGCTGAAACCAACTGAGGTGACATTACAATTAGCAGATCGATCTATAAAGTCACCAAAAGGGATTCTCGAGGATGTTATCGTAAGAGTGCGGGATTTCTATTTTCCAGTGGACTTTATAGTCTTAGACATGGATGCACCTGAGAACCCTAGGGATACACCAATCATTCTAGGGAGACCTTTCTTGGCTACTGCTAGAGCCAACATCAGCTGTGAGGAGGGCCAAATAGAGCTTAAGTTTGGAGATCAAACACTGAAAATTGATATATTTAAGGCCCAACAAGGAATTAATTGCGGCGTCATCGAGCAAATTTGTGACATCAAGACTTTGGTTGATGAATCACACCCCCAGAATGACTTGAGTATGCCTCATCAACCACAGAAGGATCTTGACCCGCAAATAGAGGAGTCAAATCCAGATGTAAACCCAGTAACTCCCACCCTTGAACCTCACATCTATACTGAACCACCCGCTGCTGCTGAAAACCCCATCCTTGAACTGAAACCCCTTCCTGCTCATTTGAAATACATCTTTTTGGGTTCTAATCAGACCCTTCCTGTGATCATCAATTCCAACCTCAATCCTGAACAGGAATCCCGTCTGATTGTTGTCCTCCAGCAACATCGCAGAGCCATCGGATGGACCCTCGATGATTTGACTGGAATAAGTCCCTCTTATTGTACTCATCATATCTATTCAGAAGAGGGCACACGACCTTCTCGTGAAATGCAGAGACGCTTAAACCCCAATCTGCAGGAGGTCGTGAAAAAGGAGATCATCAAGTGGTTAGATGCCGGGATCATCTACCCGATCTCCGATAGTCGTTGGGTGAGCCCAATTCAGGTCGTGCCTAAGAAGGCAGGACTCACCACTATAACGACTGAGACCGGAGAAATCATTCCTACCCGATTAGCCAACTCGTGGAGAGTCTGTATAGATTACCGTCGACTCAATTCCTCCACGAAGAAGGATCATTTCCCACTACCCTTCATTGATCAAATTCTCGAAAAACTAGCAGGAAATAGGTTCTTCTGCTTTCTTGACGGGTACTCCGGTTATAACCAGGTGGCAATCCATCCTGAGGACCAAGAAAAGACCACATTCACCTGCCCCTTCGGAACATACGCTTTCCGAAGGATGCCTTTCGGTCTTTGCAATGCACCCGCTACTTTTCAGCGATGCATGCTTGCCATATTCTCAGATATGGTAGGTGATTATCTGGAAGTCTTCATGGATGACTTTTCAGTTTTCGGAGCATCATTCGACGATTGCCTCCAACACTTGGTCCAGATACTCAGGCGGTGCATCGACGTGAATTTGGTTCTTTCCTGGGAAAAGAGCCATTTCATGGTGCCTGAGGGAATTGTCCTGGGACACTCAATTTCGGAGAAAGGTATCCAAGTGGATCGAGCTAAGGTTAATCTGATTTCTCGCCTTCCTATGCCTAGCTCGATCAGGGACATCCGATCCTTTTTAGGGCATGTCGGTTTTTATCGACGATTTATCCCTGATTTTTCAAAAATCGCACGCCCCCTGACCACTCTTCTCTCCAAGGATGTTCCCTTCGAAATCTCCAAGGAATGCACTCAAGCATTTGAAATCCTGCGTGACCGAGTCACCCAAGCCCCGATCCTACAGTCCCCTGATTGGTCTCAACCCTTTGAGATCATGTGTGATGCATCCGACTTCGCTGTAGGAGCGGTTTTGGGGCAGAAAAATGACAAGAAACCTGTGGTCATTTACTACGCCAGCAAAACACTCGATGAGGCTCAGCGTAACTATACAGTTACTGAGAAAGAGCTGCTAGCTGTAGTATTTGCCCTTGAGAAGTTCAGATCGTACCTTCTGGGTTCCCATGTCATCATATACTCAGATCACACGGCTGTGAGGCATCTCCTTGCAAAGAAGGACGCGAAACCTCGATTGATCCGATGGATCTTGCTGTTGCAAGAATTTGACCTCGAGATTCGCGATAAAGCGGGAAAACAAAACGTGGTAGCTGATCACTTGTCCCGTCTTCCTTCTGAAATGATAGACCCTTCCGGACCCATCACTGAGCATTTTCCCGATGAGCACCTGCTGACTATTGGTACTAGCCTTCCATGGTTTGCTAATATTGTAAATTACTTGGCATCTCATCAAACCCCGTCCGATTGGCCGAAGGCCAAAAAAGACAAATTACGCTCCGATGCCAAGTATTACATTTGGGAGGACCCGTACCTATTCCGCATAGGTGCCGATCAGATCATCCGGAGATGTGTCCCGGAAGGGGAAGTCAACAATATCCTCTCTTTCTGCCATGACCAGGCATGCGGTGGCCATTTTGCCGGGCATAAAACCGCATCAAAAGTCCTCCAGTGCGGCTTCTACTGGCCCACACTGTTCAAAGACGCATACAGTCATTGCAAGGCATGCAGTCGTTGCCAGACTTTGGGCAACATGAGCCATCGCAACATGATGCCTATGCAACCGATTCTAGTATGCGAAATCTTTGATGTTTGGGGGATTGATTTTATGGGCCCCTTTCCTGTTTCGGATGGTTTCGAATACATTCTGTTGGCTGTGGACTACGTGTCCAAATGGATCGAAGCCATACCGACCCGAACCTGTGATCACAAAATCGTTCTCAAATTCATTCATCAACACATTTTCTCAAGGTTCGGGATTCCTCGTGCAATAATCTCTGATGGGGGGACCCATTTCACAAATGCTCAGTTTAGGTCACTGATGACCAAATACGGGGTGTCTCACCGAATCTCTACTCCTTACCACCCCCAAACTAATGGTCTAGCTGAGCTGTCGAATCGGGAGATCAAGAAAATCCTGCAGGTCACTGTTCGACCTGACAGGAAGGACTGGTCGTCCCGACTTCCGGAAGCATTGTGGGCCTATAGGACCGCCCACAAGACCCAATTGGGCATGTCTCCCTTTAGATTGGTGTACGGAAAGGCATGCCACCTTCCCGTCGAACTGGAGCATAAAGCCTATTGGGCAGTACGGAACTGTAATCTAGATCTTTCCAAGGCTGGGACCCACAGAAAACTCCAAATCAGCGAGATCGATGAATTGCGCATAGACGCGTACGAGAACTCGCAAATCTACAAGGAGCGGGTTAAAGCCTTCCACGACAAACACATCTCGAGAAAGATCTTTCATCCTGGTCAAAAGGTCCTACTCTTTGATGCCCGACTCAAACTCTTCCCGGGAAAACTGAGATCTAAGTGGGGCGGACCATATTTGGTCCGACAGATTTTTGGAAATGGAGCAATCGAAATCAGTCCACTCAGCCACGATTCTGAACCTTTCATCGTGAATGGTCAAAGACTCAAGCCGTTCATTGATGTAACTTCTACTGATTTGGCTGAGGCATCTTATATCCTCCGTTCCCCTTGAGCTTATTGCGCCCAGCCGATGGCGTAAAACTCAGCGCTTAACGGGAGGCAGCCCGTCATTCTCTTTGAAAACCTGAAACTTGTTCTGACACCTTTCAGCACTCGAAGTTCACCCTGAACTAAGACCCCCTAGGTTACAATGAGGACATTGCAAATCTTAGGCATGGGGGGGTATGAAAGTGCAAAAACTCGTAAGAAAAGGTTTCAAACAAAAAATTCACATATGCCAAAAATACCATAAAAATTAAAAAATTTTTTCGAAAAAGAATAAGAGGAAAAGAGGAGAAGGAAAATTTTGTGAAGGAGAAAAGAAACAAAATGAAAAAGGAGCACAAAATTATAAGAAAAGTTGATAGTCATTAGTAAGGAACTAAGGAATTAACCTAAGTTCTAGACCTCATTCAAGAAAATAACTGAAAAGTGCACAATGAGATTAGTAAGAATGCAAACCTTAGGCATTCTTGAATAGACTCTTAGTACTCATTAAGATCTGGACACTCCTCAAGAGGTTGAGGAAAATGAAAAGCTGAAGTATTAGGTCTAAGGCTTAGGAAGTATTCGGCCTCGTTAACTAATTTTTGGTTTACGGGACTCAGTAACCTAAGCACCCTAATCTCACACACAGCCTGGTTCAGTAAGCGTAAAAATCAGAATCACGCAGAAGCGTCGCAAAAATCTGAAAAGAACACCTAGAATAGGAATGGCCGATCAACACAAGTTGATTTGGACGAGTTCCCAGCGCGGAGAGGCGGGAAATCCCCTCGAAGATGCGAAACAAAATATCATCTCCTCGGTGCTTGTCTCTTAGGATATTTACATATCCTACGGGGGGCATGTAAGCACTCTGCTGGTTCAGATTCCATGGATGGCATTATCTCGAAGTGTCAATTGCCAGGGTCTGGATTCGGCCACGGAATACCATGGATGGGATTATCTCGAAATCTCAATAGCCAGGGTTCCGGGGGTTGCCATGGGCGGTGCTATCTCGAAGCATCGATCGCCAGGAACCCTTGAGGATTGATGATGGGAGCAAGGAATCTGATACAGACCGTGTTGAAAAGCTAATCTTAGGCTAGAACTAAAAAGAAAAAGAGAGAGAAAACTCTCCAAACAGAAAAAACTTTCTATCTCTCTCTTACAAAACGCACTGCGAACTGGGCCAGGGCTAAAATCATTTCAAGCACGGGTGCTTTAACCACGAAGTCCAATAAACCTTAGGTTAGTTCTTGCGGGCCTTAAAAACCTTTGCTAAAAGACTGAGGCTAAGGCTAGACAGATTTGGATCTTGATTGGTACTAGAGTATCTTTTAGGCCTATGGTCAGCATTCTAACCTAATCTATGCTCAAATAAAAAGGCACTTATCTAAAACCATTGAAAACTTCATGGTCTAGAACAAGGGTTGAAACCTTAAGTTTTTTGCTAAGGGACTAGCAAAAGCTAGGCATGGGGGTATGATGAGAACCTCATCATGAGCCATAACTAGCTCATTTTGACCCAATACAAAGGATAAAAGCTCCTACATATCTCAAGGAAAGGCTTAACTCAGAGAATTCTGAGTTTGAGAAGAAAACCAGTCATAAGGGGTAAAAGTGCAATTTTACCAGTATAATCTGCATACAGGGTAATTCAGGGCCCAAACACAGGTCAAAACAGCTTAATAAGAATAAAAGTGGGATGAGATGATCTAGCAAGGGCTACAGCACTTCCAAGGAACCAAATGATAATCTGTAACCCTAAAACAACCCACTTCAATTCACAAGGTTCGAGGCAAAGTAAAAATAGAATAAACCCTCTAAAATTCATATAAAAAATAATCTCTAGGGTTTAGAACCTTCAATTTGGCCTTTAGAACCCATTTTGGCCTACATTGAGAACCATGCCCAATTAATAACTTAATTTGGGTCTTTACGCAAATTGACCGGTCAAACAAGGTTTAATATGAAAATGAAATTTACCATCAGATTCCTTAGGTTCTAATTAGTCATGTATAAAAACTTGAGCCTAAGAAGAAACCTCCTTGACCGACTTTACACTTTGGTCCTCATATATTTACTCTTTGGCCCTCAACTTTTGAACCCTCGAATTTAGGCCCCTAACTCTCCTTCGTTCTTTGCAAACAGGTCCCTCCTGCAAAACCCTGCCAGCACCATGCTCCGGCGACCTTGCGCGGAGCATGGCGCCGCGCAGGGTGAGGTGGAGGACCTGGCATGTATACCGGGGGTGCCCTGCGTCGTCAGCCGTCGCAGGAGCACCCCCATGGTCATTATAGCCCCCCATACCGGCCGTGCGAACGCACGGACGGTATGGGTTCGTATTCCGACCATTCTCCGGCGAGGGAGACACGTCGTCTCCCTCCGCCTTCCTCCCTGCTTCAACCCTATAAATACCCCCCGCCGCTCCACCGACGAAAGCAGCCTGGATCTGACGGAGAAAACCCCCAGCTTTCTTCTCTTCTTTCTCCGGCAGACGCTCACCAGCTCCGGCGACTTCCTCTCCCTCCACCTCTTCGCTCTGCCGCACTACCAGCAGCAGAGACTTCCTCCCCTGCTCTTCCCGCGCCACGCCGCACCCAGCTGGCGCCTCTCCAGCCCTCTGCTCGCCGCCGCCCCTCTCCCTGAGCATCGTCTTCTCCGGCGACAGTCGATACGACTGTCGCCCTGTTCCTCCCCCTTCGTCCCAGCAGTTAAGTTAGAACTACTCCCCTTCTTCTCCTCTTTCTTTCCCCGCTTTCGATTTAGTCAATTAAGCCCTCTACCGACCCTGTTCACCCTCATCCTCTCCGCCTCCGACCACCCTCCGGCGAGCCGCTCCCATCACCTCAGCGACCCACACGGCTCGCCGACCACCGCAGAACCTCCGCCTCCTCACCCTGATCCTCTTCCGCCCCTCCACTTCCCACCAAACACCCTCTGCAGATCCACCGAACACACCCACTCCCTCGCTCACAGTTTGACCTAGGACGACCTGTTAGCTCCATCTCGCCCCCTGCAGACCCCCTGACCACCTTCGCCGTGCCACGGCGAAGGTCCCCCGCCTGTCTGATTTGGCCGAGAGGCCGTTCTATTGATTTCAGGTTCCAGGCCTTGACCGCCATTGGCGAGGAAGCTCGAAGCTTGCTTGAGGTTGCTCCAAGCCTAGATATCCCAGGTTGAAGAGCCACGGCCAGCGCGAAAGAGTCTTGCGCACACACCCTGGCCCTCAATTGAAGTTGCGCGCCTCAACAGCTGTTGCAATTGGAAGCACCATCCCTGCTGCAGGCGTGAGAGAAAAGGGTGCGCGGATAGTCCCACCTCGGGAGTTTCTGAAGCCACACACCCACATAAATTGCAAAAGTGCCACCATCTGTTTGCCTCAGTTACCACGGGGTGAGGTCCCTCTCACCCGACCCGACCCGACTCGGCCTCGTCCGTGACCACGCTCCGCGGACCTGGCCCGACCCGATTAGACTGACCTGCACTCCTCGCCCACCACGCACGCCGGTGGGCCTGGACCCGGGCCTGACCCGAACCCGATTACCCGGTAGCGCTCTGGGAGAGCTTCCGAAGAGTGATTTCAGAGAGAGAGATACGCGGGGGAGGGGGGTAGAGTAGGTTTTTGCCTCTTGACGAAAAAAAAAAAAAAACTCTGAAGTGTGCAGGCCAAAGAAGAAGAAGCAGACCCGCTGAAGAAGAAGGAGCTGCGGCACTGTAGCATAGGCATCGTTAAGTCGTCTCAGCACCGGGGCAGACGACGGAAGGTCAGCAGCCAGAGCAGGAAAGAAGACAGGCTGAAGAAGAAGGAAGAGCAACGGCCAACGCGAAAGAAGCAAGAAAAGAAGAAGACGATCTGAAGAAAGAGAAAGAAAGGAAACAAGGAAGAACAGAAGAAGAAGAGCACGAGGGGAAGATCTGAAGAAAGCAGAAGAAGAAGAAGAAGAAGAAGAAGAACAAGAAGAACCAAAGACAAAGAGGAAGAAAGAAGAAAAGAAGAAGAAGCCAAATTTTCATCTCTCTCTCTCTCTCTTTATTTTTGTAATAGAACTTGTATATCTCTAGAATACAACTTGCTCCCTGAGTTCGACCTCGGGAACTCTTTTATTTTTCCGAGTAAAAAAATTTTATATGAAATGTTGGTAACAACCAGCTTTACTACAACGATATAACTGAAACCGACGTTTTCAACACGCTAATCTCAAATACTGTAAATGAGTACATGAATTTAAACCACAAAATGATATTCACTAAATACTAATCTGTCACTTTAGATATTCAATGAATTTTCATGTATTTTGAGGTAATAAAAAGGTAGAGAAGCTAAAATAATGGTGATTTAAATCACTAATTATTCTCTAAGCATATATATATATCAAGTATCTCAATAGTATCAAGTATCAAGCCTCAAATCAGTCATCGGGTTTGATGACCAGATGACTTAACCATCAAGCGTAGGTCTTCTTGTTCTCTTCTTCTGCTTCTGCTTTCTTCTTCATTCCTTCTTCTTCTTCCTCTTCTGCTTTTTTTTCTTCTCTACTTTCTCTTCATGCACAAGCCTCCTTCCTTTCTTCCTCTTCTGCCTTCTTTTTTAGGCCCTCTTCTTTTCTCTTCTACGGCTCTTCTCTTCTTCTTTCTTTCTTCACACATAGAGGGCAGCCAACTCAGAATTGGCTAAGTGTCGCACAAGGCAAAACCCTCCCATGCCCTGCACACTCTCTCTCTTTCTCTCCTCTTAGGTTCTACCTTCCTGGGGCCACAAGTCAAGATAGTCGGGCAAACAGGCAGGCGCGCACCTGGGACCAGGCTCACCGGCATAGGTGGTGAGCGGGGAGTGCTTAGCTTAGGTAGCTTATTGGGTCGGCCAGATTTGCGGGGTCAGAGTCATGGACGAGGCGCATGAGGGCACATACTGGGACCTCACCCCCTGTGCATGCTGAGGCAAAGAGCCCATGCAACTTTTTCAATTTATGCGACTACATTTGCTCAGTGATCCATGATGTGGGACTAAATGTCCCATATCCTTCGCTTGTGTCTGCTGTTGAGGGCAGCTGTGCTCCTTCGTTCAACTCACAAAAGAGGATGGTTAAAATCCTCAATCGATGGTCCATGCGTGCTCCTGGTGCAATCCTGCATCTTTTGAAGCACACACCTAGGTGAATCTCTGCATGAACAATACCTGGAGCTTTGCGAAGAAGCTCCAACAATGGTGCAGGGGTGGCTATACTTGAAACCAGAAAAAAATGAGCTAAAAGCCTCAATTCAAAGTTGACGGTGGTGGTTATGTAGAGTTTGAGTGGCTGAGGTGGTTGGACGAAGTCGAGAATGACAGCGGAAAGGTGGGTTGTTCCGTGGATGATGTGGGCGAGTGGAGTGGTGTAACGACCCGATTCCCAAGTCCCTACGAGACACGAGAATCGGACCGACTCGACTAATCCCAAGACCTAGTCGTCCAACGAGGAAGTAACCAAAGAGCAGTAAAATAAACCACATTCAACATGAATATAACTAACAGCAGGAAAATACAGCAGTAAGGAAAGAAACTACTACAGTATGTACCACCACAACAGTAGAACAACATTCATAACATAATATGAACTGTAGGTAAAGAAAAGTACAGCGGAACAAGAACTACTCACTATAACGGAACAAAAAGAGGTACAAGAGAACAGTGGTAACTCTACTGGACCCTACTCGGCCCAGCGTCCCCTGCAGCCGCTGACCCTGGTTGCTCAACACCTGGTCCTGAAAGGTAACGAGTGTAATACGTCAGCAAAACGCTGAGTAGAGTGGCAGCTAAACTAAAGAAACAGTAAAGTGTACAGTAGCTGTTTTAAATTTTCTTTCTTCCTTTATTTACGCCTTTCTATTGTTTCACAATTTATCTATTTCTTAGATCCTTCACTTGATCTCGAATGTTCCTCGTGGGAACGATCTTGATTGCAGTCTTTTCCGAACAGTAGAAGTAGCACGTGGTGCTCTCCTGGCCGGGAGAGTCCCCCGTGGTGATCCTACTCTCAGTCAACCACCCCAAGGTCACTGACAGATGTAACGGTGACTACGACACGCGCGGTAAACGCACGGGTAGCTAACCCGCACTGGCATGCGGTCAGTCGTTTCCGTTAACGGGTGCGCCCAAAGCACAACACGGAACCAGTACAGGGCAGAGCCCTCTCAGTAACAGGGGTCCAACCCCTCCACAATAACCAAACAGGGGCCTTGCCCCTCCACAGTCCGCGCACCCTCGCCTGACTACCCTGGTTTGCCCCAACGGGCCTAACAAGTCGGTGTGGGAGGTTAGCAGAACCCCGGGGCCCGTGGGGTAGCTAGTACCTCCCTACACTAGTAGCTCTCCTCGGTACTACGTACATGAGGGCCAGCAAGTCGGTACAGAGTGGCCAGTCCTAACCCCGGGTCCCTGGGGCGGCTGGCTCCGCTCTGCACTAAACAGGGGGGGACAGTCGCTCTCCTTGGTACTCCGTACTCAAGGACCAGCTCACTTCCCCAATTCTATTCCATTCACTTTCTAGGAGTTCTACTCGTAATTCCCCGTAGGGTTCCAGCTCTTTTAACTCAGAACATCCAGGTTTCACTTTCCAATTTCACGTTCTTACAATCCATATTCTCAATCACGCTTATTTATTCATAACAGGCAGCTGTTAATTCAATTCACAGGCAGCTAGTATTTCCTTTCCACATTTTCCAAGACTGCAGTATTCATACATTCCACTAGTTTTCCCATCCTAGGATTCATGCCATATCCTAGGATCTATCATACAATCTAGTTTTCCAGCCCTAGGATTCATGCAACACCCTAGGAATCTACCATTCAATCTATTTCTCATTCCTAGGATTCATGCAATGTCCTAGGTTCTATTTATGATTTCATAATTTAACAGATTATACCTAAAGCCACTCTACCAGGTACAACGGGAGTAATGGGGGCGTGGTCAGGAATCCTGCGTGCCTCCGCGACCCCCGAGACTACAACGGAACGGGATCCTATCACAAGGATCAAACACAAGGAACTTCTCAAAACAGTATACAACTACTGTAGACAGGTAGAGGATGTAATTCTGAAAAGAACGCAACTCGAAATGCGAAAAACGGAGCCCGAACGGGCCCTAAACGGGTCAAAAACGACGAAATAGTGTAAAATCAGACGTCTGGAACTTCGTCCAGACGTCTTAAAAAGTGGATCAGGGAATTACCTCGCTCTGCGTGGGCTCTCAGATGTCCAGAAGCCTACGGGGGCGTCTGGCCTAGTTCCCAGACGTCCGATGGTCACCTAGGACGTCTGGAAGTTGTTCCCGCCGTCTGGTGCTACAGCCAGACGTCTGATTCGCGTTGGATGGCGAATCACCGAACCTGCGCGTACCCATCTCTTTCTCTCAGTACGGTCAGTCGAAGAAAAGGAAGAAGACGGAAATAACTCACCTTTCAGACGTCTGGACAGTCTTCCAGACGTCGTGCCCGTCGTCTGGATATCAGCCCAGACGTCTGATTCTGGAAAAGTTTCCAGAACCAGGGCGCCTCTCGCCCTCCGCTCGCGACGCACGGCCGCGCTGCGAGTGTTCCGCCTACTGCTCGAGCCGTAGCAGGCCTCCCGCGCCACTCCGCGCCCGCTGCGCCCCCGCCGGCCGGCTCCCGCCGCCTCGGTAGGCTCGAGCCCTCACAGCCGACGCTTCCTCACCCGCGCAGCACCTCCTCCCGCACCCGCCGCAGCTATCGCCGCCACCGCTGCACCCTCGCACTCGCTCTCGCATACGCTCTCGCGCACTGGCTGAAGGAGAAGAGGAAGGAGGCGGAGGTGACGAGAGTGAGGGAGAGGTGTGGCCCTTTTAAGGTCGTGCGAGGAGGAGAGAGAGAGCGGACAGCGCTGCGCCTGCGGTCGCATGAGGAGAGAGGGAAAAAGAGAGAGGAAGACGATTGCGGGTCTGCGCGTGCCTGCGCGCAGACGCAGTCCCGCGTGCCCCCGAAAATAGATCCCAGATGTCTAGAAGTGGTTCCAGACGTCTGGGACACCTCCCAGACGTCTTAAAAAAAATGTCTTGGGTGCGTTCGTAACAAGTGGCATATAGGGAGAGGGGTTTTGTAGAGGGTTGTTGCTTGTTTACGTGACGAGATCATGTTTTAAAAGGACATTCATTGTAGTGTAGTTTGAAATCGTCGTATAAACAAATAACAATTTTATTACTCGAAAGTCAAACTATCCAAGGTCGAACTCAGAGAGCAAATTAGTATTTTAGAAACAGAAATGACAATTCTCAAAATATGATATTTAACAATAATATAAATAAGAGTCCATGTATAAGAAAGCTAAAAAGAGAATAGAAATGGAAGAGGAAATTGAATATTCTCTTGATGTCTTCTTCTTTCTTCTCTTTCTTACTTTTCCTTCTCTTCTTGGCCGCACCTTTTCCTTCTTTCTTTCTCTGATTTTCCTTGTGAATCAGACGTCTGATTTTGTAAATCAGATGCCTTATCTGGCGATTGCTGCAGTGCTCACTCTTTCCTCTTCTTCTTCCTTCTTTCTCTTCTTCTGCTCTTTTGTCTTTCCTGTTCTCCCTTCTTTCCTTCTGTCTTCTTCTGCGGCTCCTTCTTCTTCCTTGGCCTCTACAGTCTTCTCCTTCTTCTCTTCCTCTACCAAGTCCTTGCTTCTCTCTTTCCTCTATCTTCAGCTGCTCCTCTTTCTTCTTCTTCTCTCTGCTGCGCCTCCTTGGCTTCTTCTTCTTCTCCTTCCTTCTTCAGCAGCTGCCTCCTTCTTCTTCCCTACGGCTAAGTCCTTCACTTTGGCCTCCTCCTTCAGCCGTGCCTTCTTCTTCTTCTTCTTCTCTGCTGTGCCTCTTTCTTAACTCCTTTCCTGCACAACATCATGCAACAAAACCTACCCCCTACCCTCCTTGCGTCTCTCTCTATTTCTCTCTTCGCTCTCTCAGAGCCAGCCGGGTAAACAGGTCGGGTTACGCACGCCCGGGTCCAGGCGCACCGGAGTGGGTGGTGCGTGAGGAGTGCAGGGTAAACGAGTCAGCTAGGTCTGCGTAGGGGTGACCGCGGAAGAGGCAGGTGGAATGGGCGAGGGACCTCAGCACGTGTTACTTGAGGCGCTAAGAAAGAAACACAAAATCAATAAGAAGCACGCACCTACGCCAAGCATTTTCGAGGTGGGACTAAAGTCCCACCCGCTTCTTCACGCGTCTACAGGGAGGAGTCTCGTCCAATTGAGGCAGCTGTAGTCACTGATGCCTCTGCTTGCCAGGTGCAAATGACTCGTAGAGGGATTCTGCGCACTTGCAACGCCTCTGCCTGGAGTGGGATGACCTGGAGCTTGTGAGCAAGCTCCTTCACGCCTTCGCTAATGGCGGCAGAGGGGTCAAACCTGAAATGCACGAATATGGCCTCGTGGCCCTGTCAAATGCCTTGGGAAGCTTCGCCATGTCACAGCGAAGGTGAAATAGTGGTTGGCTAGCCGCAGGATGGCCTAGGCGTGCGTGCCTAGGTCGCTCTGTGGCCATGAAGGTGGGTTAGGTCGGTGGGTGCTTGCGAAGGGTATGGTGGTCAGTGGAGAGGCGTATGAGGTGGGTTAGGTCAGTGGGTGATGGCGGAGGTGATGAGGGGTCTGGCGAGGCATGTGGAGGTGTGGAGTGGTGGATGCGCCTCGCCGGTGGTCTGCCGGTGGTGGAGAAGGTGGTGGAGGTCTGTGGTGTCGAGGAGGTAAAAATAGCAATAAAGATAGGGGAAATGAAGAGGGGAGAAAGAGGAAGAGTTCTAACCTACTTAGTGGACGAAAGGGGGGCAGGAGATGGATGGCTCGTTCCTACCATCGCTGGAGACGAAGGCCCTGAGATGGAGAGGACAGCGACGAGGAGGAGGTCGGAGAAGCTCGCGCAGGTACAACTCGATGCGGAGGAGCGAGGCGGAGATGACACTGCCACAGGTATGGTGGCAGAGTGATGAGAGGAGGGAGGAGATGTCGCCGGAGCTTGCGGGCTATTGTCCGGAGGTGAGGGAGGACGATTTTAGGGGGTTTCTCAAGCCAAATCAAGCTTACCCCCTTCGGCCGGACCTGCTGCTTCTTATATAGGCACGGGCAGAGGGTCAGATGCATGGTGGTGAGCAAAAGTCCTCACCGGAGGTATGGCTGGAAATGATACCCATACTTATCGAGCATTCGCACGAGAGGTATGGGGCGATTCAGGACATGGGGAGCTGCTCAGGTGGTAGGGGGTTTCGCAGAGGACTCTCCTTTCAAACTTGAGAGCATCTCCCTGGGAAGCGAGGAGAAATCCTCTTTGAAACCTCGCTGGAAGGTATGGGTTTCCTGCTGCAATGGCAGAGGGATCGGAATGCAGAAAGTGAGGAGAAAATTGAGGGGGTTTTTGCAAGGGTTTTCAAAAGTTAGGGGCCAGAATGTAATTGGGTGGACCATTTTGCAAAGTAGGTCAAGATGACCTTTCCCTTAGGTCAAAATTTTGGTAAAAACCTAATTTAAACCTAAGGAATCCATTGGTGAAGTTGGATTTTAGGTTTGACCACGTTTGACTGGATATTTTGCATAAAAACCCAAATTAGGTCAAATATTGAGCTTGGACCCCAATCTAGGTCAAAACAGGTTCCAAAGGTCAAATTGAAGGTTCTAAACCCTAGGGGATTTTCTTCCATGAATTTTAAAGTGTTTAGTTGATTTTTATCCTGACTGGAATCTTGTGAAATTAAGTGGGTTTGTTTTAGGGTTACAGAATATTATTTAATTCTTAAATTTCACAGTAACCCTTTTCTGACTAAACCATCCCACTTTTTCTCTTATTGAGTCCAATTGACCTATGTCTAGACCTTGAGAAATCCCGTTGATCTACTACAATGGTAAAATTGCAGTTTTTCCCTTTGTTTCATATATTCTTTTCAGATCAGTAATCTCTTAAGTTAGGCCTTCCTTTAGGTTATGCAGGAGCTTTTGTTCACTTTTTTAGGTCGAAAAGAGCTAATTAGGGCTCATGATGAGGTTCTCATCATACCCCCATGCCTAGCTTTTGCTAGTCCCTTAGCAAAATTTCAAGGTTTTAACTTCTGATCTAGACCATGAATTTTTTTCACTAGTTATGATAAGTGCTTTTTCTTCTTTTTCTTCTGTGATTAGATCAGAATGCCGACAATAGGCCTAGAGGTACTCTAGTACCAACCAAGATCCAGACCTATCTAGCTTTAGCCTCGATCCTCTGCGAAGGTTTTTAAGGCCCGCAGGAACTATCCTAAGGTTTATTGGACTCCGTGGTTAAAGCACCCATGCTTTAGACATATTTTAGCCTTGGTTCAATTTGCAATGCATTTTTGTAAGAGAGAGAGATAGAGGATTTATTTGTTTGGAGAGTTTTCTCTCTCTTTTCTTTTTATTTCTAGCTTCGGATTGGCTTCTCAACACGATCTGTATCGGATTCCTCGTCCCTATCATCAATCCTCAAAGGTCCTTGGCAATCGATGCTTCATGATAGCACTGCCCATGATAACCCCCAGAATCCTGATTTTTTAGATTTCAAGATAATCCAGCCCATGGCATTCTGTGGCCGAATCCAGACCCTGGCAATCGACATTTCGAGATAATGTAGCCCATGGTATCTGAACCAGCAAAGTGCTTACATGCCCCCAGTAGGATATGTAAATATCCTAAGAGACAAGCACCGAGGAGATGATATGTTACGCATCTTCGAGGGGAATTTCCCACCTCTTCGCACCGAGAACTCGTCCAAATCAACTTGTGTTGATCGGTCGCTCCTAATCTAGGTAACATTTTCAGAACATTAAAACACTTTTGCGTGATTTTGATAGTTATGCGTATTGAACCAGACTGCGTGTGGATTGGGGTGCTTAGGTTACCGAGTCCCGCAAACCGAAGGTCAGTTAACGAGGCCAAATACTCCCTAAGCCTTAGACTTAATCCTTAAGCTTTCCATTTTCCACAACCTCTTGAGGATTATCCAGATCTTAGCGGGTACTAAGAGTCTAGCCAAAAAGGTCTAAGGTCAGTGTTCCTACTAATCTCTTTTCGTGTCTCCTTATCACTTTTTCTCATTTTTCTCTTAATGTGGTCTAGAACTTTGGTTAATCCCTTAATTTCTTACTAATGACTATCTCTTTCTTCTACATTTTGTGCTCCTTTTTGTCATTTTGCTTCTTTTCCTCCTGTTTTCGTATAGCCCAAAAATTTTCCCTCAGTTTTTTTTTTTTTTTAGATATGTGATTTTTTTGTTGAAACCTTTTCTTGATTATGAGTTTTCATACATTTTGCACTTTCATACCCCCATGCCTATGATTTGCAATGTCCCCATTGTAAATTTGGTGGGTTCGAATTCAGTTTAGTTCATTCATTAGGACAGGTGTTTGGTGAGTGGACAGGTCGAGGTGACTGTTGCGGATGATTTCTAGACTCGGGTATGGGTACCTGAGGTGGAGTCGGCTGTCCTAATGGGTGAACCCTAAAGTGCAATATGAATTCAACATAGAAATGTTAGGAAAGGTTTTGAGTTTTTCAAAGAATGACGGGTTACCTCCCATTAAGCACTGAGTTTTATGCCATCGGCTGGGCGTAATGGGCTCAGGGAGAATGGAGGATAAAGGATGTCTCAGCCAAATCTGTATTGGTCATGTCAATGAACGGTTTGAGTCTCTAACCGTTCACGACAAAGGGTTCGGAATCGTGGCTGAGTGAACTGATCTCAATGGATCCATTTCCAAAGATTCATCAGACTAAGTAAGGTCCGATCCACTTAGATCGCAGCTTTCCTGGGAACAGTTTGAGTCGGGCATCAAAGAGTAGGACCTTTTGACCAGGATGAAAGATCTTTCTAGATATGTGCTTGTCGTGAAAGGCTTTAACCCGCTCTTTGTAGATTTGTGAGTTTTCATACGCGTTGTGGCATAATTCATCAATCTTGCTCATCTAAAGCTTTCTATGGGTTCCAGCCTTGGAAAGATCTAAGTTGCAGTTTCGTACTGCCTAATAGGCTTTATGCTCCAATTTGACGGGGAGGTGACACTCCTTCCCATACACTAGTATGAAAGGAGACATGCCTAATTGGGTCTTGTGGGTGGTCCTATAGGCCCACAAAGCTTCCGAAAGTCGGGATGGCAAATCCTTCCTGTCAGGTCGAACAGTACCCTGGAGGATTTTCTTGATCTCCCGGTTTGATAGCTCAGCTAGACCATTAGTTTGGGGGTGGCAAGGAGTAGAGATTCGATGCGACACCCCATATTTGGTCATCAGTGACCTAAACTGAGCATTTGTGAAATGGGTCCCTCCATCAGAAATGATCGCACGTGGAATCTCGAACCGTGAGAAGATGTTTTGGTGAATAAACTTGATAACAACTTTGTGATCATTGGTTCGGGTTGGAATGGCTTCGATCCATTTGGACACATAGTCAATAATGAGTAAAATGTATTTGAAGCCGTCCGAGATAGGGAAGGGTCCCATAAAATCAATCCCCCATATGTCGAAAATCTCGCATACCAGGATCGGCTGTAATGACATCATGTCTCGATGGCTCATGTTGCCTAAGGTCTGGCAATGGTTACATGCCTTACAGTGATTGTATGCATCCTTAAAAATTGTGGGCCAGTAAAAGCTACACTGGAGGACTTTTGATGCGGTTTTGTGTCCTGAAAAATGTCCACTGCATGCCTAGTCATGGCAGAAAGAGAGTATGTCATTGATTTCCGCTTTCGTGACACACCGTCGGATAATTTGATCAACACCAATGCGGAATAAATATAGGTCTTCCCAAATGTAATACTTGGCATCGGAATGCAATTTGTCCTTCTTGGCCTTCAGCCAATCAGACGGGATTTGATGTGATGCCAAGTAGTTTACTATGTCAACAAACCAAGGAAGCCCTGTATCAATAGTCAGGAGGTGCTCATCAGGAAAATATTCCGTGATGGGTCCGGAAGGGTCAATGATCTCAGAAGAAAGGCAGGACAAGTGATCAACTACCATGTTCTGTCTTCCCACTTTGTCACGAATCTCGAGGTCAAATTCTTGCAACAGCAAGATCCATCGGATTAATTGAGGTTTCGTGTCCTTCTTTGCAAGGAGATGCCTCACAGTTGTGTGATCCGAGTAAATAATAACATGGGAACCCAGGAGGTAAGATCTGAATTTTTCTAGGGAAAATACTACGACTAGCAGCTCTTTCTCAGTAACAGTGTAGTTATGCTGAGCCTCGTCAAGTGTTTTGCTAGCATAGTAAATGACCACAGGTTTCCCGTCAATTTTCTGCCCCAAAACTACTCCTACAGCGAAGTCAAATGCATCGCACATGATCTCAAATGGTTGAGACCAATTAGGGAACTGTAGGATCGAGGCTTGGGTAACTCGGTCACGTAGGATCTCAAACGCTTGAGTGCATTCCTTGGAGATATTGAAAGGTACATCCTTGGAGAGAAGAGTGGTCAGGGGCCGTGCGATTTTCGAAAAATCATGGATAAATTGACAGTAAAAATCGATGTGCCCCAGAAAAGATCGGATGTCCTTGATCGAGCTACGCATAGGGAGTTTGGAAATCAGGTTAACCTTGGCTCGATCGACTTGGATGCCTTTCTTCGAAATCAGATGTCCCAGGATGATTCACTTAGGCACCATGAAATGGCTCTTTTCCCAGGAAAGAACCATATTCACGTCAATGCATCGCCTGAGTATTTGAACCAAGTGCTGGAGGCAATCGTCAAATGATGCTCCAAATACTGAAAAGTCATCCATGAAGACTTCCAGATAATCACCTACCATATCTGAGAATATGGTAAGCATGCACCGCTGAAAAGTCGCGGGTGCATTGCAGAGACCGAAAGGCATTCTTCGGAACGCATATGTTCCGAAGGGGCAAGTGAATGTGGTCTTTTCATGGTTCTCTGGATGAATTGCCACTTGGTTATAACCGGAGTACCCGTCAAGAAAGCAGAAGAACCTATTTCCCGCTAGTTTTTCGAGGAATCTGATCAATAAATGGTAGTGGGAAATGATCATTCTTCATGGAGGAATTGAGTCTTCTATAATCTATGCAGACTCTCCACGAGTTGGCTATACGGTTCGGTATGACCTCTCCGGTTTCAGTCGTGATGGTGGTGAGCCCTGCCTTCTTAGGCACAACCTAGGTTGGACTCACCCATCGACTGTCGGAGATCGGGTAGATGATCCCTGCATCTAACCACTTAATGATCTCCTTTTTCACGACCTCCTGCAGATTAGGGTTCAAACGTCTCTGCATCTCTCGTGAAGGTCGTGCACCCTCTTCGGAGTAGATATGGTGTGTACAATAAGAGGGGCTGATACCAGTCAAATCATCGAGAGCCCATCCAATGGCTCTACGATGTTGTTGGAGAATGGTAATCAGATGGGATTCCTGGCTAGGTGTGAGTTTGGAGTTTATAATTACAGGAAATGTTTGATTGGAACCCAAAAAGACGTATTTCACATGATCAGGAAGGGGCTTGAGTTCCAGAACAGGATTATCAACAACAGCAGGTGGTTTGGGGTGTGTGTTGGGAACAAGGGTAGGAGTTATGGGTGTATCTAGATCAGGTTCAGACTCCTCTAATTGCGGGTTTTGATCTTCTTATGGTTGATCGGGGATAATCAGGTTGTCCTCAATATGTGGTTCATCAACCACGGCTTTGATATCACATATTTGTTCTATAACACCGCAATTAATCCCTTGTTGGGCCTTAAAGATGTCAATCTTTAGAGTTTGGTTCCCAAATTTCAATTCTATTTGGCCCTCCTCACAACTTATGTTGGCCCTAGCAGTGGCCAGAAAAGGTCTCCCTAGTATGATCGGTGTATCCCTTGGGTTCTCAATTGCATCCATATCTAGAACTATAAAATCCACTGGAAAGTAAAAATTCCGTACCCTAACAATGACATCCTCAAGTATTCCTTTAGGTGACTTGATGGATCGATCGGCTAACTGCAGTGTCACCTCTGTTGGTTTAAGCTTAGACTCTTCAAGGTGGTTAAGCAGGGATGTGGGTATTAGGTTTATGGAGGCACCTAGTTCTAGTAAGGCTCTGTCGAATTGGGTTTCACCAATTTTACTTGAAATCAGGGGAGTGCTTGGGTCTTTAGCCTTAGGTGAGAGTTCACTCAAGATTATAGAGCTGGCTTGCTCTGACAGTATGATCGGACTCCCACTTTTGGTTCGCGGCTTATGCTTGGGTGTACATATGTCTTTCAAGAATCGTGTGTAAGTCGGTACGTGGCGGATTGCATCCATCAAAGGGATGTTTATCTGGACCTGTTCAAAGAGCTTGACTAGATCCTCCTTAGGAGCCACGGGTTTGGTTATCCTTTTTCCCTTGATCAAGGCCTCAAGAAATGGAACCTTGGTTGGTTCCTCTAGAATAGGTCCAGGTTCTTGATTTGGGATAGGGACATCCTGGATAACTATCCTAGGGCTTGGATCACTACTAGGCTTGGAGTGGTTTGGATAAGGTAGGTCTTGGGTTACTTTACCACTACGGGTTGTTATGGAGTTTAATCCTGCCTGGTTCTGGTTTAGGGTTGGTAAAATGGGTGGCTGCTGTTGAAATCACGTGTAAGATGTCGAAGCTTCCATCCCGTCAGGTGATGGAATAGAAGGGGCTTGATAAATCATATGTGCGTGGCCTGGATTCATAATGCATCTCTGGGTCGGCACGTTATTTAGGTTCGACAGAGGTTGCGAAGGAAGAGTGCCCGGTTGGCGGGACTTCGCCATCTGGGCGAGTTGGTTGCGAACCTCTGTGATCTCGTCCTTGTGTTGTTTTTGTATTGCCGCATTCATTTTCTGAATGTCAGCCAGTGTTTGAAGGATAAGAGTCATTTGGTCTTGGTTTGGCCCAGATTGATAGGTGGGGTTGGGCCAAGGTTGAGGCGGCTGATATGGACGAGGAGCTTGTGGATGGGGTTGATAAGGTAGTCTTTGATTATGAGAATTTCCCGCCCACTGGAAATTGGGATGATTTCTCCATCCAGGGTTGTAGGTGTTGGAAAATGGGTCATTCTAGATGGCGTTGAGGTCCTCGCAGGTTTGAGGAGCCTCAGGAAAGTCAGAGTATGGGGGTTCAGAGTTCCCTCAACTAGAATAGAGCGAATCGGAGGTCCCTCTGGTCCTGGAGTCAGATGGGGGTGGATATGGGTCCATCCCCTGAGAAGATCGGTGATAGATGTTTTGCACAGTTTCCCTCGCGAGAGGTGGCTGTGTGAAAGAGTTCTGCGCAAAGGTGGATCGCTGCAAATGCTGGGTCAGCTCGTCCACCTTCT
Organism: Thalassia testudinum; assembly: GCA_037157565.1. Lineage (NCBI taxonomy): Eukaryota > Viridiplantae > Streptophyta > Magnoliopsida > Alismatales > Hydrocharitaceae > Thalassia > Thalassia testudinum. Next base: position 29,931,861 of record JAZHRO010000030.1, on the reverse strand, counting down.
TCTCTATGATAGAGACCATGTCCAACCGACTGGCCATCAGCTCCAAGTTGACGGATGCAGATAGGCCCTGCATCTCATGTGCTCCCCTAAGATTCATCGATGCGTGGGCATTCGTCCGATCGAATAAGCCCATGGAGTCATTATTGATGGAGTTCTCGCACATATTCTCAAGAATCTCTCACATCGTGTCCTCATGCTGACCCATGATGTTTCCTCCGCAGGTTGCAATAATGAATAATCGAATGTCTTCACGGAGTCCCTGATAAAAAGACTGGACTTGTTCCCATTTAGGAACTCCGTGATGGGGGCACTTTTGCATGAGATCCAAGAATCGGTCCCATGCCTCATGAAGAGGTTCTCCCATTTGTTGGGTGAAATGAGTGATTTGGTGGCGCAAGGCATTTGTCCGACCAACGGGAAAGAACTTCTTCAAAAACTCAGAGTGAAGTTCATCCCATGTGTTGATCGGACGAGTCTGAGTTTGATACCAATGAGCAGCCTTCTCCATAAGGGAGAAAGAAAACATCTTCATGAGTACAATATCATGGTTTTGTGCGTTTGACCCAAAGGTCTAGGCCAAATGCTTGAGCTGTTTAATGTGCTGGAATGGATCCTCGGAGTTAAGCTCATAGAATTTTGGTATGGCATGAATCATAATGGGCTTGTGTTTGGAATCAGGACCTCCAGCCGGGACTCGAACTTGAGGCTCGATTGCCACTGCAGCGGGATTATAGTGATCTCGCATCATGGGACGCTACGGTGGGTTCATAAAGTTTTGGAAGAGATCATTTAGGTGCTGAAGCTGGTGCTCAAGGTTGTTTTCTTCTTCAATAGGTTGTGCCATGAAGGAAGAAGGAGAACTTGGTTCTGAATCAGAGGAAAGATCTATGTGGTGGGGTTGCTGCACAAACAAGGGTACCAAGGCTTGGCCTTGGGGAGAGTGGATTTCTAAAGGAGGTCTTAAGGACCTCCTACCAAACATGCATCGAAGGATTTGATGAGATCAGAATGTGTTGGACCCAATCGAGACACCCAAAATATGTTGGGTGACTATAGAGGTTCGGGACGGATGATACCCCTTAGTCAGAAAAGTCGTCCACCTGAGAAATACCTGGGCATCCAGAGAGGGAGAGTCCCGCGAAGACCCCTACACGGTAGAGCATCCTCACGGGTTACAGGATTTCCCCCACCCGACCTCTCTTGTCACTGAGATTCCAGGTAGACCAGAATGGGACCTTGGCCTCTTAAGTCTACCTTTTTTACTTAAGATCAAGGTGCTTAGGGTTCCACTTGAACTTTAGGTCTTTTAAGTGTAAAGTGACCTAATTTTAAGGTTGGTTGACCTAAAGGATCAACTTCACCTCTTTGTTCCTTTGAGAGCTTTTAGGTCCTTACTTTTAGGGTTCAAATGGATTAAGAGCCTGATTTGCTTAGAGTTTCTCTTGGATAGATCTTTTCAAACAAGGCTTAGGCACACCTCTTTTTGAAATTTTTTGATTCTTTGCTTAGAAGAAGATGTGTCTCTAAAACCCTAGCTTGTAATCCTTAAGTTGGCTCTATTTGGTCTAAGTTAGTTGCCTCAAAAATTGGTATCTAGGGCTCAATCAAGAAGGTTTTAGCCCTAGTTACCTTAAGTGGATGTGCAATTAAAAATGTGTTGAAAGTAAAAATCAGGCTACTTTTGTGAATTACTAAATATGGAAACAGGTAGCCTTAGATTGATTTTTCTTTATTTTCCTTTTTAGATTTTGTGGGGATTAAGAGAGAGGGCTAATGAAAGTTTATCTGTTCCTTGGTGTGGTTGTTGTGCGGCTGCTTTTCTTTCCTTGGCTTTCCTGTGCCAAACACAACAAAAGAGAGAAATTAAGTTAGTATTGAATTAGAAGTTGTGATTAATGCTTCTAAAATGGCCGTTGCTCCCCGGCAACAGCGCCAAAAAATGTTGCCGTTTACGCGACGAGATCGTGTTTTAAAAGGACATTCGTTGTAGTGTAGTTTGAAATCGTCGTATAAACAAATAATAATTTTATTACTCGAAAGTCAAACTATCCGAGGTCGAACTCAGGGAGCAAATTGGTATTTTAGAAACAGAAATCACAATTCTCAAAATATGATATTTAACAATAATATAAATGAGAGTCCATGTATAAGAAAGCTAAAAAGAGAATAGAAATGGAAGAGGAAATTGAATATTCTCTTGATGGCTTCTTCTTTCTTCTCTTTCTTCCTTTTCCTTCTCTTCTTGGACGCACCTTTTCCTTCTTTCTTTCTCTGATTTTCCTTGTGAATCAGACGTCTGATTTTGTAAATGAGACGCCTTATCTAGTGATTGCTACAGTGCTTACTCTTTCTTCTTCTTCTTCCTTCTTTCTCTTCTTCTGCTCTTCTATCTTCCCTGTTCTCCCTTCTTTCCTTCTGTCTTCTTCTTCTGTGGCTCCTTCTTCTTCTTCCTTGGCTTCTGCAATCTTCTCCTTCTTCTCTTCCTCTGCCAAGTCCCTACTTCTCTCTTTCTTCTGTCTTCAGCTGCTCCTCTTTCTTCTTCTTCTCTATGCTGCGCCTCCTTGGTTTCTTCTTCTTCTCCTTCCTTCTTTAGCAGCTGCCGCCTTCTTCCCTACAGCTAAGTCCTTCTTCACTTTGGCCTCCTCCTTCAGCCGTGCCTTCTTCTTCTTCTTCTCTGCTGCACCTCTTTCTTAACTCTTTTCCTGCACAACACCATGCAATAAAACCTACCCCCTACCCTCCCCACGTCTCTCTCTCTCTCTATTTCTCTCTTCGCTCTCTTAGAGCCAGCCGGGTAAACGGGTTGGGTTACGCGCGCCCGGGTCCAGGTGCACTGGCGTGGGTGGTGCGTGAGGAGTGTAGGGTAAATGGGTCAGCCAGGTCAGCGTAGGGGTGACAGCAGACGAGACGGGTGGAATGGACGAGGGAGCTTACCCCGTGTTACTTGAGGCACTAAGAAAGAAACACAAAATCAATAAAAAGCACGCACCTGTGCCAAGCTTTTCCGAGATGGGACTAAAGTCCCACCCGCTTCTTCGTGTGCCCACAGGGAGGAGTCTTGTCCAATTGAGGTAGCTACAGTCGCTAATGCCTCTGCTTGCCAGGTGCGAACGACTCATAGAGGGATTCCACGCACCTGCAATGCCTCTACCTGGAGTGGGATGACCTGGAGCTCACAAGCATGCTCCTTCGCGCCTTCGCTAATGGCGACGGAGGGGTCAAACCTAAAATGCACGAATATGGCCTCACAGCCCTGTCAAATGCCTTGGGAAGCTTCGTCGTGTCACGGCGAAGGTGAAACGGTAGTTGGCTGGCCGCGGGATGGCCTAGGCGTGCGTAACTAGGTCGCTCTGTGGCCGTGAAGGTGGGTTAGGTCTGTGGGTGCTTGCGAAGGGTATGGTGCCAGTGGAGAGGTGGATGGCGATTAGTGGGTGATGGCAGAGGTGATGAGGGGTCTGGCGAGACGTGTGGAGGTGTGGAGCGGTGGATGCACCTCCCCAGTGGTCTACCGGAGGTGGAAAAGGTGGTGGTGGTCTGTGGCATTGAGGAGGTAAAAATAGCAATAAAGATAGGGGAAATAAAGAAGGGAGAGAGAGGAAAAGTTCTAACCTACTTAGCGGACGAAAGGGGGCAAGAGGCGGATGGCTCGTTCCAACCGTCACCGGAGATGAAGGCCCTGAGATGGAGAGGACGGTGACGAGGAGGTCAGAGAAGCTCACGCGGGTACAACGCGATGCGGAGGAGCGAGGCAGAGATGACACTGCCACTGGTATGGTGGTAGAGTGATGAGAGGAGGGAGGAGATGTCGCTGGAGCTTGCGGGCTGTTGGCTGGAGGTGAGGAAGGACGATTTTAGGGGTTTTCTCAGGCCAAATCAAGCTTACCCCTTTCGGCCGGACCTGGTGCTTCTTATATAGGCACGGGTAGAGGGTCAGATGCATGGTGGCGAGCAAAAATCCTCGCCAGAGGTATGGCTGGAAATGCCTATTGAGCGTTCGCACGAGAGGTATGGGGCAATTCAGGGCATGCGGAGTTGCTCAGGCGGTATGGGGTTTCGCAGAGGACTCCCCTTTCAAATCTGAGAGCAGCTCCCTGGGTGAAGCGAGGAGAAATCCTCCTCGAAACCTCGCGGAGGTATGGGTCGCCTGCTGTAATGGCAGAGGGACCGGAATGCAGAAAGTGACGAGAAAATTGAGGGGGTTTTCGCAAGGGTTTTCAAAAGTTAGGGGTCAGAATGTAATTAGGTGGACCATTTTGCAAAATAGGTCAAGATGACCTTTCCCTTAGGTCCAAATTTTGGTACAAACCTAATTTGGACCGAAGGAATCCATTGGTGAAGTTGGATTTTAGGTTTGGCCATGTTTGACTGGACATTTTGCATAAAAACCTTAATTAGGTCAAGTATTGAGCTTGGACCCCAATCTTGGTCAAAACAGGTTCCAAAGGCCAAATTGAAGGTTCTAAACCCTAGGGGATATTTTTCCACGAATTTTAGAGGGTTTAGTTGATTTTTATCCTGACTGGAACCTTGTGAAATTAAGTGGGTTTGTTTTAGGGTTACAAAATGTATTTAATTCTTAAATTTTACAATAACCCTTTTTTTATTGAACCATCCCACTTTTTCTCTTATTGAGTTCAATTGACCTATGTCTAGACCCTGAGAAATCCCGTTGATGTACTGCAATGGTAAAATTGCAATTTTACCTTTTGTTTCATGTATTCTTTTCAGATCAGTAATCTCTTGAGTTAGGCCTTTCTTTAGGTTATGCAGGAGCTTTTGTTCACTTTTTTAGGTCGAAAAGAGCTAGTTAGGGCTCATGATGAGGTTCTCATCAAGAGTGGTGTAGCGAAGGTCATGAGGTGGTTGGCGAGGTGTTTGGTGGTCTGTGGTGGTGGAGTGGGCTCACCGGAGCCTGACCAATCGTGGAGAAGAAAGGAGAGAGAAAAAGGGAGCTTAAGGACTTAGAATTGCCGATGAAGGAGGTAGGGTGGCATCGGCTGTGGTTGGTCGGCGCCATGGACAAAGGGTTTTCTGACGAGGGAGATGGCGAGGATGAAGGGGCTAGGGCACCTCTGAGTTGGCCATCGAGAGGCAGAGGAAGTCGGCGGGGGGGGGGAGGAGACGCTCCAAATTTGACCGTTGGGAGGCCATAGGTCGACAGAGGGAGATTCTTGCCATAGCTAGGTCGGAGGAGGTCGAAGGTAGGGTTAGGAAAAGTTTTTTGGCCTCAAAACTAGCTGAAAATTACGCAAGGCCTCAGAGGTGCTTATATAGGGCTTAAGAGGAGGTTCCAAGCTTGGAGACCTTAGAGCTTATGTAAACGAATGATACCCATGCCTTCTAAAGGTTCGCATGAGCTTTTGGGAAGGAGTTGGGATACCTGGATGGGCTCATTTGGAAGGAAATTTCCCAAGGAATTTGTGTTTCAAATATGGGATTGATTGATTGCGAATCGAGCGAGAAATCCTCGATTGAAACGCGACGGTGAAGGTTTAACCTTCCAAAAATGGCGTGGGGACATGCTTGTGAAGAAGACAAAGTTGGGGCACTATTTGTAGGAGAATTCAAAAGTCAAGGGTCAGAATGAGATAGAAAGAGTCTGACTGGACTAAAATGCAGACTTGGTCAAGATGATCTTAGATTGAGCCCAAATTTTGGTACAAGCCTAATTTGAACCCAAGGAATCCAATGGTGAAGTTAGATTTAGGTTTTGACTAAGTTTGCCTAGGTAATTTATGCAAACACCCAAATTAGGGCAAATGTCTTTCTGAGACTCTGTTTTGGGCCAAGATGGGTTCTGATGGTCAAATTGAAGGTTCCAAACCCTAGAGAATATTTTTCTATGAATTTTAGAGGGTTTAGGTGAATTTTATCTTGACCAAAACCTCAGTTAATTAAGCAGGTCTATTTTTAGGGTTTCAAAAGTTATTTAATTCTCAAAACACGGGCAAACCCTTTTCTGTCTGTTCTAACCCACTTATTAGCCTTTTAGGACCATTTGACCCTTAATTGCCCCCTAGGACAACCCGTGATTGTACTGCATTCATGCTATGATGGTAGAATTGTAGTTTTAACCCTATTTTCTTGTCTTTCCCTCAGAATGAATTTACAGTGAAATATGGCTCTCTGGCAGTTATGTAGGAGCATTTACTAACTTAATTAGATCAAAATGAGCTAGTTATGGCTCATGATGGTGTTCCCATCAAATACATCCAGATTTAAGCTCAATTTTGGGCCCAATTCGACCCTACTACAGTGCACTGGTCCCCGACCCACACTGTATCCAAATGCTTATTCAAATGCCAATTCATACTTAAGGGAAGTAATGGGTATGGTAATTTGTGCCCGACGCTATGACGATTGGAGAGAAGAGAACACAAAACACTTTTATACCACTTTACCACTTCTTACACCCATGATGTGGGACAATTGGGAGAACTTAATTGAGCGCTACTGCCATCGCGCACGTATGTGAAAATCGAGATTTTGGCCCTCTATTTGAGGGTCTAAATTAAGTCCAAGTTCTAATTGATATATGTTTTTGGAAATCCCTTATATAAGGCTATATAATTATCTAATTAATTTATATAAATAAATAATTTATATATATAATAAAATTAGTTAAAGTTTACTGTTTGTACACGTTAAATTGATGTTAATTTGTTAATTAAAGTATAACTTAGTTAATTAATTATCAAATCAAATTAATACAAAGTTAATATACATAATAAATTATTTATTAAATATTTTTATTATATTTTAGAAGCTTTACTTTAATTTTTTTATAATTAAATATTGGTTTAAGATGGTTTTTCATATAAATAATCTATAAATACTATAATATAGTATAAATACGGTTTAAATAAGTTGAAAGTACTTAATATAATGTAATGCAAATATACAATATAAATTATCTCAATATCAACATAAATTACTAATTTATTTTATTTTAACTTAATAAATTACCTAATTAACTTAATAACTTAATTATTTACTGTAAATATATACTTAAATTAAATTATAGGTATTATATAATACACAATATATATATATATACAGTATTAGGTATAAATATGTACAATTAAATAGATTTACATAATTACTTAGTTATTATGCATTTAAGTTATATAAATTAATATAACATAATACAATAAGATTATATATACGTTAAATTATTCTAAATACTTAATTTAATACATAGAATACATATATAAGTTATTTATAGATCTTCTGTACACATTGTATACTATATACATATAGCTTATGTTTAGTTTATATATACAAGTATATACATAATATACATGGTATTTATGGGTATTTTTGGGGTTTTTATTATTTTTATGGGTTTTATATACATAGTAGAGATAAGGGATGACAGAGAAAGAAAGAGATGAGAGAGAAGGAATTGTTTTGGGTTGTTTTTTAGCTTAGTTTTTTTATTAAGTTTCAAGATATACTGAACAGTCGGTTGGTATATTCTACCAAGGCGGGGGTTCAGATTATCTTAAAACTTTGCATACACTTAAAAATAAACTAATCCTACTCAAGCCACATTTTTTTTTTTTTGAGATTTCTTTATAATCTTTATTATGTTACAAATTCATACATTCTAAACCTTAAAGAGTATTTTGAAGTGAAATCTAAGGCTTCACAATGGGATCTAAGTGCTAAACATGCTCGATATATCATTTAAAACCTTCAACACATCACATGAAATCAGATATTGTAATTAAACATGATTTTCAAATCTATTTCATTCCATTTTTACTTTTGGACAGTTTACACATTCAGAAATAGTTGACAAAAGAATTGAAATAAGATTACAAGCAATTCAAATTGAATTAAAATCCACTTTCAGTACATGAATGCTTGTACAAATAGTCCTAATACTAAACACAAGTTAGCTTCATAAATACTTTAAATCCTAGCTAAAATCAGCCATAACAGTAGCTGTAGCAGCTGCTGCTGAAACAAATCAGTACTGCTGAAATTCAGTAGTTACAACTACTGATGCTGTCCAAATTAGCAGTTCAAGTGCTGCTACAAAAGATCCAGGCATCTTTTTCAGTAATCAAACTTCTTAAAAGAATGCTGCAACTACTACTGCAGCCCTAGGTGTTGCTATGCTGCTACATAAGTCATCCAACTGCTACAGTTGCTATGCTACTACATGCTCAAAACCATCTCACATCATCTCATCACTCAAAAACAGGGTGAAATCCTTTGAATGTAGCTGCCTTGCAGCACTTTGATTTACTTAATTTGGGAGATCTGATTCACAACTACACATTTTCTTGATCCATAGAAAAAATCTGATTAAAATCTCATGTGAAATCAAATGCTCGTGAAATCCAAATCTCATTTTAAATCCGAAGTAGTTGATAGAAATCTCATAGAAAATCACCTCCAATTCATTCAAACTTCTTGAAAACCAAAATCCACCTCCCAAGAATATTAAATCCCTGATCTGACCTCTATTTTACACCATAGACAGTGTAAGATGTAGACTCATCTCAAGATTTAATACAAGGAAACTCAATCACCCATGTCTTTTCAAATCACATACAAACAATAAATCTCAATAGAAATTAGAGTTCATAAAATTCACAATAATCTTGATCTAATACCCCTCTTATGTCATAAACAACATGAAGAAGAGAAATTAGATCGGATTATAGGTGCATTCACATTTCAATCTGAAATCTTGATTAATGTCAAATCAAAACAAATCAGAAACAATCATCAGTTCATCTCGGTAAAAACCAGATTAGGGGTCCTTGTTCATCCTCAAATCAGTTTAACTGATTATCCATGGTCAAACTATCCAAAATAAAGTTCAAATTGGGTTCATGCTCACCCACACATTCAAAACCAAATCCAAAACCTTGGACTCATTACATGACACCCAATTAAGCAATTAAAAACCTCAAACAGCTCAGTTGAAACCGATAAAAATCAAATGATCTCCAAATCATACAGTTAGGCGTTAAAAGATATTTGAAAAAAATCAAGCAATTCGAGACGATAAAACCAGATTGGAGGGTCTTCGTGAATTTTTGGAGTGAGCAAGAGACTTGTTACAACCCGGTTCCTGAATCCCTACAGGATACGAGATCGGACCGGCTCGACTGATCCCAAGACCGAGTCGTCCAACGAGAAAATAACCAAAAAGTAGGAAAGTAAACCACATTCACTATGCTAAGCAACTAACAGTAACAAAAGTACAACAGTAAGAAGTAAAACTATTACAGTACACACCACCACAACAGTAGAAAAATAACTAGGTATAAGAATATGAAGTACAGAATGTAAGAGTACAAACGTAAAGGTGCAAGAGTCTACGCACTACAACAGAAAGAAGTACAACAAAGAAGCTACAACTACTAGGCTCTACTGGACCCAGCACCGTCTGCAGCTATAGGCTCTGGCTGCTCAACACCTGGACCTGAAAAGGGGTTATGAGTACACAACATCAACGAACGCTGAGTAGAGTGGCAACCAACTAACTGAAGCAGTAAAAGTGGACAGGTAGCGGTTGTTTTTCAATTACTTTCTTTAACTAATTATTCTTTTTCACCACTTGGTTTATTTATCAGGTCTCTTTCTTGATCTCGAATGTTCCTCATGGGAACGATCTTGATTGCAGTCTTTTTCGAAGAGTAGAAGGCACACGTGGTGCTCTCCTGGCCAGGAGAGTCACCCGTGGTGAGCCTACACCCAGTCAACCACCCCAAGGTCACGGACAGATGTAACGGTGACTACGACATGCACGATAAGTGCACAGGTAGTTACCCCGCACTGGCACGTGGTCAGTCGTTTCCATTAGCGGGTGTGCCCAAAGCATAGCACAGAACCAGTATAGGACCTAGCCCTCTCAGTAACAGGGGTCTAGCCCTAGGTACCAAATAGGGGTCTCGCCCCTCCACAGTCCATGCACCCTCGCCTGACTACCTTGGTTTGCCCAGTGGGCCTAACAAGTCGGTGTAGGGCAGCTAGCTGAACCCCGGGCCCCGTGGGGTGGCTAGCTCTCTCCCTACACTAGTAGCTCTCCCCGGTACTATGTACACGAGGGCTAAGAAGTCGGTATAGAGTGGCCAATCATAACCTCGGGTCCCAACCCAAGGGTGGCTAGCTTCGCTCTGCACTAAACAGGGGAACAGTCGCTCTCCTTGGTACTCCGTACTCAAGGGCCAACTCACTTCCCCACTCACATTTCCAGATCCATTCCATCTATTTTTAGAAGCTCTACTCCTAATTCCCCGTAGGGTTCATGCTCATATTCCTCAGGCCATGCCATACCAGGTCTCATCATTTCTATTTCCATTCTCAGGTTACACACATGCAACTTGTATTTCTATCGTTCACATTTTCCATACATAGGTTATACACAGGTAGCTTGTATTTCCATCATTCACATTACCATTCTCAATTTATATACATGCAGCTCGTAGTATGTCATTTAACGTATACAACAGGAATTTACATGCAACAGGTTGCTAGCACAAGTACTTTACATTTCACAGGCAGCTGTTATCTATTTACAGGCGATTGTTATCATTTTATCTACTCATTCAAGACTGCAATTCAATCATCCATTACAGACATTTCAAATGTTTCTCATCCTAGGATTCATGCCATATCCTAGGTTCTAATCATTCATTCCACAAATGCATTTAGGTTATATTTAAATTAGGGGGAAGCCACTCTACCAGTAAACCCAGGAGTAGTGGGGGCTTGAACGGTAGGCTCACGTACCTCAGCAAGCTTGCACCTGCAACAGAACGAAGTCCTATCAAAAGGATCAATCACAAGAGAATATTCAGAACAGTATGGAAAGTCTTCTAACAAGTAGAGGAATTTATATGAAAGACATCGGTATCTTATTTGCGAAAAACGGACCTCAAACGGACCCTAAACGGGTCAAAAGTAGCATTTCTAACTCAAATCAGACGTCTGGAACAACTTCCAGATTCTTAAAAGTATCCAGTGTCATACCGCAAGCCCTACATCAATCCTCAGACATCCAGGAACTCTTCTGGACCGTCTGGACTTAGCTCCAGACGTCTGACCACCTCTCCGGATGTCTGGAAACGCTTCCCGTCGTCTGGTATGTCGCCCAGACGTCTGAAATGCGTGGGATGGCGTGTCCATGCCTTCCAAAAGTGAATCCTGCATGCAGACACCTGATCTTCTCAAAACGGGCATGCAACAAGGGGGTTGGTGGAGCGGCCTGCATGGCCGTATCCGCAAAGACAATGTACCTTCACGAAGCCTTCTCCTCAGACGTCTGGAACCACCTCCAGTCGTCTGCACCGTCATCTGTACGTCACTCCAGATGTCTGATTCTGGGAAAAACCCAGAACCAGAACCTGCTTCTGCCCTCTCGCGCCGTGCGTGGTCGTGCTGCGCCCTCTCGCCTGTAGCTCCGACTGCAACAGTGTCGAGGAGGACCTCCCCGACGCACTCCTCCGCCTCGAGTATGCATTGCTCCAGTCGTACGCTCACCGGTGAGCTCCCACGCGAGCTCGCAAGCTCACCTCCTTCTCTCCTTCTCTTGCCACTCCTCCTCTCCTTCTCATGCCACTCCTCTCTGCCACTCTCACTCGCTCTGGGAAGAAGAGAGGAAGGTGGCGGGTGGTTGAGAAGTGAGGAGAATGAACGTGGAGGGGTTTTATAAGGTGGGGTTAGGTTTCTGCTGGGGACGAAAGAGAGAGAAGAAGAGGGGGAGGAAAAACGAGGGTACTATCTGCGCGCAGCATGCGCGCAGACGCGAGCTCGTACTCAAAATTTTCGATTTCCAGACGTCTGACCAGACGTCTTAAAAGGCTCAAACAGCACGGGTCTTAACATCATAACAAACTTAAAGGAAGTTTCGTCCCCGAAAGCTAGCTAGGGTGTGGAAAAAGAACAGTAAATGCATAACAAACTTAAAGAGGATCGAAGTCGGTCCAAAAAGACGTACCCTTAAAAAGCTCTGGGTACCGCTCTCGCATCGCCGCCTCAGGCTCCTAGGTAGCCTCCTCGTACCTCTGGCTCCTCCACAAGACCTTCACCAGGGGTACCCGCTTCTGTCTCAAACTCTGGACTGCTCTGTCTAGTATCTGCACTGGTCACTCCGGGTAGGTCAGGTCGTCACCCACCTCGACACTCTTGTGGCTCAGAACGTGATTGGGATCGGCGACGTACTTCCTGAGGTTGGACATGTGGAACACGTCGTGCACACCAGAAAGTTGGGGAGGAAGGGAAAGCCTGTAAGCAATGGGTCCAACCCACTCCAGGACCTCAAAGGGCCCTACAAACCTCTGCGAGAGCTTCCCTTTCACCCCAGAACATTGCAGGCCCTTCATGGGCGAAACGCGAAGGAAGACGTGATCCCCAACCTCGAACTGCACCTCTTTACGCTTCCGATTAGCATAACTCTTCTGTCTGCTCCTAATAATGTGAAGTCGTTTGTGGATCTACTCAACCACCTCCTGACTCTGTCGGATTAGCCTGGGGCCAACCTCCCACTTGGTCCCCACCTCAACCCAACTCAAGGGCACAGTACACCTCCATCCGTACAGAGCCTCATATGGTGCCATGCCGATACTCGAATGATGGTTGTTGTTATATGCAAACTCTGCCAGGGGCAAGTGCTCCTCCCAAGAGCCCCTTCAGTCCAGTACACAGGCACGCAAAAGGTCCTCAAGCGTCTGTATCGTGCGCTCTGAATGTCCGTCCGTCTGGGGGTGGTACGCCGTACTGAACCTTAACTGTGTCCCCAAGTCCTGCTGAAACTCAACCCAAAACTAGGACATAAAACGGGTATCCTGGTCGGATACAATCTCGCGCGGAACTCCGTGTAGATGTACCACGTCGCGAATATACCTCTTTACCAATTGTGCTGGTCCCAAGGTGACTCGGATTGGCAAGAAACGTGCCGTCTTCGTCAATCTATCTACAATCACCCAGATTGCGTCGTGTCCTCGCTGGGTAACGGGCAAACCCACCACCAAGTCCATGGTGATGCTCTCCCACTTCCACTCTGGCATTGGAAGTGGCTGCAACGGCCCTGCAGGCCTCTGGTGCTCGGCCTTCACCTGCTGGCACACTAAACACTGTTACACGAACTCACCTACATCCTGCTTCATCCTTCTCCACCAAAAAATCACATCTCAGATCTTGATACATCTTCGTGTTCCCGGGATGTATGGTGAACCTGGAATCATGTGGCTCAGTTAGGAGCTCTCTCAACAACTCCTCGTCCCTGAGAACGCACAAATGTCCCCTCATGTGCAGTACCTCGTCAGTAAAGGTGAAGTCTCCAAGGTTCCCAGATAGTACTCTGTCGCGCAATGACTGCTGGTACGGATCTGTCATTTGTCCTGTAAACTTGCCAATTGGGTGGGCACCTTCCGACTCAAGGCGTCAGCCACCACGTTGGCCTTCTCCGGATGGTAGGAGATGCTGTAGTCATAGTCCTTCAGGAGCTCTAACCAACGTCTCTGTCTCATGTTAAGCTCCTTCTGACCAAACAAATATCTGAGGCTCTTATGATCTGTGAATATCTCAAAAGTCTCACCGTATAGGTAGTGCCTCCATGTCTTCAGCGGGAAGACGATAGCTACCAGCTCTAAGTCATGGGTAGGGTAGCTATGCTCATGGGGCTTCAGCTGCCGCGAAGCGTAAGCGACAACGTGATCCCGCTGCATGAGCACATCCCTTAACCCCTGTAACTAAGCATCCGTGTATACAACGAAACTGCCACTGCTGTCTGGGATGGTAAGCACAGGAGCTAAAGTCAGCCTCTCCTTCAACTCTTGAAAACATGCCTCACAAGCGTCTGTCCAAGAACAGAGCACGTCCTTCCGGGTCAATTGTGTCATAGGACGTGCAATTTGTGAGAAACCTCTGATAAATTGCCGATAGTAACTTACCAGTCCCAAGAAATTGTGAATCTCTATCACTGTACATGGTCTCCCCCACTTGAGCACTGCCTCAACCTTGGCTGGATCCACAGCCAAGCCATCCCCTGAAATCACATGACCTAAGAAGGTCACCTGCCTCAACCAGAACTCACACTTGCTGTACTTGGCATACAGCCTACGTCATCTCAACGTGTCCAAAACCATCCACAAGTGCAGTCCGTGCTGCGCTTGATCCCGCAAGTAGATGAGCACATCATCGATAAATACTACCACAAACTGATCCAGATATGATCTGAACACCTAGTTCATCAAATCCATGAAAGCAGCGGGGGCATTGGTCAGCCCAAACGGCATGACCAAAAACTCGTAGTGTCCGTATCTAGTGCGGAAAGTTGTCTTGGAGACGTTGGTCTCCTTGATCCTCAACTGGTGGTAGCCAGACCTCAAGTCTATCTTGGAGAAAACCGTGGCACCTCACAACTGGTCAAACAAATCATCAATCCTCGGCAGAGGATACCTGTTCTTGATGGTGACCCTATTCAGCTGTCTGTAGTCCACACAAAGGCGTAGGGTACCATCCTTCTTTTTCACAAATAATACCGGGGCTCCCTGCGGAGACGCACTGGGCCTCACAAAGCCCTTCTCCAGAAGGTCCTACAACTGGGACTTGAGCTCTCATAGCTCAAGTGGTGCCATCTTGTAGGGTGCTGTAGAAATGGGACTGGTCCCAGGTCCCAGTGAGATCTTAAACTCAATCTTACGCTTAGGCGGTAGTCCTGGCAGCTCCTCTAGAAACACGTCGGGGTACTCTTTGACCACCGGGAAGCTCTGAAAGTTTGCCACGGGGCTGGGCTTTGCAACTACACAAGCCAGAAAGCCCTCACACCCCTGGCCCAAAAGTCTTGCCGCCCAAAGTGCAGAAATGCACCTGATGCCTCTGTCCACCGGTTGTTCGTGAAACTCAAAAAAAGGCATCTCCGACATGGAGAAGACAATCTTCCTCTTGAAACAGTCCACCAAAGCGTGCTAAGCGAACACCCAGTCCATCCCCAGAATCATGCCAAAGTCTTCCATCGGTATCACAATCAGGTCAGCGGGGAGGTTATGTCCCCCCAGCACTGACCTCACAATCTGTGTAAACCTCCTCAGCTACAAACAGCTGACCACCTGAACCTCTGATCACGAAGGGATCCTCTAACAACACACAGTCCTATCCCAAACTGACAGCAAAACTAGTAACAACAAATGAGTGCGTGGCGCCGAAATCAAAAAGTATGTAAACTAGTCTGCCGGAAACTGTAACCATACCTGCCACCACTGAACCTAAAGCTCTGGCGTCTCTATGTGTCAGGGCATTGATACGTCCCTCAGCTCTCGGTGTGGAAGAAGCAACCACACTCTGCGTCGAACAAGTAACCGCTGGCTGGTATCCTCCCCTCGACTGCTGTCCTCCCCCACGCGCCTAGGAACTACGGCCTCCTGCTCATCCTCCAATGCTCGGTGCAGGGAGCAACTGCTAACCTCCAGCCCTAGATGGGCAGTCCCTCCTGATGTGGCCCGGTTGGCCACACTGGTAGCAAAGGGGAACTCGACTCCCGCCCTCGGTAGGTCCCCGCTGACAGCTGGGCGGGGGTCCAGTGCTCGCAGCTGGCCCCTGTCGGGGGCCCCCAAAGGTCACTGACGGCCCAGCAAAGCGTGACGGTTCTCCTGCGGGAGCCGCGTGCCTCCTCTCTCATCGACCCTGTGAGTAGTCTGTCTTATATGGCCTCTTTCGTCCGCTATTAGTGTCACGTGCGGCCGGGTTGGTCTCCTCATATGTCATAGCTGCCTCTAGCACTCTAGAGAATGTAAGCAGCTTCAGGGGTTTGACATACCCCCGAATAGCAGGCCAGAGCCCCTCAGTGAACCTCCACAGGTGCTCCTCCTCAATAGCCACAGCTGTCGCGGCAAAACGTGACAACTCCAGAAAATGCGTACGATACGCGCTCACAATCATCGCTCCCTGGCGGAGAGTGTGGAACTCCTGCCTCCTCTGATCCTGCCACGTTTGCCGGAAGTATTGCTCGCAGAAGAGGGTGACAAACTGGTCCCACGTCTGCTCTACCCTCTCCTAACCTCTGACCGCCCTCCACCACATGTGTGCTGCGCTCTCTAGTTGGTATGTGGCAAAGGCTACGCGGCACTCCGCAGGGGGGAGAAGGGTGTCAAACACCTTCTCGATCTACTCGAGCCAGTCCTCCGCCTCGATCAGGTCCTCATCCCCCTTGAAGGAGGGGGGCTTCAGCTTCCGAAACTGTCCGAAAAGCTCGTAGTGTCATTGAAGTGGGGAGACGGGCACGCCTCCAAGTAGGGAGGGCTCATGCTCGAGAGTGTCAGAGGACTGTAAGGGCAGGGGAGGACCACCCCCTCTCCCCCGCCGCCACGTCAAGCGCTGTGTTTGTCTCGCGGTCCCACAAAGGACTCCCTCTCTGTGTCCCCAGGGAGAAACGCCCGTGGAGGCGAGTGGAGCTCCTCTCGTATAATCTCCCTGGGGACGACCTTGCTCTGATACCATCTTGTTACGACCTAGTTCCTGAATCCTTACAGAACATGAGACCAGACCGACTCGACTGTTCCCAAGACCCAGTCGTCCAATGAGAAAGTAACCAAAAAGCAGGAAAGTAAACCACATTCACTATGCTAAGCAACTAACAGTAACAAAAGTACAGCAGTAAGAAGTAAAACTACTACAGTACACACCACCACAATAGTAGAAAAATAACCAGGTACAAGAATATAAAGTATAGAATGTAAGAGTACAAACATAAAGGTGCAAGAGTCTACTCACTACAACAGAAAGAAGTATAACAAAGAAGTTACAACTACTGGGCTCTACTGGACTCAGCACCGTCTGCAGCCGTAGGCTCTGGCTACTCAACACCTGGATGTGAAAAGGGTTATGAGTACATAACGTCAGCGAACGCTGAGTAGAGTGTCAACCAACTAACTAGAGCAGTAAAAGTGGATAGGTAGTTGTTGTTTTTCAATTACTTTCTTTAACTAATTATTCTTTTTCACCACTTGGTTTATTTATCAGGTCTCTTTCTTGATCTCGAATGTTCCTCGTAGGAACTATCTTGATTGCAGTTTTTCCAAAAAGTAGAAGCCACACGTGGTGCTCTCCTGGCCAGGAGAGTCCCCCGTGGTGATCCTACACCCAGTCAACCACCCCAAGGTCACGGACAGACGTAACAGTGACTACGGCACGTGCGATAAGCGCACAGGTAGCTACCCCGCACTGGCACGTGGTCAGTCATTTTCGTTAGCTGGTGCTCCCAAAGCACAACACGAAACCAGTATAGGGCCCAGCCTTCTCAG
The DNA here is from genome assembly GCA_037157565.1 of Thalassia testudinum. Lineage (NCBI taxonomy): Eukaryota > Viridiplantae > Streptophyta > Magnoliopsida > Alismatales > Hydrocharitaceae > Thalassia > Thalassia testudinum. The sequence continues at coordinate 29,914,597 of JAZHRO010000030.1, read as the reverse complement.
TAATAGGGGTCTAGCCCCTAAGAACCAAACAGGGGTCTCACCTCTCCACAGTCCACTCACCCTCGCCTGACTACCCTGGTTTGCCCAGTGGGCCAAACAAGTCGGTGTAGGGCGGCTAGTTGAACCCCGGGCCCCGTGGGGTGGCTAGCTCTCTCCCTACACTAGTAGCTCTCCCCGGTACTATGTACGCAAGGGCCAAGAAATCAGTACAGAGTAGCCAATCCTAACCTCGGGTCCCAACCCAAGGGTGGCTAGCTCCACTCTGCACTAAACAGGGGCACAGTCGCTCTCCTTGGTACTCCGTACTCAATGGCCAGCTTACTTCCCCACTCACATTTCCAGATCCATCCATCTATTTCCAAGAGCTCTACTCCTAATTCCCCGTAGGGTTCATGCTCATATTCCTCAGGCCACGCCATACCAGGTTTCATCATTTCTATTTCCATTCTCAGGTTACACACATGCAACTTGTATTGCTATCGTTCACATTTTCCATACACAGGTTATACACAGGTAGCTCGTATTTCCATCATTCACATTACCATTCTCAATTTATATACATGCAGCTCGTAGTATGTCATTTAACATATACAACAGGAATTTACATGCAACAATTTGCTAGCACAAATACTTTACATTTCACAGGCAGCTGTTATCTATTTACAGGCGATTGTTATCATTCTATCTACTCATTCAAGACTGCAATTCAATCATCCATTACAGACATTTCAAGTGTTTCTCATCCTAGGATTCATGCCATATCCTAGGTTCTAATCATTCATTCCACACATGCATTTAGGTTATAATTAAATTAGGGGGAAGTCACTCTACCAGTAAACCCAGGAGTAGTGAGGGCTTGAACGGCAGGCTCGCGTGCCTCAGCAAGCCCCTAACCCACAACAGAACGAAGTCCTATCACAAGGATCAATCACAAGAGAATATTCAGAACAGTATAGAAAGTCTTCTAACAAGTAGAAGAATTTATACGGAAGTCATCAATATCTTATTTGCGAAAAACGGACCTCAAACAGACCCTAAATGGGTCAAAAGTAGCGTTTCTAACTCAAATCAGACGTTTGGAACAACTTCCATATATCTTAAAAGTGTCCAGTGTCATACCGCAACCCTTACGTCAATTCTCAGACGTCCAGGAACTCTTCTGGACTGTCTGGACCCAACTCCAGACGTCCAACCACCTCTCCGGACGTCTGGAAGCACTTCCTATCGTCTGGTACATTGCCTAGACGTCTGAAATGCATGGGAGGGCGTGTCCTACGCCTTCCCAAAGTGAATCCTGCACGTAGACACCCTATCTTCTCAAAACAGGCATGCAACAAGGGGGTCGACGGAGCAGCCTGCATGGCCGTATCCGCAAAGAGAACGTACCTTCACGAAGCCTTCTCCTCAGACGTCTGGAACCACCTCCAGTCGTCTGCACCATCGTCTGGACGTCACTCCAGACGTCTGATTCTGGGAAAAACCCAGAACCAGAACCTGCTTTCGCCCTCTCGTGCCACGCGTGGTCGCAGCTCCGGCTACATCAGTGTCAAGGAGGACCTCCCCAATGCACTCCACCTCGCGTACATGCCGCTCTGGCCGTGTGCTCACCGATGAGCTCCCACGTGAGCTCGCAAGCTCACCTCCTTCTCTCCTTCTCACGCCGCTCCTCCTCTCCTCACGCCGCTCCTCCTCTCCGCCGCTCTCGCGCTCTCGCTCGCTTTGGGAAGAAGAGATGAAGGTGGTGGGTGGCTGAGAAGTGAGGAGAACGAAGGTGGAGGAGGGGTTTTATAAGGTGGGGTTAGGGTTCTACTGGGGACGGAAGAGAGAGAAGAAGGGGAGGAAAAATGAGGGTACTGTCTGCGTGTAGCACGCGCGCAGACGTGAGCTAGTACTCAAAATTTTTGATTTCCAGACGTTTGGGAAGGTGACCAAACGTCTGACCAGATGTCTGACCCACAGTCTAGATGTCTTAAAAGGCTTAAACAGCATGGGTCTTAACATGACCCCCCAAATGGGTTTTAGGTGCTAATTTCATATCTAGGAACAAAAATTCCAGATCTGAAATTAGGCCTTCATGGATGGGTGGATGATCGATAAAATGCGAGGAAAAATCAGAAATGAATCGTGAAGCGTAGAGAAAGCTATATGAGTTGAAATGAAGGTGGAAAAACACCTCTCTAATCTGAATTGATCAGAGAGGATGGAGTGGATCTAAGCTAATCTACTCCTAAACTACACTAAATCATCATCAAATTTGATTTCTAATTTACTCCTACTGATCTAAATTGCACTAATTACTAATTTAAGCTACTCTATAAAGCAGTAAATCCTATCTAACAGGAGGAATGGGGTTGCCTGGATCTAAAGCCGACGGCTAAGGAGGAAGAATGGGGAGAGATCTCTAGCGAGTGAAGAGCCAACAAGAGGAGCTCCAGGGTCGTCCTCAGGCGTATGTCATCCCTAGCGACGAGGAGGAATTGGAGGTGAAAAACAATGCCCCTTTCACAAGCATGGCGAGTGAAGAGGTTAGGAGGGCTGGAGATGGAGGAAAGGATCGCCTCAAGAAAGTTGGAGGGGAGGTGATGGCCATGTGCGCGAGCTAAGGAGGGACTTAAGTAGGTAGGGGAGTGAGTCAAATCACCACAGAGGTGAGATCAAATGCCTAGGACATGGGCGGTGGGGAAGAAGAGAAAGAGGCGTGCGAAGTTTCAATCCAAATCATGGCCGTTGGATGAAATCTAGAGAGGAAGGTGAACACACGTGCCGAAGCGCACAAAGCTTCTATTGGAGCTGGGCCTTAGGATCAAGAAAGCGAGCAAGTGATGTGCAACACGTCAACAATCATAAGAATGCACTATTGTCGGGTTTTTGTACCTGGCAACGATGCCAAAAATATGATGGTCAACTACTGGCTCGTACTAAAAAGGGTTGTTGTTGTAGTATATGTCACAAATACAAACCGTTGTCGCATCAATTTTATTTATTTACTTAATTTTTACTGGTTTATTCTAGGTCATTCACTGGGAGACAGTTATTGATATACATCACTCTCTAAATCTAATGATATTCTTTAATTCCAAAAAGATTAATTTTATATACAAGAATGAATGAATGAATCAAAGAATTAAAGAATGAAACAATTATATACAAAAGAATGAATTACAATGCTTGCACACAATTATATACAAACAAGCATCAAAAAACTATAATTAAATACTCTATGTTATTTATTTACAACTTATAATAATAATACTTAGCTATGTGTACAATAATAAGTAATAATATATACTATACTAACTTAAGTTAACATATTAACATTTACAGTAACATATAATGTACCTACAGTAACGAATATAAGTGTCGCTATAACCATAGAAAAATTTTATACATAAGCTACGGTAAAAATAGGATCTACACTAACGTTTATTCTATCTACAATGACGGATACATATGTCACTAAAAGTATATCTTATTTATCTACATATATAGCTCAAACACTACTCTATATACTTTAAGTATACTTATATACATATTATTTACATATATACTATATATATACACTATATTACATATATACAGGCATGCGCACACAGCTCATAGCGAACACTCGGGCACGGGCACAGGCACAAGGCGACAGCCGATTTTCAGAGCTCTCCTCTCATATTTTAAGCTGTGATTACCTTTCACTTAATTAAAAATTATGTTAATTAATTGGCAGGCAGCCTTTTCGAGGGATACACGGCACCCTTAAGGGTGAGACCAGACCTATACTAAGGCCACCCTAGTTCTTTAATTAGGTGCATTAATCTCGATTTAGGTTCCTTAATGGGCCTAATTAGGCTCACGCACAGTGCACGGCCCCTGGCCTGCACCGCACCCAATGGTCTCAAGCTCATTCACTTTCATGCTTAGAGGATAGAGGGAAGAGGGTATGTGATGAGTAGTGCCTGACGCTTGACGACTTAGGGGAGTGAAATACAAAAACAATTTAAAGCACACCGGGTGCTTACACAACCATGATGTGGCACCTTCTTCTGCGCCTCACAGGCACTGCCATCTCAGCGCTCATGTTCTGATTTTATGATTTTGGCCCCTGATTTGAGGGTCATAATTAATTATAAATTACAAATAAATTATGGGGTTTTAAAGTACATACATAGGGTTACTTAATTATATAATTTATTTACAAAAATAATTATATTTACTATATAAATAAATTAGCTAAAGTGTGGTATTTATACATTCTGATTTAAGGGTTTATTTCTTAATTAATGTTTAAATTAGTTAATTAATGGTCTAATTGACCCTGTACAAAGTTATTATACATATTAAAGTATTTATTACAGAATTTTATTATATTTTAGAGGTTTTATTTTAATTTATATACATTTAAATATCTATTTTCAGGCTATTATACATATAAATTATGTATAAATAGTATAATACAGTATAAATATAGTTAAATTAGTTGAAATTACTCAAAATACTATGATACAAATATACAATATAAATTAGTTCAGTTATAACTTAATTTACTAATTTATTTTCATTTAATTTAATAAACTAGCTAATAACTTATTAAATTAATTAATTATTATATATATATAATTAAATTAAGTTACAGGTGTCTTAATGTACATTATACATAGATATATACATATGTACAGTATCAGTAGTAAATAATGTTATTTATCAAAGTTTATTAATTTACACAGCTTATAGTACATATAAGTTAATATAATTAATAGTTAAATATAAAAATAAGTTATATACGATTTAAGTTATCTTAAATACTTAATTTATGTTATAGAATATGTACATAAGGTATATATACATATTATATACATATTTACACTATTTACATATATAGCTTAGTATATAACTTATATTTACATGTATATACATAGTTTACATAGTATTTTTGGGCATTTTTGGGGTTCTTCTGATTTTTATGTGTTTTATATGTTTTATAGAGGTAGGAGATGAGAAAGAAAGAAAGAGATGAGGGAAATAGAGTTATTTTTGGTATTTTTCATATTGATGTCTTTTATTAAGTTCCAAGGTATACTGAACCGTCGGCTGGTATGTTCTACTGAGCTGGGGTTTCAGATGACCTCAAAACTTTGCATATACCTAGAAATATAGCTAATCCTACTCGCTATGCTTTTTTTTTATAGTGCTTATATTTATTACAAAGTGAGTTCATTCTAGGCCTTAATGAGGTTTAGACTTAAGAACCTAAGGCACTAGGATGTGTATAAGGGGTTGGATATGTAGTAGAATGCTTCAATTATGCTCAACATATAATATAAAAGGTGTGCATGCAGTTGAACATGAATTCCTACTCAGATTTCAATCAATTTTGATTTTGGACAGTTCATGCATATTTATAGCTGATAAAAGAATGTTTAACAACAAATTACAAGCAATTTTACTTAAGTTAAGGTCATTTATACTACATGAAAGCTTGTACAACATATAAAACATGTCATCTAATTAAAGACTCTAAATCCAGATCACTGCCCACTTAAATTCATTCCAACAGTAGTAGGAGCAGCAGCTGCAGCATTCACAGCAGTCCAAGGCACTGCCTAGACGTCTTAAAATCATTCAAAATGGCTGCTACAGTGTTTCAACTCATTTCAAGTAGCTTTGAAACTGAGATTTCAGAAGATACTCAAATGGCAAAATCCAATCCATTATCTTTGCCATAGACAACAAAGATAATGGGATTAGATTGGAAATTAATCCAATAAAAAATGTTGCTGCTACGTAGCCTTGTATGTGCAAAAATTGGGATATTCTAAACTAAAATTCTCAAATGAAAACCTCTGTTTAAAACTGATCATGCACCAAATTCACATATTCACAAAATACCATTGAAATCCAAATCTCTTCTCAGATCAAAGTTGTAAAATTACTTCCTAGATCTGAGATGAGTCATTTAAACTCATTAAAAGTCATCTTCAAATTCTTTTAATCATCATGTAAGAACAAAATCTATCTCCCAATTGACATTAACATCTTAATAGGGTCTCCTTCTTATATTATAGACAATATAAGACAAAGCCCCTAATCAAGATATTAAAGCATGAAAACTTGACTCAAAATCCTTCAAATCTGAATATGAAAAGATGAAGAGGGCTTCAAATCAGCAAGGTTGATTATCCTTAGCTTTCACATCTGGAATCCATTTGAAAACCATATTTAAAGAGAAATTGGGTATAAGCTCATCTTCTATTCAAATTCAAAATAAGATGCAAAAGACTTATTGCAATACACCCAATTACACCATTAAAAACATCAAATATGTTCTGAAAATTTGGGAATTAATTCCCTCTTGAGGAAAGCTTGAAAACCACATAAGAATACGATCTATCCTCTCTCTTGTGCCATAGACAACACGAAGAAACAATCTAATTCTCGCAATACAAACCGCTGAAAACAAAGCCAAATCCTCAGATTTCACATTCAACATCAGTGGAGGGACTTTGTGGAATAATGGAATGAATGGAGAGTCCCTCAAATGGATTGTGAGTGCTCAAATTAGATCTGAATGCCCAACATTAGATATGATTTAATGCTCTGATGGGTGGGTGATTGGTGAAAAATGAGTGGAGATTAGTGAAAGTGAACAGTGAGATGAGGGGGAAGATCGGGAAATCGATATGAATACGGGAAATTACCTCTCTAATCTGAATTAATTAGAGAAGGCAAAGTCGAATTTAATCTAATGTACTCCTAGGCTAATCTAATCCATCAATCAGTTCATTAATTAATCCTACTCCTAGAAAGCAATAAAACTAATCTATGAAAGCATTGAAAATCCTAGCTAAGTAAAGGAATGGGATGCCTGGGCTACAACTGGTCATTGCAGCGATGAAGGGGGATGAGGAAGATCTCCAGCGAGGAATGGGATCCCTGGCCTGCAGCTGGTCACTGCAGCAACGAATTGGAGGAGGGAAGTCACTTATGTCACCAGCAGCCGATGAATGAGGGAGGAAACTGGAGACTAGACAAAGGGATCACTCAAGGAGGAGGGAGTGATAGCACGCATGCGATCAAGGGAGGTGCTTAAGTAGAGGCGAGAGTGAATCAAATCACCTCACAGTGAGAATAGGTGATTAGGGCATGGGCAGCGAGGATGAGAGGAGAGGGCACGCGAAGTTTTGAAATCAAATCCTAGCCACTAGATGGGATCTAGAGGTAGAGGTGACCACATGCGATGATTCGCACAAAGGTTCCACAGCAGGGTAGCCACAAGATTGAAGGTGAAGGAGCTGGACAGTTAGGATCGGCCATGTTCTTCGATGAACAGTGCACCAAGAGGTGCACCGTTCCCAGGTTCTATTGGTGATTTTGCAGGAAAATCCCCTCAGCGAAATAATGGAACAACAACAGAGGAACCCTTAAGTGGTTAGGAATCCTATCAGAGCAGTCCCTACAATGTTGCAAATAGGTCCCTACAGGTATCAAATGGGACCCTAGAGAGATTTCTAAGGATGAAATGTGATGACCTAAGGACCTAAATGAGAATCTCTAATTGCAAGGCCCTAATGATGTCCAAATGCAATCAAGTTTTTACGAAAGCTTAATTGAACATTTAGGAAGTTAATTTTACTTTTGATTTGAAGTTTTGAGCTCATTTGTGTGTTCAATTTGTAATTAAATCACCATTTCACATTATTTAATAGAATATCTCAATAAATGACCTAATATACATTTTTAGCACAGATTTGGTGTTTTAGGCCTTTTTCTCTATTTCCCACACTTAACCCTTTTCATGTGTTAATTTGATAGTGTTTAATCTAGTTTCTAGCTTAACTTGGGCATTTTAACTATGATGAGCCACAACTCATCAACAAGCGACGACCAAGATTGAGCGAGTTCATGGGGTGAACAGTGCACCTGCCTACTGTAGCTCTTTTGGTGGATTTGCATAAAGGCCCTTATGGCAAAATGGTAGAAGTTTTGTGAAAAAACCCATAAGTGGCTAAAAAGTCCTACAGATCAGTCCCTAGGTGTAACAAAATGACACCTGCCAGTTTACACATGAGTCCTTAGAGGTTTTAAACTCATGAAAATGTAAAGGATGAAGGACTTATATGTAACCTAATAAATGCAAGGTCCTAATGATGTCCACATGCCACCAAGTTTTTATTAAAGCATAATTGAACATTTTAGAAGTTGATTTCACTTTTGATTTAAAGTTTTGAACTTAATTATGTGTTCAATTTGCAATTGGATTATCATTTTACATTAACGAATAGAATATCTCATTTTATGACCTAATTTCATATTTTTATCATAGATTTAATATTTTAGGTCTTTTCACTATTTCTCACAATCATTTTCATGTGTTAATACAATAGTGTTTAACTTAGTTTCTAGCTTAACTTGGGAATTTTAACTATGATGAGCCACACCTCATCAGTTATCTCTAGGGGGTTGTTCAGAAGTGAGAAGGGATTTGAAATAATTGGTTGCTTTGGTAGAGGCCATATCCCAGGAGCCATTGCCAATGGTATTGGTAAGATTTGATTTGTTCTGCTTGGCGAATCTTTTCTTAATAACAAAGTAGAAGAACTTATTATTAGCTTCCCCATTTTTAATCCATTCAACCTTAGCTTTCTGAAGGAGGAAGCCGCTGAGTTTAGGCTGAGCATCATCAAGTTGTCTTTGAACTTCACTGATCTCAGTAGCAAGGGAGTCATCCCATTGGGATGCTAATTTAGTATCCAAATCATCATATCGAGCCTAAAGGTTTTTAACAATGGAGTGAATGTCCCCAAAGGTGGTCTTATTCTAGGATTTAAGGGCCCTCTTGAGGGCATGTTTAAGTAAATTCATCGTTGTTTAAGATATGCATCGTAGTATAGGACAAATGCACTCAAACAAATAAATTTATAAGCTCAAATATCTATAGGTGAAGTCCAAAGTCGAACACAGGGAGCAAATTGGAAATCACACGCTAATCTTCAATTAAAGTAGAAATGAGCACAGGAATAAGCCAAGAATGATATTTCAATGAATAACACTAAAAATTGATATTCAATGTATAACGTGAGTATTTCAAGACTTTAAGAGGACAAAAAGAAAGCTTAAGGAAAAATAATGGTGATTTAGATCACCAATTATTAGCCTTAATTAAACGTATATGTATCAATTACTCATAATACTCAAATATATGAATAGTGTCTCAAAAAATGCCACAGTGTTTTCAACCAAGTCAGATGTCGGATCTGGTGACTAGACGAGTTAACAGCATGAGCACAAGGCTTCATCTTCATCACTTTTGCCCTTCTCTTTTTCTCTTCTCATGCACAAGGCAAAGTCTCTTCCCTTCTTCTCAAACACAAGGGAAGGCATAGCACAGAGGCACGATCGCCTCTCAGCGACTAAGTGTTAAGAGAGGTTCACTGAGGCAAAACCCACCCTCCCCCGCTCTCTCTCTCTCTCTCTCTCTTTCCTTCTTTCCCCTCTTCTTAGATAACCGGGTTGTAATCGAGTATTCGGGGATCTGATTGACCAGGGCTACTAGGTGTGGTGGTAGCTGAGGTGTGCATGTGTTAGAGGAACCCGACACCTTGTGTACTGGGCGAGGGGTCTGTGTGACGAAATCCTAATATGTGGTGTTGGGTGGTTGTCACTAGCCGATGTGGGACTAAAATTCCCCTTCGTCTATCCGCATGCAGCAGCTGAAGATGCTTCACAAATTGGCGTAGCTGCAGGGGCTATTTGTCTCAGTTGAGGCCTTGGAAAGAAGCCTGGGGAAGTTCAACAGGACCTGGGGGTAGTAGGGGAGCTTCTTGATGCTGGAGAGGTGGAGCTGGGGATGACAACGACAATGGCAGATGGGAATGATTACCTGAAAAGAGTAACACGGGCTTAAAAGACCCAATCAAATAGTCCAGGAGTGTCGCCGAAGGACGTGGAGTGTGATGGTGGTGGTTTCATGGAGGGAGAGTGCGTGTGGAGGGTGAACAGTGATGGAGAAGGAAGTGTGATGGTGCGGTGTTCAGTGGAGGTGTAGGATGGGTGGATGGTGAAATAAATATGGGGGTGTTGTGCTGGTGGATGAGGCGGAGCCTGAGGGAGTGTTGGTGAGGTGTTTGGAGTTGTGTAGCGAGCGAAGTTCCTTGCCAAAGTGGTGGCTAGAGCGGAGAACAAAGATTGCATGTGTTCACTCGAGGGAATCTTTTTAGGTTTTTGGATAGGAAAACTAACATAAGGAACTAAAGGGACCTAACTAACTAGTCTAATGGGACAAAGGGGTAAGGATTGGCACCGACGTTGCAGGACAACACCATGGAAGATGAAGATCTCCAGAGGGGGACGACGAGGAAGAATGAGGTCTGGGAGCCTTCGCTTTGGCCGGCGAGAGGCAGAGGAAGATGAGGAAGATGATAGGCCATTTGATTTGACCATCTAATGACCGGAAGAAGGATGTTGAAGAAGCTCGCCAGAGCTCGGTTGGAGTAGGGTTGAATGTAGGGTTACGAAGAGGTTTTTGGCTCCAAACCTCGCTAAGGAGGTGATGTTGTTCATGGAGGTCCTTTATAAAGCTTGGGTCTAGCTTCAAATCAGGAAGAGCTTGCATAAGCTTGCAACTCATGGAATAGGAGTCTTTGAAATCCTAATGTTCCCATGGCTTGTAGGGTTGATTTCAAACCCTAAAAAGATGTTTAACGGATTCCTGATTGCCTAAACATTCATCCTTCCACTTTTGGAAGGAATTGGAGTTGAAACGAGAGAGATCTTCTCTCTAGAAGCTCAGATCTTTGGGTTCACCTGCCACGGTGGCAGGGACCCGAATGTGAAGGTGATGACAAAAGTAGGGGGTTTTTGCAATAGATTTCAAAAGTTAGGGGTGCACATGTGATAAAAAGAGTCAGACTGGACCAAAATGCAAATCAAGTCAAGATGATCTCTGATTGGGCCCAAATTTTGATACAAACCTATTATGATACCAAGGATTTGGAGAATGTAGGGGAGTCTATCAAGAGAGAAATTTTTTCCTATATAATAGGAGCTCGTAGATAGACTAATACATTGTCCAAATGTTTACTGAAAGGATTGTAGGAATTTAGAAAGGTTGGAGATGGTTTGAATATTCCCATTAAGAAAGAGGACAATATTAAAGAAGGTCGAGGGGGGAAACGTTCCCCGTTTGATAGAGTAAGGGATGATTTTGTTTTGGAAAACAAGTTCTTTAAGACTGCATATGAAGGGCTCCATGAATACATCAAATGAAAAAGGAGACAAGGGGTCTCCTTGTCGAAGGCCCCTAGAAACTTTGAAGAAAGGGGATGAGGTGCCATCCACAAGGACCGAGGATCCTTCGTGCTACACAAAGGCAGATGAAGAGAAGCCAAAGTTTTGGATGATTTGGTATAGCATGTCCCATTCAACTCTGTCATAAGTTTCTTTTGAAAGGAAGAAAGGACGAGGCACCAGGTCTGTCATAAGCTTTTTGCAGGTCAAGTTGGATTATGACATTGGACCCAAAAACTTTGTGATCTATTCTTTGGGTAAGTTCAAAGGCAGTTGCAATATGATCAAATATGGACCTACCCTTAACAAAGCCCACCTGCTTAGGTGATATTAGCCTGAGAAGAAGCAGGGAGAGTCTATTAGTCAAAACTCCAAAAGCAATTTTATAGATAACATTGCATAGGCTTATAGGGCGGTAGTCAAAAAGATCAACAACAGTAGACTTTCTAGGAATAAGAGAGATGTAAGTGTTGTTGAAAGATCTGGAGCTTTGATGTGATGTGAAGAAATAGGAGATAGCTTGTACGAGATCATTTTTGAGAAGATCCCAGAAGTTGAGGAAGAATTATGCATTAAAACCATCAAGACCAGGGGTGCGATTGTGAGGCATTTGGGTAAGAACATTGAAAATCTCAGTTTGGTCTGGGATAAGAAGAAGCGAGTCTGAATCAGTTTGAGATAGAATTGGGGGGATTGCTTCCAAAAGTGGGTTATCTCTAGGGGGTTGTTCAGAAGTGAGAAGGGACTTGAAATAATCAGTTGCTCTGGTAGAGGCCATATCCCAGGAGCCATTGATCCCATCATAAATGGGCTTGGGCTAGAGTTCAAGATTTCGGCATTCAAGCCCCAAGCCCAATTTTACCCAATCCAACTAAATACTCTTTTGATGACTATAACAATATTAGGTTATTTATTCTAATTATTAATGTGTAGGATTTTATTTCATATGCATTTCCATTTGCAGGGAGTCATCTTATGCATGAGTTCTTAGCCAACTAGATATGTGAATTCAACTTAAATGATTGAAGTATATATTTCGAAAGGTAAATCCAACTTCATGTTAATTAGATATATGATGGATTTGTAGACTCTTGCTTAATGGTTGAGAGGACTTTATAAACATAGGAACCAACAAGCTAACAGCCCAATCATGATAGCCTAGCCTTCTCATTTAGAGTCTAGCCTCATAGCAAGTGTGGTCCAAGCCTAACCTAATTATATATGGGCAAGGTTGGGCTTGGGCTTTAAAATTGATGGGCCAAGTGGGTTTTACTACATGGTTTGATGGGTAAACTAAACCTAATGTGATGCTTAGGCCTACATGCGAGAATCTTACATTTAGTGAACATTTATTTAAAGGCTCAAATAGATAAGTGTAATGAATTCTTCTATTGTTTAATCTACCATTTCTTATCTCTTGGATGGTCATGCTATAGATCTCCTAAGAGTGTTCACAAGATTTGGACAGGAAAGCATGAATTTGGGAACATATGAAGCCCTTCAGAGTGACTAATAAGTTTTTCCCACAATTCGAAGCATGTTACACTTACAAGGGCAAGATAGAGGTCCAAGGGTGAATTCAGTCTTCTTGATAGTAATACCATGCATGGCTTAGGACGCGAGCAATAGGGTTCAACATCCCATTATTCAAACAAGAAAAAAATGAAGTCAATGTGCAAGAAAAACTAGTGCAAAGAACAAAGAAGTGAGTGAAGGTGCGAAAGGGGTAACAATTTTAAAGCATTGAATAGTTCCACGAGGGATTAATGGTTGTAAGCTTTTCATAACACCACGATTTGTAGGCCTACATCATAGATTCACACAGCACAAGGCACCTATCTCCCCATCTTACTCGTATAGTTCGAGAGGACATTAACAGGTTATAGTTGCAACGTGAAACGCAACAAAGTTAAGCAATGTACCTTATGGGGCTATCCCTCACTTTAGTAAACAAAAGTACATGATATCCCATGTTGTAAGGTAGAACACTAAGATAGAGTATACCTTGTCGCATAAAATGAAACCTACAAAGTAAACTAGCTTTACAAGCATGGATTTATTTGTAGTTAGATCGACTGCAAGAAAGCCAGGCATGAGTGAGAGGCTTACTCATGTTGTTGATATGAAAGTTACCAACTAGTCCTTGTGGCCCTCATTATAACTCTTTCAAAAGGGAAAAAAAATTACAGGAGTGGAAAGTAGAAGACAATCTTATGGAATCCTTAAAAACCCTTGAAGTCCCTTGTTCCTCTTGCTATTCTCTCACACCAATTTTAGAACAAATTGTCATCAATCACATTGGCAATTGGTGTACCTTCTCCTTAAACAACTTGTCTCCACCAAGAAGCTCACTCTATTAGCCTCCACATCTCCTACAATGTTGCCATCAGGTCCTTCTTACATCAAACATTAGCATTGGCCTTCTCTTCAATTCCTTACCACATTCTTAATTTTCTCTCTCATTGTAGCCATCAATGTGAAAGCATTCTCTTCCCCATGCATATTTGCATGGTAAAATATTAGAGAAATAGGTTGATATATAAGAGAATACATATAGTCATTATGATGAATAAATAAGTAATATCAATTGGACAATAGATTCACATAATAAACTATTGATATCTTTGTTTGTGTTCATGAAGATAAGATAAATTAAAACATAACTACAATACAATCTTTTTGACATTTTATGTGGTTCCTGTAATAAGCTTCTTCAAAATCTTGTAGCAAATATGCACCAACTTGGCATTCGCTTATGAGTATAGTGCAACAAGTATCAACTCCTTACCATAATAGATATTACTTATTTCATGCAACATGATAACAAATAAAAATGAGAATAATAAATAGATGATGTGAATGTTGTGAATGGAAATTCAATTATTAAATGAAACTAAATATCTAGACTCTCTTGACCAAATACATTATAATAGCATCATAAGGCATGTTACTGAGATTATTGTCGTGAACAAGGACTTAGCATCTACAAGGTAGAAATCCTGTATAGGAAAGTTGCAAGTGATATCTTGAATAGTTTGTACCATATTTTAATGTGGTTACCACTATCTAAGACTAAAGATGTAAACTTTTAGGACGGTAATCAATTTTTTGTCAACTCAACGAGTGATTAAACACAACTTGCATGCCAAGAGAGAGAGAGAGTATGCATTACAACATTGTTGAGAGAAGTTAAAAAAAAAAAAAGGAGATAAATAGAAGTCGACAAAATTTCAGAAAACAGGAAATAGCATTGTCATTTTAAGGACAACTATTTTCAGATAACTTGTTCCAAAAAAAAAAAAAAAAAAAACCTATGTCCAAACAAAGTCACATGATAAGCTGAAGGATTCGAAAGAAAAGGCCCCAATGAACTCTAATCCACTATCGTTGGTGAGCTTAACTCCATGATTAGTAAATACGATTACTGGTGGATTAATTTTGGTGCGACCCATTATATAATGACAGCGACGTTGGTTACATTAAACTCTTCTCCATAAACAATGGTATGGACTAGAATATCAATATCTTATCTCTAAATAGACATACTATAAGGTACGCATGACTTGAAATATACAACTTGCGTCTACCCTTTAGTCTAAACTGGATAGAAATTGTACTGCATGTACTACAAATTCAAAGAATGTCAAAAAAGATTGTATTGCAGCTATGTTCCGATTTATATCATCTCCATGGCCAGAGTCAAAGATATCAATAGTTTATTCTATAGATCTACTGTCCAATTGTTAAATATTATTCTTATCTACTCATGCATCACACTGACGATATGCTTTCTCTTATCTGTTCCCCCTTCTCTGATATTTTTACAGACAAATATATATATATGCATGGAGGAGAGTCTTGAGGGGATAGCAACATGTGAACCTCTTTTTGTGGGGAGTAACCTCTTTGCTTGCAAGTTCAAGGGCTCGCGCGCGCAGCTAATTAAGTAAACATCACTGTAACGGTTTGGAACAGGTTGTTTGCTGGTGTGGGCATCTAGCTAGGAGTGACAATACATGGTTTGAGATGAGAGGTATACATGCAGATGAGGGAACATATGCATGCACCGTCGACATGAATAAATCATGAATGAAAGAATGACTATATAATGGCTGTGTTGGCAAATCGGGCAGTAATGCAAGGATATATGAACCCTGGATTGTTTGTTTGTATTCATATTCACAGAATAGATTGAAATGGAATGCAGTACAATATTTTTGACTTTAGTGTAGTACATGTAGTACAGATTTCTTTTCTTTTTTTAATTTTTTAATCTGGAATCCTATGGGCTCATCCTCCGGAACTATTGAATGGTGGTATTGCATGGCAAAATTAATATAAGGATGGTTTTTTTTTTTAAGATCTTTTCCTTGAGTAGGAATAGGATGGGTCACGTGGCAGCCATGCAGGCTACATGTCAGTGTCACATGGCAGGCAATAAGAGGCCCTCAAGGTCGGCAGTCAAGAGGTCCAAGGGAGATCAAGTTGAGTCTTTTTGCTTTAATGTTAAGTTTGTTATTTTTAGTATTTCGAAAAAGTTATTTTAAGAATTTATTTTTGAGGATTTATTCTCTCTCAAAAATTCTTGATTTATAATAACACTTTCAATTCTTCTACTCTACTCCTCTCTATTTTTCTCAACATCACCATTGCCAGCCACCCAAGGTAGCCAGCCACCATAGCAGCCACCAACAGCTACTCCTTAATTCTCCCTACTTTTCCACTTGGACAGTCCAAACATGGATTATTTTCCCATGCCAAGTGAGTCTCCACACTCAATGTTACCCCAATCTTGACACCATCCATGCCTGTCTTTTTTTCTCCTTTTAAGTGTAAAACTCTATGATCCAAGAACCACAAATGTACATTAAAGTTCATGTAAAAGTTCTCATATTCTCCTTTTAACTAAATTACATTAATGAAATTTAGTTATGAACACATGATATTCCAACTTTGAATTAAATTACATAAATGATATTTCAATTTTAATCCAATATCACCAATGATATTTGACATATATTCAAAATATCACCCATGATATTTAAATAGTTTAAATCTAAATTAAATATCATCGATAACTTTTTAAATATCAACGATGTAAAATAATAAATATCACCGATTAAATCAAAGATAGGTGAACCGTTATTTTGCTAAACCACAATCCATTTAAGAAATAAGAGACATAAAAGCTCTCCTAAGGGGGTGGGTATGTAAGGTAAGGTCCATCTCCCTTGAGAACAATTCTCAAGGCAGAAAGTGGCTACAATGTGTGATGGGTTGACCGCTTTCCATGGTACATAGCAAATTTCCCTTACATATTTGATGGTAACGGCAACGCTACTCCATGGTTGTGGGCTTTGCATTCCCAAAGATCATATATATTTACCACAGCTAAAAAATCGCTGTACTAATAGGTTTATTTAATTGTGAAGATCCCCATGTGGTTCCTATATTAATGCATCCTCCATCCTTATGTTGGTACATATCATTCTTCTTTACCTTTTACACCATGTTCTTCTTAAAGAATAAGTAGTCCAGCAGCTCTTATATCCAACCTTCTATGTCCTCCAACAACTCTTGGTACTAATGCATGGAAAAAGTGGGTATTAGCATCCCCCTCCTTCAACCAAAGTTTTCGAGATTTTTCCCGCCAGTTCACCTTCCGCTTATGGCCCTCCGCTCCTCCAACTCCTCTAAGGAAAGAAGGGAGGTCTCATCCTTGGCATCAACAATGGCACCCTCCGACGATAGTCGCACAAGTGGCAACGTAAGTGTCGTAGCTTGGCGTCCAAGGTCCTCGTGGCAGAAGGCCCCAATGGGCAAGGATGCCCAGAGACATCGCCTACCATACCCCGGAAGCCGTCTTTCAGTAGCTACGAGCGCTGGAACCAAAAGTGGGGAGACAACACTCGATCCTCCCCGCTATCCAAGAGAATCGGCATGTAATCGAAGAACGGCCTGGGCATAGCCATGACCCCGACTAGCTGGTTCGACTCTGCGAGGTGGACGTTGTGCAAGAAGCGGTCCAACTTAGACATGACACCACTACCCTTGTGCCAGGTGTAATTATGCAACCCCCAATGTGGGAAGGTCCTCCAACTCCAAATCTGCAACCACCTCCTGGAAGCCCAAGGTGGAGCTGTTGCCATAGCCATCCAACCAATCGTCATGGCTGAGGGTGGCATTGAAGAGACAACCAATCAACCAAACTCCTCTCCATGAACTCAGCTACGTACACCCTCAACTCATCCCAGAAGGAAGCCTTGTCTCCAAGGGTGCAAGGTCCATAGATGCACGAGGGGTACATCGTGGCGTCATCCTCGATCCTTGTAAACCTACCCGTTACTACATGGTCTCTGACCAGAAAGGGGCTGAGTAAGAGGTAGCCCACATCAGGGGACCCAACGAAAAAATTCGAGCGAGGAAGCAGGCTCCACATCGAGCACAGGATCAACGAGGTTGGAAGGAAGAGGAGAGGAATGATATACCTACATGACTTTGGCAGCCGCAAACTCGAGGATCGCCTAACCATCCTCAACCATCAAGTCCGTGATCGAGAGAGGGTGTTTTACTCGCTAAATTGGTGTTTAAGATTGTCATGTTGTAGCATAGCCAAAATAGCATTTAAACAAATAAATTTTATTACTCGAAGAAGTTCTGAGGTCGAACACAGGGAGCAATATGGAATTTAGATCTCAAGAATTGTAATTTAAGCACAACATAAGCAATTTATAATAGAACTCCAAACAATAATGATATATGAAGTGCGACAGCCGGGTTTTAGTTTGTTATAACGTTGTAGTATAGCCAGTTGTTGCCATCATTTCAAATATAAATTTTTTTACTCGGAAAATAAAAGAGTTCCCGAGGTCGAACTCAGGGAGCAAGTTGTATTCTAGAGATATACATGTTTCTTTTACAAAATAAAGAAAGAGAGAGGGAAAGAATTTGTTGTTCTCTTCGTTTTCTCCTCGTGATGTTCTTCTTTCTTTCTTCAGAGCTCCTTCTTCTTCTTCTTCGTTCTGCAGAGGTGATGCTCCTCTTCAGATCTCTTTCTTCTTCTTCTTCGTTCTGCAGAGGTGATGCTCCTCTTCAGATCTCTTTCTTCTTCTTCCTTGGTTTCTGTCTTGGCCTCTCTTCTTCTTTTTCTGCAATTGTGGTGACCCTTTCTCTTTTCCCTTTTCTTCTTTATGGCTGCAGAGCTTCTGCCTTCAGCTACTAAGTCTTCCTTTCTTCTTCTTCTGCTTAGGCCGTTGCTCTTCTTTTCTTTCTTTCTCCTTCCTGTCTCCTTCTCTTTTTTTCTTTGCTTTGGCCCTTCCTCTTCTTTCTTCTTCAGCCTGCCTTCTTTCCTGCTCTGGCTGCTGACCTTCCGTTGTCTGACCCGGTGCTTAGACGACTTAACTATGCATTTGCTACAGTGCAGCTCCTTCTTCTTCCGCGGGTCTTCTTCTTCGCCTGTGCCTGCACACTTCAGAGTTTTTCGTCAGAGGCAAAACCTACTCTACCCTCCCCCCCCCGCGTCTCTCTTTCTCTCTGAAACCACTCTTGGGAAAGCTCTCCCAGAGCTACCGGGTAATCAGGTTCGGGTCACGCCCGGGTCCAGGCCCACCGGCGTGCGTGGTGGGCGAGGAGTGCAGGTCAGTCTAAGTCGGGTCGGGTCAGGTCCGCGGGGCGTGAGCGCGGACGAGACCGGGTAACCGGGTAGGTGTAAGGGGACCTCACCCCGTGTACTGAGGCAGTAAGGCTACTGCACAAAATCAATTTAAACAGTGGAACGGGTGTGAGGCTTACCGATGTGGGACTAAACGCAGACCTTTCCTCGCGTGCGCCTGCTGGGAGACCGCGGCCTGGCTTCTGCAGCTGCGGCTTCGATTTGCATAGGTTGCTGGCTGGCTGCCTTCGCAAGACTCCCCGTACTCCGCAGCAGCTGGAGACCTGGAGTCCTCAAGCCTGGAGCGCGGGAGAAGCTGCTTCAATGTGCGTTAATGGCGGTCGAACCTCAAAACCTGTCGGACACGAATATGGCCTCTCGGCCTGATCAAACCACTGGGGAACCTTCGCCGTGGCACGACGAAGGTGAGGAGCTGCGCGGCAGGCCGCAAGGTGGTGTCTGGCGGCAGCCCTGGGTCGGACTGCAACCGGAGGAATGGGTTTGTTTGGGGGAGTGTTACGGAGGTGTGGAGTGGCAGTGGAGGGGTGGGGGGTGCTCAGTGTGATGAGGCGGAGGTTCGGTGAGGGTCGGCGAGCCGTGTGGGTTGCTGAGGTGATGGGAGCGGCTCGCCGGAGGGTGGTCGGAGGCGAAGGGGGTGAAGGTGGTCAGGGTCGGTAGAGGGCTTAATTGAATAAATTGAAAGCGGGGAAAGAAAGAGGAGGAGAAGGGGAGTAGCTCTAGCTTACTTGCAGGGACGAAGGGGGAGGAACAGGGCGACAGTCGTATCGACTGTCGCCGGAGAAGACGATGCTCAGGGAAAGGGGCGGCGGCGAGCAGAGAGCCGGAGAGGCGCCAGCTGGGTGCGGCGTGGCGCAGGAAGAGCAGGGTAGGAAGTCTCTGCTGCTGGTATTGCGGCAGAGCGAAGAGGTGGAGGGGGAGGAAACCGCCGGAGCTGGTGAGCGTCTGCCGGAGGAAGAAGAGAAGAAAGTTGGGGATTTTCTCCGTCAGATCCAGGCTGCCCTGGTCGGTGGAGCAACGGGGGGTATTTATAGGGATCAAACAGGGAGGAAGGCGGAGGGAGACGACGTGTCTCCCTCGCCGGAGAATGGTCGGAAACAAGAACCCATACCGTCCGTGCGTTCGCACGGCCGGTATGGTGGGCTACAACGACCAGGGGGGTGTCCCTGCGACGGCTGACGACGCAGGGCACCCCCGGTTTACTTGCCAGGTCCCCCACCTCACCCTGCGCGGCGCCATGCTCCGCGCAAGGTCGCCGGAGCATGGTGCTGGCAGGTTTTGCAGGAGGGACCTGATTGCAAAGAACGAAGGAGAGTTAGGGGCCAAAATGCGAGGGTTCAGAAGTTGAGGGCCAAAGAGTAAATATATGAGGACCAAAGTGTAAAGTCGGTCAAGGAGGTTTCTTCTTAGGCTCAAGTTTTTATACATGACTAATTAGGACCTAAGGAATCTGATGGTGAATTTCATTTTCATATTAAACCTTGTTTGACCGGTCAATTTGCGTAAAAACCCAAATTAAGTTATTAATTGGGCATGGTTCTCAATGTAGGTCAAAATGGGTTCTAAAGGCCAAATTTGAAGGTTCTAAACCCTAGAGATTATTTTTCTATGAATTTTAGAGGGTTTATTCTATTTTTACTTTGCCTCGAACCTTGTGAATTGAAGTGGGTTGTTTTAGGGTTACAGATTATCATTTGGTTTCTTGGAAGTGCTGTAGCCCTTGCTAGATCATCTCATCCCACTTTTATTCTTATTAAGCTGCTTTGACCTATGTTTGGGCCCTGAATTACCCTGTATGCAGATTATACTGGTAAAATTGCATTTTTACCCCTTATGACTTGTTTTCTTCTCAAACTCAGGATTCTCTGAGTTAAGCCTTTCCTTGAGATATGTAGGAGCTTTTATCCTTTGTATTAGGTCAAAATGAGCTAGTTATGGCTCATGATGAGGTTCTCATCAATATATAAATGAAAATAACTGTCAATAGTGCAAAAAGAATGAGGTAAAATAGTGATTTGAATCACCAAATACCCCTCAAAATAATAGCAAATTTCTTAACAATATCAATCAAATAAAGCCTAGCAATCAAGTATCAGATAGCTAAATGTTTAATCAGACGGCTTAACCGTCTCGAGCTATAGTGTATAGCCTTTTCTCTCTTCTCAGCCTCTTCTTCCCTTCTCTTCTTTCTTTGCTGCAGGTGCTCTTCTCTCCTTTTCTTCTTCCTCTTCTACTGCGGGTCCTCTCCTTCTTCTTCTTCTTCTTCTGTTCAGCCTCATAACACAGGGAGGGGGCCTTCTCGAATTGGCTAAGTGTTAGCCAATTTCCTCTGTAGCAAAACCCCCTACCCCTGTGCAAGCTCTCTTTCTCTCTCCGGGTCATGCTTTCCCAAAGCCTTGCATATCGGGTTATCAGGTAATTAGAGGATCTCGTACCCGGGTCCAGGGTCACCGGCATGGTGTAGTGATCGAGGAGTGAGAGCGTAGGTAGGCTAGTGAGTGAGGGTGCGGGACCTCACCCCAATGTTTCAAGGCGATAAGCCTAATGCAAGAAAACAACTTATGCGTGCTCTTCAATTTGGAATCCCATGATGTGGGAATAAAATAGGTCCTTCTCTTCATGGTGCACTGCAGAGGTGAACTCCTCTTCTTGCGTGAAAGCTCTAGCAATTACCGCGACTGTTGGAGTGAAGGCCTCTAACTAACCATCTGGAACTAGTCTCTGCGTACTTCCGCACCACCTAAAGGTGTCATCTGGGCGTGCACGACCTGGAACTCAAAGAATAGTATCGGCGTTAATGGTGGCGACGGCGTAGACCGACGGGGAACCTGAAACATGAATACAGCCTCTCGACCTGATTAAAATAGTTAAGAAGCTTCTCCTAGGTCTAAGGAAGATGATGGTGGTGTTAGGTCAGCGTGGGGATGAGTGAGGTGGCCGAATGATGACAGAAAAACCGATGCAAAGATGGGTTGTCCGATAGGTGGTTTGGGTAGGTGAAAAGGAGAAATAAGAGAGGGCTTTCATTCATGGTGGAACGGCGGAGCTTGTGGAAGTTTCGGTGAGACGGATGGAGGTGTGTAGCGGTGGATATGCCTCGCCGGAGGTCTAGTCAGAGAGGAGGACGATGGAAGTGAACGGCGGCGTCGAGAGGATATTTTTGGAATTTTTGAGTAGGAAATTAAACTAGAGACCTAGAGAGACCTAACTACCTATTCTAAGTGGACGAAAGGGGGGAGATCCACGTCGATTTTGGCATGCTGGCGACGGAGAAGACGAACTCTCCGGTAGGAAGGAACAGTGATTAAGATGTGGAAGGGGACGGCCGCTGGTATTGCGGCATGCGGAAGAATATGAGGATGAGGAATCCGCTGCTGGTTTTGCAAGAACGGACGAGGAAGGAGGTTGAAGATATCGCCGGAGCTTGCGTAGCTTTTCGGTCGGAGAGGAGGGGAGAACGTGGGGTAATTCCAACTAAAATTCAAGCTTGGAGGATCGGGCAAGCCTGGGGAGTCTTTATATAGGTGTTAGGGGGTTGATTAGAGCTTGGAAGCCAAGCTTTCAAGCTTGGAAATTCGTCGGAGTTGGAAACCCAAATTTCTCATGCATTCGTATGAGAAATTGGGAAATAATTGAAGCACAAGAATCGATTTGATTGAAAGAGGATTTCAAGAGGAATCTCTGGTTCAATTTTGAGGAGGTTTCATCAATCAATCAAGGAGAAATCCTCGATTGATTGTTGCTGGAGATGTAGGAGTAGGAGTTCTATGCTGCAGGGACCTGAGAATCATGACAAAGTTGGGGACCTGTTTGAAAGAGTTTTGAAAGTTAAGGGTAGAAATGTAATTAGACAGGACCAATTTGCAAACTAGGTCAAGACAAACTCATCTTGGGTCCAAATTTTAGTACTAACCTAATTTGGACCTAAGGAATCCAATGGTGAAGTTTAATTTTGGTTTTGACCATGTTTTACTAAGTAATTTATGTAGAAACCCAAATTAGGGTAAATGTCTATTTGTGATTCTGTTTTGGGTCAAAACGGGTTCTGATGGTCAAATTGAAGGTTCTAAATCGTAGAGAATATTTTTCTATGAATTTTAGAGGACTTTGGTGGATTTTAGCCTGATCAGAACCTCAGTTAATTAAGCAGGTCTATTTTTAGGGTTTCAAAATTCATTTAATTCTTAAAACACGTGTAAACCCTTTTTCTTATTGTTCTAACCCACTTGTTATCTTTTTATGACCAATTGACCCTCATTCAACTCTTGAGAAAACCCGTGGTTGTACTGCATTCATGATAAGCTGGTAAAATTACAGTTTTAACCCTAGTTTCTTATTTTTCCTTTAGAAATGATCATGCAATGACTTGTGACTCTCTGGCGGTTATCTAGTAGCATTTACTGACTTAATTGAGTCAAAATGAGCTAGTTATGGCTCATAATGGTGTTCCCATCATACCCCCATGCCTATCTTTTGCTAGTCCCTTAGTAAAATTTCAAGGTATTAACTTTGATTCTAGACCATAAAACCTTTTGATGCTTAAAAACTTTACTGTGTGCTTCCTTTTGTAGATTAGGTTCGAATGCCGATAGTAGGCCTAGAGGTACTCAAGTACAAACCAAGATCCGAACCTGACTAGCCCTAGCCTCAGTCTACTATGAAGGTTTCTAAGGCCCACAGGAACTAACCTAAGGTTCGTTGAACTCCGCGGTTAAAGCACCCGTGCTTGTGACATGTTTTAGCCCAGGTTCAGTTTGCAGTGAGTTTTTGTCAGAGAGAGATATAGGAATTTTTCTTTGTGTTTGGAGAGTTTTCTCTCTCTTTTCTTTTTATTTCTAGCTTCGGATTAGCTTTACAACATGGTCTGTATCGGATTCCTAGTCCCTACCATCAATCCTCGCAGGGTCCTAGAAATTGATGCTTCAAGATAGCACCACCCATGGCAACCCCCAGAACCCTAGCTTTCGAGATTTTGAGATAATCTCGCCCATGGCGTTCTGTAGCTAAATCCAGACCTTAGCAATCGACATTTTGAGATAATGCCACCCATGGCATCTGAACTAGCATAAGGTGCTTACATGGCCCTGGTAGGATATGTAGATATCCTAGGAGACAAGTACCAAGGAGACGATATGTTATTGCGCATCTTCAAGGGGAATTTCCCGCCTCTCCGCACTGGGAACTCGTCCAAATCAACTTATGTTGATCAGCCGCTCCTAATCTAGGTAACTTTTTTAGAACAAGTTTAATGCATTTGCGTGATTTTGATACTTAGGCACACTGAACCAGACTGTGTGTCGATTGGAGTGCTTAGGTTATCGAGTCCCACAAACCAGAGGTCAGTTAATGAGGTCGAATAATCCCTAAGCCTTATACCTAATACTTAAGCTTCGCATTTTCCCCAACCTCTTGAGGGTTATCCAGATCTTAGCGGGTACTTGAATTTTTCAACCTAGGATTCCAGCCCAAGAGGCCTAAAATCAGTGTTCCCACTAATCTCTTCTCTGTTTCATTAGCAGTTTTTGCCTTTCTTTCTTTTGATATGGTCTAGAACTAACTTAATTCCTTAATCTTTTGCTAATGACTACCTCTTTTTCTTTTCTTTTCAAATTGTGCTCCTTTTTGACATTTTTATCACCTCCCCCTTTTTTCTCCTCAAAGTCTGATATGCCATCAAAATTTCCTCTCCTCTCATATTTTTATTCTTTTTTAAGATTTTTTTTTTTGGTATGTTTGGAATATGTGATTTTTTTTATGAAACCTTTTCTTGTGAAATGATTTTCATGGTGTTTTGCACTTTACTACCCCCCCATGCCTACGATTTGCAATGTCATCATTGTAAATTAGGTGGGTTCGAGTTTAGCTTAGATCATTCATTAGAACAAGTGTTGGGTGGGTGAATGGGTTGGGATGACTGTTGCGGATGATTTCAAGCTCGGTTACGGGTACCAAAGGTGGAGTCAGCTGCTCTAATGGATGAACCCTAAAGTGCAATATGAGTTCAACATAGGATGTGTCAGGAAGGGTTTCAGGTTTATCAAAAATGACGGGTTGCCTCTCGTTAAGCGCTGAGTTTAACGCCATCAGCTGGGCGTAATGAGCTCAGGGAGAATGGAGGGTAAAAGATATCTTAGCCAAATGTGTATCGGTAAGTTCAATGAACGGTTTGAGTCTCTGACCGTTCATGACAAAAAAGTTCTGAATCATGGCTGAGTTGACTGATTTCGACAGCTCCATTTCCAAAGATTCGTCGGACAAGGTAAGGTCCAATCCATTTTGATCGAAGTTTTCCTGGGAACAATTTGAGTTTGGCATCAAAGAGTAGGACTTTTTGACCAGGAAAAAAGATCTTTCTGGATATGTGCTTGTCGTGAAAGGCCTTAACCTGCTTTTTGTAAATTTATGAGTTCTCATACGCGTCATGGCGTAATTCATCGATTTCACTGATTTGAAGCTTTCTGTGGGTTCCTGCCTTAGAAAAATCGAGATTGCAATTCCGTACTGCCCAATAGGCTTTGTGCTCCAATTTGATGGGGAGGTGACATGCCTTCCCGTACACTAATCTAAAGAGAGACATGCCTAATTGGGCTTTGTGGGCGATCCTATAAGCCCACAAAGCTTCCAGAAGTCGGGATGACCAAGCTTTCCCATCAGGTCGAATAGTGACCTGCAGGATTTTCTTGATCTCCCGATTCGATAACTCAGCTAAACTGTTGGTTTGGGGGTGATAAGGAGTAGATGTTCGATGTGACACCTCGTATTTGGTCATCAGTGATCTGAACTGAGCATTCGTGAAATGGGTCCCTCCATCGGAGATTATGGCACGTGGAATCCCGAACCGAGAAAAGATATTCTGATGAATGAATCTGATAACTACCTTATGATAGTTGGTTCAGGTCGGAATGGCTTCGATCCATTTGGACACATAGTCAATAGCAAGAAGAATGTATTCGAAGTCGTCTGAAACAGGGAAGGGTCCCACAAAATCAATCCCCCAGATATCGAAGATTTCGCATATGAGAATCGGCTGTAAAGGCATCATATCATGGTGGCTCATGTTGCCTAAGGTCTAGCAACGAGTGCATGCCTTATAGTGATTGTATGTGTCTTTGAAAATCATGGGCCAATAGAAGCCGCACTGGAGGACTTTTGCTACGATTTTATGGCCAAATAAGTGTCCACCGCATGTCTGGTTATGGCAGAAGGACAAAATGTCCTGAATTTATGCTTCCAGAACACATCGTCGGATGATTTGATCAACACCAATGCAGAAGAGATATGGGTCTATGATGAGAGGCTCATCATGGCTTCTAATTACCTCTAATTAACTAGTCTTCCTAATTAATTAGCTTGGAATATGTATATATATGGGTTAATTATAGAATAAGAGATGAATCATTAAAGGACCTTAAAATAAGTTAAAAATGCTAAATTATTAGGTAATTAATATTATTAATAATTTAATTAATAAACAGACTCGAAATATCATTAATTATTTACCCAATTAGTGTGTTAATTAACTTAAGCATAACTTATACCAAAGTATGTAATAACTTAAGTAACTTTACTTAATTAAATAAAGCTAAAAAGGTCAAAAACATAAATCCAAGGTTTATATATAATATTTGTCTAATTTATAATCATATATAAAAAGTTGAAAAAGATTTAAATTAAAATAAGCCTTGAAAACCTTAGTTTATGTTTTAGTCCTTAGGTTTTATTTCAATTGAGTCCTTTTTATTCACTTAGGTCCTTAGTTTTCCTTGTGATCAAGTCCCTGTATACATCTTCTTCGTCTTCATTTCTTCTTCAGCCATTTCGACGACGGACGACAGGAGGTGCTTTCACCTACCGATCACCGTTCATCTGACACTTGTTCACCTCTGCCAAGCTCCTGTAGCTTGCACTCACCGCCACCTTTTCATCCATCGGTCTTGATGAAGCTGCAATCCTATTTAGGACTTGAAGATAACCTCACCGGCATTGGAGAAGATGCTGGTGGTTACTTCACACCTAGACACTTCACCGTCCAGATTCATCCTCCTTCTCAGCCGCCGCAACTTATAAATACCCCTCCACCTCTCTGATTTCAAAAAGTCGGCTCCCTTTTCTCTTCCCCCACTGTAGCCGATGATAGGCTATTCGTCAACTACCTCCGGTGACCTCTCACCTCTCCTTCACCTCTCACAAGGATCTCGTCTCTTTCACCTCCTCTTCCTCTCTGGACGGTCGTGACAGGACTTGGAGCATCACTTCTTCTTCCTCGCCACCTCCAACTTCTCACCGGAGCTCTTTCCCACACCTTCTGATTTCCTCCTCCATTATGAGCCTTCGACGGAGACTCCTTACCCCCTTCGTCTAGGTAACAGTATGTTAGGTAAGTTAGAGTAATTAGAGTAGTTAATTAGGTAGTTTAGTTAGGATTAATGTTAGATCTTTCCGTCGTCTTCCTCAGCTCCGGCGAGCTCTTTGAGCTTGACTGGAGCATCTTTTTGTCTTTTTGATTCACTGATCACCTTTTACAATCCTTCATGATCATCTCTAGCACATTAATTTCTTGATTATAACATTTATACGTCTAATCCATCTCCACCTTCACCGGTTGCTTCCGTTGTCCATGGCGGAGGTAACCGAGGGCAATTCACATGCACTTGGGCCCTCTATCACCAAATCATCATCTAAGGGCTCCAATCTTCACATTAATTAGATAAATAATCATTTACATCTAAAACGCCTAAATTCCACTGAACCTCTTGAGCTCGCTGTCAATGGCAGCTCAGGAGAAGTTCCTCCACCTAATTGATCACCTGTACACCATCGCCCCACCTCACTGATTTATTCTCTCTACTCAATTGAGTGAGAGAACTTGACATGAGTTCCAACGAACTCAGATCACACTCTCTGTGAATTCATTACATACCTTTCATTTTAATGATTAATTGAATGAATTATTGAGTTCCTGAGGTTCCTTATGACCTCAGGAGACTTTTCAAATCTTCAATGGCCTATTTTAATTATTTATACACACTTTTAGCCATTGTCTGGACTCACCGAAGCTCCAGCGAGCTCCAGCGAGTCAAAAGCATTCTTCAGCCTATAGAACTTCCTGAGAAACTCCGGATTGATTATGAATGATCTAAGAATTTCATTTTGAGGTTTATTATGATGTTGTGAAGTCTAGAGCTCCATATAGACCTCTGTCTTCTCCAACTCCGGTAGAGTTGGAGAAGACTGTTTATTAGGGTTTAAACTTGATTTAGGAGGCCTAGAAGCATCAGGAAGATACTCTGAGGTCAATCCAGTAGATCAATCACTTAGATAAGCTTTAGTTAATTCTATCGAACAAACTTATTTAGGATCTTAGGCAATAGAATTGAAACCCTAGAATTTTTGGTTGAAATCTATTTTTGGGACCTTGAATCTATTCCTAAGGTGAAATAGAATTGATTTAAGGCATTAATTTCATCTGATATAGCCTAATGAAGAAAGTCAAATTTCGAGGCTTAATGGTCAGCCTCAGGTCTGATTGGATGAATGAGATATCAATTAGGGAAATTGATGAATAAAAATGATTCTTGGGATGATTTTAGATGAATTAGATTTGATTTGAATAAGTTTTATTTAGGATTTCATTTGAATTAAAGTTCTGTTCAGTTTGGGTTCATTTGAACCCAAAAACTGACTTCAGTATTTTTTTGATGAGATTTAAATACAATTGCTACCCAGTTGGATTCTTTACAACCTTTAGAGGTTGTTTAATTTGATATATCTACCCTATAGCTATCTGTCGAGCTATTCAGAGTTCAAATTGGAACTCTGAAGCACCTGTAGGAAGCTTTTGAGCTTCTTCTTCCAGAAGCTTCTTAGCACCTCTTACCCTTCACCATTAGGAGCGAAATCATCTACTGAGATGATTTAGGACCTCATCTGAGGTCAAAAGTCTCACTGTAGGTCATAAGACCTGAATTGCTTCACTGCAGGTTAAATTAGTCGTATAATCTTCCATTTCCTCCTTTCAAATTGAAGGGTAGAATCTATTCTCAGCATCAAATTGATGCTGCAATCTTGTAGTACATCTTTAGAGCTTTCCAACGGGCCCTTGTTTGCTCGATTTGGAGCTCTGAGTCGGCTAGAGTCTCCAGCCAAAGTTTGGCCTGGAGGGGACTAACTTAGTCCCACATCGGTAGAATAGAAGCACTCGCCTTAGGATAAATGGAAAAAGTGAAGGGGCTTTATCGATCGTCAGTGCTGGGAACACAAAGAGCATGTGTGTGTGTGTGTGGGTGCTTGCGGTGCATGTGCCTGGGTGTGTGTGCACTTGTGGGCGCAAGTGTGGGCCCATGAGCAGGCGTGTGTGTGGGCCTGGGAGGTCGGAGACTGTGCATGTGATGATCTAAACTAGAAATAAACCACCTAATACAAACTAGGCTTGAACCCAGTAGGGTCTGGTCCCACCTTGAGAGGGGTGCTGTGTATCCCCGACCAGTCCGAGCCGCCAAGCATAAAACCAATTTTTGGTTCAAGTGTGGTTCAAGTGCATAATTAAAGAGTTGAAAAGAAATGGAAGAGAAGAGGGTTAAGAGATGATGAGAGCCTCATCATAAACCCTAACTACACAATTTGATCTAAATAAGTGTGAAAAAGCTCCTACAAAACCTAGAGAAAAGCCTAACTCAGAAAATTCTAAATTGAAGAATAAGACAAGTCATAAGGGGTACAACTGTAATTTTACCAATGTAGTGCACAATCAGGGTAACTAAGGGTTTGAATACAGGTCAAATGGGCTTAATAAGAAAGAAAGTGGGATAGCCTGAGCCGAAAAGGGTTATAGCAACTTCTAGGAATTAAATGACATTCTGTAACCCTAAAAATAAATCTACTTTAATTCATGAGGTTCTAGGCAGGATAAAAATCAACTAAACCCTCTAAAATTCATGGAAAAATACTCCCTAGGGTTTAGAACCTTCAATTTGGCCTTTGGAACCTATCTTGACCTAAATTGAGAACCATGCCCAAATTTTGACCTGATTTAGGTTTTTACGCAAATTGACTGATCAAACGTGGTCAAACCTAAAATCCAATTACACCATTGAATTCCTTCGGTCCAAATTAGGTTGATACAAAAATTTGGGCCTAAGAGAAGACCATTTTGACCGACTTTACAAATTGGTCCTCTTGAATTACTTTTTGACCCTTATCTTTCTAAACCCTTGCATGTAGCCCACTATCTTCTTTTTCGTTCTTTACAGAACGGTCCCTCCTGCCACCCCACATAGGCACCATACCTTCGGCGACCTTGCACGGAGGATGGCGCTGCGCAGGGTATGGGGTCGCTCTCAGGAACGAACGAGGGGTTCCCTACGTTGTCCTCTTTCGCAAGGACCCTCCCCTTTGACCTGCGGCGACCCATGCCTCTCGTGCGAATGCACGAAAGGCATGGGTCTCCATCTCTGACCATCTCCAATGAGCTCCCCACGTCGCTCCCTCGAGATCCTCTCCTCGCCAGCACCTTTATAAGGAGCGACAAGGGCAGCCGTTTCCTTCAAGCTCGCTTTGGCTAAAGAGAACCCCCCTACTTTGTCTCCTCTCACTCTGGTCAGACAGCCCAAGCTTCTGGTGATCTTTCCTCCTCCTCCTCCTCACTCTGCT
Organism: Thalassia testudinum; assembly: GCA_037157565.1. Lineage (NCBI taxonomy): Eukaryota > Viridiplantae > Streptophyta > Magnoliopsida > Alismatales > Hydrocharitaceae > Thalassia > Thalassia testudinum. The sequence continues at coordinate 29,884,005 of JAZHRO010000030.1, read as the reverse complement.
GCCATACCTGCAGCAGAGCACACTCTGCTTCGTCTTCCCATGCCAGGCCACACTAGCTGGCGTCTTCAGATCCCCTCCTTATACCGTTACCCCCCTTCAGGGCACCTTCGTCCCCAGCTCCGGCAGGAACGCACCGGGTACCCCTCTTTCCCTCTTCGTCAATTAAGTAGGTAAAAACCTTCCCCTTTTTCTCTCTGTTATTTTCTCCTCTTAAATTAGCACTTTTAACCCCTCGACTGCCACTACCACCTCCATCTGCTCCACCTCCGACCACCAACTCCGGCGCAATCACTCCACCTCCACAGGCCATTCCACCCCTCGCCGACAAGCCCAGAAGCTCCCCCTCACTCCACTCAAGCATTTCCCCCACTCCATTCACTGCCATTCACCTTTAGACCACCCCTCGAACACACCTACCTGCACCTCTACAGCGTGCCCTAGGCACACGGCCACAGGCACTTCCCCGCCACACCGACCCTCGCACCGCTTTCGCCATCCTCTGGCGAAGCTTCCTAAGTTGTCTGATGTGGCTGTGAGGCCATTTTCGTGCTTGCAGGTCTCGGCCCCCTCGCCGCCATTGACGGACAGTAGGAGCTGCTTAGCGAGCAGCTCCAGGTCCCTTCAACACTAGGCGCAGACCCCAGGCAATGCGGAACACTTCTGCGAGTGTGCTCAGGCCTTCTATTGAGGTTGCGAGCCTTCGCTGCTAACCCAATTGCTAGCAGCTTCTTGCCTGTAGGCGCGTGGAGCAGAGGTGGGACTTCAATCCCACCTTGGAAGTGTGTGGCCATATGCCCACACATAAATTGTAAAAGTGCTATTAGCCAATCGCCTCCGAATACACATGGGGTGAGGTCCCTCACCTAAACACCGCCCTCGTCCGTGAGCTCATCACACCGATCTGGCGCGACCCGACCCGACACCCTCCTGTGCACTCCTCGCACCACCCACGCCGATGCGCCTGGACCCGGGCACGCAACTCGACCCGATTACCTGGCTCTAGGAGAGTGTACGAAAGAGAGATTCAGAGAGAGAGAGATGCGGGGAGAGGGTAGGGTAGCTTTTGCGCTGAGCTTGTGTGTGTGTGCAGGGAACAGGTGAGGGAGGAAGAAGCAAGGAGCTACTGAAGAGAAGAAGGAAGGAAGAAAGAAAGAAGAAGAGGAAGAGTAGCGGCTGGGACTTAGCTGCAGAGAAGAAGGAAGGAGAAGGAAGGAAAGAGAGAAGTAGGAGAAAAGAAGGTAGCAGGGGTACTGTAGCAACAACGCAGTTAAGGCATCTGATTTCTGAATCAGACGTCGAAAAGAAAGGAAGGAGTGAAGCAGAAGAGAAGAGCAGAGGAAAGGCCAGAGAAAAAGAAAGAGAAAAGAGGAGGGAGCCTCTGCAGCAAAGAAGAAGATGCAGAAGAAAGAAGAGAATCAGAGAAGAAGAGAAGAAGGAAGAAGAAGAAGGACATAGCAGCTGAAGAAAGAAAGAAAGAGAAGGAAGCCTCTGCAGTAAAGAAAAAAAAAGAAGATGACAAGCTGAAGAAGAGAATTGGCTGAAAAGAAGAAGAGAGAAGAAGAAAAAGCCAAGAAGAGAACTTTTGCTCTCTCTCTCTCCTTTGTCTTAATTTTTGTAAAATAATATATATTGTGAATTCATATGCTTCTGGAATCATAGTTTTCTCCCTAAGTTCGACCTCAGGAAACTTTTAATTCTGAGTAATAAATTGTAAACTGGTAGTAGCTTTTCGTGATATAATACAACGCCTAGAACTTTAAAATAACACGAAACCCTAGCTACGTGCACCAAGAGACTTAAGAGAGAGGTGTAGAAGAGTTTAAAGAAGAGTCAACAGAAAGGTAAAGGGAGAAGTAAAGAAAGAGCAAAGGAAAAGAGTGAAAGAGAGAGAGAGAGAGAGAGATGACAGAAAAGAAGAGAAGAAGAATCAAGGCTGAAGAAAGAAGAAGAAAAATAAATGGAAATTAAAGAGTTTTAAGATGACTGATTTTGTATTTTACTTCAATAATATGTCTTTTGAGCTTAATTGATATAGTAAGGCACTTGTTTTCATTTGAATTTCTTTTTCTTGCCTTAGTCTTTTGTAAATGAGATGAAATTAGTGAAATAAACATGTTTACTTGCTTTTAATAACAAATCACATGTGTAAATATATTTTTCTTTATGGAATTTTGCATGTTTTTTAATTGAATATCCTTTATGAAAGATTCATATTCTTAAAGTAATCTAATTATAATTCCAATTGATTAAGTAATTAGTAATTTATGCTTAGGATTTAATGGTGAATTAAGTTCAGTTATGTCTCCCAGTGAACGACCTGGACTCAACCAGTTAAAAAAAATTAAAATTTAAAATGATAGGTTAGCTTGACCCTATACTACACAACCGACATTAAATCAAGTTAACCTAAGTTACTTTCTCTTGCACTTAATTAAGCCTAAATAACTTAATTAACTGTGTTGAGGAAATTAACCTATCATTTCCCAAAAGTAGTACTTGGCATCGGAAAGTAATTTGTCCTTCTTGGGTTTTGGCCAATCGGACGGTATCTGATGTGATGCCAAGTAGTTTACTAGATCAGTAAATCATGGAAGTCCTATACTGATAGTCAGGAGGTGCTCATCAGGAAAATATTCAGTAATGGGTCTGAAAGGGTTGATTATATCAGAAGGAAGGTGGGATAAGTGATCAACTACCACATTCTATTTCCCTACCTTGTCGCGAATCTCGAGATCAAATTCTTGCAATAGCAAGATCCAGCGGATTAGTGGAGGTTTCGCGTCTTTTTCGCAAGGAGATGCCTCACAGCAGTGTGATCTGAGTAAATGATAATACGGGAACCCAAAAGATACAATTTAAACTTTTCCAGGGCAAATACTATGGCTAGCAGCTCTTTCTCAGTAACTATATAGTTACGCTGAGCCTCGTCAAGTGTCTTGCTAGCGTAGCAAATGACCACGGGTTTCCCGTCTATTTTCTGCTCAAGTACCGCACCTACAGCATAATCAGATGCATCGCACATGATCTCAAAGGGTTGAGACCAATCAAGGGGCTGTAGGATAGGTGCTTGAGTAACTCGATCACGCAAGACTTCAAATGCCTGAGTGCACTCCTTAGTGATTTCAAAAGGGGCATCCTTAGATAGGAGATTAGTCAGGGGGCACGCGATTTTCGAGAAACTGGGAATGAATCTATGGTAAAAATCGACGTGCCCCAGGAAGGATCAGATGTCTTTGATCGAGCTAGGTATAGGGAGTTTGAAAATCAAATTCACCTTGGCTCGGTCAACTTGGATGCCCTTTTCAGAGATAAGATGTCTCAGGACTATTCCCTCAGGTACCATGAAGTGGCTCTTTTCCCAAGAAAGAACCAAGTTCACGTCGACGCACCGCCTGAGGATTTGGACCAAGTGTAGGAGGCAATCATCAAATGATTCACCAAATATCGAGAAGTCGTCCATGAAGACTTTAAGGTACTCACCTACCATATCTGAGAATATGGCAAGCATGCACCACTAAAAAGTAGCGGGTGCATTGCAGAGATTTAACGACATCCTTCGGAATGCATAAGTTCCGAAGGGGCAGGTGAAGGTGGCCTTTTCTTGGTCCTTGGGATGGATTGCGACCTGGTTGTAACGGGAGTACCCATCTAGAAAGCAGAAGAATTAATTTCCTGCTAGGTTCTTGAGAATCTGATCAATGAACGGTAGTGGGAAATGATCCTTCTTCATGGAGGAATTGAGTCTTCTGTAATCAATGTAGATGCTCCACAAGTTTGCTATACGGATTGGTATGGCTTCTCCAATTTCAGTTATTATGATGGTGAGCCCTGCCTTTTTAGGCACAACTTGGATTGGACTCACCCATCAACTGTCGGAGATCGGGTAGATGATCCCTGCATCTAACCACTTGATAATTTCCTTTTTCGTGACATCTTGCAGATTGGGATTTAGGCATCTCTGCATTTCACAAGATGGTTGTGAGCCCTCTTTAGTGTAGATGTGGTGTGTGCAGTATGAGGGGCTGATACCAGTGAGATCATCGAGAGTCCATCCAATTTCTCTTCGATGTTGCTGGAGAACAGAAATCAGGCATGTTTCTTGATCAGCTGTGAGTCGGGAGTTGATAATCACAGGAAACGTCTGATTGGAACCCAAAAAGACGTACTTGAGGTGATCGGGAAGAGGCTTTAATTCCAAAATCAAGTTTTCAGCAGCAACGAGTAATTCAGGATGGGTGTCAAGAGCAAAGGAAGGAGCTAAGGGTGTGTCTAGGTTGAGTTCGGGCTCCTCTAATTGTGGGTTTTGATCTTGTTGTGGTTGATCAGAAATAGTCAGGTTCTCGATGAAGTCGTCAACCACTGCTTCAATATCGCAAATTTGTTCTATGACTCCACAATTAATTCCTTGTTGGGCCTTAAAGATGTCGATCTTTAGTGTTTTGCTCCCAAATTTTAATTCGATTTGGCCCTCCTCACAATTGATATTGGCCCTGGCAGTGGCTAGAAAGGGTCTCCCTACTATGATTGGTGTATTCTTCACATTCTCAGGAGCGTCCATGTCTAAAATGATGAAATCCACTGGGAAATAGAAATCATGCACCCTAACTATGACATCCTCAAGAATTCCTTTTGATGACTTAATTGATCGGGCTACTAGTTGTAAAGTCATTTCAGTCGGTTTAAGTTCAGATTCCTCGAAGTAGTCTAGTAGGGACGTGGGTATCAAATTAATGGAGGCTCCTAAGTCTAATAAAGCTCGGTCAAATCGTATATCACCGATTTCATAGGAGATCAAAGGGGTGCCTAGGTCTTTAGCCTTAGGCAGGAGTTTGCTCAAAATGACAGAGCTGGCTTGCTCTGACAGTATATTAGATTCCCATCTTTGGTTCGCGGCTTACGTTTAGGTGTACATATGTTTTTCAGAAATCGTGAGCAAGCCGGTACGTGGCGTACCGCATCCATCAAGGGGATGTTTATATGGACCTGCTCAAAGAGCTTAACTAGGTCCTTCTCAGGTGCCATAGTTTTGCTTATCCTTTTTCCCTTGGTCAAGGCCTCAGGAAATGGAACTTTAGATGGTTCTTCTAGAATGGGTCCAGGTTCTTGATCTAGGATAGTGGTGTCCTGGATGACTATCCTAGGGTTTGGGTTTGTATCACCAGGCTAGGTTTGGCTTGGATAAGGTGGGTCCTGTGTTGTTTTGCCAATGCGGGTAGTAACAGAATTTAATCCTGTTTGGTTTTGGTTTTGAGTGGGTAGAAGAGGTGCTTGCTACTGGTAACCTGTATATGATGTCGAAGCCTCCATCCCGTCGGGTGATGGAGTAGAAGGGGCCTGATAAACAAAGTGAGCTAGGCCTAGATTTGGGTTCATAATGTGCCTCTGGTTCGGCACGTTATTCGGATTAGGCAGAGGTTATGAAGGAAGTGCACCAGGTTGGCGAGGATTTGCCATCTAGGCATGTTGATTGCGAACTTCTGTGATCTCGTCTCTGTGCTGTTTTTGCATAGCCGCATTCGTCTTTTGAAGGTCAGCTAGAGTCTGAAGGATAAGAGTCATTTGATTTGCCTGAGTCAGCCCAGATTGATAAGTTAGGTTAGGTTGAGGCTGAGGCAGCTGATATGGATGAGGAGCTTGTGGTCGAGGTGGATATTGAGGTCTCTGATTTTGATTATTTCCTGACCATGTGAAGTTGGGATGATTACGCCATCCAGGGTTGTAGGTGTTTGAAAATGGATCATTTTGAATGGTGTTGAGGTCCTCGCAAGTCTGAGGAACCTCGGGAAAATCAGAATATGAGGGTTCGGAGTTCCCCCAACTAGAGTAGGTGGATCCAGAGTTTCCTCCGTAGCCAGAATCAGACAGGGGTGGATATGGGTCCATCCCCTGAGAAGGTCGGTGATAGATGTTGTGCACGGCCTCCCTGCTAGAGGGTGGTTGTGTGAATGGGTTTTGCATAGAGGTGCCTCTCTGCAAATGTCGAGTTAGTTCATCCACCTTCTTCTCAATAATAGAGACCTTGTCCAGATGACTGGCCATTAGTTTCAAGTCGACGGAAGAGGATAGGCCCTATGTCTCATGTGCTCCCTTTGGATTCGTCAATGCACGAGCATTCATTCGATCGAACATGCTCATGGATTCATTATTGATGGAGTTCTCACACATATTCTTGAGAATCTCGCACACGGTGTCTTTGTGTTGACCCATGATGTTTCCTCCGCAGGTCGCATTGACGAATAATCTAATATCCTCATGGAGTCCTTGGTAAAAAGACTGGACTTGTTCTCATTTAGGAACTCCATGATGGGGGCACTTTCGCATGAGATCTAGGAAACGATCCCATGCTTCGTGAAGTGGTTCTCCTGCTTATTGTGTGAAATATGTGATTTGGTGCCATAAAGCATTTGCCCGACCAACAGGGAAGAACTTTCTCAGAAACTCGGATTGAAGTTCCGCCCAGGTGTTGATTGGACGCGTTTGGGTTTGGTACTAGTGAGTAGCTTTATCCATGAGAGAGAAGAACATTTTCATGAGTAGAATATCTCGATTTTGAGCTTCTGGCCCGAAGGTCTGGGCCAGATGCTTGAGTTGTGTGATATGCTGGAAAGGATCTTCAGAATTACGCCCATGGAATTTGGGAATGGCATGAATCATGTTGGGCTTGAGTTCAGTGTCAGGACCTCTAGTGGGGATTTGTACTCGAGGTTCGATTGCTACAGCAGCGAGATTGTAGTGATCTCGCATCATTGGACGCTGCGATGGGTTCACAAAGGCTTGGAATAGATCATTGAGGCGATGAAGTTGATTTTCGAGATTATTTTCTTCTGCGGGTTGTGCCATGATGATGGATGAAGGAGAATCAGATTCAGTGAATCGAAAGATATATCAATAGGATTGGGTTGTTGCACAAACAAGGAGGTCGAGGCTTGGCCTCGACGAGAATGAGTGACTAAAGGAGGCCTCAAGGATGGTCTCAGAGACCTCCTCCCGAACATGCATTGATGGAGTAGATGAGAGGTAGAATGTGATGGACCCAATCAAGACACCCAAAAAATTTTCGATGACTATAGAGGTTCGGGGCGGATGATACCCCTTACTCAGAAAGTCGTCCACCTGAGAATTACTTAGGCAGCCAGAGAGGGAGAGTCCCGCAAAGACCCCTACACAGTAGAGTGTCCCCACGAGTTACACGGTTTCCCCTACTCGACCACTCTTGTCACTGATGTTCTAGGTAGACCAGAATGGGGACTTGACCTCTTAAGTGTACCAGTTTTAATTGAGAGCAAGGGCGCTTAGAATTTCACTTGAACTTTAAGATGTGTTGAGTGCAAAAGTGAGCTAATTTGAAGATTGGTTGACCTAAACAAGGTTGGCCAACTTCACCTATATAGTCCTTGAAAATTTAGGTCCCTCTTTTAGTGTTCAAATGACTTTAAGAGCCTGATTTTAGGGTTTTGCTTGAATAGATCAGTTCAATCAAGGTCTAGGCACACATTGTTTGGGAAGATGATTTCTTGGTTAAGCAAGTGTGTCTCTAAAAACCCTAAATTGGAATCCTTAATTGGCTCTAATTTGGTCCACTTTAATTTGTCCAAAGGTGGTACCTAGGGCTCAAACAAGAATGTGATAGCCCTAGATACCTTAAGCTTTAAGTGGGTGCACAAATCAGGATTTGTTGTCCAAATAAAATGTATCAACTCAGGCAACTTGATGAATTACCTACTGATAAAATGCAAGTAGCCCTAATTGATTTTTTTTTTCCTTTTATCCTTTGCAGAATGAGGGGCTTAAGAGATAGAGTAGTTAGAACTTACCTGCCCTTGGTGTGTTTATTGTGCAGCTGATCTTCCTTCATTGTATCTCTCCTGAAACAACCACAGCAAAAGAGATATAGCAAGTTAGAATCTAAATAAGGAATTGCAATCAAGAGTTCTAAATTGCCCGTTGCTTCCCGGCAACGGCGCTAAAATGTTTTATGCGCTAAATCAGTGTTTAAGATTGTCGTGTTGTAGTATATCCAAAATAGTGCTTAAACAAATAAATTTTATTACTTGAAAAAGTTTCGAGGTCAAACATAGGGAGCAATAAGGAATTGAGATCTCAAGAATTGCAATTTAAGCACAACATAGGCAATTTATAATAGAACTCCAAACAATAATGATATATAAATGAAAATAAATGTCAATTGTTCAAAAAGAATGAGGTAAAATGGTAATTTGAATCACCAAATACCCCTCACAATAACAACAAATTTCCTAATAGTATCAATCAAATAAAGCCTAGCAATCAAGTATCAGACGGCTGAATGTTTAATTAGACGGCTTAACCGTCTCGAGCTACAATGTATAGCCTTTTCTCTCTTCTCAGCCTCTTCTTCTTCCCTTCTCTTCTTTCTCTGCTGTAGCTGCTCTTCTCTCCTTTTCTTCTTCCTCTTCTACTGCGGGTCCTCTCCTTCTTCTTCTTCTGTTCAGCCTCTTCACACAGGGAGGGGGGCTTCTCGAATTGGTTAAGTGTCAGCCAATTTCCTCTGCAGCAAAACCCCCCTACCCCCGTGCAAGCTCTCTTTCTCTCTCTGGGTCATGCTTTCCCAGAGCCTTGCATATCGGGTTATCAGGTTATCGGAGGATCCGCGTACCCAAGTCCAGGGTCATCGGTGTGGTGTAGTGACCGAGGAGTGAGAGCGTAAGTAGGCTAGTGAGTGAGGGTGTGGGACCTCACCCCAGTGTTTCGAGGCGATAAGCCTAATGCAAGAAAACAAATTATGCGTGCTCTTCAGTTTGGAATCCCACGATTTGGGACTAAAATAGGTCCTCTTCGTGGTGCACCGTAGAGGTGAACTCCTCTTGCGTGAAAGCTCCAGCAATTGCTGCGGCTGTTGGAGTCAAGGCCTCTAATTGACCATTTGGAACTGGTCTCTGAGTACTTCCGCACCACCTAAAGGTGTCATCTGGGCATACATGACCTGGAACTCGAAGAGCAGTACTGGCATTAATGGTGGCGACGACGTAGGCCGACGGGGAACCTGAAACATGAATACGGCCTCTCAGCCTGATTAAAATAGTTCAGAAGCTTCGCTTAGGTCTAAGGAAGATGATGGCGGTGTTAGGTCGGTGTGGGGATAAGGAAGGTGGCTGAATGATGACAGAGAAACCAATGCAAAGGTTGGTTGTTTGATAGGTGGTTTGGGTAGGCGAAAAGGAGAAATAGGAGAGGGCTTTCGTTTGTGGTGGAACAGCGGAGCTTGTGGAAGTTTCGGCAAGGCGGATGGAGGTGTGTAGCGGTGGATACGCCTCGCCGGAGGTCTGGTCGGAGTGGAGGATGACGGAAGTGAACGACAGTGTTGAGAGGATATTTTTGGAATTTTTGAGTACGAAATTAAACTAGATACCTAAAGAGACCTAACTACCTATTCTAAGTGGATGAAAGGGGGGAGATCCATGACGGTTTTGGCATGCCGGAGACGGAGAAGACGAACTCTCCGATAGGAAGGAACGGCGATGAAGACGTGGAAGGGGATGGCCGCTGGTATTGCGACACGTGGAAGAATCTGACAATGAGGAATCCACTGATGGTTTTGCGAGAACGGATGAGGAAGGAGGTCGAAGATATCGCCGGAGCTCGCGGAGCTTTTTGATCAGAGAGGAGGGAAGAACGTGGGGTAATTCCGGTCGAAATTCAAGCTTGGAGGATTGGGCAGGCCTGGGGAGTCTTTATATAGGTGTTAGGGGGTCGATTAGAGCTTGGAAGCCAAGCTTTCAAGCTTGGAAGGTCGCCAGAGTTGGAAGCCCAAATTTCTCATGCGTTCGCATGACAAATTGGGAAATAATTGAAGCATAAGAATTGGTCTGATTGAATGAGGATTTCAAGAGGAATTTACGGTTCAATTTTGATGAGGTTTCATCAATCAATCAAGGAGAAATCCTCGATTGATTGTCGCCGGAGTTGTAGGAGTAAGAGTTCTGTGCGGTGGGGACCTTTTTGTGAGAACAACGACAAAGTTGGGTACCTATTTGTAAGAGTTTTGAAAGTTAAGGGTAGAAATGTAATTAGACAAGACCAATTTCCAAACTAGGTGAAGACAAACTCATCTTGGGTCCAAATTTTGGTACTAACCTAATTTGGACCTAAGGAATCCAATGGTGAAGTTAGATTTTGGTTTTGACCATATTTGACTAGATAATTTATGCAAAAATCTAAATTAGGACAAATGTCTGTCTGTGATTCTATTTTGGGTCAAAACGGGTTCTGATGGTCAAATTGAAGGTTCTAAACCCTAGATAATATTTTTCTATAAATTTTAGAGGGTTTAGGTGGATTTTATCCTGATCAGAACCCCAGTTAATTAAGCGGGTCTATTTTTAGGGTTTCAAAAGTCATTTAATTCTCAAAGCACGTGTAAAGTCTTTTCTGATTGTTCTAACCCACTTGTTATCTTTTTAAATCCAATTGACCCTCATTCAACCCCTGAGAAAACTTGTAGTTGTACTGCATTCATGATAAGATGGTAAAATTGCAGTTTTAACCCTAATTTCTTATTTTTCCTTTAGAATGATTATGCAATGACTTGTGACTCTCTGGAGGTTATGTAGGAGCATTTACTGACTTAATTGGGTCAAAATGAGCTAGTTATGGCTCATGATGGTGTTCCCATCAGAGGGGGCTTAGGACTTTTATCTTTGAGGTGGAGTTTCCTTTTTTTCCTCTTTTTCTTCTTGAACCGCATAGAGGTAACCACAAAACTGGGGTCCCCCAATGAAGTTGAGGGAGAAGAAGGATTGGTCCGAATAGCCATCTCCCGCTGAACCACCGGTAGGGGAGGTGAAGAGCCTTTACTCGGTGGGGGCTTGGAGGTAGAGGGAGGAGCGTTAGCAGACTAGTAGAGCTCAGCCTCAGGACTGCTGGGAGAAGCCTCACCAGAATGGCCAATCTTAAGGCAGTAAGCACAGCAAAGGGAAAGTTTTTCATATACCACCTTTTATTTGATCAACGTGTCTCCATTCAAGATCTGAACCGTGTCCGGCCGTGATGCCAAAAGGTCTAGTTCAACACAAACCCTAGGATAACCAGGGCGGAAGCCTTGCACCATCCTTGGATCAACGCGAACAAGAGAGCCTAGTTGGTAGGCCAACGACAATAGGGCATTGGGATGGACAAGGTGTAGGTTCAAGCCTGGGAAACCAACCCAAACAGGGGCCATGGTCATTGGGGAGTCCATGTGGAAGCTAGGGGACCAGCAGATGAACTAGATGCAAAGCGAACCCACAGAGGTTGAGCCCACCGAGAAGAGCTTGCACAAATTGAGGTAAGTCACGCAACGCACCAAACAATGTCTCATGTCCAATGAGACTAGAGCAAAATCCAAGATCTAAATCTTAAGGGAGAGGAAGTCCTTCACGACCTGGAAAGAGGGTTTAGGACCCATCGACTGGATAGCAACCGAGGACTCGAAGCTCTTGGCTAGCTCGTCGACTTCCGAGGAAGTGAACAAGGTGCACACCGCTCCTTGGTGTTGGATCGGGAGATGAACCGGTAGGGCTAGCTTGACATAGGGTGCGAGGTCAGCAGCGTGCCGATCTGCCACCACAAAAGCAAACGAAGGCTTCTGGGAGGGGGAAGATCATGAGGCCTCCACAGCCGAGGAGGACGCTGGAGATGCCATGCTCACAACCGTCCTTGCGACTCTGGGGGAAGCACGAGGATATCGCCAGTAGGCCAGGGCCACCACGAAAAGCGGAGGGAAAAGGGCAAGGAAAGTGATGAGGTGATGGATGCCTTAGCTAACGCTCCACGAGGGGAGCATCAGCGGAGGCAGGGCGGTGCCCCTCTCTACCGAAGGGAGCGAGGAGAGCATCGAGAGGGGAAGAAACATTGTTCACTCTGAATCGGGGTTTTAAAAATGATACATCGCAGTATAGCCGATAAAGCGCGAAAATAAATAGAATTTATGCTCGAATGGAAATCTGAGGTCGAACGTAGGGAGCAAATAGTAAATCAATCTCAAAATCACAATTCTAAGTAAAATATATAAGAAATTGCAACGAAAACTTGATTCAGAACTATTCAAGAATGATATATCAATAATTCAAGTGCCAATGTGCAAAAATAATGGGTTAAAATGGTGATTTGAATCACCAAATTAACCCTAGACAATTTAATCACAATTATTTGAAATGTTTGAACAATGAATATCAACCAATTTCCACGTCAGTTAGTATCTCAATTATGCAACAGTAGCCTAGAACTAGTAACAGAGGCAAAAGCCTCTCTTCTTCCTCAAGCCTCAGTGATAGGCACGAGCACAGCACAGAGGCACGAAAGCCTCTTAGAGACACAAAGGGCATAAGTGTTGAGAGCAGAGGTGCAAAGGGAAAAAACCCCCATTCCCCTCTCTCTCTTTCTTTCTTCTCCTCTCAATCAGAAATTCGAACAGATCCAGGTAATCGGACCCACGCCCAGACCCATGTGGCATGAGCGCGGGTGAGGGCACGTGCGCTAGAGCATGCGAGCGGGACCTCACCCTTGTGCTCTCGGAGGAGACAATATGTTATTGCACATCTTCGAGGGGAATTTTCCACCTCTCCGCATCGGGAACTCGTTCAAATCAACTTGTGTTTTTGAGCCTCTCCTAATTTAGATCTTAGCACCTTTTTCAGAATAGATTAAATGCCTTTTGTCATGATTTCATCTTTTAAAGTGCACTGAACCAGACTGTGTACGATTTAGGGTGCTTAGGTTACCAAGTCCCACAAACCAGAGGTCAGTTAACAGGGTCGAATACTCCCTAAGCCTTAGATCTAATACATAAGCTTTGTATTTTCCCCAACCTCTTGAGGATTAATCCGAATCTTGACAAGTATGTGAATGTTTAAATCTAATACAGATCCAAGAGGCCTAAGGTCGGTGGGTGTATACACATCTAGTTTGTGTCTTACTCTTGGGTGTACACACGTCTTTTAAGAATCGTGCGTAAGCCGATACGTGGTGAATTGCATCCATCAATGGGATGTTTATTTGGACCTTCTCAAAGATCTTGATCAGGTCCTCCTCGAGAGCCACAGGTTTGGGTTTCTTCTTTCCTTTGGTTAAGGCCTCCGGAAATGGAACCTCTGTAGGTTCCTCTAGAATTTGTCCAGGTTCTTGATCTGGGACAGGGGTATCCTCGATAACCAACCTTGGGTTTTGGTGTGAACTACCAGGCTAAGAGTGGCTTCAATAAGGTGGGTCCTAAGTTGTTTTGACACTACGGGTGGTAACAGAGTTTAGTCCTGCCTGGTTTTGGGTTGGGTTTGACAAAAAAGTGGTTGCTACTGATAACCTAAATATGATGTTGAAGCCTCCATCCCGTCAGGTGATGGAGTAGAAGGGGCCTGATAGATGTAGTGAGCTTGTCCTGAGTTGGGTTCTTAATGCACCTCTGGTTTGGCACATTATTTGGATTGGGTAGAGGTTGTGAAGGAAGTGTACCAGGTTGGCGAGGATTTTCCATCTGGGAGAGTTGATTGCGAACCTCTGTGATCTCGTCTCTGTGCTATTTTTGCATAACGACATTTGTCCTCTGGATGTCAGCTAGAGTCTGAAGGATAAGGGTCATTTGATCTTCCTGAGTTGGCTCTGATTGGTAAGTCGGGTTGGGCCGAGGCTGAGGCGGCTAATAAGGACGAGAAGCTTGTGGTCAGGGCTGATATTGAGGCCTTTGTTTTGATTGTTCCCTGACCATGTGAAGTTAGGATGATTATGCCATCCAGGATTATAAGTGTTTGAGAAAGGATCGTTCTGGATGGCGTTGAGGTCCTTGCAGGTTTAAGGAACCTCGAAGAAATCAAAAGACAAGGGTTCATAGTTCCCCCAATTAGAGTAGGTAGATCCGGAGTTTCCTCCGAACCCTAGATCAGATGGGGGTGGATATGGATCCATCCCCTAAGAGGATCGATGGTAGATGTTATGCACAGTCTCCCTCTCAGAGGGTTGTTGCAAAAATGGGTTTTATGTGGAAGTGGCTCACTACAGATGTCGAGTCAGTTCGTCCACCTTCTTTTCGATGATCGAGACCATGTCCTGGCGACTGGCCATTAATTCCAGATCAACAGATGAGGACAAGCTCTGCGTCTCGTGCGCTCCCCGTGTATTCTTCAATGCACGAGCAGTCGTCCGGTCGAACATGCCCGTGGATTCGTTATTGATGGAGTTCTCGCACACATTCTCAAGAATCTCCCACGGTGTCTTCGTGTTGACCCATGATGTTTCCTCCACAGGTCGCATCGACGAACAATCTGATGTCCTCACGGAGTCCCTGGTAAAAGGATTGGACTTGTTCCCATTTAGGAACTCCATGATGGGGGCATTTTCGCATGAGATCTAGAAAGTGATCCCATGCCTCATCAAGCAGTTCTCCTGCATTTTGCGTGAAATGTGTGATCTAGTGCCTTAAAGCATTTGTCCGACCAACAGGAAAGAACTTTTTTAGAAACTCGGATTGTAGTTTAGTCCATGTTTTGATCGGGCTAGTTAGGGTTTGGTACCAGTGAGCAGCCTTGTCCATGAGAGAGAAGGAGAACATCTTCATAAGCAAGATATCCCGATTTTGAGCTTCTGACTGAAGGTCTGGGCCAGATGCTTGAGTTGCTTGATATGTTGGAAGGGATCTTCAGAATTAAGCCCATGAAATTTAGGAATAGCATGAATCATGTTGGGCTAGAGTTCGGTATTAGGACCTCCATCTGGGATTTAGACTCGAGGTTCGATCACCACCGCAGTGGGATTGTAATGATCTCTCATCATAGGACACTGCGGTGGATTCATAAAAGCCTAGAATAGATCGTTGAGAAGTTGAAGCTGATTCTGGAGATTGTTTTCTTCTTCTGCTGGGCACTCCATGATTATGAATGAAGGAGATCTAGGCTCAGATGAATCATAAGAGATATTGATATGGTTAGGTTATTACACAAACAGGGAGGTTGAGGCTTGGCCTTGATGAGAGTAAATAGCTAATGGAGGTCTCAAGGGTGGTCTTAAGGACCTCCTTCCAAACATGTACCAATGGAGAAGATGAGGGATAGAAGGTGTGATGGACCCAATCAAGACACCCAAAGATTTTTGGATGACTATAGAGGTTCGAGGTGGATGATACCTCTAGATCAAAAAGTCATCCACCTGAGAAATACCTAGCAACCAGGAAGGGAGAGTCCCGTAAAGATCTGTACATGGTAGAGAATCCCCATGGGTTACAAGGTTTCCCCCACTCGACCTTCCTTATCATTGCGGATCCAGGTAGATCAGAATGGATAACTTAACCTCTTAAGTCTACCAATTTTAACTTTAGAGAGAGGGTGCTTATGATTTCACTTGTAACCCACTGCGGGTTACAAGGTGGGTCAACTTCACCTAATTTGTCCTTTATTATTAGGTTCTGCTATTTAGGATTCGAGTGATGTTTAGAGCTTGCTTTTAGGGTTTGTTTATTTAGGTAAGTTCAATCAAGGCTTAGGATGCACACAATTTGGAATGGTTGATTCTTTTTTAAGCAAGTGTGTCTCTAAAACCTTAGAATGGAAACCCTAATTGGTTCAATTAATTTTTTCCAAATCTAGCACCTAGGGCTCAATCAAGAAGGTGTGTAGCCCTAAGTGTCTTAAATCCCTAAATAGGTGCAAAAATCAGGTTTGGGATGTTTCTAAAAATGTATCAAATTAGGCAACTTGTGTGATTAATCTAAAAATAGAATGCAAGTTGTCCTAATCAATTTCTTTCCACTTTTAGGTTTTCAGAATTAGAGGCTTAACAAAGATGGAAAACGAGATCACCTGCCCTTGGAGTGGATGTTGATTTTTATCCTTGACTAAATCCTTGCATAAATCACAACCAAAGAGATAGTGCAAGTTAGCATCAAGCCAAGAATTGTAGTCAAGAGATCAAATTGCACGTTTCTCCCTTGCAAAGGCGCCAAAATGTTGTTCACTCTAAATCGAGGTTTTAAAAATGATACGTCGCATTATAGTCGATAAAGCGCAAAAACAAATAGAATTTATGCTTGAATGGAAATCTGAGATCGAACGCAAGGAGCAAGTAGCAAATCAATCTCAAAATCACAATTCTAAGTAAAATATATAAGCAACTGCAACCAAAACTTGATTCAGAACTATTCAAGAATGATATATCAATAATTCAAGTACCAATGTGCAAAAATAATGGGTTAAAATGGTGATTTGAATTACCAAATTAACCCTAGACAATTTAATTACAATTATTTGAAGTGTTTGAATAGTGAATATCAACTAATTTCCACGTCAGTTAGTATCTCAATAACGCAACAGTAGCCTAGAACGACACAACACAGAGGCACGAAAGCCTCTCAGAGATTCAAAGGGAGAAAGTGTTGGGAGCAAAGGCGCAAAGGGAAAAAGCCCCCCTTCCCCTCTCTCTCTTTCTTCCTCTCTATCAGAAATCTAAACGGATCCGGGTAATCAGACCCATGCCTAGACTCGCGTGGCGTGAGCGCGGGTAAGGGCACATGCACTGGAGCGTGCGAGCGGGACCTCACCCTGGTGCTCTTGTAGGCAACCAACGAAGATCACAAAATCAATTTATCTCACGCAGGCAGCTCCTCCTTCCATGATGTGGGACTATCCCACAAGGCTTCGTCGCGTGCGAGCTACAGCTGCTTCTTCATTGAATTGGAGCAGTGGCTGAGGTCGACGTCCCTAATTGAAGACCTGGTGATGATCCTTAGGTGATTCCACACTGCCTGGAGGAACACCTGGGAGCGAAGTCACAAGAACACACTCTGGAGCTCTCCGAAGAGGCTTCGACAATCACAGCTTCAACCTGTGACCTGAAAATACAAATAAGGCCTTTCTACCGCGTCAGACAAGTTCAAAAGCTTCGCCTTAGAGAGGCGAAGTCAACGACGGTGGCTGCGTGGTGTGACGTGGTGTATGTAAGTGGAGCGAGGTCAGAACGATTAGAGGACGGTGGGTGTGTTCGGAGGGCCAATGGAATGGCCAATCGAGGGAATAAATAGAGGGCTTTTGTTCTCTGCGGAGTGGCGGAGCTTATGGGGGTGAGAGTGGCGAGAGTCGAATGGTGTAGCGACGTATTGGCGTTGCCAAAGCTTCGCCAGAGCGAAAGAAGATGGAGGTGTAGCAGGTGTGTTGGAGCTTGATTTGGAGTGTGAGTAAGGGAAAGGTGATGTAGGGAAGTAGAGGAGAAGGTATAGGGTCCTAGGGGTGAGGAAGAGAGCCAAAAGGCTCCGGTGTTGGTCAACCGGAGTTGGAGAAGGTGAAGAAGATGGCGAGGCGGTAATGTCGAATGAGGTTGTTAAGGCCCCAGCATCAAACATCTTTTAAGACGTCTGGGAGTT
The DNA here is from genome assembly GCA_037157565.1 of Thalassia testudinum. Lineage (NCBI taxonomy): Eukaryota > Viridiplantae > Streptophyta > Magnoliopsida > Alismatales > Hydrocharitaceae > Thalassia > Thalassia testudinum. The sequence goes on along the minus strand of JAZHRO010000030.1, from coordinate 29,866,649 downwards.
GGTCCAGTAGTCTGGTCAGACGTCTGGAAGCCTTCCCAGACGTCTGGAAATTAATTTTTTCGACGTACGGTTTCGCGTCTGCACGCATGCGCGCGCAAACTGAACTACCGCCCTCTTTTCTTCTCTCTCTTTTCTCCCCGTCCTGCAGGCACAACTTTCTTCCTCTCTCTCTCTCCCCACGGCGCCTTCAAATACCTCCCCCTCTCCTCTCCCTCACCATCACTCCATCGTCTTCTTCTTCTTCTTCCTATTAGCGTGAGAGTGAGAGGGCGAGAGCAGCAATTGCTGCCGTGTGTGCACGGGGAGGAGTTGCAGCGACAGGGAGAAGAGTTAGAGCGCGAGAGTGCAAGCTCGCTGGAGTAGCCAGGGCTGGCCGGCGGGCACTCAACGGGAGCGTGGCGTTGGGGAGGTGCTGCTGCAGCTCAGGCAGTAGGCGAGCGCAGCACGGCACGGCCGTGCGCAACAGGCGGAGGGCAAGGAGGTCCTGATTCTGGAAAAATTTTCCAGAATCAGACATCTGGACCTACGTCCAGATGACGCGGGAGACGTCTGGAGGAAGATCCAGATGTCTGAAAGGTACGATATTTCCATTTCTTCTTCCTTTCGTGTGTACGGCCATGCAGGCCGTTCCGCCAAAGGGCTCTGCCTCATTTTCATGTTGAGGTCAGTTGCGTGCGTGTGCAGGTTTCATTCGAGAAGGCGCAAGGGCACACCCTCCCACACAGATCAGACGTCTGGGCATAGCACAAGACGGCGGAGAGGGTCTCCAGACGTCTGGAGTGACAGTCGGACGTCTGGAATTAAGTCCAGACGGTCCAGTGAGATTCTGGACGTCTGAAGAACCGTGCAGAAACAAGGTATAACCTAGACCATCGTTTAAGACATCTGATTTAGGGCAGACTTGTCATTTTTGACCCGTTTAGGGTCTGTTCGAAGTCTGTTTTCCACGTTTCAAGTTTCGTTCTTCTCAAAATTAGTTCCTCTACTTGTTTACAGTATTTGTATCCTGTTCTGAGTAGTTCCTTGTGTTTGATCCTTGTGTTAGGATCCCATTCCGTTACGGCTCTGGGGGTTGCGGAGGCACGCGGACCTGCCGATTACGCCCCCAATACTCCCGATTTTGCGGGTAGAGTGGCTCCCTTTAATTATTTATCGAAAATTATGCACTTGTGAGATAATTAATAGATTCTAAGGTATGGCATGAATCCTAGGACTGGAAAACTAGATTGAATGATAGATCCTAGGGTATGGCATGAATCCTCAGACTGGAAAACTAGATTGAATGATAGATCCTAGGGTGTGGCATGAATCCTCGGAACAGAAACACCAAAACGAATGTCGTGAATATATATAAATTGCAGTCTTGGAAAAATAGAAAGAAAAATGAAAATTGCCTGTAATTGGATAACAGTTGCTTGTTTATGAATGAATATTAGCTATTGAGAACATGGGCTATATGGAAATAAAGCTGAAATGATGAAACCTAAATTGGCTTAGTTAAAGAAATATGAGCATGAAACCTACGGGGAAATTAGGAGTAGAGCTCCTGAGAAGTGAGTGGAATAGAATTGGGGAAGCGAGCTGGTCCTTGAGTACAGAGTACCAAGGAGAGCGACTATCCCCCTGTTTAGTGCAGGGCGGAGTTAGCCGCCCCAGGGACCCGGGGTTAGGTCTGGCCACTTTGTACCGACTTTTGGCCCTCGCGTACACAGTACCGGGGAGAGCTACTAGTGTAGGGAGAGCACTAGCTACCCCACCGGCCCCGGGGTTTTGCTAGCCTTCCTACACCGACTTGTTAGGCCCACTAGGCAAACCAGAGTAGTCAGGCAAGAGTGCACGGACTGTGGAGGGGAAAGACCCCTGTTTGGTTACTGTGGAGGGGCTGGACCCCTGTTACTGAGAGGGCTCTGCCCTATACTGGTTCCGTGCTATGCTTTGGGCACACCCGTTAACGGAAATGACTGACCATGGGCCAGTGCGGGGTAGCTACCCGTGCATTTATCGCGCATGCCGTAGTCACCGTTATGCTTGTCAGCGACCTCGAGGTGGTTGACTGAGGGTAGGACCACCACGGGGGACTCTCTCGGCCAGGAGAGCAGCACGTGCTACTACTTTTTGGGAAAGACTGCAATCAAGATCGTTCCCACGAGGAACATTCGAGATCAAGAGAAAGATCTGAGGAATAATCCAAGAATGAGTAAATGGAAAAATAAAGAAAGAGATTAAAAATAACAGCTACTTGTCCACCTTACTATTTTTCTTAGCTTTTGGTTGCCACTCTACTCAGCATTTCGCTGACGTGTCACTTTTGTCACCTTTTCAAGACCAAGTGTTGAGCAGCCAGAGCCGGTGACTACAGAGGGTGCTGGGCCTAGTAGAGCCCAGTAGTTTTACTTGTGTAGTACCTACTGTACCGTTTCTTCTATTGTAGTGAGTATTTTCGGTACCACTGTACTCTTTTATTGTAAGCATCATGTTTATGTACATGTTTAATTCTCTACTGTTGTGGTGGTGTGTACTGTAGTAGTTCTTTTCTTTACTGCTGTACTTTTGTTACTGCTAGTTATATACATGGTGAATGTGGTTTATTTTACTACTCTTTTGGCTACTTACTCGTTGGACGACTGGGTCTTGGGATCAGTCGAGTCGATCCGATTCACGTGTCTCGTAGGGATTCGGGAATCGGGTCGTAGTAGAGGTGATGGAACGACCTTCCTTTGGCTGGGGAGGTTGGCGAGGATGAGTGGAGGACGTTGGGCTGTCCAATTTGATAGTTGGACGGCCGGAAGAAGGAGAATGGAGGTGGTCATCGGAGCAAAATCCGAAGGTGGCCGGAGAAGGAGGAGGGAGTTTCTCAGGCCAAGACTTGCCAAGGAGGTGAGGAACCTGATGTAGGATCATTTAATTTATAGTCCATAGAACGGAGTTCTAAGCTTGGAAACAAGCTCACGAACTCCGTGCTTTTTGCTCAAGGGTTCCTTTCAAAGAGTTCGCATGGGCTTTTGGGAAGGAGTTGGGATTCAAGACTGGGCTCATTTGGAAGGGAAATTCACAAGGAATCTCTAGTTCAAATTTGGGATTATTTGATTAAGATCGAGCAAGAAAATCTCGCTCGAATCTCACTGAAGCTCGACATGTTCACACCAATGGCGGAAGGGACCTAAATGTGAAGATGATGAAAAAGTTAAGGACCTGTGTGTGAGAGAAAAGAGTGAGACAAGATCAAAATGTAAACTTGGTCAAGGTGATCTTTGATTGGACCTAAATTTGAGCCTAAGGAATCTGATGGTGAAGTTGAATTTTTGTTTTGACCATGTTTGACTGGGTAAATTATGCAGAAACCCAAATTAGGGTAACTATCTGTCTAAGACTTTGTTTTAGGTCAAATTGGGTTCCAGTAGTCAAATCAAGGGTATCAAACCTTAGGGAATATTTTTATATGATTTTTAGAAGGTTTAAGTGACTTTTATCCTGACTAGAACTTTAGTTAATTAAGAGAGTCTGTTTTTAGGGTTTCAGATGTTATTTAATTCTTGAAATGCGTGAAAAACCCATTTTGTTCTGTATGGACCCACTTATTACACATTAATGACCATATGACCTTTAATAAACCCCTAAAAGATCCCGTGGTATTCTGTAGTTTGTGAAATGTTAAAATTGTAGAAATAACCCTAATTTCTTATCTTCTTAAAACTGAACATTATGCTTATATGACCCTTTAATGGTTATGTAGGAGCTTTTATCAACTTTATTGAACCAAATTGAGCTAGTTATGGCTCATGATGGTGTTCCCATCAAGAAAACCCTAGTAGAGCGAGGAGCTTGGGATTTCTAGTAAGCGAAAGAGATGATCTTAGATGGTCGAACTCTCAAACAAATCATCTGATGTGCAAGAAGAAAGAAGATCAAGTTGACTTACATTAAGGAGCTCAACCACCCAAGTTATTCAAAGAAGTTTAAGTGTATTATTTGGTAAAAGTGTTCTAATTTATTTTCTTTTATTCGACCCATTATCAAGAGAGCCCAAGAATATTAACTAAAGTCAATTAGCCATTAGGAAGCCTTAGAAACACTTAGAATCACTTAAACATAAGTCAAAACCTAAAATAACAAATAGAGCTCATATTAAATCATGACCAATAGATCCATTGAACAACTAACCCTTCAATCACCACTCAATTGACGGATAGAGAAGCCATTCAATATTGAGGTTTAAGATGACTGATGAAACCATTAGCCGATTGATGAGTAAACGTTGAGTAGTTAACCTTCATATATTTTTAATGGTCTTGAAACTAAGTTTAGCATTAGTTAATCTTAGATTAATCTAACCCTAAGTTCAAGTAGCAATTAAAAGAGTAGATCAATACTTACACATTGGCCATCACGCACAGTATCATTAAATGACCCTATACCAAAAATCCAACTTCGAAGAAAATTCCCATTCATGTGAAATGACTAATATCACTACAATAGTCGATCGATGCTTCACATGATAGTCGTCTAACGACTTCATTGGACGACTAGTGTGAATTAACTCATTTGACTCTTTGATTCATTTCACCTATCTGTTATCTACTTATCCTATTAACTCCTAATGGCTCTACATTCATTCCTAGCTTATCTAGAACCTTCCTAATTGTTGCCTGTAAATACCTTAAAGAGACTTCTTTACTAAGACACACGAGATATACTTGATACAATACTTCTTGGACAATACACAACATAAAAGAGCACTTACATCATTGTGAAGCCTACAATATTTGTACTCTCAACCATGTCTTGGTGCTCAAACTCACCACACTTAATTCTACAACTTCGAGAGCACTTTCTTCCATTGCTTCCACACATCTTTCACAAGGGAAGTAATCCAAACCCTTAGAATCTAAACTAAGTTAATTCTTTCAATGGTTTTGTAGGGTTGTTGTAGTTTTTCTCTTTATTTTAGTTTTCTTATGAGGGTGTTGTGGATTTACGTCTCATCTCCAAAAAGGAGAGACAAAATTCTCATCGATTGGAACCAGTCAGGGATTGTACTTGAGGTTACACCACTCTCAAGTTTAAAGTGGTGTGTTAATAGTTTTGGTCAATTTGACTGATAAGGAAAATCTTAAGTTGAAGAGGCTCAGGCCTTAGTTTTTACCCAAAGGATTTTTCACTTAAAAAATCTTGTATCTTTTTTATGATTATTTTTATCTTGCTTATATTTTTTTTACCCCATAATATTCACTCCACCTCTATTGCGTAATTTCACGTGTTACACATTGTTTGGAACCTACGAAGTATAAGCAATAACAAATACCACGATTTGTTGTCTTTTTTGTGGTATATGTACTACTGCTCTTTAAATTTTGTGGTACACATAGTATAACTTCATTATTCTTTTTTGAGGGGATGTAATAGAGCTTCTTTGGCTCTAATGAACAAATCCTATGAATTAATGAATGTTCTTGTTATTGGCTTATCTTATGAATTGATAAATGATCTTGTTATCAATTTAGTCAAAAAAATGGTCATTCTAATATTTCATCTTTCATGGCATGAACATATCACATTTTGGGTAACATGGATTTGCTATGACATATAATTAACCCAAGAACAATAATTCATACTTTAATGTAAATAACATACTAGATTGCAAAAAAAAAAAAACACTAGATTGCAAATGCCAACAAGATGGGCGAGCTCTACATAGAACCATGTATCAACCAATTCTGTGCAAATATCATCGACATGATTGCAATATTGATATTATTTATCAAATTGGTTATAATCTAAAGCTTTAAATAACTAGCCTCAACCCCCTAGGGCATTGGATATATACTTAGAATAGACTATTGATTTCTTTATTTGCATTCACAAAAATAAAATAAATTAAAGCATCATTGCAATACAATCTCTTAGATTTTTTTTTGCAGTACATGAAGTACACCTTCTTTGGATCTTATGAAGTAAAAGATTTAAAATATAACTACAATATAATCGTTTTATCTTCTTTGTGGTACATGTAATACAACTTTTTTTAAGTTGTGGTACATGTAGTACAACTTTCTTTTGTTTGTTGTACAACTTCTTCGATTTTAATGAACTAATCCTAAGAATTAATAAATGTTCTTATCATCAACGTAATCTTATGAATTAATTAATAAATGATATTGTTCTCAGCTTAGTCAAAATAATGGTCGTTTAGCTACTTCAGAGATTCACAGTTTATGCGTACCTAAACTATTTTCTTTTGGGTGACATGGATTTGCTTTGACAAATAATTAACCCAAAAACAATAATTCCTACTTTAGTAAACATAACATGGTAAATTACAAACAACATCAAGACAAGAGAGCTCTATGTATAACCATTTAGCAACCAAGTCTTACAAATATCATTAACGTGATCACTGTCATTATTTACAAGCAAACTAATTATAACCTCTAAGTTTTAGCTTGCCTAAACCCACATGATCGTTGGATACTTAGAATAAATTATTCATATCTTTATTTGTATCTACAAGAATAAAATAAAATAAAGCATCGTTGCAGTACGATCTATTTGACTTTTTTTTATAGTACATGTACATCTATTTGAGATATTTTGAAAAAAAAAAAATCAAAGTATAACTATAGTTTTATTTGTGTCCACAAAAGTAAAATAAAATAAAGCATCGTTGCAGTACAATCTATTTTGACTTTTTTTTGTAGTACATACAGTACATCTATTTTAGATATTTTGAAAGTAAAAAATAAAAGCATAGCTATAGTACAATCTTTTTGCCTATTTTGTGATATATATAATATAATTTCTTTAAGTTATAATACATGTAGTACAGCTTCCTCTTCTTGTTAGTATAACCTCTTTGGCTCCATTGAATTAATCCTATGAATTAATAAATGCTCTTGTTATGAACTAATTTTAGGGATTAATGGATGGTCTTATTATCAATTTAATTGAAAAGAAATGATCCGATGGCCTATCAGGTCAGCTGGTGATGACCATTAACTACGGTAGAAAGAATCCAAGTTCATGCAACGGTGTTAGTCGCTGCTGTAACTGCGATTGCAACTGACGTGATCACCCCGGTGAAGGTGGCCTCCGAGGACGAGGCAGGGGTGAAGATTGCGAGGGTTCGACCACACACAATAAGAGCTAAGCAGCATTGCTAGGGCTCATGCGTGGTCAAGGTGAAGATCAAGGACGAGACCGCGACGATCTCTGCGAAGATCTTGCATCTAAGATCAACGGCATCAATCTCACAGTAGCATAGCGAAAGCGTGGTGGAGCTCGACCTACTAGATGAGATCATGCAAGGCGGAGCACCATCGTGCTCAACAGACCGCTAGGGTGGCGCACTGTGCGAGGTTTGGTGACGATGATCTTGAAGTGCACGCCCATGCCACGCCCTTGGTTACCAAAGCTCACGTCCACACTGAGTAGTAGCCTCTCGACGATGAGCATGTAGAGGTCAATGGCGGGGGCGTTGAGCACGACATCAACGATGGAGGACAGTAGCATGGTTGGCTTGCACTTGTATTTCTTGCAGCACCATGAGGCGACAAAGTTGGATACTAGGGCTTGCAAGAAGGGGTGGCAGCAGAGAAAGAGAGAATCTCCGCATTGATCTCGGCACGACAATGATCACTGTGTAGAGCAGCACGAGATTAGCAGAGATTGCGGCATTGATCTCGCGATGATGGAGGTGATGAAGGAGCAGAAGGAGTCTCCAACGATGGAGATATGTGCAGCAGTCTCAGTCATTTGGTCTTTATCTTATTGTTTGGGTCATTTGCTATGTTCGATTCTGTTATGTTGGCTTTAAAATAAAAAGGGAGAGGAAAGAAAGAAAAAGAAAGGGAAGGAAAGAAAAATGAGGAAAGAGAAAAAAAAAAGAAGGGAAGAAGGTAAAAAAAAGGAAAAAAAATCAAACAAAAAAAATGGAGATAGAGAGAAAAATGAATAAGAAATAAGAAAAAAATGATGAAATGAAGAGAAAGGAAATGGGAAAGAAAGAGAAAGGTGGAGAATAGTAAAAAAATAAAAAAGAATGGAGGAAAGAAAAAGATGAGGTAAAAAATGAGTAGAAAATTTCAAAAATTGAGGGGGGGGGAAGGTAAAAAAAAATGATGAGGAGGTTTATGTTTAAGAGAAAAGATGGAGAAGTCTTCTCTAGCTTTTTAAGTTTTATCTTTTTCTCGTTGTTATTATTTTCTCCCATACGAGTATGAGAGAAAGGGGGAGTGTGGGAGCTTGTTATGTTATAATCACCCCCGTTTGGTAATCCTTTTATTGCAGTCCCAAGGCATGATACCATCCTTCGGTAGTTGAGGTGACATCGGATACCACCACGGACTTGTTTAATAGCAGATCTTCACGTAAGAAACCAAACTCTAGGAGGTCTAGAGTTTCTATGTCTCCAGAGATAAGGAGATCCATTTTCATGGTCCTCAGAGGAAGGGTCCAATCAGTTTCTATGTGAGAGATGCAACTACGAAGTCTTTAGAGGAAGACCCTTTTTAGGGATACTGAACGATGAGCCATCAGCATCAGATCTTCAAAGCCAACTACAGTTCGTCTAGCAGCTCCAGCTCGTGTTACTGCCTACAAGTATGAACCAATCCAGAGTGTTGTTTGTTCTGCTGTGTAGAGTGGATTTATTTGTATTACAAGCTGAGCTTGAGTGAGAGTGTTGACAGAACTGAGTTGTGGATTTAGTGTCATATTGGAAGATGTGGACTTCTTGTGTAAGTGGTGGCTTATAAATAAGTGTATTCCCTCCACCTATTCTTTTTATAAGAAGAAATACAAATCAGTGCTCTATTGAGATTTTCTCCCTGCTCCTCATAAGTGAAATTTTCACATAAATCCAAATGTTGATAATATCTTTTATTATTTTGATCCATGCTTCGGCTTGTTATTTTTTTTAAACTGAATTGTTACAAGGGAATGGGCCTCACTTAAGGATCTTATTACTTAATTAAGGATTGGTCCAATTTGGAGCTCGGAAAGTTTACAAGTATAACCATCTATCTTTATGTGAACTTTTTAGAGAATAGGCCATAGAAACCTTCACTGTCAGAAATGATAATGGGCAAAATAGGTAGATAGTATCAAGACATTGTGATAAAATTTATTTTTTTACCCTCAGTCTACATCTTTAATAAAAAACAAACTCCATGTCACCCTGTCATAGATAATTACATTTTGATTGCGCTTGACAACCTTCTATCTCTAAAGATCAAAATCATGTCCTAAGACTCTCTTAAATATCTTAAACATCACTATACACATATAATCTCTTCATGAGATTCACAATCTTTGTATACATATACTACTTTCCTTTGGGCAACACAGATTTTTTATGACATATAATTCATCCAAGAACAGAAGTTCACACCTCATTCCCAATAACATATTTGATTATCAAATCTAACAAAGTGGGAGATTTCTACATAGTAGTACGTATCAAAGTTTTTACAAATATCCTCCACATGGATGCAAGGCTGATATTATTTTAATCAAATTAAATATAACATAAAGTTTTAGTAGAAGTGCCTCAACCCTCTTATTCATTGGATACCTAGAATAGACGATTGATACCTTAGTTTGCCTTCACAAAGATAAAATTAATTAAAGCACCGTGGCAATATAATATTTTTGACCTTTTTGTAGTACGTTTAGTACACCTTTCGATGGTATGAAGAGAAATTAAGGGGAAAAAAATTTAAATAAAAAACCTAACTATAGTATAATCTTTTTATCTTTTTGCAGTACATATTAGTTCAACTTGTTTAAGTATTGTGATACATGTAGTACCGCTTCTGGTCATTCTTTGATTAGAGGATGCAGAACAGCATCTTTGGCTGTAATGAGCTAAACTTGTTAGGAATCGATCTTATGAATAGTCTTATTATCGAATTGATCCAAAAAAAAAAAGGTTGCTCAATTATTTCATCCTCCATTTCATAAATATGCTAATTTTATTGTTCTTGACAAACTTTCATCTTTGAAGATCAAAACCATGTCCTAATGGCCTTAACATCATTACACATATAGCCTTTAACATCACTACACATATGGGCTTTCTGCAAGAATCGTCAATCTTTGTGTATCTAAACTTTTTGTTTGGATAACATGGATTTTCTATGTGAATAGGAATTTCAATAGGATGGGAAAGCTCTATGTAAAACTATGTATCAACCAAGTCTTTACAAATATCATCAAGGTAATTACAATGCTGATATATTATTCAATCAAATTAAGTACTATCTCAAACGTTAGAAATTGGGCCTCAACCATCTTAGCGCAATTCGAGAAGTTTCACGCGTACAGTTTACAACTAAGGTTTAAATTATTTAAATACGGAAAGGATTGGGCTTTGAACTACAATAGTCATCAAAGAAACATGAGCAATCCGTAGGTTCTATTGGACAAAGAGACTTGAAGTCATTGTGGATAGAGTCCTTAATTCTTTTTTTTGTTTTTGGAAATGAACTTTTCATTAAGGAGAAGTACATGATATAAGAGATAAAGGAAAAGACAGAAAAACCTAACCCTCGAGAGTGGGAAGAAAAATGCCCCGTAGAAACAGGGGGACACCCAAATGGAAAAAACAAGACTAAGAAAGAAGGAAAAAGAAGAAAGTAACTCTAAATCGGGAACCGAACAATCTCCTGAAGGAAATCGATCCCACGCTCGTAGAATGGCAAGCGTCAACGAGAAAAATCTCAAAGAACTATGCTGACCATGTAAAGCATGAGGTCACACATGGTCTCCAGTAAAATAAAAAACACTACTAAAAAAAAGAAAAAAAATGGATCAATCCATCAAAACACAAGCAGCCACACAGAACCGCAGCAACACACGACCTGCACAAATACAGACAAACAACACCACGCAGCGACCCAACCACCGCAATGACCACGTCACCGCTAACCCACCCAACGCCTCCACCTGCCATCGCGTTCACCATCACTTACTCTCTGCAGCTGCCTGCCGTCAAGCTCGTCGCCGCACGCACTAACAAGAATGCTACGAGCACCGAAGCACTGACAGGATAGAGTCCTTAATAAATTAATGCTTTTTGTAATGTACCATTGGATCGCACACATGCAAGTGATGACGTGCATCCACACTTGCCTCTCTTTTGTGCACCCGCCCACACGCTACCTCACCTCACTCTCATGCTTATGCGTGCCTATGCTGGCTTGCACTCTCCTCTCAGCACACACTATTGCACACACTACACGCTGCTTGCATGCATCCCACATGCATTGTCGACCTCCTTGGGTGTAAATGCCCACACACACCGTCTCTCTTCCTTTCTCCTTTCTTCTCTCTTCCTTCCCTCAAGATGTGTGTAGTTTGAGGAGAGAATTAATGACCCAAGGTGCTAACTAGAGCCTTATATAAGCCACTAATCACGATGGGGATTAAGGAAAGCCCTGATTTGATGAAAATAGTCCTTGGGTGTCGGTTTAATCACACCTCAATCTTGTTCTTCCTATTTTTTGTATATCTTGAGTTACACACATCGGATTTCCATAAAACAACTACTATTGGAAAGCTTGCAATAAGAAGAATCCAATGATACCAAATATGACCCATTTTGGAAACTTTAACTGAGGGTTGATCGAAAGCACACATTTTTCATGTTTTACAAGGCATTTTGAGTCAATCCGACCCCAACAGGTACCGATGGATTCAAAATGATGCGATTGACTATGAAATGACTTGAAACCCATATTTTGGAGCATTACAATATCAGACAAAGAGGATTGCTACACCAACAAAATTATGGTGGCACCTTTACCACCCAAGTTTAAGATGCCTACCATACCCCTCTACGATAAAATCGCAAACTTCATCACCCTTTGCTTGCAGGTGATGATGGCTCAAGAGGTGCAAAGTGCCATGACCGATAGGATCCCCTCTTCCTTATTGGAAAAGGATGGATTGGGGTGACAATGTTCTTCTATGGTGAATCGATAACTTTTAAGAGTTTTAAAAGAAGTTTATTTGGGCCTTTACTAATGCTCGTCGATGATAGGAGAATCTAAATCTCTTGTGTGCAATCAAATAGGAGAAGGATGAATTGTTGCGCTCGTATATAGAGTGCTTCTAGGCATAAAATAGCAAATGCCATAATCCTATGGATGAAACATCAATTATGCCTTTCATGGATGGGCTCCTCACAAGCACTCTATGGAATGATCTCTAGGCTTATTGTCCCTTCACCATGGAGGAACTCTAGATGAGGGTGTGGCACTTGGTGAGCAAATCTAACCTTTGATAGAAGAAGTGGAAAAGGGAGTTAACTCAAGGAACTACTTCCCTAAAGAAAGATCTCTTGAACCGAAGTTTAAAAAAGGAAACATCAACAACCAGAATAACCGTAAGAATAACGGAGGAGGCAAGCAACAAAAGCCTAAATTTAAGCAGAAGCCAACTAACTTCAAAGGTAAAGGAGGGGCTAGGAGCTTTTTTCGCCCCCATTTCAAAGAGTACACTTCCTTCACCAACAATGTCTCAGGCATAGGGCAAGTAGTCTTGGTGGCAAGGTAACCTCAACCAAAGAGGCCCTCGAAGATGAAGATTGTGCTGTTGTTGGGCACCTACTTCCAATTTCACAAGGAGTATGGGTACCCAACAGACATCTTTCAACAACTCCATGATGAGATGAAGTGCACATCCGCAAGGGGAACTTGGGGGAGTATGTTAAATAGAGTTCCAAGGGGAAGGATGAGTACAAAGATCCCTAGGACTTTAATAACGACAAGATGTTTAACCTGAGGATCAACAACTTGCTCATATATTGGGAAGACCGCATTCTATCCTTTAGGGTGACCTAGTGGCTTAGCTTGGCAGAAGGGATTTGACTAGATCTCTCTCTCTAAATAAATATCATGAGTAGGTTCTACGAGTTACGTCTCAACTCAGAATCCTCCACTTGGCTAATACAAGCAACATGTGCATCAATGTTATATTCGACATTGTGGCCTACAACCCTCAAGCAACATCTCTGGAGGCCTTTGCTAAAGAAGCCCTCTACAGGGTTACTGGAACTTATTCTGCCTATAGTCAAATGGTAGGGAAGCAAGTCTCAAGAGACAACACCATCGAGCATCATTGCGATCCAGTTATAATCACTCTGATGGTTAAGGGCAAGAACAACCACGTTCAACAATAAAGGCCAAGTAAGGATGACCCTCTATCCCCAAGGAGATTTGGTGCTATTTAAAGAAAGCGTTGAGTAAAGACATGTACTTCTACCTAATGCTTGAGTCGATGAGTGCATCAATCTTGGGCAATGGAAAGTTATCCTTCGAGTAGGCATCGCTGAGGTTGGTGGAGTCAATGCATATGTGGCATTTCCCATTTGCTTGTTTTGCCATTAGCATGTTTGGAAATCCAGTATGGGCATTGTATATTTAGAAGCAATAATAAAAGATCCAGCTTGTATGGGTTCTTTTCCTATGACTTTTCCCTTCCCTTGAGAAGAAGTTTTCCATATATCTTATTTCTATTATGGTAATGCTTTTTTTTTTAAGGAAATCGGGAGTCGATCATATTCATCCCCCACTCCCAAGGGGCAAGCAAAAGGGAGGGGGACTAAACCAAAACCTACTTGATACAAGAAAAAATGGACCACAATTCGTGGCCTATTACATTGCAAAATAGACAACAAGAACAAAAAGCCTAAAAAAAAGGGCAATAAAACAACACAAAACTAGAGATGACAAGGAGGGCTAAGCCACAAAATATCTAGAATCCTGAGATGATATATGGGAATTGGATTCTATCCAGCTGAAGGATCCCCTGTATGTGTGTAGGAAGATATAAAGGATTTGTGAAGATAAGCAGCTCCCAATTCGATTAATTTCGAAGCAAAAGCATTGGTGGCAGGACATATATAGGAAATAGAGTTGATTCAATGTTTGCTTCTTAACACATAAATATAATCCTGTTGGATGAACCATGGAACACAAACTTTGCCATTCCACTAGTAGTACAACAGGGTGGAGTCAGACTCTAGCTGAAGGGGAGTAAAACATGAGGAGCTGGAAAGCGCATGATTCATAAGTCTAAGGATAGCTTTCTCCTCCACAAGAGTATTAGACCTGTAAGAACCAGCTTTGATAAAGTCACCAATACTATTGAGAAGAACCCAAGCCATGTAAGTGTAAGAATATTTGTAATGCAATGCAATATTAATTTTGAAACCAACCGAAGGACGAACTGCAAAGGTGGCAAGGCACGTATTCCAAATCCAAAGGGAAAAATCAAACTTATGCCAATTAAGGGCAGAAAATGTTTAATTTGAGTAAAATGAAATTGACCATTTCTCAGTTTATTCCTGATCCACCAAACATTAAACAAGGTGAAGGTAATAAGACCTTTAAGGGCACGGCCTCTCCCCTTTTTCTCACATGACCTCATAATTTGGAAAAAATTGGTTTGTGTTGACAGGGCAGATGAGACGTTAGAGAAAAGCCAATTGGAATATTGGTTAACAAGCTGGCTATGTGAGAAAATATGAGATATAGTTTCCAAAGATGGATTCAAGGGACGGCAAGAGCATTTCAAGGGTAAGGAGAAACCTAGTTTGGTGATGTTGTCATCGGTAGGGAGTTTAAGGAACAAAATTCTCCAAGTATGGATCAAAATTCTAAGAGGAGGATCCAGCCTCCATAAGTCCTTGGCCATAGGGATCTCAGAAGTGATGTGAAAATGGCCACAGTACGCAGAAACAACAGAGAAATCCCCAGATGAGTTTGGGGATCATATAGGCATATCCTTGCTATTGTCAAGAGTAATTTGAGAGATTTGATCATAGATTTGTTAAGGGATATAGGCTAGAGATGGGTGGTGAAGTGAGTTACCTATTATATTCTTAACAGAAATAGGAGTTAGAACAGCATAGTCCAAGAGGAAATCTTTTAAAGTAGAGTTTCCAATCCACAAATCCATCCAAAAATCAATGGCTCCTTCTTGTATTTCCCATCAAATCATAGATTTCATCCTGGTATAAGTCTCCCAAAGGGTCCTAATCCTAGCAGGTAATTGAATGGATTGGGAGGGTGGCCCATAAAGTTGGATCATAAGAATAGCGTAGGGAGACTCGGAGAAAAGTCTGTTCGAACCTGTTTCATTCTAAGGGCATAGACAAAAAAAGTTAGGTCATAGATGTCGAGTCCTCCAAAATTATATGGTTTAGAGATTTGTTTCCAAGAGATCCAGTAGTGTTTTAGCCCAATATCAGAGGTACCCCAGAAGAAATTGGCAAATATAAACTCCAACTTTTTAATTATGGTTTTAGGAAGTTCACGAAATGAAAGTATGTGAATGGGCACCGAAGAGAGAAAATGTTTTATGAGGAGTAATCTAGAGGCATAGGAGAGTAGGCTAGCTTTCCATCCAACAAGTTTGGATTGAATTTTTTCAATTATAGGATAGAAATACATGATCCTAGCTTTACTGGGGAAAATTGGATATCTAAGATAAGTAAAAGGAAGTGAGCCCAGTTGGATACCAAGGATTTGAAGAATACGGGTATTAACAGGGTGAAATCAGTGTTTAAAAGATGTTGCGTTGTAGTATAAATGAAATCACCTTGAAAACAGATAAAAATTTTATTACTCGAAAACCTAAGTATCCGAGGTCGAACACAGGGAGCAAATTGGTATTTTTAAGACTAAGATCACAATCTCAAATTAATCAAAATATGATGTTCAACAATCAATAGAATGAGATTCAATGTATATGAAAGCTAAAGAGGAGAATAGAAATGTAAAAGGAAATTGTATGTTCTTTCTCCTTCTCTTTTCTTCCTTCTATGATTTCTTCTTTCTTTCTTAGCCTTTGAATTTCTTCTTTCTCTCTCTGCAGCTACTCTTCTTCTTCTATCTTCTTCTTCCTTCTTTTTCTTCTCTTGGTTCCTTACTCTTTCTCTGCCTTTGATTCTCTGCGACTCCTTCCTTTTCTTCTTTATCTGCCTTGGCTTTAGTTTCTTCTTTGATTTCTTTCCTTCAGCTTTGCCTTCAAGTCCTTTCTTTCTTCAGCCTCTGCCCTTAGCTTCTTTCCTTAGCCTTTTCTTCAGCCGCACCTTCTCTTGCTACAGTGCTTCTTTCTCCTTCCTTGTCTTCTACCTTCAAGTCCTTCTTCTTCCTTCCTTAGCTGCTCCTACCTTCAGCTTCTTCTGCAACTCCTTCTAAGCCTTCACAAGTCCTTCAGCAGTTGCCTCTTCCTTCTCCTTCTTTCCCTTCACAGCGAAGAGCAAAACCTACCCCTACCCTCCCCCACATACGCTCTCTCTCTATTTCTCTCTTTGCTCTCTCAGAGCCAGCCGGGTAATCGGGTCGGGTTACGTGCACCTGGGTCCAAGCGCACCGACGTGGGTGGTACGCGAGGAGTGCAGGGTAAACAGGTCGGTCTGGTCCGCGTAGGTTGGGTCGCGGACGAGGTGGGTGTCATGGGCGAGGGGACCTCACCCCGTGTCTTGAGGCGAATAGAAGGAAACACAAAATCAATTTAAGTAACTCACCTCCGCCTACCATTTCTGAGGTGGGACTAAAGTCCTACCCGCTTCTTCACACGCCTGCAGGGAGAACTCTCGTGCAATTGGTGCAGCTGCAGTCACTGAGGCCCTTGATTGCTGGGTGCGAAAGGTTCGTAGAAGGATTCCGCGCACCTGGAGCTTGTCTGCCTAGGGCAATGTGGCCTGGAGTGAGTGAGCTTGCTCCTTCACGCCTACTTTAATGGCGGAATAGGGTCGGACCTGCACTTCACGGATACGGCCTCGCGGCCCTGTCAAATTACTTGGGAAGCTTCGCCGTGTCACGGTGAAGGTGGGGCGGGGGTTGGTGTGGTGCAGAATGACCTAGGCGTGAGTGCCTAGGTCGGACTGTGACCGTGGAAGTGCGTGTGTTATGTGGGCACTTAGGGTGTGTGTGGCGGTCAATGGAGGAGTGGATGGTGATCAGTGGATGGTGATCAGTGGATGATGGCGAAGGTTCTGAGGTAGGTGGTGAGGTGTGTGGAGGGGTGGAGCGACGGATTCGCCTCGCCGATGGTCTGCCGGAGATGAGGGAGACAGAGGTGATTGGTGGCTGTCGAGGGAAGTTTTATGAAATTAAGTGGGGGAAAATGAAGGGTAGAGAGAGAGGAACTTACTGAGGGAAGTTAGACGAAGGGGGAAATGTGGAGGATGAGCGGCGCGTGTGTGCCGTCATCGGAGAAGAAGGCCCTGAGGTGAGGATGACGACGACGATGAAGGGGTTGGAGGAGCGCGCGCAGGTATGGCACGACGCGAAGGAGCAAGGCAGAGATGACTCTGCCACTAATATGGTGCAGAGCGACGAGAAGAGGGAGGAGGGATCGCCGGAGCTTGCGGGAAATTGGCCGGAGATGAGGGAGGAAGAAATTAGGGGTGTATCCGTGGCCAAAACAAGCTTAAGAGATGCGGCAAGGACAGGGGGTCCTTTTATAGCTGCTAGCAGAGGTCCTTGTGCTTGGAAGGCAAGCTTCCAAGCACGGCAACCTTGCCAGAATAGGAAATCCGTGAGATACCCATATCTCTCGAGCATTCACACGAGAGATTGGTGCAAATCGGATCTTGGGATTGTGTTCAGACGATAGGGAATTCCTCAGAGAATCTCCCTTCCAAATCTAGGAGATCTCTGAGGATTCGGGGAGAAATCCTCCTCAAATCCACGCCTGAGTAGGACTCCTCCGCTGTAATGGCAGAGGGACCTAAATGCAAAGAGTGGCAAGGAAGATAGGGGGTCTGTGTAAGGGTTTTCAAAAGTTAGGGGTCAAAATGTAATTAGGTGGACCATTTTGCAAAGTAGGTCAAGGTGACCTTCCCTTATGTCCAAATTTTGGTAAAAAATTAATTTGGACCTAAGGAATCCAATGGTGAAGTTGGATTTTAGGTTTGACCACGTTTGACTAGACATTTTACACAAAAACCCTAATTTAGGTCAAATATCTGGCTATGACCCTAATTTAGGTCAAAATAGGTTTCAAACGCCAAATTGAAGGTTTTAAACCCTAGAGGATATTTTTCCATGATTTTTAGAGGGTTTAGTTGATTTTTATTCTGACCAGAACCTTGTAAAATTAAGTGCGTTTGTTTTAGGGTTACAGAATGTCATTTAATTCTTAGATCTCACAATAACCCTTTTCTGAGTGAACCATCCCACTTTTCCTCTAATTAAGTCCAATTGACCTATGTTTAGCCCTTGAGAAATCTTGTTGATGTACTGCAATGGTAAAATTGCAGTTTTACCCTTTATTTCATGTTTTCTTCTCAGCATAGTTCTTCCTTGAATGATGCCTTCCTTTAGGTTATGTAGGAGCTTTTGTTCTCTTTTTTAGGTCAAAATGAGCTAGTTAGGGCTCATGATGGTGTTCCCATCAATGGGGGAGTCTATCAAGAGGGAATTTTTTCCTATATAAAAGGAGCTCTTAGATAGACTAATATGTTGTCCAAATGTTTCCTGAAAGGATTGTAGGAATTTAGAAGGGTTGGAGATGGTTTGAATGTTCCCATTAAGAAAGAGCACAATATTATCTTCATAAAGAAGGTCGAGGGGGGGAGACGTTCCCCGTTTGATAGAGTAAGGGATGATTTTGTTTTGGAAAATAAGTTCTTTAAGACTACGTATGAAGGGATCCATAAATATATCAAATAAAAAAGGAGACAAGGGGTCTCCTTGTCAAAGGCCCCTAGAAACTTTGAAGAAAGGGGACAAGGTGCCATCCACAAGGACCGAGGATCCTTCGTGCTGTACAAAAGCTTGAAAAGAGAAATGGCAAATGAAGAGAAGCCAAAGTTTTGGATGATTTGGTATAACATGTCCCATTCAACTGTGTCATAAGCTTTTTTAAAAGGAAGAAAGGACGAGGCACCAGGTCTATCATAAGATTTTTGCAAGTCAAGTTGGATTATGACATTGGACCTAAAAACTTTGTGATCTATTCTTTAGGTAAGTTCGAAGGCTATTGCAATATGATCAAATATGGACCTACCCTTGAGAAAGCCCGCTTGCTTAGGCGATATTAGCCTGGGAAGAAGCAAGGAGAGTCTATTAGTCAAAACTCCAGAAGCAATTTTATAGATAACATTGCATAGGCTTATGGGGTGGTAGTCAAAAAGCTCAACAACAACAGATTTTTTAGGAAGAAGAGACATGTAAGTGTTGTTGAAAGATCTGGGGCTCTGATGAGATGTGACGAAATAGGAGATAGCCTGTACAAGGTCATTTTTGAGAAGATCCTAGAAGTTAAGGAAGAATTCTACATTGAAACTGTTAAGGCTAGGGGTGCGATTGTGAGGCATTTGGGTAAGAACATTGAAAATCTTAGTTTGGTCTGGGACAAGAAGAAGCGAGTCTGAATCAGTCTGAGATAGAATTGGGGGGATTGCTTCCAAAAGAGGGTTATTAATCAACTATCTGCGACAATTGTCAATTAAGCACAATAAAGCGTTGTTAACAGGTTTTTGTCCCTGGCAATGGCGCCAAAAATAATATGATCATCAACAACAGGTTCACATTAAAAATGGTGTTTTAAATGTCGTTGTTGTAGTATATATCACAAATGAAAACCGATGTCGTGTAAATTTTATTTATATACATAATTTTTATTGGTTTATTCCAGGTCGTTCACTGGGAGACAGTTATTGATATATATCATTCTCTAAATCCTTCCCCCTCTACCAAAGTCTACTGATCTTGCTCAGGTAAAAGGTTCCAACTCGATTTTGAATGATGGTACTATTTCTCAAACGCTGGATGGTTTTTCTGATTTCCCTATTGTGGTTCTCTCATTTAATCCGATTGACAGTGATGCTGATTTGAATCCCCTTGGGGACACTTCTTCTTCCCCAGATTCTTGTATGAGCATGAATTTGAAGTTTGTGGATCATAAATTTTTGAACTACCCCCCTTGGAGTATTTCTATGAATCTTGGTGATCCTCCTGATGATGCGATTTTGAATGATCACTTTTCTTTGGTTAACTCTGAAATGATGGGTAAAGATAGGGTTTTGTTAGATTAGTTGGCCACCCAATTTCCTATGGCCAATGCTTTGATTCTGAGATTAGTTGATGACAGAATGGGAACTCCTTCTGCTGGTTTTAAGTGGGGCATTTATCTTCCTCCTCCGACTCTTGATCCGAATCTAGATCCTTTACCTCCAAGGATAGAGGAAATTCTTGACGAGGTCCAGACCCCTGTTACCCCAATTTTAAGCAATGGTGGGATTTTTGAGAAATCTTGGTCGAATGGCGAGACTTTGGCTTGTTTTGATTTTTCTGATTTGGGATCCTAGGTGGTGCTAGCATATGAGGCACACTCTTCCTCTAGGTCTAGAGGAGCCCGTGGGGGTAGGCCTACCAAGGGTTTAGTTAGGGTTACTTGTAGTCGGTATAGGTCCTGCTCCTCATCCCTCTTATGATTAAGTGTCTATTCTGGAACTGTCGGGGTATTTTGAATACTCCTACTCTCAATCGGCTCAAATCTATTATTCTAGATCATTCCATTAACTTGATCTTCCTGTTAGAACCTTTTGCTGTTCAACATGATGCTCTTAAAGTTATGGTTGATATTGGTTTTGATTACTACATGGTGAACCCTTCTTCCCCTAATATTTGGTGCTTTTGGCAGAACCATTTGTCCGTTTCCTTGAGAAGCACTATGCCTCAATCTTTAACTATGGATTGTATTTTTCAATCTACCAAATTCACAACTTCTGCAATCTATGCTTCTTATGAAGCGACCCTTAGATTTTCCCTCTGGAACCACCTACTTTCTATTACTTACTCTAGTAAGTCCCCTTGGATCTTTGGAGGTGATTTCAATTGTATCTTAAAGGCTTCTGAGAAAAGTGGTGGTTTGTCTTATTATGACTCCCAATTTGTTGACTTTCAATCTTTCATTGAACAGTTGGCCTTAATTGATTTGCCTCTAGGGGGGAACCAACTCTCGTGGTGTAATGGTCGGAGAAGGAGCTCTCGCATATATCAGAAATTGGACCGCATTCTTACCAACTCTGTAGCTATGACTCTTTCCCCCTTTGGGAAATATCTTTCTCATCACGATTCTAATCACACCCCCATGGCCCTTTCTCTTCAGGCAGCTCCCTCCATCTGTCCTCTACCTTTCTGTTTCCTTAATATGTGGTTAAGGGACAACAACTTTAAAGAGATGGTGTTATCTATCTGGACCCAATCTTTGCCGGAGTGTATTGGAGATCCTATCTCTCGCTTTTACATGAAATTAACTTCTCTCAAGAGGGCCTTGAGGAGTTGGAATAGATCGACTTTCGGGGATATTCAGAAAATTGTGGAACTAGAGTCTCACCATGATGATCTTGATGCCTCTCTTGCATCCACCTGGAATGACAACACCTCCGCTAAGCTCAACGGTATCCGTATTTAACTTGATGATGCTACTCTCAAACTTAATGATCTTTATTTGCAGAAAGCTAAGATTAATTGGCTTAGTAATGGGGAAGGTTGTAATAAATTTTCTTTACTTCTATTAAAAGGAAATTTGCCAATCGTGCTAGATCTTCTGTGGTGGATAAAATTGGCAACGGTTCTAGGCTAGAAGCAATTCATAAATCTACTAACTACTTTGAAAATATTTTAACTTCCACCTCTCCTTCTGGCTATGATTCATTCCTTCAACACATCCCTTCTCTCATTTCGAGTGTTGACAATGAGGGCCTT
The DNA here is from genome assembly GCA_037157565.1 of Thalassia testudinum. Lineage (NCBI taxonomy): Eukaryota > Viridiplantae > Streptophyta > Magnoliopsida > Alismatales > Hydrocharitaceae > Thalassia > Thalassia testudinum. Next base: position 29,844,924 of record JAZHRO010000030.1, on the reverse strand, counting down.
ATTAAGACTCCGTCTGAAGCTGAAATTTGGGAACTGTTGTCTCAGATGCCTCCTAATAAGATCCCTGGGCCTGACGGGTTCAATGTTGAATTTTTTAAACATTGCTGGGATATCATTAAGGATGATCTTATCCAGGCCATCACCTCCTACTTCGTAACTCATTCAGCCACTCGCTCCTTCAACAACACTTTCATCGCTCTTATCCCTAAAAAGCCTGAACTGAGCAAGCTTGCAGATTTTAGACTGATTAGACTTTGCAACGTTGTCTATAAATTAGCTTCAGGTGTTCTTGCCAGACGTCTGGAAATTCTCCTCCCTAAGTTGATCTCTCCTGAACAGGCTGGCTCCATCAAGGGCTAAAGCATCTTTGATCATATTGCCACCACTTTCGAGCTCTCCCAACACCTTGATAAAAAGGTTCATGGCTCTAATGTCATATTTCAACTGGATCTTGAAAAGGTGTATGACAGAGTTGAGTGGGATATCCTTTTCAAAATCCTTGGAGCCTTTGGTTTCTCCACTTAGTCTGTTAATTTGCTCAGAGCTTTTGTCTGTCATGAGGGGTCTTCAATATTGATTGATGGGAGCTCTTGTCCTTTTTTTAAAGCTTCCCGTGGACTTTGCCAAGGTGAATCTATCTCTCCCTTCCTCTTTGACATCTTCATGGAGCCTTTTATTAGGAACCTAAAACTCCTTGTGCAAGGTGGGAGAATTCAACCTTTCATCCTTCGCCGCAAAGTCTCTCCCCCGATTGTCCTTCTCTATGCTGATGACATCATCTTTACTACTGGTAATCTCAATTCCATTCGTAATCTTTCCAAATTCATTTTTGATTTTGAGGTTGCTTTTGGGCAGAAGGTTAGTCTCAGAAGAGCTTCTACTATGTCGAGAAACATTTCCCTTCAGGTCTCCTTCCCCATCTTCTGGATCTCATGGGTTAGCAAAATGGCTCTTTTCTGTTCACGCATCTTGGTTGTCCCATCTTTATGGGTAGGGCTAAGGATTCCTACTTTTCTAATATTATTAACAAGGCTCAATCTAAACTTGCAGGTTGGAAAGCAAATCTTCTCTTCGCTGCTGCCAGAGTGCTCTTGATTAAGCATGTTCTCACCTCTATCCCTATACACATTATGGTCGTTCTAGACATCCCTTCTTCTGTCATCCGTAAACTGAACTCTCTTATGGCTAATTTCTTCTGGGGAAATTCGGCGAATGACCCTCATCACCATTGGATCTCCTGGAACACTATTACCTCCCACCATGGTTCAGGGGATTAGGCATTAAGAATTTGTTCCTCTTCATTAAGGCCCTGAGAATGAAGAGGGTTTGGCATGTTATCCATGAAGATTCCATCTACTTTGGATTGATCAGTGATCTTTGGAAATCTGGCAACATTTCTCCGCTCCATGTGAGGTTTCACAATCTTCTTCAAGCTTATGAGGACATGAAATCCTATATTAGATGGGAGATTCATGAGGGTCAGGTGGACTTTTGGTTTGATGTGTGGGTTGAGAACTTTGCACTCAAAGACTTCCTCCTTGAGGATATCTCGACCCCTCGTGCTCTGGTCAAAGACATCATCTCCTCTTTCTCGACTAATCCCTTGAGCGGGTTCATTTCCAATCATATTCAGGATCAAATTGGGGAAATCTCACTTGATGTCATGAAAGATAAGCCTCTTTGGACTCCCCATCCCTCTGATACTTTTTTCCATTTCTTCTACATATCGTCTGATTGAGGGTCCTATTGCTTTTGACTACAGTTTCAAAAGTTTATGGAGTCTAAAGCTTCCTATTAGAATATCCCTTTGTGACTGGCATGTTCTCTCTCATAGACTCCCTACTAATGATAAAATTTCTAAACTAGGTATTGTGCTGGTTTCTAAATGCTCCTGCTGTCCCCAAAAGCTGTCTCTTGTGACCCTCATTCATGTCTTCTCTAATAGTGAGCTGGTCCAGAAAATTTCTATCTAGGTGTTTAACCAAATCTATATATCTCCTATTGAGCCGAATCACTTTTACACCATTATGGCTGCTCGCTTTCGTCATAGGCGGGGTAATATTATTAAGGCCATGATCTGTTTCATCTAGTTTTGTGTTTGGTGGATCAGGAATAGAAACCGACATGGTAAATTTCAGTGGGGCAGCTTGGATCATATCCTGGAATATGGCTGGTGTAACTTCCAAATGTCTAATTGGATAAGGAATCAAAAGCCCAAGAATTTGGCCCTCTCCTAGATTCGCCCTACTTTTAGTTATAAGATTAACGTGGTAGCCAATTCTGATAATCTCTTTTCCCATCTGGGTTGGGTCATAAGAGATCATACTGGGAATTTTATTGGTGGGGCCTCTTGTAAGATTTCGATTATCCCCCATGAAGTGGGCATCCTAAGAGCCTTGCTGCATGCTTTCTTCCACCCTTTGGTTAACCATCCCTTGTAGGTGGAAGTGAATTCTACTTTACTATATTACTGGTGGAATGGCAAAGTCCAGGTTGGGTGGAGAGCGTCCAGAGATTTTAACCGCATTCTTAGGAAGAAAAAATCAAATCGAATCCTTATCTTACGTTTATTATACGGTTAATCTCTTAGCTTCCAAGATTGCCGATGCGACTGAAGGGGATTGAAGGATTTTTAAGGAGTTGGCTGATCTTCCACATCATCTCAGAGGAATACAACGGCTTGACAGCATCCAATGCCGTTATGTTAATGCTTGACTTCCCCGAGCTAGTTGTGGTGCTAGTTTTGTTCTCTCCTTGTTCTTTGCTTCCTTGTAGTTTGCCTTGTTGGAGCTTTTATACTGTTTTTTTTTGTGTGTCCTTGGTTTATGTATTAGGCCACGAGTTGTGGCCCTTTTCCTGTTTGAGGTAGGTTTTGGTCTAATCCCCTTGCCTCCCCTTTTATGGCCTCCAGGGTCTGGGGGATGAATAAAATTTGGTCCTGATTTTATTATAAAAAAAAGCCCAAAAATATTCTTTTATTCCAAAAATGTTGATTTCATTTAAAAATGAATGAATGAACCAATGTTTGGTTAGCTATCTACAAAAGAATTAATTAAAACACATTACAATGCTTGAAAACATGTGTACACAAACAAGTATCAAAAACTATGTATAACTACTCTATGTTAATTATTTACAACTAATATAGATAATACATAAGTATAGGTACAAAAATAGTTAATAATATTTACTATACTAAATTATATTAACATATTAATATCTATAGTGACATTTATTATATATACAGTAACATAAATAAGCGTTGCTAAAACCTTAGTAAAATTATATACATAGCATAAGGCAAAATAGTTATCTTTACGGACATATACAAATGTACAGTGACGGATGAATCTGTCATTAAAGGTCTTAGGTTATTTATATACATTTCTGAGACCTCAAACAAGTACCTATTCTACTTATATATATATATATACACTTCCTATATACATATACTTATTTATTTACATTTAATTACATTATTTATATACATATACATTATATACTATATATTTATATATTATACATATATGTATACACACTATACAACACACGCGCACACACAGGGCTCAAGTGTTCAACGCTTAGCACTTAGCCGCTCAGGCTACTTCTATTCTCTCCTCTTCTACCTTAACACCTAGACAAAAATTAGGCTTAATATGGGCGAGTAGCCTTTTCGAGGGATACGCTGCACCCTTTATAGGGTGGGACCTGACCTCTACTAGGGCCACCCTAGTTTTCTTAATTAGGTGCGTTACTATTAGTTGCTCTGAAACAGATTTTAAAATCATTGCATTGCAATATAGATTGAATCAGTGCAAAAAACAGATAATATTTATAACTTGAATGAAAGTTCGAGGTCGAACACAGGGAGAAAATAAGAATTCACACACTAATCTCAAATACTGTGAATGAGTAGAAGAATTTAAACCACAAAATGATATTCACTAAATACTAATCTGTCACTTTAGATATTCAATGAATTTTCATGTATTTTGAGGCAATAAAAAGGTAGCGAAGCTAAAATAATGGTGATTTAAATCACCAATTATTCTCTAAGCATATATATATATCAAGTATCTCAACAGTATCAAGTATCAAGCCTCAAATCAGTCATCGGGTTTGATGACCAGACGACTTAACCGTCAAGCTTAGGTCTTCTTCTCTTCTTCTGCTTCTGCTTTCTTCTTCTTTCCTTCTTCTTCGTCCTCTTCTACCTTCGTTTCTTCTCTGCTTTCTCTTCACGCACAAGCCTCCTTCCTTTCTTCCTCTTCTGCCTTCTTTTTCAGGCCCTCTTCTTTTCTCTTCTGCAACTCTTCTCTTCTTCTTTCTTTTTTCACACACAGAGGGCAGCCAACTCAGAATTGGCTAAGTGTCGCACAGGGCAAAACCCTCCCCTACCCCGCACACTCTCGCTCTTTCTCTCCTCTTAGGTTCTGCCTTCTCAAGGCCACAAGTTAGGATAGTCGGGCACACGGGCAGGTGCGCACCCGGGACCAGGCTCACCGACGTGGGTGGTGAGAGAGGAGTGCTTAGCTTAGGCGGCTTATTGGGTCGGCCAAATCCATGAGGTTAGAGTCATAGATGAGGCACATGAGGGCACGTGTGGGGACCTCACCCCCTATGCGTGTTGAGGCAAAGAGCCCATGCAACATTTTCAATTTATGCGACTACATTTGCTCAGTGATCCACGATGTGGGACTAAATGTCTTATATCCTTCGCGTGCGTCTACTGTTGAGGGCAGCTATGCTCCTCCGTTCAATTCACAAAAGAGGATGGTCAAAATCCTCACTCGTTGGTCCACGCGCGCTCCTGATGCAATCCCGCATCTTCTAAAGCACACACCTGGGTGAATCTCTGCAAGAACAAAGCCTGGAGCTTCGCGAAGAAGCTCCAACAATGGCGCGGGGGTGGCTGTACCTGAAACCAGAAAAAAATGAGCTAACAGCCCCAATTAGAATGTTTAGAAGCTTCGCCTTGGTGAGGCGAAGTCGACGGTGGTGGTTACGTAGAGTTTGAGTGGCTGAGGTGGTTGAACAGAGTCAGGAATGACAGTGGAAAGGTGGGTTGTTTGGTGGATGATGTGGGCGAGTGGAGTGGCATATAGGGAGAGGGGTTTTGTAGAGGGTGGTGTGGCAAAGGTCATGAGGTGGTTGGCGAGGCATTTGGTGGTCTGTGGTGGTGGCGCGGGCTCACCGGAGCTTGACCGGTCGTGGAGAAGACGGTGAGGGAGATAGGTGGTCAGCGGTCAAATTAAGAAGTTCAGGGGGTAAAGAAAGGAGAGAGAAAAAGGGAGCTTAAGGACCTAGAATTGCAGACGAAGGAGGTAGGGTGGCATCAGCTGTGGTTGGCCGGTGCCGTGGACAAAGGGTTTTCCGACAAGGGAGACGGTGAGGATGAAGGGGTTAGGGCACCTTTGAGTTGGCCGTCAAGAGGCAGAGGAAGTCAGGGGGGGGGAAGGAGACGCTCCCAATTTGACCGTTGGGAGGCCGTAGGTCGATGGAGGGAGATGCTCGCCATAGTTAGGTCAGAGGAGGCTGGAGGTAGGGTTAGGAAGAGCGTTTTTGCCTCAAAACTAGCTGAAAAATTACGCAAGGCCTCGGAGGTGCTTATATAAGGCTTAAGAGGAGGTTCCAAGCTTGGAAACAAGCTTGGAGACCTTGGAGCTTACGTAAACGAATGATACACATTCCTTCTAAAGGTTCACATGAGCTTTTGGGAAGGAGTTGGTATCCCTGGATAGGCTCATTTGGAAGGAAATTTCCCAAGGAATCTATGTTTCAAATCTGGGATTGATTGATTAAGAATCAAGCGAGAAATCCTTGATTGAAACTTGATGGTGAAGGTTTAACCTTCCAAAAATGGCGCGGGGACTTGCTTGTGAAGAAGACAAAGTTGGGGTGCTATTTGTAAGAGAATTCAAAACTCAAGGGTCTGAATGAGATAGAAAGAGTCTGACTGGACCAAAATGCAAACTTGGTTAAGATGATCTCAGATTGGGCCCAAGTTTTGGTACAAACCTAATTTGGATCCAAGGAATCCAAGGGTGAAGTTAGATTTAGGTTTTGACCAAGTTTGACTAGGTAATTTATGCAAACACCCAAATTAGGGCAAATGTCTGTCTGAGACTCTGGTTTGGGCCAAGATGGGTTCTGATGGTCAAATTGAAGGTTCCAAACCCTAGAGAATATTTTTATATAAATTTTAGAGGGTTTAGGTGAATTTTATCCTGACCAAAAGCTTAGTTAATTAAGCAGGTCTATTTTTAGGGTTTCAAAAATCATTTAATTCTCAAAACACGTGCAAACCCTTTTCTGTCTGTTCTAACCCACTTATTAGCCTTTCAGGACCATTTGACCCTTAATTACCCCCTAGGACAACCCGTGATTGTACTGCATTCATGCTATGATGGTAAAACAACAGTTTTAACCCTGTTTTCATGTCTTTCCCTCAGAATGAATTTACAGTGAAATATGACTCTCTGGTAGTTATGTAGAAGCATTTACTGACTTAATTAGATCAAAATGAGCTAGTTATGGCTCATGATGGTATTCCCATCAAATACATCCAAATTTAAGCTCAATTTTGGGCCCAGTTTGACCTTACTACAGTGCACAAGCCCCTGACCCACACAGTATCCAAATGCTCATTCAAATGCCAATTCATGCTTAGGGGAAGTAGTGGGTATGGTAATTTATGCCCGATGCTATGACGATTGGAGAGAAGAGAACACAAAACACTTTTATACCACTTTACCACTTCTTACACCCACGATGTGGGACAATTGGGAGGCTTAATTGAGCGCTGCTGCCATCGCGCACGAGTGTGAATTGAGATTTTGGCCCTCGATTTGAGGGTCTAAATTAAGTCCAATTTCTAATTAATATATATTTTTGGAAAGCCCTTATATAAGGATATATAATTATCTAATTATTTTATGTAAATAAATAATTTACATATATAATAAAATTAGTTAAAGTTTGCTGTTTGTACACGCCAAATTAGACGTTAATTTGTTAATTAAAGTATAAATTAGTTAATTAATTATAAAATCAACTTAATATAGAGTTAATATACATAACAAATTATTTATTAAATATTTTTATTATATTTTAGAAGCTTTACTTTAATTTATATATAATTAAATATTGGTTTAAGATGGTTTTTCATATAAATAATCTATAAATACTATAATATAGTATAAATATGGTTTAAATAAGTTGAAAATACTTAATATAATGTAATGCGAATATACAATATAAATTATCTCAATATTAACTTAAATTACTAATTTATTTTATTTTAACTTAATAACTTAATTATTTACTATAAATATATACTTAAATTAAATTACAGGCATTATATAGTACAATATATATATATATATATGTACAATATTAGGTATAAATATGTACATTTAAATAGACTTATATAATTACTTAGTTATTATAAATTTAAGTTATATAAATTAATATAACATAATACAATAAGATTATATATACGTTAAATTATTCTAAATACTTAATTTAATACATAGAATGCATATATAAGTTATTTATAGATCTTCTGTACATATTGTATACTATATACATAGACCTTATGTTTAATTTATATATACAAGTATATACATAATACACATGGTATTTGTGGGTATTTTTGGGGTTTTTATTCTTTTTATGGGTTTTATATACATAGTAGAGATAAGGGATGACAGAGAAAGAAAGAGATGAGAGAGAAGGAATTATTTTTTGTTATTTTTTAGCTTAGTTTTTTTATTAAGTTTCAAGATATATTGAATAGTCGGCTGGTATATTCTACCAAGCCGGGGGTTTACATTACCTTAAAACATTGCATACACTTAGAAATAAATATAATCCTACTCAAGACACATTTATTTTATTTTTTTGAGATTTTTTTATAATTTTTATTTATGTTACAAATTCATACATTATAAACCTTAAAGAGTATTTTGATGTGAAATCTAAGGCTTCACAATGGCATCTAAGTGCTGAACATGCTTGATATATAGTTAAAACCTTCAACACATCACATGAAATCAGATATTGTAATTAAACATGATTTTCAAATCTATTTCATTCCATTTTTACATTTGGACAATTTACACATTCAGAAATAGTTAACAAAAGAATTGAAATAAGATTACAAGCAATTCAAATTGAATTAAAATCCACTTTCAGTACATGAATGCTTGTTCAAATAGTCTTAATACTAAACACAAGTCAGCTTCATAAATACTTCAAATCCTAGCCAAAATCAGCCATAACAGTAGTTGTAGCAGCTGCTACTGAAACAAATCAGTACTGCTGAAATTCAGTAGCTGCAACTACTGATGATGTCCAAATTAGCAGTTCAAGTGCTGCTACAAAAGATCCAGGCATCTTTTTAAGTAATCAGACTTCTTAAAAGAATGCTGCAACTACTACTGCAGCCCTTGGTGTTGCTATGCTGCTACATAAGTCATCCAGCAGCTACAGCTGCCATGCTGCTACATGCTCAAAACCATCTCACATCATCTCATGACTCAAAAACAGGGTGAAATCCTTTGAATGTAGCGGCCTTGCGGCACTTTGATTTACTTAATTTGGGAGATTTGATTCACAACTACACATTTGCTTGATCCATAAAAAAAATCTGATTAAAATCTCATGTGAAATCAAATGCTTGTGAAATCCAATTCTCATTTTAAATTTGAAGTAGTTGATAGAAATCTCATAGAAAATCACCTTCAATTTATTCGAACTTCTTGAAAACCAAAATCCACCTCCCAAGAATATTAAATCCCTGATCTGACCTCCATCTTACACTATAGACAGTGTAAGATGTAGACTCATCTCAAGATTTAATACAAGGAAACTCAATCACCCATGTCTTTTCAAATCACATACAAACAATAAATCTCAATAGAAATCAGAGTTCATAAAATTCACAATAATCTTGATCTAATACCCCTCTTATGTCATAGACAACATGAAGAAGAGAAATTAGATTAGATTATAGGTGCATTCACATTTCAATCTGAAATCCTGATTAATGTCAAATCAAAACAAATCAGAAACAATCGTCAGTTCATCTTGGTAAAAACCAGATCAGGGGTCCTTGTTCATCCTCAAATCAGTGTAACTGATTATCCATGGTCAAACTATCCAAAATAAAGTTCAAATTGGGTTCATGCTCATCCACACATTCAGAACCAAATCCAAAACCTTGGACTCATTGCATGACACCCAATTAAGCAATTAAAAACCTCAAACTGCTCAATTGAATCCGATAAAAATCAAATGATCTCCAAATCATACAATTGGGCATTAAAAGAAATTTGAAAAAAATCAAGCAATTCGAGACGATAAAATCAGATCGGAGGGTCTTTGTGAATTTATGGAGTGAGCAAGAGACCCCCCAAATGGGTTTTAGGTGCTAATTTCAGATCTAGGAACCAAAATTCCAAATCTGAAATTAGGCCTTGATGGATCGGTGGATGATCGATAAAATGCGAGGAAAAATCAGAAATGAATCGTGAAGCGTAGAGAAAGCTATATGAGTCGAAATGGAGGTGAAAAAACACCTCTCTGATCTGATTTGATCAGAGAGGACGGAGTGGATCTAAGCTAATATACTCCTAAACTACACTAAATCATCATCAAATTTGATTTCTAATTTACTCCTACTGATCTAAATTACACTAATTACTAATCTAAGCTACTCTATAAAGCAGGAAATCCTATCTAACAGAAGGAATGGGGTTTCCTGGATCCAAAGCCGGTGGCTAAGGAGGAAGAATGGGGGAGATCTCCAACGAGTGAAGAGACCACAAGAGGAGCTCCATGGTCATCCTCAGGCGTATGTCATCCCTAGCGGCGAGGAGGAATTAGAGGTGAGAAACCACGCCCCTTTCACAGGCATGGCAAGTGAAGAGGTTAGGAGAGCTGGAGAGGGAGGAAAGGATCACCTCAAGAAAGTAGGAGGGGAGGTGATGGCCATGTGCGAGAGCTAAGGAGGGACTTAAGTAGGTAAGGGAGTGAGTCAAATCACCACGGAGGTGAGATCAAACGCCTAGGGCATGGGTGATGGGGAAGAAGAGAAAGAGGCGTGCGAAGTTTCAATCCAAATCATGGCCGTTGGATAAAATCTAGAGAGGAAGGTGAACACACGCGCCGAAGCGCACAAAGCTTCGCTTGGAGCTAGGCCTTAAGATCAAGAAAGCGAGCAAGTGATGCGCAACACGTCAATAATCTTAAGATTGCACTATTGTCGGGTTTTTGTCCTCGGCAACGGCGCCAAAAATATGATGGTCAACTACCGGTTCGTACTAAAAAGGGTTGTTGTTGTAGTATATGTCACAAATACAAACTTTTGTCGCGTCAATTTTATTTATTTACTTAATTTTTACTGATTTATTCCAAGTCGTTCACTGGGAGTCAGTTATTGATATACATCACTCTCTAAGTTCAATGATATTCTTTAATTCCAAAAAGATTACTTTTATATACAAGAATGAATGCATGAATCAAAGAATTAAAGAATGAAACAATTATATACAAAAGAATAAATTACAATGCTTGCAAATAATTATATACAAACAAGCATAAAAAAATTATAATTAAATACTCTATATTATTTATTTACAACTTATAATAATAATACTTAGCAATGTGTACAATAATAAGTAATAATATATACTATACTAACTTAAGTTAACATACTAACATTTACAATAACGTATAATGTACCTACAGTAACGAATATAAGTGTCGCTATAACCTTAGAAAAATTTTATACATAAGCTACGGTAAAAATAGGATCAAAACTGATATTTAGTCTATCTACAATGACGGATACATATGTCACTAAAGGTATGTCTTATTTATCTACATATATAGCTCAAACACTACTCTATATACTCTAAGTATACTTATATACATATTATTTACATATATACTATATATATACACTATATTACATATATACAGGCACACGCACACAGCTCACAGCGAACACTCGGGCATGGGCATAGGCACAAGGCGACACTTAGATGATTTTCAGAACTCCTCATATTTTAAGCTGTGATTACCTTTCACTTGATTAAAAATTACGTTAATTAATTGGCAAGCGGCTTTTTCGAGGGATACACAGCACCCTTAAGGGTCAGACCAGACCTATACTAGGGCCACCCTAGTTCTTTAATTGGGCACATTAATCTCGATTTAGGTTCCTTAATGGGCCCAATTAGGCTCGTGTATAATGCACGGCCCCCGGCCTACACTGCACCCAATGGTCTCAAGCTCATTCAGTTTCATGCTCAGAGGATAGAGGGAAGAGGGTATGTGATGAGTAGCGCTTGGTGCTTGACGACTTAGGGAGTGAAACACAAAAATAATTTAAAGCACACCGGGCGCTTACACAGCCATGATGTGGCATCTTCTTTTGCGCCTTACAGGCACTGCCATCTTAACGCTCATGTTCTGATTTTATGATTTTGGCCCTCGATTTGAGGGTCATAATTAATTATAAATTACAAATAAATTATGGGGTTTTAAAGTACATACATAGGGATACATAATTATATAATTTATTTATAAAAATAATTATATTTACTATATAAATAAATTAGCTAAAGTGTGGTATTTATACATACTGATTTAAGGGTTTATTTCTTAATTAACGTTTAAATTAGTTAATTAATGGTCTAATTGACCCTGTACAAAGTTATTATACATATTAAAGTATTTATTACAGATTTTTATTATATTTTAGAGGTTTATTTTAATTTATATACATTTAAATATCTATTTTCAGACTATTATACGTATAAATTATGTATAAATAGTATAATACAGTATAAATATAGTTAAATTAGTTGAAATTACTCAAAATACTATGATACAAATATACAATATAAATTAGTTCAGTTATAACTTAATTTACTAATTTATTTTCATTTAATTTAATAAACTAGCTAATAACTTATTAAATTAATTATTTATTATATATATAATTAAATTAAGTTACAGGTGTCTTAATGTACATTATACATAGATATATACATATGTACAGTATCAGTAGTAAATAATGTTATTTATCAAAGTTTATTAATTTACACAACTTATAATACATATAAGTTAATATAATTAATAGTTAAATATATAAATAAGTTATATACGATTTAAGTTATCTTAAATACTTAATTTATGTTATAGAATATGTACATAAGGTACATATACATATTATATACATATTATACACTATTTACACATATAGCTTAGTATATAGCTTATATTTACATGTATATACATAGTTCACATAGTATTTTTTGGCATTTTTGAGGTTTTTCTGATTTTTATGTGTTTTATATGTTTTATAGAGGTAGGAGAGAGAGAGAAAAAGAGATGAGGGAAATAGAGTTATTTTTGATATTTTTCATATTGATGTCTTTTATTAAGTTCTAAGGTATATTGAACCGTCGGTTGGTATGTTCTACCGAGCTGCGGTTTTAGAGGACCTCAAAACTTTACATATATCTAGAAATATAGCTAATCCTACTTGATATGCTTTTTTTTTATAGTGTTTTTATTTATTTACAAAGTGAGCTCATTCTAGGCCTTAATGAGGTTTAGACTTAAGAACCTAAGGCACTAGGATGTGTATAAGGGGTTGGATATGCAGTAGAATGCTTCAGTTATGCTCAACATATAATATAAAAGGTGTGCAAGCAGTTCAACATGAATTCCTACTCAGATTTCAATCAATTTTGATTTTGGACAGTTCATGCACATTTATAACTGACAAAAGAATGTTTAACAACAAATTACAAGCAATTTTACTTAAGTTAAGGTCATTTATAGTACATGAAAGCTTGTACAACAATTTTTACAACATATAAAACATGTCATCTAATTAAAGACTCTAAATCCAGATCACTGCCCACTTAAATTCATTCCAACAGTAGTAGGAGCAGCAGCTGCAGCACTCACAGTAGTCCAAGGCACTGCCCAGACATCTTAAAATCATTCAAAATGGCTGCTACAGTGTTTCAACTCATTTCCAGTAGCTTTGAAATGGAGATTTCAGAAGCTACTCAAATGGCTAAATCCAATCCATTATCTTTGCCATAGACAACAAAGATAATGGGATTAGATTGGAAATTAATTCAATAAAAAATGTTGCTGCTATGCAGCCTTGTCATGTGCTACAATTGGGAGATTCTAAACCAAAATTCTCAAATGAAAACCTCTATTTAAAACTGATCATGCACCAAATTCACATATTCATAAAATACTATTGAAATCCAAATCTCTTCTCAAATCAGAGTTGTAAAATTACTTCCTAGATCTGAGATGAGTCATTCAAACTCATTAAAACTCATCTTCAAATTCTTTTAATCATCATGCAAGAACAAAATCTATCTCCCAATTGACATTGACATCTCAATAGGGTATCCTTCTTATATTATAGACAACATAAGACAAAGCCCTTAATCAAGATATCAAAGCGTGAAAACTTGACTCAAAATCCTTCAAATCTGAATATGAAAAGATGAAGAGGGCTTCAAATCAACAAGGCTGATTATCCTTAGCTTTCACATCTAGAATCCATTTGAAAACCATATTTAAAGAGAAATTGGGTACAAGCTCATCTTCTATTCAAATTCAAAATAAGATGCAAAAGACTCATTGCAATACACCCAATTACACCATTAAAACATCAAATAAGTTCTGAAAAATTTGGGAATTAATTCCCTCTTGAGGAAAGCTTGAAAACCACATAAGAATACGATCTATCCTCTCTCTTGTGCCATAGACAGCACGAAGAAAGAATCTAATTCTCCCAATACAAACCATTGAAAACAAACCCAAAACCTTAAATTTCACATTCAAAATCTGTGGATGGACTTTGTGGAATAATGGAATGAATGGAGAGTCCCTCAAATGGATTGTGAGCGCTCAAATTAGATCTGAATGCCCAACATCAGATCTGATTTGATGCTCTAATGGGTGGGTGATTGGTGAAAAATGAGTAGAGATCAGTGAAAGTGAATAGTGAGATGAGGGGGGAGATCGGGAAATCGATATGAATACGGGAAATTACCTCTCTGATCTGAATTGATCAGAGAGGGCGAAGTCGAATTTAATCTAATCTACTCCTAGACTAATCTATTCCATCAATTAGTTCACTAATTAATCCTACTCCTAGAAAGCAATAAAACTAATCTACGAAAGCATTGAAAATCCTAGCTAAGTAGAGGAATGGGATGCCTGGGCTACAACTGGTCACTACAGTGACGAAGGGGGATGAGGAAGATCTCCAGCGAGGAATGGGATCCCAGGCCTACAGCTGGTCATTGCAGCGACGAATTGGAGGAGGGAAACCACTTATGTCACCAGCAGCCAATGAATGAAGGAGGAAATTGGAGACTGGATGAAGGGATCTCTTAAGGAGGAGGGAGTGATAGCGCGCACGTGATCAGGGGAGGTGCTTAAGTAGAGACGAGAGTGAATCAAGGCACCTCGCAGTGAGAATAGGTGATTAGGGCATGGGTGATGAGGATGAGAGGAGAGGGTGCACGAAGTTTTGAAATCAAATCCTAGCCGCTAGATGGGATCTGGAGGTAGAGGTGACCACACGCGATGATTCGTACAAAGGTTCTAAAGCAAGGCAGCCACAAGATCGAAGGTGAAGGAGCTGGACAGTTAGGATCGGCCATGTTCTTCGATGAATAGTGCACCAAGAGGTTCACCGTTCCCAGGTTCTATTGGTGATTTTGTAGGAAAATGCCCTCAGCGAAATGGTGGAACAACAGCAGAGGAACCCTTAAGTGGTTAGGAATCCTATCAGAGTAGTCCCTAGAATGTTGGAAATAGGTCCCTTCGGGTATCAAATGGGACCCTGGAGAGATTTCTAAGGATGAAATGTGATGACCTAAGGACCTAAATGAGAATCTCTAATTGCAAGGCCCTAATGATGTCCAAATGCAATCAAGTTTTTATGAAAGCTTAATTGAACATTTACTAAGTTAATTTCACTTTTGATTTGAAGTTTTGAGCTCATTTGTGTGTTCAATTTATAATTGGATCACCATTTTACATTATTTAATAGAATATCTAAATAAATGACCTAATATGCATTTTTAGCACAGATTTAGTGTTTTAGGCCTTTTTCTCTATTTCCCACACTTAACCCTTTTCATGTGTTAATTTGATAGTGTTTAACCTAGTTTCTAGCTTAACTTGGGTATTTTAACTATGATGAGCCACAACTCATTAGCAAGCGACGGCCAAGATTGAGCAAGTTCATGGGGTGAACAGTGCACCTGCCTGCTGTAGCTCTTTTGGTGGATTTGCGCAAAGGCCCTTATGGCGAAATGGTAGAAATTTTGTGAAAAAACCCATAAGTGGCTAAAAAGTCCTGCAGATCGGTCCCAAGGTGTTACAAAATGATCCCTGGCAGCTTACACATGAGTCCCTGGAGGTTTTAAACTCATGAAAATGTAAAGGATGAAGGACCTATATGTAATCTAATAAATGAAAGGTCCTAATGATGTCCACATGCCACCAAGTTTTTATTAAAGCATAATTGAACATTTTAGAAGTTGCTTTCACTTTTGATTTAAAGTTTTGAACTCAATTATGTGTTTAATTTGCAATTGGATTATCATTTTACATTAATGAATAGAATATCTCATTTTATGACCTAATTTTACATTTTTAACATAGATTTAATATTTTAGGCCTTTTTCACTATTTCCCACAATCATTTTCATGTGTTAATACAGTAGTGTTTAACCTAGTTTCTAACTAAACTTGGGCATTTTAGCTATGATGAGTCACACCTCATCAGTTATCTATAGGGGGTTGTTCAGAAGTGAGAAGGGATTTGAAATAATCGATTGCTTTTGTAGAGGCCATATCCCAGGAGCCATTGCCAATGGTATTGGTAAGATTTGATTTGTTCTGCTTGGAGAATCTTTTCTTAATAACAAAGTAGAACTTATTATTAGCTTCCCCATTTTTAATCCATTCAACCTTAGCTCTCTGAAGGAGGAAGTCGCTGAGTTTAGCCTAAGCATCATCAAGTTGTATTTGAACTTCACTGATCTCAGCAGCAAGGGAGTCATCCCATTGGGATGCTAATTGAGTATCCAAATCATGATATCGAGCCTCAAGGTTTTTAACAATGGAGTGAATGTCCCCAAAGGTGGTCTTATTCTAGGATTTAAGGGCCCTCTTGAGGGCATGTTTAAGCGAATTCATCATTGTTTAAGATGTGCGTCGTAGTATAGGACAAATGCGCTCAAATAAATAAATTTATAAGCTCGAATATCTATAAATGAAGTCCGAAGTCGAACACAGGGAGTAAATAGGAATTCACATGCTAATCTTCAATTAAAGAATAAATGAGCATAGGAATAAGCCAAGAATGATATTTCAAAGAATAACACTACTCAAAATTGATATTCAATGTATAATATGAGCATTTCAAGACTTTAAGAGGACAAAAAGAAAGCTTAAGGCAAAATAATGGTGATTTAGATCACCAATTATTAGTCTTAATTAAACGTATATGTATCAATTACTCATAATACTCAAATATATGAATAGTGTCTCAAAAAATGCCACAATGTTTTCAACGAAGTCAAACATCGGATTTGATGACCAGACATTTTAACAGCATGAGCACAAGGCTTCGTCTTCGTCACCTCTGCCCTTCTCTTTTTCTCTTCTCACGCACAAGGCAAAGCCTCTTCCCTTCTTCTCAAACACAAGGGAAGGCATAGCACAGAGGCACGGTCGCCTCTCAGTGACTAAGTGTTACGAGAGGTTCACTGAGGCAAAACCCACCCTCCCCCACTCTCTCTCTCTCTCTCTCTCTTTCCTTCTTTCCCCTCTTCTTAGATAACCAGGTTGTAATCAGGTATTCGGGGATCTATTTGACCAGGGCTACTAGGTGTGGTGGTAGCTGAGGTGTGCATGTGTTAGAGGGACCCGACACCTCGTGTATTGGACGAGGGGTCTGTGTGACGAAATCCAAATATGTGGCGTTGGGCGGTTGTCACTGGCCGATGTGGGACTAAAAGTCCCCTTCATCTATCCGCATGCAATAGCTGAAGATGCTTCACAAATTGGTGTAGCTGCAGGGGCTATTCGTCTCAACTGAGGCCTTGGAAAGAAGCCTGGGGAAGTTCCACAGGACCTGGGGGTAGTAGGGGAGCTTCTTGATGCCGGAGAGACAGAGCTAGGGATGACGACGGCAATGGCAGATGGCGATGATTACCTGAAAAGAGTAACACAGGCTTAAAAGCCCCAATCAAATAGTCCAGGAGTGTCGCCGAAGGACGTGGAGTGTGATGGTGGTGGTTTCATGGAGGGAGAGTGCGTGTGGAGGGTGGACAGTGATGGAGAAGTAAGTGTGATGGTGCGGTGTTTAGTGGAGGTGTAGGATGCGTGGACGATGAAATAAATATGAGGGTGTTGTGCTGGTGGATGAGGCGAAGCTTGAGGGAGTGTTGGTGAGGTGTTTGGAGTTATGTAGTGAGCGGAGTTCCTCGCCAAAGTGGTGGCTAGAGCGGAGAATGAAGATGTCATGTGTTCAGTCGAGGGATTCTTTTTAGGTTTTTGGATAGGAAAACTAACATAAGGAACTAAAGGGACTTAACTAACTAGTCTAATGGGATGAAGGGGTAAGGATTGGCACCGACGTTGGCAGGCCAACACCGCGGAAGATGAAGATCTCTGGAGGGGGACGACGAGGAAGAATGAGGTCTGGGAGCCTTCGCTTTAGCCGGCGAGAGGCAGAGGAAGATGAGGAAGATGATAGGCCACTTGATTTGACCGTCTAATGGCCGAAAGGAGGTTGAAGAAGCTCACCGGAGCTCAGTTGGAGAAGGGCCAGAGGTAGGGTTACGAAGAGGTTTCTGGCTCCAAACCTCACTAAGGAGGTGAGGTTGTTCATGGAGGTCCTTTATAAAGCTTGGGTCGAGCTTCAAATCAGGAAGAGCTTGCGTAAGCTTGCAACTCATGGAATAGGAGTCTTTGAAATCCTAATGTCCAGATGGCTTGTTCGGTTGATTTCAAACCCTAAAAAGATGTTTAACGGATTCCTGAGTGCCTAAAATTCATCCTTCCAATTTTGGAAGGATTTGGAGTTGAAACGAGAGCGATCTTCTCTCTAGAAGCTTGGATCTTTGGGTTCACACCTGCCATGGCGATAGGGACCCAAATGTGAAGGTGATGACAAAAGTAGGGGGCTTTTGCAATAGATTTCAAAAGTTAAGGGTGCACATGTGATAAAAAGAGTTAGACTGGACCAAAATACAAACTAAGTCAAGATGATTTCTGATTGGGCCCAAATTTTGATACAAACCTATTGGAGTCTCTGATTTGGAGAATGCAGGGGAGTCTATCATGAGGGAAATTTTCTCCTATATAATAGGAGCTCATAGATAGACTAATACGTTGTCCAAATGTTTCCTGAAATGATTGCAGGAATTTAGAAAGGTTGGAGATGGTTTGAATATTCCCATTAAGAAAGAGGACAATATTATCTGCATAAAGAAGGTCGAGGGGGGGAGATGTTCCCCATTTGATAGAGTAAGGGATGATTTTATTTTGGAAAACAAGTTCTTTAAGACTACATATGAAGGGCTCCATGAATATATCAAATAAAAAGGAGACAAGGGATCTCCTTGTCGAAGTCCCCTAGAAACTTTGAAGAAAGGGGACAAGGTGCCATCCACAAGGACCGAGGATCCTTCCTGCTGCACAAAGGCAGATGAAGAGAAGCCAAAGTTTTGGATGATTTGGTATAGCACGTCCCATTCAACTCTGTCATAAGCTTCTTTTGAAAGGAAGAAAGGATGAGGCACCAGGTCTGTCATAAGCTTTTTGCAGGTCAAGTTGGATTATGACATTGGACCTAAAAACTTTGTGATCTATTCTTTAGGTAAGTTCGAAGGCAGTTGCAATATGATCAAATATGGACCAACCCTTAACAAAGCCTGCCTGCTTAGGTGATATTAGCCTGAGAAGAAGCAGGGAGAGTCTATTAGTCAAAACTCCAGAAGCAATTTTATAGATAACATTGCATAGGCTTATAGGGTGGTAGTCAAAAAGCTCAACAACAGTAGATTTTTTAGGAATAAGAGAGATGTAAGTGTTGTTGAAAGATCTGGAGCTCTGATGTGATGTGAAGAAATAGGAGATAGCCTGTACGAGGTCATTTTTGAGAAGATCCCAGAAGTTGAGGAAGAATTCTGCATTAAAACCATCAGGACCAGGGGTGCGATTGTGAGGCATTTGGGTAAGAACATTGAAAATCTCAGTTTGGTCCGAGATAAGAAGAAGCGAGTCTGAATCAGTTTGAGATAGAATTGGGGGGATTGCTTCCAAAAGTGGGTTATCTCTAGGGGGTTGTCCAGAAGTGAGAAGGGATTTGAAATAATCGGTTGCTTTGGTAGAGGCCATATCCCAGGAGCCATTGACAATGGTATTGGTAAGATTTGATTTGTTCTGCTTGGCGAATCTTTTCTTAATAACAAAGTAGAACTTATTATTAGCTTCCCCATTTTTAATCCATTCAGTCTTAGCTTTCTGAAGGAGGAAGCCTCTAAGTTTAGCTTGAGCATCGTCAAGTTGTATTTGAACTTCACTAATCTCAGCAGCAAGGGAGTCATCCCATTGGGATGCTAATTTAGTATCCAAATCATCATATCGAGCCTCAAGGTTTTTAACAATGGAGTGAATGTCCCTGAAGGTGGTCTTGTTCCAGGATTTAAGGGCCCTCTTGAGGGCATACATCTTGGTATAGACTTTAGAGACTGGGTCTTGATTATGATTGACACAGGTAGTATTCTAGATATTTTCCACAAATTGGCAGAAGAAAGGGGTCCTAAACCACATATTTTGAAAGAGAAATGGGTGTGGCCAATAGTTAGCTTTTGTAATAGATTTTAAAATCATGGGAGCATGATCAGAGTTTCTTCTAGGGGCAAAGGATGCAAAGGAGAAGATAGTCAAAGCACCCATGTTGAGGAGAAATCGATCAAGCTTTTGGTAAATAGGAGAACTACCTCGACGACCGTTGTGGTAATGTTTATGTTACTCTCTTGCATTGTCCTTATTTATACACCCAATTTTATTTGATTTCAAGAACAAAATCAACATCATCAAGGATTAGGTTTTACTTAAAACAAAAAGTTATTCTAAGAAATAGAACTCAATGCTTAGATTAAGCAAAAGAAAATTATATACTCTCAATTCCACTTCTAAATCCCTCACACTCCTTAAAAAGTTAAAAAGATTAATCTTTGAGATATCCCCACGGGGGGGGGGCTGGGTATAAGGATGGGTGGTTTTCAAGGTACTTAAAATTGAAATGATTAATTATCAAGCTGAAATTCATATTAAGCAATATAAGATAGCTCTAGTACTAAAGCTACTCTATGGAATTCTTGATTATTTTCTTTTTGTGAATGAAGAACTAGTTATTGTGAGCATAGGCCATGCTTTATATAAAAGGAGCTATTTTTAGATGTAAAATTCTTAACTGATATTAATTTGCATTCATAATTCCAATTTAGGGGTAGCTTAATAACAAGTGAATAAGCTTGTGAATTAGGCTTGTAGGTACTTGACACAATTGGACTGCATTCTGATCCAAAATTAAGACCTTAGTCCTATAGCAAATGGGCCAAAATTGACCCCACCATAAATGGGCTTGGGCTAGAGTTCAGGATTTCAGCATTCAAGCCCCAAGCCCAATTTTACCCAATCCAACTAAATGCACTTTTGATGACTATAACAATATTAGGTTACTTATTTTAATTATTAATGTGCAATATTTTATTTCATATGCATTTTCCATCTGCAGGGAGTCATCTTATGCATGAGTTATTAGCCAACTAGATATGTGAATTCAACTTAAATGATTGAAGTATATATTTTGAAAGGTAAATCCAACTTCACGTTAATTAGATATATGATGGATTTGTAGACTCTTGCTTAATGGTTGAGAGGACTTTATAAACATAGGAACCAACAAGCTAACAGCCCAATCATGATAGCCTAGCCGTCTAATTTAGAGTCTAGCCTCATAGCAAGTGTGGTCCAAGCCTAACCTAATTATATATGGGCAAGGTTGGGCTTGGGCTTTAAAATTGATGGGCCAAGTGGGTTTTACTACATGGTTTGATGGGTAAACTAAACCTAATGTGATGCTCAGGCCTACATGCGAGAATCTTACATTTAATGAACATTTATTTAAATGCTCAAATAGATAAGTGTAATGAATTCTTCTATTGTTTAATCTACCATTTCTTATCTCTTGGATGGTCATGCTATAGATCTCCTAAGAGTGTTCACAAGATTTGGACAGGAAAGCATGAATTTGGGAACATATGAAGCCCTTCAGAGTGACTAATAAGTTTTTCCCACAATTCGAAGCATGTTACACTTACAAGGGCAAGATAGAGGTCCAAGGGTGAATTTAGTCTTCTTGATAGTAGTACCATGCAGGGCTTAGGACGCGAGCAATAGGGTTCAACATCCCATTATTCAAACAAGAAAAAAATGAAGTGAATGTGCAAGAAAAACTAGTGCAAAGAACAAAGAAGTGAGTGAAGGTGCGAAGGGAGTAACAATTTTAAAGCATTGAATAGTTCCACGAGGGATTAATGGTTGTAAGCTTTTCATAACACCACGATTTGTAGGCCTACATCATAGATTCACACAGCACAAGGCACCTATCTCCCCATCTTACTCGTATAGTTCGAGAGGACATTAATAGGTTATAGTTGTAGCGTGAAACGCAACAATGTTAAGCAATGTACCTTATGGGGCTAACCCTCACTTTAGTAAACAAAAGTACATGATATCCCATGTTGTAAGGTAGAACACTAAGATAGAGTATACCTTGTCGCATAAAATGAAACCTACAAAGTAAACTAGCTTTACAAGCATGGATTTCCTTTGTAGTTAGATCGACTGCAAGAAAGCTAGGTATGAGTGAGAGGCTTACTCATGTTGTTGATATGAAAGTTACCAACTAGTCCTTGTGGCCCTCATTATAACTCTTTCAAAAGGGAAAAAAAATTATAGGAGTGGAAAGTAGAAGACAATCTTATGGAATCCTTAAAAACCCTTGAAGTCCCTTGTTCCTCTTGCTATTCTCTCACACCAATTTAAGAACAAATTGTCATCAGTCACATTGGCAATTGGCGTACCTTCTCCTTAAACAACTTGTCTCCACCAAGAAGCTCACTCTATTAGCCTCCACATCTCCTACAATGTTGCCATTAGGTCCTTCTTACATCAAACATTAGCATTGGCCTTCTCTTCAATTCCTTACCACATTCTTAATTTGATCTCTCATTGTAGCCATCAATGTGAAAGCATTCTCTTCCCCATGCATATTTGCATGGTAAAATATTAGAGAAACAGGTTGATATATAAGAGAATACATATAGTCATTATGATGAATAAATAAGTAATATCAATTGGACAATAGATTCACATAATAAACTATTGATATCTTTGTTTGTGTTCAAGAAGATAAGATAAATTAAAACATAACTACAATACAATCTTTTTGACATTTTATGTGGTTCCTGTAATAAGCTTCTTCAAAATCTTGTAGCAAATATGCACCAACTTGGCATTCGCTTATGAGTATAGTGCAACAAGTATCAACTCCTTACCATAATAGATATTGCTTATTTCATGCAACATGATAACAAATAAAAATGAGGATAATAAATAGATGATGTGAATGTTGTGAATGGAAATTCAATTATTAAATGAAACTAAATATCTAGACTCTCTTGACCAAATACATTATAATAGCATCATAAGGCATGTTATTGAGATTATTGTGGTGAACAAGGACTTAGCATCTACAAGGTAGAAATCCTGTATAGGAAAGTTGCAAGTGATATCTTGAATAGTTTGTACCATATTTTAATGTGGTTACCACTATCTAAGACTGAAGATGTAAACTTTTAGGATGGTAATCATTTTTTTGTCAACTCAACGGGTGATTAAACACAACTTGCATGCCAAGAGAGAGAGAGAGAGAGAGAGAAAGAGAGGGAGAGAGTATGCATTACAACATTGTTGAGAGAAGTTAAAAAAAAAAAAAAGGAGATAAATAGAAGTCGACAAAATTTCGGAAAACAGGAATTCTTGATTATTTTCTTTTTGTGAATGAAGAACTAGTTATTGTGAGCATAGGACATGCTTTATATAAAAGGAGCTATTTTTAGATGTAAAATTCTTAACTGATATTAATTTGCATTCATAATTCCAATTTAGGGGTAGCTTAATAACAAGTGAATAGGCTTGTAAATTAGGCTTGTAGGTACTTGACACAATTGGACTGCATTATCCAAAATTAAGACCTTAGTCCTATAGCAAATAGGCCAAAATTGTCCCCACCATAAATGGGCTTGGGCTAGAGTTCAGGATTTCAGCATTCAAGCCCCAAGCCCAATTTTACCCAATCCAACTAAATACACTTTTGATGACTATAACAATATTAGGTTACTTATTTTAATTATTAATGTGCAATATTTTATTTCATATGCATTTTCCATCTGCAGGGAGTCATCTTATGCATGAGTTATTAGCCAACTAGATATGTGAATTCAACTTAAATGATTGAAGTATATATTTTGAAAGGTAAATCCAACTTCACGTTAATTAGATATATGATGGATTTGTAGACTCTTGCTTAATGGTTGAGAGGACTTTATAAACATAGGAACCAACAAGCTAACAGCCCAATCATGATAGCCTAGCCTTCTAATTTAGAGTCTAGCCTCATAGCAAGTGTGGTCCAAGCCTAACCTAATTATATATGGGCAAGGTTGGGCTTGGGCTTTAAAATTGATGGGCCAAGTGGGTTTTACTACATGGTTTGATGGGTAAACTAAACCTAATGTGATGCTCAGGCCTACATGCGAGAATCTTACATTTAGTGAACATTTATTTAAAGGCTCAAATAGATAAGTGTAATGAATTCTTCTATTGTTTAATCTACCATTTCTTATCTCTTGGATGGTCATGCTATAGATCTCCTAAGAGTGTTCACAAGATTTGGACAGGAAAGCATGAATTTGGGAACATATGAAGCCCTTCAGAGTGACTAATAAGTTTTTCCCACAATTCGAAGCATGTTACACTTACAAGGGCAAGATAGAGGTCCAAGGGTGAATTTAGTCTTCTTGATAGTAGTACCATGCAGGGCTTAGGATGCGAGCAATAGGGTTCAACATCCCATTATTCAAACAAGAAAAAAATGAAGTGAATGTGCAAGAAAAACTAGTGCAAAGAACAAAGAACTGAGTGAAGGTGCGAAAGGAGTACCAATTTTAAAGCATTGAATAGTTCCATGAGGGATTAATGGTTGTAAGCTTTTCATAACACCACGATTTGTAGGCCTACATCATAGATTCACACAGCACAAGGCACCTATCTCCCCATCTTACTCGTATTGTTCGAGAGGACATTAATAGGTTATAGTTGCAGCGTGAAACGCAACAAAGTTAAGCAATGTACCTTATGGGGCTAACCCTCACTTTAGTAAACAAAAGTACATGATATCCCATGTTGTAAGGTAGAACAGTAAGATAGAGTATACCTTGTCGCATAAAATGAAACCTACAAAGTAAACTAGCTTTACAAGCATGGATTTCATTTGTAGTTAGATCGACTGCAAGAAAGCCAGGCATGAGTGAGAGGCTTACTCATGTTGTTGATATGAAAGTTACCAACTAGTCCTTGTGGCCCTCATTATAACTCTTTCAAAAGGGAAAAAAAATTACAGGAGTGGAAAGTAGAAGACAATCTTATGGAATCCTTAAAAACCCTTGATGTCCCTTGTTCCTCTTGCTATTCTCTCACACCAATTTTAGAACAAATTGTCATCAGTCACATTGGCAATTGGTGTACCTTCTCCTTAAACAACTTGTCTCCACCAAGAAGCTCACTCTATTAGCCTCCACATCTCCTACAATGTTGCCATCAGGTCCTTCTTACATCAAACATTAGCATTGGCCTTCTCTTCAATTCCTTACCACATTCTTAATTTGCTCTCTCATTGTAGCCATCAATGTGAAAGCATTCTCTTCCCCATGCATATTTGCATGATAAAATATTAGAGAAACAGGTTGATATATAAGAGAATACATATAGTCATTATGATGAATAAATAAGTAATATCAATTGGACAATAGATTCACATAATAAACTATTGATATCTTTGTTTGTGTTCAAGAAGATAAGATAAATTAAAACATAACTGCAATACAATCTTTTTGACATTTTATGTGGTTCCTGTAATAAGCTTCTTCAAAATCTTGTAGCAAATATGCACCAACTTGGCATTCGCTTATGAGTATAGTGCAACAAGTATCAACTCCTTACCATAATAGATATTGCTTATTTCATGCAACATGATAACAAATAAAAATGAGGATAATAAATAGATGATGTGAATGTTGTGAATGGAAATTCAATTATTAAATGAAACTAAATATCTAGACTGTAACGAATGCGTGCCCCAGACGTCTTTTAAGACGTCTGGGAGGTGGCCCAGACGTCGGACCAGACGTCTGGGATCACATCCAGACGTCTGACCAGACATCTGGGATCGTTTCCAAACGTCTGGAAAACAGTTATTTTTCGCACGAGAGATTTGTCTGCACGCCTGTGCGCGCAGACCCGCGATTCCTCTCTCTCTCTCTCTTTCCCTCTCTCTCTGCGGCTGCAGACCTGCCGCGCACTCTCTCCCTCCTCCTCGCGCGGCCTTAAAAGGCCATGCCTCCCCTCCTGTCGTCTCCACAGTCCCCTTCCTCTTCTCCTTCCTATGCGCGAGAGCGAGCGAGCGCGAGGGCGGCAGCGGCGGCCGCAGTGAGCGCGGAGGAGGTGCGGCGTGCGAGGGCGGAGCTCTGCCGTGAGGGCGAGCTCGCCGGAGCGGCTTGGCCGGCCGACGGAGGGCGCAGGGGGCGCGGAACGACGCGGAGAGGGACCTGCTGCGGTCTGAGCAGCAGACGCGCGAGGTGCGACGCGGGCGGCGTCGCGAGCGGAGGCCGAGTGGCGCCCTGATTCTGGAAAAAATTTCCAGAATCAGACGTCTGGGTTGATAGCCAAACGGCGAGGGAGACGTCTGGAAGACCTTCCAGACATCTGAAAGGTGAGTTTTCCGTCTTCTTCTTCCTTCCTGTCAACTGACCGTACTGAGGGAGGGAGATGGGTGTGCGCAGGCTCGGTGATTCGCCATCCAACGCGAATCAGACGTCAGGCTGTTGTACCAGATGGCAGGAGCGACCTCCAGACGTCCGGGGTGACCATCGGACGTCTAGGAGCTAGGCCAGACGTCCCCGCAGACTTCTGGACGTCTAGGAAATCACGCTGAGTAGGTAATTCTCTGATCCACTTTTTAAGACGTCTGGAAGAAGTTCCAGACGTCTGATTTTACACAGTGTCGTCGTTTTCGACCCGTTTAAGGCCCGTTCGGGTTCCGTTTTCTGCGATTCGAGTTGCGTTCTTTTCAAAATTAATTCCTCTACCCATCTACAGTAGCTATACACTGTTTTGAGACTTTCCTTGTGTTTGATCCTTGTGATAGGACCTCGTTCATTTGCAGTCTTGGGAGTCGCGGAGGCACGTGGGATTCCCGATCACGCCCCCATTACTCCCGTTGTACCTGGTAGAGTGGCTTTAAGTTATTAATAAAATCTGTTAAATTATGAAACCATAAATAGAACCTAGGACATTGCATGAATCCTAGGAATGAGAAATAGATAGAATGATAGCTCCTAGGTGTTGCATGAATCCTAAGACTGGAAAACTAGATTGTATGATAGATCCTAGGATATGGCATGAATCCTAGGATGGGAAAACTAGTGGAATGTATAATACTGTAATCTTGGAAAATGGAAAGAGATATAAAGCTGCCTGTAATTTGAATTAACAGCTGCCTGTTGTGAATAGATAACGTGGTTGAGAACATGGATTGTAAGAATGTGAAACTGGAAAGTGAAACCTGGATGTTTGAGTAAAAAGGATGGAACCCTACGGGGAAGTAGGAGTAGAACTCCTGGAAAGTGAATGGAATAGTTTTGGGGAAGTGAGCTGGCCCTTGAGTACGGAGTACCAAGGAGAGCGACTGTCCCCCTGTTTAGTGCAGAGCGGAGCCAGCCGCCCCAGGGACCTGGGGTTAGACTGGCCACTCTGTACCGACTTGCTGGCCCTCGCGCACGTAGTACCGAGGAGAGCTACTAGTGTAGGGAGGTACTAGCTACCCCACGGGCCCCGGGGTTCTGCTAGCCTCCCACACCGACTTGTTAACCAGGGTAGTCAGGCGAGGGTGCGCAGACTGTGGAGTTGTTGGACCCCTGTTACTGAGAGGGCTCTGCCCTGGACTGGTTCCGTGCTGTGCTTTGGGCGCACCCGTTAACGAAAACGACTGACCGCGCGCCAGTACGGGTTAGCTACCTGTGCGTTTATCGCGCGTGCCGTAGTCACCGTTACGTCTGTCAGTGACCTTGGGGTGGTTGACTGAGCGTAGGATCACCATGGGGGACTATCCCGGCCAGGAGAGCACCACGTGCTACTTCTACTTTTTGGAAAAGACTGCAATCAAGATCCTTCCCACGAGGAACATTCGAGATCAAGAAAAGATCTGGGGAATAAATGAAATAGTGAGACAATTGAAAAAGGTGAATAAAGAAAGTAATAGAACATAACAGCTACTGTACACTTTACTGTTGTCTTTAGTTTTAGTTGCCACTCTACTCAGCGTTTTGCTGACGTGTTACACTCGTTACCTTTTTCAGGACCAGGTGTTGAGCAGCCAGGGTCAGCGGCTGCAGAGGACGCTGGGCCGAGTAGGATCCAGTAGAGTTACTACTGTCTTTTGTACCTCTTTGTTTCCGTTATAGTGAGTAGTTCTTGTTTCCGCTGTACTTTTCTTTACCTGCAGTTCATGTTATATGATAAATGTTGTTTTACTGTTGTGGTGGTATATACTGTCGTAGTTTCTTTCCTTACTGCTGTACTTTCTTACTGTTAGTTATATTCATGCTGAATATGGTTTATTTTACTGCTCTTTTGGTTACTTCCTCGTTGGACGACTAGGTCTTGGGATTAGTCGAGTCGGTCCGATTCTCGTGTCTCGTAGGGACTCGGGAACCGAGTCGTTACAAGATGGTATCAGAGCAAGGTCGTCCCGAGAAGTGAATCAACTGACTGGAAAATAACCAATTCACATGTCTATAACTAGAGTAGCCACCACAACATATCTCTTGACATGAGCACTTAGACGTTTTCGTTAGGTACTGTTCCATACTGACGTATTTCGTTGTTTCGCGTCTCCTTGTAGGAGATGCCTCGTCGTGGAACTAGGAGGGTGGGCCGCGGGCGCGGCCGAGGTCGGGGCCCGAGGGACAAATGTGTCGGGCTTGGAGTACATACTACCCCTCCTCTTCTCCTGAGCATACCGTCTCCGGACCTCGTCCAACTAATTCGAGAGGTGGTTCGTGAAGAATTTCAGCTTCCATCCACATCGCCACCCCCTCCTCCCCCTTCCGAGCGTACGACAGGGGAGTTGGTGGTGGAACGAGATTTCCGCTGTCACACTAGGCATGTTAGGAGAACTCAAAGGAGACACGTGGCGTCCGCAGGAGAGCTGTCACGATTTGCAGGGCCATCAGTGGCCTTTGGGGGCCCTCGACAGGGGCCAGTCGCCAGCACCGGACCCCCACCTAGCCGACAGCAGGGACCCACTGAGGGCGGGAGTCGGGTTCCCCTCTGCTACCAGTGTGGCCAGCCGGGCCACGTCAGGAGGGACTGCCCATCTAGGGCAGGAGGTCAGCAGATACTCCCCGCGTAGAGCACCGAAGGGCGCGCAGGAGGCCGCGGTTCCCAGGCGCGAGGAGGACAGCAGTCGCAAGGAGGGTACCGGCCAGCACCTACCCGTCCGACGCAGAGTGTGGCTGCTTCGTCCGCACCTAGAGCTGAGGGGCGTATCAACGCCCTAACACACAGGGACGCCAGAGCTTCGGGATCGGTGGTAGCAGGTATGGTTTCAGTTTCTGGCAGACTCGTTTACACGCTTTTCTATTCCGGCGCTACGCAGTCGTTTGTCGCAGCCAGTTTCGCAGTTAGTTTGGACCAAGATTATACACTGTTAGAGAATCCGTTCGTAATCAGAGGTCCGAGTGGTTAGCTGTTTGTAGCTGAGGAGGTGTACACGGATTGCGAGGTCAGCGTCGGAGGACATAGCCTGCCAGCTGACCTGATTATGATCCAGATGGAGGACTTTGGAGTGATTCTAGGGAGGGATTGGCTGTCCGCTTACCACGCCTTGGTGGACTGTTTTGAGAGGAAGATTGTCTTCTCCATTCCAGAGTTGCCTTCTTTCGAGTTTCACGGATAGCCAGTGGACGGAGGTTTCAGGTGCATTTCGGCACTTCGGGCGACGAGACTTTTTAGCCAGGGGTGTGAGGGCTTCCTAGCTTGTGTGGTGGCAGAGCCCAGCCCTGTGGCAGACTTCCAGAGCATCCCGGTGGTCAGAGAGTACCCTGACGTGTTTCCAGACGAGTTACCAGGACTACCGTCCGAGCGTGAGATCGAGTTTGATATCTCACTAGTACCAGGGACCAGCCCCATCTCCACCGCGCCATACAGGATGGCACCGCTTGAGCTGCGAGAGCTCAAGTCTCAGTTGCAGGACCTTCTGGAGAAAGGTTTCGTGAGGCCCAATGCGTCTCCCTGGGGAGCCCCGGTACTGTTTGTTAAGAAGAAGGATGGGACCCTACGTCTTTGTGTGGACTACCGACAGCTGAACAGGGTCACCATCAAGAACAGATATCCGCTGCCGAGGATCGACGATTTGTTTGACCAGTTGTGGGGTGCCACGGTGTTTTGCAAGATAGACTTGAGGTCTGGATACCACCAGTTGAGGATCAGGGAGATCGACGTCTCCAAGACAGCTTTCCGCACCCGGTACAGACACTACGAGTTTTTGGTCATGCCGTTTGGGCTGACCAATGCCCCCGCTGCTTTCATGGACCTGATGAACCGGGTGTTTAGACCGTACTTGGACCAGTTCGTGGTGGTTTTCATAGATGATGTACTCATCTATTCTAGAGATCGGGCGCAGCACGGATAACACTTGCGGATGGTTTTGGACACTCTGAGGCAACGCAGGCTGTACGCCAAATACAGCAAGTGCGAGTTCTGGTTGAGGGAGGTGACCTTCTTGGGTCATGTGATCTCTGGAGACGGCCTGGCGGTGGACCCAGCCAAGGTCGAGGCAGTGCTCAGGTGGGAGAGACCGCGTTCAGTCACTGAGATCCGCAGTTTCCTGGGACTAGCTGGCTACTACAGACAGTTCATCAGAGGATTTTCGCAAATTGCGCGTCCTATGACACAGTTGACCCGGAAGGACGTGCCTTTCGCTTGGACAGACGCCTGTGAGGCGTGTTTTCTGGAGCTGAAGGAGAGGTTGACCTCGGCTCCCGTGCTCACCATCCCTGACAGTAGTGGCGGGTTCGTTGTGTACACGGATGCTTCCTTGCAGGGGTTAGGAGGTGTGCTCATGCAGAGGGGTCACGTGGTTGCTTACGCTTCGCGGCAACTGAAGCCCCATGAGCATACCTACCCTACCCACGACCTAGAGTTGGCAGCTGTTGTCTTCGCGCTGAAGACATGGAGGCACTACTTGTACGGTGAGACCTTCGAGATTTTTATAGATCACAAGAGCCTCAGATATCTTTTTGACCAGAAGGAGCTCAACATGAGACAGAGACGTTGGTTGGAGCTCCTGAAGGACTACGATTGCAGCATCTCCTACCACCCGGGAAAGGCCAATGTGGTGGCTGACGCCTTGAGCCATAAGGCGCCCGCACGCTTGGC
Source organism: Thalassia testudinum (assembly GCA_037157565.1). Classification (NCBI taxonomy): domain Eukaryota; kingdom Viridiplantae; phylum Streptophyta; class Magnoliopsida; order Alismatales; family Hydrocharitaceae; genus Thalassia; species Thalassia testudinum. The sequence goes on along the minus strand of JAZHRO010000030.1, from coordinate 29,814,000 downwards.
CAGTCTACAGCTACAGAGTTGGAGCCTTTTGGAGGAGGTGGGCAGTTGGCGACCTCTAGAGTTACGAGGATACTGTGGGGCAGTGACGGTGACACGGCAGACCAGGCCAGAGCTGATAGACCGTATCATCACAGGACAGATGGCCGATCCGTACTTACAGTCTTTGCGCGACAGAGTACTATCAGGAGACCCAGGGGACTTCTCTTTCACAGACCAGGTGCTACGCTTGAGGGGACGGTGCGTTCCCAGAGATGAGGAGCTGTTGAGAGAGCTCCTGACTGAGGCACACGGTTCCAGATTCACCATACATCCCGGAAACACGAAAATGTACCACGACTTGAGACGCGAGTTTTGGTGGAGAGGGATGAAGCAGGATGTGGGTGAGTTCGTGCAGCAGTGCTTAGTGTGCCAGCAAGTGAAAGCCGAGCATCTGAGGCCTGCAGGGCCGCTTCAGCCGCTTCCAGTGCCAGAGTAGAAGTGGGAGAGCATCACCATGGACTTGGTGGTGGGCTTACCTGTTACCCAGCGGGGACACGACGCAGTCTGGGTAATAGTGGGTAGATTGACGAAGACGGCGCGATTCTTGCCGATCCGAGTCACTTTGGGACCAGCACAGTTGGCAGAGAGGTATATCCGTGATGTGGTATGACTACACGGAGTTCCGCAGGAGATCGTGTCCGACCGGGATGCCCACTTTACGTCCCAGTTTTGGGCTGAGTTTCAGCAGGCTTTGGGGATGAGGTTGTGGTTTAGCACGGCTTACCACCCCCAGACAGACGGACAGTCTGAGCGCACGATACAGACACTTGAGGACCTTTTGCATGCCTGTGTACTGGACTGGAGGGGCTCTTGGGAGGAGCACCTGCCCCTGGCGGAGTTTGCATACAACAACAGTTATCACTCAAGCATCGGCATGGCTCCCTACGAGGCTCTGTACGGACGGAAGTGTACGGCACCCTTGAGTTGGGTTGAGGTGGGGACCAGGTGTGAGGTTAGCCCCAGGTTGATCCGGCAGAGTCAGGAGGTAGTTGAGCAGATCCACAGACGACTCCGCACTGTCAGGAGCAGACAGAAGAGCTACGCGGATCGGAGACACAGAGAGGTGCAGTTTGAGGTTGGGGACCACGTCTTCCTTCGTGTTTCGCCCATGAAGGGCCTACAGCGGTTTGGGGTGAGAGGGAAGCTCGCACCGAGGTTCGTAGGGCCCTTTGAGGTCCTGGAGCGGGTTGGACCCGTTGCTTACAGACTTGCCCTTCCCCCGCAGCTTTCTGGTGTGCACGACGTGTTCCACGTGTCCAACCTCAGGAAGTACGTAGCCGATTCCAGTCACGTACTGAGTCACGAGAGCGTCGAGGTGAGCGACGACCTGACCTACCCCGAGCGGCCAGTGCAGATTCTAGACCGAGCCGTCCGCAGTTTGAGACGAAAGCAAGTACCCCTGGTAAAGGTTTTGTGGAGGAGCCAGTGGTACGAGGAGGCTACCTGGGAGCCTGAGGCGGCAATGCGGGAGCGGTACCCGGAGCTTTTCGCGGGTACGTCTTTTCGGACCGGCTTTGGTCCTCTTTGAGTTTGTTATGGTTATTTGGACGTCTTTTCCCGCACCCTAGTTGGCGCAAGTTTCGGGGACGAAACTTCCTTTGAGTTTGTTATATTGTAACAAACACGTGCCCTAGACGTCTTTTAAGACGTCTGGGAGGTGGCCCAGACGTCGGACCAGACGTCTGGGATCACATCCAGACGTCTGACCAGACGTCTGGGATCGTTTCTATACGTTTGGAAAATAGTTATTTTTCGCACGAGAGATTCGTCTGCGCGCCTGTGTGCGGAGACCCGCGATTCCTCTCTCTCTCCCTTTTCCCTCTCTCTCTGTGGCTGCAGACCTGCCGCGCACTCTCTCCCTCCTCCTCGCGCAGCCTTAAAAGGCCATGCCTCCCCTCCTGTCGTCCCCACCGTCCCCTTCCTCTTCTCCATCCTATCCGCGAGAGCGAGCGAGCGCGAGGGCGACAGCGGCGGCCGCAGTGAGCACGGAGGAGGTGCGGCGTGCGAGGGCGGAGCTCTGCCGTGAGGGCGAGCTCGCCGGAGCGGCTTGGCCGGCCGACGGAGGGCGCAGGGGGCGCGGAACGACGCGGAGAGGGACCTGCTGCGGTCTGAGCAGCAGACACGCGAGGTGCGACGCGGGCGGCGTCGCGAGCGGAGGCCGAGTGGCGCCCTGATTCTGGAAAAAATTTCCAGAATCAGACGTCTGGGTTGATAGCCAGACGGCGAGGGAGACGTCTGGAAGACCTTCCAGACGTCTGAAAGGTGAGTTTTTCGTCTTCTTCTTCCTTCCTGTCAACTGACCGTACTGAGGGAGGGAGATGGGTGTGCGCAGGCTCGGTGATTCGCCATCCAACGCGAATTAGATGTCTGGCTGTTGTACCAGACGGCAGGAGCGACCTCCAGACGTCCGGGGTGACCATCGGACGTCTGGGAGCTAGGCCAGACGTCCCCGCAGACTTCTAGACATCTGGGAAACCACGCTGAGCAGGTAATTCTCTGATCCACTTTTTAAGACGTCTGGAAGAAGTTCCAGACATCTGATTTTACACAGTGTCGTCGTTTTCGACCCGTTTAAGGCCCGTTCGGGTTCCGTTTTCTGCGATTCGAGTTGCGTTCTTTTCAGAATTAATTCCTCTACCCATCTACAGTAGCTATACACTGTTTTGAGACTTTCCTTGTGTTTGATCCTTGTGATAGGACCTCGTTCAGTTGCAGTCTTGGGAGTCGCGGAGGCACGTGGGATTCCCGATCACGCCCCCATTACTCCCGTTGTACCTAGTAGAGTGGCTTTAAGTTATTAATAAAATCTGTTAAATTATGAAACCATAAATAGAACCGAGGACATTGCATGAATCCTAGGAATGAGAAATAGATGGAATGATAGCTCCTAGGTGTTGCATGAATCCTAGGACTGGAAAACTAGATTGTATGATAGATCCTAGGATATGGCATGAATCCTAGGATGGGAAAACTAGTGGAATGTATAATACTGCAATCTTGGAAAATGGAAAGAGATATAAAGCTGCCTGTAATTTGAATTAACAGCTGCCTGTTGTGAATAGATAACGTGGTTGAGAACATGGATTGTAAGAATGTGAAACTGGAAAGTGAAACCTGGATGTTTGAGTAAAAAGGATGGAACCCTACGGGGAAGTAGGAGTAGAACTCCTGGAAAGTGAATGGAATAGTTTTGGGGAAGTGAGCTGGCCCTTGAGTACGGAGTACCAAGGAGAGCGACTGTCCCCCTGTTTAGTGCAGAGCGGAGCCAGCCGCCCCAGGGACCTGGGGTTAGACTGGCCACTCTGTACCGACTTGCTGGCCCTCGCGCACGTAGTACCGAGGAGAGCTACTAGTGTAGGGAGGTACTAGCTACCCCACGGGCCCCGGGGTTCTGCTAGCCTCCCACACCGACTTGTTAACCAGGGTAGTCAGGCGAGGGTGCGCAGACTGTGGAGTTGTTGGACCCCTGTTACTGAGAGGGCTCTGCCCTGGACTGGTTCCGTGCTGTGCTTTGGGCGCACCCGTTAACGAAAACGACTGACCGCGCGCCAGTACGGGTTAGCTACCTGTGCGTTTATCGCGCGTGCCGTAGTCACCGTTACGTCTGTCAGTGACCTTGGGGTGGTTGACTGAGCGTAGGATCACCATGGGGGACTATCCCGGCCAGGAGAGCACCACGTGCTACTTCTACTTTTTGGAAAAGACTGCAATCAAGATCCTTCCCACGAGGAACATTCGAGATCAAGAAAAGATCTGGGGAATAAATGAAATAGTGAGACAATTGAAAAAGGTGAATAAAGAAAGTAATAGAACATAACAGCTACTGTACACTTTACTGTTGTCTTTAGTTTTAGTTGCCACTCTACTCAGCGTTTTGCTGACGTGTTACACTCGTTACCTTTTTCAGGACCAGGTGTTGAGCAGCCAGGGTCAGCGGCTGCAGAGGACGCTGGGCCAAGTAGGATCCAGTAGAGTTACTACTGTCTTTTGTACCTCTTTGTTTCCGTTATAGTGAGTAGTTCTTGTTTCCGCTGTACTTTTCTTTACCTGCAGTTCATGTTATATGATAAATGTTGTTTTACTGTTGTGGTGGTATATACTGTCGTAGTTTCTTTCCTTACTGCTGTACTTTCTTACTGTTAGTTATATTCATGCTGAATGTGGTTTAGTTTACTGCTCTTTTGGTTACTTCCTCGTTGGACGACTAGGTCTTGGGATTAGTCGAGTCGGTCCGATTCTCGTGTCTCGTAGGGACTCGGGAACCGAGTCGTTACAAGATGGTATCAGAGCAAGGTCGTCCCGAGAAGTGAATCAACTGACTGGAAAATAACCAATTCACATGTCTATAACTAGAGTAGCCACCACAACATATCTCTTGACATGAGCACTTAGACGTTTTCGTTAGGTACTGTTCCATACTGACGTATTTCGTTGTTTCGCGTCTCCTTGTAGGAGATGCCTCGTCGTGGAACTAGGAGGGTGGGCCGCGGGCGCGGCCGAGGTCGGGGCCCGAGGGACAAATGTGTCGGGCTTGGAGTACATACTACCCCTCCTCTTCTCCTGAGCATACCGTCTCCGGACCTCGTCCAACTAATTCGAGAGGTGGTTCGTGAAGAATTTCAGCTTCCATCCACATCGCCACCCCCTCCTCCCCCTTCCGAGCGTACGACAGGGGAGTTGGTGGTGGAACAAGATTTCCGCTGTCACACTAGGCATGTTAGGAGAACTCAAAGGAGACACGTGGCGTCCGCAGGAGAGCCGTCACGATTTGCAGGGCCATCAGTGGCCTTTGGGGGCCCTCGACAGGGGCCAGTCGCCAGCACCGGACCCCCACCTAGCCGACAGCAGGGACCCACTGAGGGCGGGAGTCGGGTTCCCCTCTGCTACCAGTGTGGCCAGCCGGGCCACGTTAGGAGGGACTGCCCATCTAGGGCAGGAGGTCAGCAGATACTCCCCGCGCAGAGCACCGGAGGGCGCGCAGGAGGCCGCGGTTCCCAGGAGAGAGGAGGACAGCAGTCGCAAGGAGGGTACCGGCCAGCACCTACCCGTCCGACGCAGAGTGTGGCTGCTTCGTCCGCACCTAGAGCTGAGGGGCGTATCAATGCCCTAACACACAGGGATGCCAGAGCTTCGGGATCGGTGGTAGCAGGTATGGTTTTAGTTTCTGGCAGACTCATTTACACGCTTTTCGATTCCGGCGCTACGCACTCGTTTGTCGCAGCCAGTTTCGCAGTTAGTTTGGACCAGGATTATACACTGTTAGAGAATCCGTTCGTAATCAGAGGTCCGAGTGGTCAGCTGTTTGTAGCTGAGGAGGTGTACACGGATTGCGAGGTCAGCGTCGGAGGACATAACCTGCCAGCTGACCTGATTATGATCCAGATGGAGGACTTTGGAGTGATTCTGGGGATGGATTGCTGTCCGCTTACCATGCCTTGGTGGACTGTTTTGAGAGGAAGATTGTCTTCTCCATTCCGGAGTTGCCTTCTTTCGAGTTTCACGGACAGCCAGTGGACGGAGGTTTCAGGTGCATTTCGGCACTTCGGGCGGTGAGACTTTTGAGCCAGGGGTGTGAGGGCTTCCTAGCTTGTGTGGTGGCAGAGCCCAGCCCTGTGGCAGACTTCCAGAGCATCCCGGTGGTCAAAGAGTACCCTGACATGTTTCCAGACGAGTTACCAGGACTACCGTCCGAGCGTGAGATCGAGTTTGATATCTCACTAGTACCAGAGACCAGCCCCATCTCCACCGCGCCATACAGGATGGCACCGCTTGAGCTGCGAGAGCTCAAGTCTCAGTTGCAAGACCTTCTGGAGAAAGGTTTCGTGAGGCCCAGTGCGTCTCCCTGGGGAGCCCCGGTACTGTTTGTGAAGAAGGATGGGACCCTACGTCTTTGTGTGGACTACCGACAGCTGAACAGGGTCACCATCAAGAACAGATATCCGCTGCCGAGGATCGACGATTTGTTTGACCAGTTGTGGGGTGCCACGGTGTTTTGCAAGATAGACTTGAGGTCTGGATACCACCAGTTGAGGATCAGGGAGATCGACGTCTCCAAGACAGCTTTCCGCACCCGGTACAGACACTACGAGTTTTTGGTCATGCCGTTTGGGCTGACCAATGCCCCCGCTGCTTTCATGGACCTGATGAACCGGGTGTTTAGACCGTACTTGGACCAGTTCGTGGTGGTTTTCATAGATGATGTACTCATCTATTCTAGAGATCGGACGCAGCACGGATAGCACTTGCGGATGGTTTTGGACACTCTGAGGCAACGCAGGCTGTACGCCAAATACAGCAAGTGCGAGTTCTGGTTGAGGGAGGTGACCTTCTTGGGTCATGTGATCTCTGGAGACGACCTGGCGGTGGACCCAGCCAAGGTCGAGGCAGTGCTCAGGTGGGAGAGACCGCGTTCAGTCACTGAGATCCGCAGTTTCCTGGGACTAGCTGGCTACTACAGACATTTCATCAGAGGATTTTCGCAAATTGCGCGTCCTATGACACAGTTGACCCGGAAGGACGTGCCTTTCGCTTGGACAGACGCCTGTGAGGCGTGTTTTCTAGAGCTGAAGGAGAGGTTGACCTCGGCTCCCGTGCTCACCATCCCTGACAGTAGTGGCGGGTTCGTTGTGTACACGGACGCTTCCTTGCAGGGGTTAGGAGGTGTGCTCATGCAGAGGGGTCACGTGGTCGCTTATGCTTCGCGGCAACTGAAGCCCCATGAGCATACCTACCCTACCCACGACCTAGAGTTGGCAGCTGTACTTTTCTTTACCTGCAATTCATGTTATATGATAAATGTTGTTCTACTGTTGTGGTGGTATATACTGTCGTAGTTTCTTTCCTTACTAATGTACTTTCTTACTGTTAGTTATATTCATGCTGAATGTGGTTTATTTTACTGCTCTTTTGGTTACTTCCTCGTTGGACGACTAGGTCTTGGGATTAGTCGAGTCGGTCCGATTCTCGTGTCTCGTAGGGACTCGGGAACCGAGTCGTTACAAGATGGTATCAGAGCAAGGTCGTCCCGAGAAGTGAATCAACTGACTGGAAAATAACCAATTCACATGTCTATAACTAGAGTAGCCACCACAACATATCTCTTGACATGAGCACTTAGACGTTTTCGTTAGGTACTGTTCCATACTGACGTATTTCGTTGTTTCGCGTCTCCTTGTAGGAGATGCCTCGTCGTGGAACTAGGAGGGTGGGCCGCGGGCGCGGCCGAGGTCGGGGCCCGAGGGACAAATGTGTCGGGCTTGGAGTACATACTACCCCTCCTCTTCTCCTGAGCATACCGTCTCCGGACCTCGTCCAACTAATTCGAGAGGTGGTTCGTGAAGAATTTCAGCTTCCATCCACATCGCCACCCCCTCCTCCCCCTTCCGAGCGTACGACAGGGGAGTTGGTGGTGGAACGAGATTTCCGCTGTCACACTAGGCATGTTAGGAGAACTCAAAGGAGACACGTGGCGTCCGCAGGAGAGCTGTCACGATTTGCAGGGCCATCAGTGGCCTTTGGGGGCCCTCGACAGGGGCCAGTCGCCAGCACCGGACCCCCACCTAGCCGACAGCAGGGACCCACTGAGGGCGGGAGTCGGGTTCCCCTCTGCTACCAGTGTGGCCAGCCGGGCCACGTCAGGAGGGACTGCCCATCTAGGGCAGGAGGTCAGCAGATACTCCCCGCGTAGAGCACCGAAGGGCGCGCAGGAGGCCGCGGTTCCCAGGCGCGAGGAGGACAGCAGTCGCAAGGAGGGTACCGGCCAGCACCTACCCGTCCGACGCAGAGTGTGGCTGCTTCGTCCGCACCTAGAGCTGAGGGGCGTATCAACGCCCTAACACACAGGGACGCCAGAGCTTCGGGATCGGTGGTAGCAGGTATGGTTTCAGTTTCTGGCAGACTCGTTTACACGCTTTTCTATTCCGGCGCTACGCAGTCATTTGTCGCAGCCAGTTTCGCAGTTAGTTTGGACCAAGATTATACACTGTTAGAGAATCCGTTCGTAATCAGAGGTCCGAGTGGTCAGCTGTTTGTAGCTGAGGAGGTGTACACGGATTGCGAGGTCAACGTCGGAGGACATAGCCTGCCAGCTGACCTGATTATGATCCAGATGGAGGACTTTGGAGTGATTCTAGGGAGGGATTGGCTGTCCGCTTACCACGCCTTGGTGGACTGTTTTGAGAGGAAGATTGTCTTCTCCATTCCAGAGTTGCCTTCTTTCGAGTTTCACGGATAGCCAGTGGACGGAGGTTTCAGGTGCATTTCGGCACTTCGGGCGACGAGACTTTTTAGCCAGGGGTGTGAGGGCTTCCTAGCTTGTGTGGTGGCAGAGCCCAGCCCTGTGGCAGACTTCCAGAGCATCCCGGTGGTCAGAGAGTACCCTGACGTGTTTCCAGACGAGTTACCAGGACTACCGTCCGAGCGTGAGATCGAGTTTGATATCTCACTAGTACCAGGGACCAGCCCCATCTCCACCGCGCCATACAGGATGGCACCGCTTGAGCTGCGAGAGCTCAAGTCTCAGTTGCAGGACCTTCTGGAGAAAGGTTTCGTGAGGCCCAATGCGTCTCCCTGGGGAGCCCCGGTACTGTTTGTTAAGAAGAAGGATGGGACCCTACGTCTTTGTGTGGACTACCGACAGCTGAACAGGGTCACCATCAAGAACAGATATCCGCTGCCGAGGATCGACGATTTGTTTGACCAGTTGTGGGGTGCCACGGTGTTTTGCAAGATAGACTTGAGGTCTGGATACCACCAGTTGAGGATCAGGGAGATCGACGTCTCCAAGACAGCTTTCCGCACCCGGTACAGACACTACGAGTTTTTGGTCATGCCGTTTGGGCTGACCAATGCCCCCGCTGCTTTCATGGACCTGATGAACCGGGTGTTTAGACCGTACTTGGACCAGTTCGTGGTGGTTTTCATAGATGATGTACTCATCTATTCTAGAGATCGGACGCAGCACGGATAGCACTTGCGGATGGTTTTGGACACTCTGAGGCAACGCAGGCTGTACGCCAAATACAGCAAGTGCGAGTTCTGGTTGAGGGAGGTGACCTTCTTGGGTCATGTGATCTCTGGAGACGACCTGGCGGTGGACCCAGCCAAGGTCGAGGCAGTGCTCAGGTGGGAGAGACCGCGTTCAGTCACTGAGATCCGCAGTTTCCTGGGACTAGCTGGCTACTACAGACATTTCATCAGAGGATTTTCGCAAATTGCGCGTCCTATGACACAGTTGACCCGGAAGGACGTGCCTTTCGCTTGGACAGACGCCTGTGAGGCGTGTTTTCTAGAGCTGAAGGAGAGGTTGACCTCGGCTCCCGTGCTCACCATCCCTGACAGTAGTGGCGGGTTCGTTGTGTACACGGACGCTTCCTTGCAGGGGTTAGGAGGTGTGCTCATGCAGAGGGGTCACGTGGTCGCTTACGCTTCGCGGCAACTGAAGCCCCATGAGCATACCTACCCTACCCACGACCTAGAGTTGGCAGCTGTACTTTTCTTTACCTGCAATTCATGTTATATGATAAATGTTGTTCTACTGTTGTGGTGGTATATACTGTAGTAGTTTCTTTCCTTACTAATGTACTTTCTTACTGTTAGTTATATTCATGCTGAATGTGGTTTATTTTACTGCTCTTTTGGTTACTTCCTCGTTGGACGACTAGGTCTTGGGATTAGTCGAGTCGGTCATGTTCTTGTGTCTCGTAGGGACTCAGGAACTGGGTCGTTACATAGACTCTCTTGACCAAATACATTATAATAGCATCATAAGGCATGTTATTGAGATTATTGTGGTGAACAAGGACTTAGCATCTACAAGGTAGAAATCCTGTATAGGAAAGTTGCAAGTGATATCTTGAATAGTTTGTACCATATTTTAATGTGGTTACCACTATCTAAGACTGAAGATGTAAACTTTTAGGACGGTAATCATTTTTTTGTCAACTCAACGAGTGATTAAACACAACTTGCATGCCAAGAGAGAGAGAGAGAGAGAGAAAGAGAGGGAGAGAGTATGCATTACAACATTGTTGAGAGAAGTTAAAAAAAAAAAAAAAGGAGATAAATAGAAGTCGACAAAATTTCGGAAAACAGGAAATAGCATTGTCATTCTAAGGACAACTATTTTCAGATAACTTGTTCCAAAAAAAAAAAAAAAAAAAACTATGTCCAAACAAAGTCACATGATAAGCTGAAGGATTCGAAAGAAAAGGCCCCAATGAACTCTAATCCACTATCGTTGGTGAGATTAACTCCATGATTACTAAATACGATTACTGGTGGATTAATTTTGGTGCAACCCATTATATAATGACAGTGACGTTGGTTACATTAAACTCTTCTCCATAAACAATGTTATGGACTAGAATATCAATATCTTATCTCTAGATAGACTTACCATAAGGTACGCATGACTTGAAATAAACAGCTTGCGTCTACCCTCTAGACTAAACTGGATAGAAATTGTACTGCATGTACTACAAATTAAAAGAATGTCAAAAAGATTGTATTGCAGCTATGTTTCGATTTATATCATCTCCATGGCCAGAGTCAAAGATATCAATAGATTGTTCTATAGATCTACTGCCCAATTGTTAAATATTATTCTTATCTACTCATGCATCATACTGACGATATGCTTTCTCTCATCTGTTCCCCCATCTCTGATATTTTTACAGACAAATATATACATATATGCATGGGGGAGAGTCTTGAGGGGATAGCAACATGTGAACCTCTTCTTGTGGGGAGTGAACTCTTTGCTTGCAAGTTCAAGGGCTCGCGCGAAGCTAATTAAGTAAACATCACTGTAAGGGTTCGGAACAGGTTGTTTGCTGGTGTGGGCATCTGGGAGTGACAATGACATGGATTGAGATGAGAGGTATATATGCATGCACCGTCGACATGAATAAATCATGAATGAAAGAATGACTATATAATGGCTGTGATGGCAAATCGGGCAGTAATGCAAGGATAAATGAACCCTGGATTGTTTGTTTGTATTCATATTCACAGAATAGATTGAAATGGAATGCAGTACAATATTTTTGACTTTAGTGTAGTACATGTAGTACAGATATTTTTTTTAATCTTTTAATCTGGAATCCTATGGGCTCATCCTCCAGAACTATTGGATGGTGGTATTGCATGGCAAAATTAATTTAAGGATTTTTTTTTTTTTTACGATCTTTTCCTTGATTAGGAATAAGGATGGGTCACGTGACAGCCACATAGGTCACATGTCAGTGTCATGTGGCAGGCAATAAGAGGCCCTTAAGGTCGACGGTCAAGAGGTCCAAGGGAGATCAAGTTGAGTCTTTTTACTTTAATGTTAAGTTTGTTATTTTTAGTATTTAGGAAAAGTTGTTTTAGGAATTTACTTTTGATGATTTGTTCTCCCTCAAAACTTCTTGATTCATAATAATATTTTCAATTTTTCTACTCTACTCCTCTCTCTTTTTCTCAACATCACCACTGCCGGCCACCCAAGGCAGCCAGCCACCATAGCAGCCACCAACAGCTACTCCTTAATTCTCCTTGTTTTTCCACTTGGAGAGTCCAAACGTGGATTGTTTTCCCACGCCAAGGGAGTCTCCACACTCAACGTTACCCCAATCTTGACACCATCCATGCATGTCTTTTTTTCTCCTTTCAAGTGTAAAACTCTATGATCCAAGAACCACAAATGTACATTAAAGTTCACGTAAAAGTTCTCATATTCTCCCTTTAACTAAATTGCATCAATGATATTTTGTCATGAACACATAATATTCCAACTTTGAATTAAATTACACAAGTGATATTTCAATTCTGAATCCAATATCACTAATGATATTTGACATATATTCAAAATATCACGCATGATATTTAAATAGTTCAATTCTAAATTAAATATTATAAATAATATTTTAAATATCACCGATGTAAAATAATAAATATCACCGGTTAAATCAAAGTTAAGTGAATCATTAATTTCTAAACCACGATCCATTTAAGAAATAAGAGACATAAAAGCTCTCCTAAGGGGGTGGGTATGTCAGATAAGGTCCATCTCCCTTGAGAACAATTCGCAAAGTAGAAAGTGGCTACAATGTGTGATGGGTTGACCGCTTTCCACAGTACATAGCAAATTTCCCTTACATATTTGATGGTAACGGCAACGCTACTCCATGGTAGGCTTTGCATTCCCAAAGATCATATATATCTACCAAAGTTAGACAATCACTGTACTAATTAATGACCAATAGGTTGATTTAATCGTGAAGATCCCCATGTGGTTCCTATATTAATGCGTCCTCCATCCTTATGTTGGTACATATCATTCTTCTTTACCTTTTACACCACGTTCTTCTCAAAGAATAAGTATGCCCAACAGCTCTTATATCCAACCTTCTATGTCCTCCAACAACTCTCGGTACTAATGCATGAAAAAAGTAGGTGTCAACATCCTCCTCCTTCCGCCAAAGTTTTCGAGATTTTTCCCACCAGTTCACCTCCCACTTATGGCCTTCCGCTCCTCCAACTCCTCTAAAGAAAGAAGGGAGGTCTCATCCTTGGCATCAACAGCGGCACCCTCCAACGATAGTCGCACAAGTGGCCATGTAAGTGTCGTAGCCTGGCGTCCAAGGTCCTCGTGGTGGAAGGCCCCAATGGGTAAGGATGCCCAGAGACATTGCCCACCATACCTTGGAAGCCATCTTCCAGCAGCCATGAGCACTGGAACCTAAAGTGGGGAGACAACACTCGATCCTTTCCACTATCCCAGAGAATCGGCATGTAATCGAATTACAGCCTAGGCATAGCCACGACCCCGACCAGCTGGTTTGACTCTGTGAGGTGGACGTTGCACAAGGAGCGGTCCAACTTAGACATGACACCACTACCCTTGTGCCAAGTGTAATTAAGCAACCCCCGATGTGGGTAGGTCCTCCAACTCCAAATCTGCAACTACCTCCTGGAAGCCCAAGGTGGAGCTGTCGCCATACCCATCCAACCAATCGTCGTGGCTGAGGGTGGCATTGAAGAGACAACCAATCAACCAAACTCCTCTCCGTGAACTCAGCTATGTACGCCCTCAACTCATCCTAGAAGGAAGCCCTGTCTCCAAGGGTGCAAGGTCCATAGATGCACGAGGGGTATATCGTGGCATCGTCCCCAATCCTTGTAAACCTACCTGTTACTACATGGTCACTGACCAGAAAGGGGCCAAGTAGGAGGTAGCCCCCCTGCCCATCTAGTCGATGCCCTACATGGCAGTTCCTCTTCCTAACCCCTACCAAGAGGCCTCCAACTTTTGCCCTCAGGGAATGTGAGTCTCCTAAACTAAAGCACAATCCACCCACCATCCCATCAAAAATCGATCCTCAATGTAAACCTCCTTCTACGTTATTAGCAAATAATATAATATAATAGAATATCAATATATAGTATTCTAAGTAAGCATTATAGTAAAATTTTATTCTGAATACGCATTGAATCTATATCTCTCATCTAAATAAAAAGAAAATATACCATCATTACAATGCGTAAATTATAAGATCACAATTGCAACCAGTTGTTGGATACCTAGAATAAACTATCATATCTTTATTTGTGTTCATGTTGGATCCTTTTGCACTAATTGTTGTTAGTGTAAAAGCACTAATGTTCGTAATTTTTATGATAATAAAAAATATATATTATGTTATTCTTGGAGAGCTAATGTTTCAAGAGAAAGGAAGAGATGATTCTTTTTTTTAAAAAAAAAGTGGGAAACAATATTATTCATCCTCCACTCCCTGAAGGGAACAAAAAGGAGGTAGGAGAAGTAAACTAAAACTTGACTAGTACAATGAAAGAGGACCATGACTCGTGGCTTAATACAAAAAAAACCATCAAACAAGAAAGAGGAAAGCAAAACGGAGCATGCCAAAGCTCAGCCGATGACATAAGGGAAGTAGATTTTGTCCAGCCTAATGAGACCTTTGGATTTGGGGTCAAGGTGATCCAAATTGATGAAACTCCAAGGCCTGTTCATAGAAATAGCAAGCAGATTGGCCAGGCTGTTCACACAGGGGTGAATAAATCGCAACGACATGTGGTGGTTCATGAGGTGAAGAGCATGGTTGTAATGCCATCGAGCCCTCCAAGGGACTTTCAGCTTACCTTTCCACCATAAGTAAATCATGGAAGAATCAACCTCTGAGATAACAGGAGTGCTTCTGTGGGGCCAAAAACTGAGGAAGTGATGGATGGAGCTGAGAATAGCTAAATCGGTGTTGAGAGCGGGAATTTTAGCCGCAGTCGCCTTAGAGAAGTTACCCAAAGAGTCACGAGCAACCCAAGCTATAAAGGAGTAAGAACTAGATCGAAAGGCGGAAAAATTAACCTTAAACCCTCGGGAGGGACGAACCCAAGAGAGGGCAAAATGAGCAGGACGGAAGAGATGGAACCAGGAGACCATATTGAACCTCCTCCAATTATGTCCAGAAAGTAAGGGATCTCCTTAAAGACAAAACCTTCATTTCTACATTTATTCCTAGCCCACCAAATGTGGTACCAAATGAATAAGATGATGCCCTTGATACCTTTGGAACCATACTGAGGGAAGTCCCCTTTAAGAATGTTGAGGTGAAGGTTAAGGGGAATATGATGAAGATGCGCAAGATGGAAGACACAAGAAGAGATGCGCAAGGAGATGTCACTGGAGTAAAAGAGATGGAGCAAGGTTTCAACTTTGGGGTTGTTGGGGTAGAAAAGACACTTAGAAGCCAAGGAAATACCCCAAAGTTAGATTTGCTCATCCGTAAGAAGCCTATTGTGAATAACTCTCCAAGCAAGGAGGGTCATATGCAGGGGGAGTTTGAGGTTCCACAGGATTTTGTAGATCGGGTGATGAGTGGAGTTCGTGAAGTTGAGAAGATAGGCAGAGGAAATCGAGAAGCTGCCATGGGGTGAAGGGGACCAAATAGGTTCATCCTTGGAGTCTGCGAGAAGGGTATGTGAAATTTGGTACAATATGTGATTGGGGAGATGATGAAGATTCTGGACCTGAGAGGGATTCGAGTTGACATCCTTAACTGGAACAGGCTCGAGAGAGACTTCTGGGGGAAGGAAAACTCTGAGAGGTGAGTCACCAATCCAAAGATCCATCCATAAATTGATCATACCCTCCTTCAAATTCCAACAAAGGAAAGGAAGCATGTCCCGATAGGCCTTCGCTAGAGGCTTGAGTCTGGGGGGAGGCAAGGAGAGGAGAGGAAGAGGTGGCCATAAAGATTTCTCATCAAGGTAGCATATGGAGATTCACCAAAGAGAATGTCCCAGACATGTTTCATTCTGAAGGCATGGGTGACTAGGGAGATATTATGGACCCCAAGACCTCCACAGTGGGTAGGATGGCAGATACGATTCCAAGCGATCCAATGATGATGCTTAAAAGAATCAGAAGAGCCCCAAAAGAAATTAGCAAGAGCAAACTCCAGTCTCCTGATGACAGTTTTGGGAACCTCAATGGCAACCAGGATGTGTATGGGGATAGAAGTGAGAACATGTTTCATGAGGAGGAGCTGGCTGTGTTCGAAAGGAGATTAGCTTTCCAACCCGCAAGTTTAGAGAGAACTTTATCAATGAGAGGCTAGAAATAAGAGATTTTGGAGCAGCCAGTGAAGATAGCCATCCGGATAGGTGAAGGGGAAAGAACCCAATTGGAAACTAGTAATTCCAAGAATCCAAGAAAGCCAGCCAAGAGGGAAGTGCTTTCCGACGAAGCAAAAGCACTTAGACAAGTTGAGCCTTTGGCAAAAATGAGATTCAAAATTCTAAATGAAGACTTTGAGGTTGGATATGAATCTAAGGTTCCCATTCAGAAAAAGGATAATGTCATCCACATAAAGCAAGGTCAAAGGAGAAGGGACTCCTCTCTTGATGGAGAAGGGGGAGATTTGGCCGTTGAAAGCTAACTCTTTGATGCCCCAAATGAAAGGTTCCATGAAGATGTCGAAGAGGAAGGGCAGTAGAGGATCACCTTGTCTCAAGCCTTGAGAAACCTTGAAGAAAGGAGCAGAGCAGCCATCAACCAAGATAGAAGAGACGCCGTGCCAAACAAATTGTTTGATGAGGTTGATGACATAAACGAGAAGCCAAATTTACTGAGGATACGAAAAAGCGCTTCCCATTCCACTCAATCAACAGCTTTCCTCAAGTCTAACTGAAAAATCACATTGGAGCCGTGGACCTTGCGGTCCAAGCATTGGAAAAGCTCAAAAGTGGTAGAAATGTGATCGAAGATGGAACTACCGTGGATGAAGCCAGCTTATTCAGGGGAAATGATTTTCGGCATGAGAGTAGATAATCTGGAGGCAAGAATGGCAAAAGCAATCTTGTAGAGAACATTACAAAGACTAATGGGCCTGAAATCTGTGAGGTCATTGACAGTGGGTTTTTGTGAATGAGGGCAATGAAGTTAGAATTGAAGGATCTCGAGGCAGAATGAGCAGAGTAGAAATGGCTAATGGCATTGACCACATTCCCTTTGATAATCTCCCAACAAGAGTGGTAAAATTCTGCATTAAAGGCATTCGAACCCGGCGTGGAGTTGGCATACAGGAAAGGGTGTCAAAGATCTCAATTTCTGATGGCAATTGGGGAAGAAGAGCTAAGTCCGTAGTGGACATAGTGTGGGGAATCGCCTAAAGCAGGTGGTCGATATCACCAATCCCATCCGAAGAAAGGAGAGTACAGAAGAAGGAGGCTGCCTTAGACGCAGGCTGGTCCCAAGAGCCATCCCCAATCGAAGAGGTGAGAGAGTTGTTACGTTTCGTGAAACGTTTCTTGATGGAAGCAAAAAAGAAGGCGTTATTCCCCTCCCCAGGGTGAATCTAGTGGATTTTGGCTTTTTGAGCAAGGCAGTCAGATAATTTGGCAAGGGCATCATCAAGCTGGATACGAATATTCGAGAGCTCAGCGGCAGAGGCTTCATCCTAGTTGGAAGCAAGTTTAGCCTCAAGGTTATCATGACGAGTCTCAAGGGACCCAACCAAAGCATGTATATCGCCAAAAGTTGATTTGTACCAATGTTGAAGGGACTTGTTAAGAGAGTAGAGCTTGAAATAAAATAGGTCAATAGGATTAGAGGAAGAGCCAATTCCAGAGTAGGACCAGATGTTGGAGACCAGAGTTTTGAAATCAGAATCATGAATCCACATGTTTTGAAAGCGAAAAGGCTGGGGTTTGGTAGAAGTCTTCTAGAATGAGAAGAGGATGGGGGCATGGTCTGAATTCCTTCTGGAATGATATCTAGCTTCCTGCAGGAGGGAGAGACAGGAGGAGGAAACAAAAATGTGATCTAGTTTTTGGTAAATCCTGGCACTACCCTTCCTACCATTACACCAAGAGAGTTGATTACCACCAGTAGGGAATTCAAGAAGGCCAAGGGAGTCCTTCCAGGAATGGAAATCAGCAGCTTGGGACTCACGAAACGGATTACCCCCACTTTTCTCAGCAACCCTAAGGATGAAATTGAAGTCCCCACCTATCAGCCAAGGGGTAGGGAGCGAGGGATGGATGAGAGATAGGCGGTCCCAAAGATCTTTGCGGGAATCTACTAAACAAGAGGCGTAAACACCAGTAAGACAAATCATGGAGGAATGGGTTCTGCAGCTGACAGAGATGGCTTGAGGCATGGCGTGTAAAAGAGTGAGCTCAATAGAATTCTGCCAAAGACACCAAATTTTGGGAGAGAGGGGGTCAACCAGGATGTTGTTGAACCCATAGAATCCTTAAAAATAGTGGCAAGAGACCTATCAGCAAAAGGCTCAAAGAGGAACAAGATGTCTAGAGAAAAATAATGGATCAAAGATTGAAGGCGGTTGATGGTAGGGAGATTCATGACACCCCTACAATTCCAAAAGAGAATCTTCATTTGGAACAAGATTGAGATAGAGATTTACAACGGCTTTTGGTCATCCTACCAACGACTCTCACACTGTCACCACCACGGGCTCCTCTGGCACGCAATGAAGAGTGCCTTGTATGCGACAGGGTGAGAGGGGTGGGATGCAAGAGCAAGGTAATCAAGGGAGCCTTGAGAGTCGATGTCCAAAATGTCAATAAAGTTTGCATCATTGCTTGCAAGAGAGTGCCCTTCCAAATTAGACATTTCCATGATCTTAGGATGCTTGGGATCTAGATCTAGGGGGGTGGGGGAGGGGAGAGGAAGGTAAATTCCCCAGGAGGAAATACCGGCTTCATTCGAGCAAGAGGCCGATTGCAGGAAGGAATAGGAGGAGAATAGCAAGCACGATCCTGAAAAATCAAGCTCAATGACAGAAGGCTTGGGGACAGAAGGAGCAGAAGAGAGGAACCGGGGGGATGGACCATATAGGCAGAATGAGGGAAAATCAAGAGAGAACTTCGAAAGAGATATGGAAAATCAAGTATCCACCACATTAGCAGTCCGCAGCCGATAACCATAAGGACAGGAAAGCAAATACAAGCAAACACAATTGGCAAGAGAATTGGAAAAAAAGAGAAAACCGTGAATCCAACGAAGGCACATTAGGGAACCCAACAACAATCCGCGATTCGAGTGAGGAAGCAGGCTCCACATCGAGCATAGGATCAACGAGGATGGAAGGAAGAGGAGAAGAATGATATACCTGCATGGCTTTAGTAGCTGCAAACTCGGGGATCGCCTGACCATCCTCAACCATCAGGTCTGCGATCGAGAGAGGGGCCTCAGGATTTTTAGCTTTGAGGTCGAGTTTCCTTTTTTTTCCTCTTTTTCTTCTTGAGCCGCATAGAGGTAACCACAGAATTGGGGTCCCCCAATGAAGTCGAGGGAGAAGGACTGGCTGGAATAGTCGTCTCCCCCAGAACCTCTGGCGGGGGAGGAGAAGAGCCTTGACTCGGTGGGGCTTGGAGGCAGAGGGAGGAGCGTTAGTAGACTAGCGGAGCTTGGCCTCAGGACTGCCGGGAGAAGCCTCACCAAAATGACCTGAAAGAGAAAAGGAGCACGACAGGACCGAATGGCCAATCTTAAGGCAGTAAGCACAGCAAAGGGAAAGTTGTTCATATACCACCTTTTATTTGATCAACGTGTCTCCATTCAAGATTTGAACTGAGTCCAGCCATGATGCCAGAAGGTCTAGTTCGACACAAACGCTGGGATAACTAGGGTGGAAGCCTTGCACCGTCCTCGGATCAACGCAAACAAGAGAGCCCAGTTGGTAGGCCAACGATAATAGGGCATTGGGATGGAAAAGGTGCAGGTTCAAGCCCGGGAAACCAATCCAAACAGGGGTCGTGGTCATCAGGGAGTCCGTGCGGAAGCCAGGGGACCAGAGGATGAGCTGGAGGTGAAGTGAACCCATGGAGGCCAAGCCTACTGAGAAGATCTTACAGAAATTGAGGTAAGTCACGCAACGCACCAACCAATGCCTCATGTCCAATGAGACCAAATAAAAATCCTAGATCCGAATCTTAAGGGAGAGGAAATCCTTCACGACCTGGAAAGAGGGTTTAGGACCAATCACCCGGATAACAACCGAGGACTTGAAGCTCATGGCCAGCTCGTTGACTTCCGAGGAAGTGAACAAGGTGCACACTGCTCCCTAGTGTTGGATCGGGAGACGAACCGGTAGGGCTAGCTCGACATAGGGTGCGGGGTCAACAACGCACTGATCTGTCACCATACAAGAAAACGAAGGCTTCTGGGAGGGGGTAGATCATGGGGCCTCCACAGCCGAGGAAGACGCCGGAGATGCCATGTTCGCGACCGTCCTTGCGACTTCGGGGGAAGCACGAGGAGACTGCCAGCAGACCAGGGCTGCCACGAAAAGCGAAGGGCAAAAGGCGAGGAAAGCGGAGAGGTGATGGATGCCCTAGCTGACGCTCCACGAGGGGAGCATCGATGGTGGCAGGTGACAAACGCCAGTTTATCATCATTCTTATGCATTAAAACAAACCTAGCTCTTACGATTTTACTCCGCAACAGGTTTTTGGGCTGCATTTAGGCATAAATTAGGTTAGGCATGCATTGCATTTTTTATTGTCTTTTTAATGTGTTTTTGTGAGTGTTAGGGATGTACAGATACACAGATCCTTAAAACCCTAGCACTCAAGAAGGAAAATGGTAACGGAGAAGCCCAGACTCGCTGGAACTCAGCTTGATCCAGCTCACCACAGCTGGAACCTAGCTTACTTGAACTAGGGTTAGCTCATCCCAGCTCCATTCAGCTAATCTCAGCTGAATGGCAGCTCAAGAGAGTTTATCTTAGCTCACCCTAGCTCAAGTCAGCTCAGATCCAGCTCAACTTAGCTGAGTCTAGCTCATCTCAACTCCCACTAGTCCACAGGGAGCTCTAGCTAGCTCAGCTGAGTTGATAGTTGTTCACCCCAGCTCAGATCTAGCTACATCCAGCTCCACTCAACTCCAGCCAGCTAAAGAAGAACTCATCCCAGCTCAGGAAGCCCAAGTTCAGCTCCTGGGGACTTAGCTTAGCTCAACTCAGTTGAGCTAAGCTACCTTAGCTGCCTCAACCAGCTTGAGTCTCCCCAGGAGCACCAGACCTAGCTCACCTCAGCTCATCATGGTAGAAGCTAGCTTACTTTAGCTTGGCTTAGCAACTAGAAAAGAACGAGCAAGCTAAGCCAGCTAGAGTAGCTCCATGCCAGCCTCTTCAGCAGCAGCCAGCTCCAATTTCAGCTCTAGACTTCTCCTCCTCAGCTCCTCCCTCCAAACCCTAGCTCCAACACCTTCTCCTCTACTCCACCTTTAGCTAAGCTAGCTTAGCTTAGTTAGCAACCAGCTCCTTGGCCATCCACCACCTTCAAAGTCAACCCTAGCTAGCTCCATCAACTAAGCTCACCTAAGCTAGCTATCCTACTCCAAGTTGGCGCCACCACCATCACACCCCTTCACCCCATCACCACTACCAAAAGCCACCTATTTTCCCTCCAAAATGACCTTCTAGAACCCTTCCCTTTTGGCGCCAAATTTCCCTCCAAAATTCCCTTCATCTCCACCATACACCTCTCCTTAAATCCATCTCCACCATCCACCTAACCCCCCTTCTAGAAGACCCTAGGATGGCGCCAAAATGGTGGTGTCTCTCCACCACCAAAAGCCACCAACACCACCATAACCACCCCCTTAACACCCCTTGAGTTGGCGCCAATTTCCCTTAGCCTTAGGATCCCCAACCACCTCCATCTCTCCATCTTAGCCCTCCATTCCAAGAGTCACCTTAGCCCCCCTTCCTACTCTATATAAACCCACCACCTACAACCATTTTAGATCATCCTCCATTAGTGTAATTTGCTACCTAAACCACCTATACCTACGGCCAAGAAGAAGGAGTAGAGAAGGAGATTAAAGGGGCACATCACCAGCCCTTTTGGTGCCTTCTTCTCCCCACTCTCTTCAACTTGGGCCACGCCAAGGAGGAGGACTCTTCCACTTCAAGGAGGGTGGCTAGGCAAAGGAGAAGAACCTAGGGTGGACGTCCACCCTTGGAGAGAAGCTTAGGGCACACCCCCTTAGGGCTTGCCTTGGAGGACATCACCTTGGCGGAGCACTGCAAGGAAGGAGTTGAAGGAGTCTTTTCAAGATTGGGAGCCACCAACCTTGGAGCAAGAAGCCATCTTCTTCACCATCTATCTAGAGGATTTGTGTTTGCTTTTCTTTATTTTAATTTTTCTAGTGGTAGAAGCATTCCTCTACTAGGTTTTTTTTGTAAAACACTTTTCGTCAATCTAAGTTGCCTTCTTTGCAATTTTCTATTTTGCATTTCTACTTGCTTTATTTTTTTTTAGCATTGTTCACTCCCTCTCCCTAATTATTCTAGGCCTCCACTTGCCTAGAGTGAGCTTAGGGAGAGGCTCTACTTGACACTTAGAAGTAGTAGTTAAATTTGAAGTGCAAATCACTTTCCCGCCACCATTTCGCATGTTGTCTTAATCCAAAAACAAAAAAGAAATAATATATTGAAAAATACCAAAAAGAAAGTTGAGATTTGTATTCCAAGCAAGAGAATCACTTTTGCAAACATTTGGCCTCCTTGGACGACCCTAGATACTCCCCTATCTAGGACTATAAATTTAAGAGAGAAAGCGGATTTACGCGTTGCAACGACACTAAATTGCCTAATTAACAAACCGCGTAAAATCGCTATCAGCAGGGCGACGCCCCTCTCCACTGAAGGGAGCGAGGAGTGCATCAAGAGGAAAAGAAATGTTGTTCGCTCTGAATCAGGGTTTTAAAAATGATACGTCGCAGCATAGCCGATAAAGTGCGAAAACAAATAGAATTTATGCTCGAATGAAAATCCGAGGTCGAACGTAGGGAGCAAATAGCAAATCAATCTCAAAGTCACAATTCTAAGTAAAATATATAAGCAATTGCAACCAAAATTTGATTCAGAATTATTCAAGAATGATATATCAATAATTTAAGCACCAATGTGCAAAAATAATGGGTTAAAATGGTGATCTGAATCACCAAATTAACCCTAGACAATTTAATCACAATTATTTGAAATGTTTGAACAATGAATATCAACCAATTTCCACATCAATTAGTATCTCAATAATGCAATAGTAGCCTAGAACCAGTACTAGAGGCAAAGGCCTCTCTTCTTATTCAAGCCTCAGTGTAAAGACCCGTCCTACTTTTAGCCTTTTAAGACGTCTGGAGGCTCATTCAGACGACTGTCCAGACATCTGGACCCTTTTCCGAAAGTCTGAAATTAAAATTTTTGTATGCGCTCTACGCTCTGTGCGCGAGCGGCACGCAGAACATCTTCCTCTCTCTCTCCCTTCCTCCTTTCCCTACCCGAACCCTAACCCCAACCATCTATAAAAAGCCCCCCTCCCCTCCTCTCCTCTCCACTCCACACGCCACCACCTCCACCTTCAGAGCTGCGGGAGTGGCGAGAGGAGGCTAGCGAGGGAGAACGAGAGGGCGAGAAGGAGGAGAGTGCGGGAGGGGGAGGAGGAGGTTAAGGTCGAAGAACTTCGGTGGAAGCTCGGCGAAGCTCGCATGGCCACCGTGGGCGCGTGCGGGAGGAGGAGAGATCTTGGGGAGGCATCCTCGACCACCTGCAATGACTGGAGCTGCGGCGATGAGAGGAGGTGTGCGGTGGAGAGCGCTGGTAGCAGGTGCTGGTACTAGAAATTTTCCAGTATCAGACATCTGGAGCGAAGTCTAGACGGCTGGTGGAGCATCTGGATGTCTGGAGTTAAGACCAAACGTCTGAATGCCCATTTATCGCGAAGGTACGTTCTTTTCGCAGTTACGGCCATGCAGGCCGCACCACAGAGTGGTTGTCGGGCCTGATGTGTGGGCTGCAACTGTTGTACGCAGGAGCAGCCTTGGGAAGGAGCACGGAATGCTCTCCCATGCACTTTCGGACATCTAATCAGCTCACCAGACGACCGAAGGTGCTTCCAGATGACCAGAGGAGCGATCCGACGTCTGGAACTGCCTTCAGATGATCGCAGACAAGGCCTGAACGTCTGCGGGCATCGCACGGACTTGAGGTAAGGTTCTGTATCTTTTAAGACGTCTGGACTTATTACCAGACATCTAATTTTGGATAGTAGACACATTTTTTACCCGTTTAGGGTTCGATCGAGATCCGATTTACGCAAACGAAGTATCTGTAGTTTCCTCGCGAGTTTCTCTATGTACTAGAAACCTTTATGCACTGTTTTGAATCCTCCTTTTGTGATGTAATTCCTGGTATAGGGTTCAAGCCTGCTGCGTGTTTGGGGCTCTCAGAGATGCCTGGGTCTGTGGTTCGAGCCCCCAGTACTCTCGAATTGTCTAATAGAGTGGTCTACTTCTGTTAGTAATATTAAATAAGAATGTTCTTGTGGAATTAGTCAAATGGAACCTTAGGATGTGGCATGAACCTTAGGACAGAGAAATGAATGAACCATTTGTACTGCATGATTGTATTTGTATGCATGATTAATCTAAACTACTACCAATTGCCTATAATATAGCTGTGAGCTGCCTGTTAGAATATGAGTTGCCTGAGATAAAGGAATAATTACCTGTGAAACCATCAGTTGCATGTATTGAAATATGGAAACATGAGCTGCCTGCATATAAATGAGAACTGAATTGTGAATAGTGGAAATCTGGATCGAAATAAATGTGGTGAATATGAGCATGAACCCTACGGGGAATTAGGAGTAGAACTCCTGTGGTTGGTTGGAAACCTGGAATGTAGACGGGGAGTGTGCTGGCCCTTGAGTACGTGGTACCAAGGAGAGCGACTGTCCCCTTTTCGTGTAGAGCGGAGCTAGCCGCCCTTGGGTTAAGACCTGGGGTTAGGATTGGCCACTCTACACCGACTCCTATTGGCCCTCGTGTACGCGATATCAAGGCAAGCTACTAGTGTAGGGAGAGAGCTAGCCACCCCACGGGGCCTGGGGTTCAGCTAGCCACCCTACACTGACTTGTTAAGCCCTCTAGGCAAACCGGGGTAGTTAGACGAGAGTGTGCGAACTGTGGTGGGGTGAGACCCTTGTTTGGTTCTGAGGGGCGAGACCCCTGTTTCTGAGAGGGCTAGGCCTTATACTATTCCGTGTTGTACTTTGGGCATACCCACTAGTGGAAACGATTGACCGCGTGTCAGTGCAGGGTAGCTACCCGTGCGCTTATCATGTGTGCCATAGTCACCGCTACATCTTGACAGTGACCTCGGGGTGGTTAACTAGTTGTAGGACTACCACGGAGGACTCTCCCGGCTAGGAGAGCACCACCTGTACCTTCTACTCCTTGGAAAAGATTGCAATCAAGATCGTTCCCATGAGGAACATGCAAGATTAAGAATATCTAGATATTTTGAGAAAAATGGGTGAAAAGGAAATACACATAAAATAAAATAAATAAAAAAGAGAATTAAACTTGTTGCTTTTACTATTTTAAATAGTATAGATACCACTGTACTCAGCGTTGGCTGACTCTGTCTTTTCATAACACTGTTCAGGACCAGGAGTTGAGCAGCCCGAGCTTCCAGCTACGGAGGGTGCTGGGCCTACTAGAGTCCAACCGTAGTTTCAACACTTTCTCGTTGTTCCCTTTACTGTTGTAGTGAGTTTCAGACCTTTAGCTACTATTGTCGTTACTTTTTACTTTCGTTTCCGTTGTTCTGTTGTTGTGGTGGTATGTAATGGAACAACAGTTTTACTTTCCTTTACTGCTTTGTACATTTTTACTGCTTAGTTATATTGCATGTGTGAATGTGGTTTACTTTCCTGCTTTTTGGTTATTTCTCGTTGGATGACTGGGTCTTGGGGTTAGTCGAGGCGAGCCGGTCTCGGGTCCTGTAGGGATCTGGGAACCAGATCGTAACACTCAGTGATAGGTACGAGCACAGCACAGAGGCACGAAAGCCTCTCAGAGACGCAAAGGGCGCAAGTATTGAGAGCAGAGGCACAAAGGGCAAAACCCCCCTTCCCCTCTCTCTCTTTCTTTCTTCTCCTCTCTATTAGAAATCTGAATGGATCCGGGTAATCAGACCCATGCCAGACCCGCGTGGCATGAGAGCGGGTGAGGGCACGTGCGCTGGAGCGAGGCATCTCACAAAATCAATTTATCTTATGCAGGCATCTCCTTCCACGATGTGGACTATCCTACAGGGCTTCGTCATGTGCGAGCTACAGTTGCTTTTTCATCAAATTGGAGTAGTGGCTGAGGTCGGCATCCCTAATTGAAGACCTGGTGATGATCCTTAGGTGATTCCGCACTACCTGGAGCGAACACCTTGGAGCGAAGTCACAAGAACACGCACTGGAGCTTTTCGAAGAAGCTTCGACAATGGTGGCTCCAACTTGTGACCTGAAAATACAAATAAGGCCTTTCGACCGCATCAGACATGTTCAAAAGCTTCACCTTGGTGCGGCGAAGTCAACGGCGGTGGCTGCATGGTGTGGCGTGGTGTGTGTAAGTGGAGCGAGGTCAAAATGATTAAAGGACGGTGGGTATGTTCGAAGGGCCGATGGATTGGCCAATTGAGGGAATAAATAGAGGGCTTTTGCTCTCTACGGAGTGGCAAAGTTTATGGGGGTGAGAGCAGCGAGAGTCGAGCGGTGTAGCAGCATATTAGCATTGCCAGAGCTTCGCTAGAGCAGAAGATGGAGGCGTAGCGGGTGTGTTGGAGATCGATTTGGAGTGTGAGTGAGGGAAAGGTGATGTAGGGAAGTAGAGAAGAAGGTAGAGGGTCTTAGGGGTGAGGAAGAGAGTTGGAAGGCTCCGATGCTGGTCGACCGGAGCTGGAGAAGGTGAGGAAGACGGCGAGGCGGCGACATCGAATGAGGTGATGGAATGACCTTCCTTTGGCTTGGGAGGTTCGCGAGGATGAGCGGAGGATGCTAGGCCATCCAATTTGATGGTTGGACTGCCGGAAGAGAGAAAACGGAGGTGGTTGTCGAAGCAAAATCCAAAGGTTGCCGGAGAAGGAGGAGGGAGTTTCTCAGGCCAAGACTTGTTAAGGAGGTAAGGAACTTGATGTAGGATCATTTATAGGCCATAGAATGAAGTTCTAAGCTTGGAAATAAGCTCGTGAACTCCGTGCTTTTCGTTCAAGCCAGATACCCTTCCTTTCAAAGAGTTCGCATGAACTTTTGGGAAGGAGTTGGAATCCAAGACCGGTCTCATTTGGAAGGGAAATTCACAAGGGATCCCCAGTTCAAATTTGAGATTGTTTGATTGAGAATCGAGCGAGAAAATCTCTCTCAAATCTCACCGAAGCTCGACGTGTTCACACCACTGTTGGTAGGGACCTAAATGTGAAGACAATGAAAAAGTTAGGGACCTGTGTGTGAGAGAAAAGAGTTAGACAGGATCAAAATGCAAACTTGATCAAGGTGATCTCTGATTGGACCCAAATTTTGGTTGAAACCTAATTTAGACCCAAGAAATCTGATGGAAAAGTTAGATTTTGGTTTTGACCATGTTTGAATGGGTAAATTGCGTAGAAATTCAAATTAGGGCAACTATCTGTCTGAGACTCTGTTTTAGGTCAAATTGGGTTCCCATGGTCAAATCAAGGGTACCAAACCTTAGGGAATATTTTTATATGATTTTTATAAGCTTTAGGTGAATTTTATCCTGAATAGAACCTTAGTTAATAAAACGGGTCTTTTTTTAGGGTTTCAAATGTCATTTAATTCTTGAAATGATTGAAAAACCCGTTTTATTCTGTATGGGCCCACTTATTACACATTAATGACCATATGACCTTTAATAAATCCCTGAAAGATTCCGTGGTTATTCTGTAGTTTGTGAAATGTTATTAAAATTGCAAAAATAACCCTTGTTTCTTATCTTCTTAAAATAGAACATTATACTTATATGACCCTCTGATAGTTATGTAGGAGCTTTTATCAACTTTATCTGACCAAATTGAGCTAGTTATGACTCATGATGGTGTTCCCATCAAGATAACTCTAGTAGAGCGAGGAGCTCGGGATTTCTAGTAAGCGGAAGAGATGATCTTAGACGATCAAACTCTCAAACAAATCATCTGATGTGTAAGAAGAAAGAAGATCAAGTTGACCTACATTGAAGAGCTCAACCACCCAAGTTATTCAAAGAAGTTTAAGTGTATTATCTAAACAAGTGTTCTAATTTTATTTTCTTTTATCCGACCCATTGTCAAGAGAGCCCAAGAATATTAACTAAAGTAATTAGCCATTAGGAAGCCTTAGAAACACTTAGAATCACTTAAACATAAGTCAAAACCTAAAATAGCAAATAGAGGTCATATTATGTAACGAGCGCGTACCCCAGACGTCTTTTAAGACGTCTGGGAGGTGGCCCAGACGTCTGTCAAGACGTCTGGGATCACATCCAGACGTCCGGGATAGTTTACTGACGTCTGACGAACAGTTATACTCGCACGGGATATTCGTCTGCGCGCCTGTGCGCGCAGACCTGAGATCCGCATCTTCTCTGCGGCTGCAGGCGACTGCGGGCGTCTCTCTCTCCTCTCCGCGCGGCGTTAAAAGGGGGAGGGGGCGCGCCTCCCCTCCCGTCTCCACCATCTTCCTCCTCTCCTGCTGCGGGCGGAGCGAGCGGACGCGAGGGCGCAGCGGCAGCGGCGCAGCGAAGGCGCGGAGGAGCTGCGGCGTGCGAGGGCGGGACTCTGCCGTGAGGGCGAGCTCGCCGGGAGCGGCTTGGCCGGCCAGCGGAGGGCGCAGGGGGCGCAGAGCGTCGCGAAGAGGGACCTGCTGCGGGCGGAGCAGCGGACGCGCGAGGTGCGACGCGGGCGGCGTCGCGAGCGGAGGCCGAGCGAGGTTCTGATTCTGGAAAAATCTCCAGAATCAGACGTCTGGACTGATATCCAGACGGCAAGGGCGACGTCTGTGTGATCATACAGACGTCTGAAAGGTGAGTTCCGCTTTCTCCTTCTTCTTTTGTCGACTGACCGTACTGAAGGAGGAGGGTTGGCTGTGCGCAGGTGTTCGGATTCGTCATCCTTTGCGAATCCGACGTCTGGAAGTTGTACCAGACGGCGGGAGTGACCTCCAGACGTCCGGAGAGACCATCGGACGTCTGGGATCTAGGGGAGACGTCGCCACAGACTTCTGGACGTCCGGGGAACCCCGCCGAACAGGTAATTCTCTGATCCACCGTTTAAGACGTCTGGAAGGAGTTCCAGACGTCTGATTTTGCACAGTATTGTCTTTCTCGACCCGTTTAGGGCCCGTTTGGGCTCCGTTTTCCGCGATTCGAGTTGCGTTCGTTTCCGAATTTATTCCTCTACCCGCCTACAGTAGCTATACACTGTTTTGAGACACTCCTTGTGTTTGATCCTTGTGATAGGACCTCGTTCGGTTGCCGTCTTGAGAGTCGCGGAGGCGCGCGGGATTCCCGACCACGCCCCCACTACTTCCGTTGTACCTGGTAGAGTGGTTTTAAGCATTAATAAAATCTGTTAAAGTATGGAACCATAACTAGAACCTAGGGCATTGCATGAACCCTAGGAATGAGAAATGTATGGAATGATAGCTCCTAGGTGTTGCATGAATCCTAGGGCCGGAAAACTAGATTGTATGATAGATCCTAGGATATGGCATGAATCCTAGGATGGGAAAAACTAGTGGAATGTATATTACTGCAGTCTTGGAAAAATAGAAAGGAATATATAAGCTGCCTGTGAAATTAATTAACAGCTGCCTGTTATGAACAAAGAAACATGTTTGAGATCATGGAAATTGAGAACGTGAATCTGGAAAGTGAAACATATGATGTTCTGAGATAAGGGGCTGGAACCCCACGGGGAATTAGGAGTGGAACTCCTGGAAAGAAAAGGAATGGAACTGAGATGTAGTTTGTACTGTCTCTTGGGTACGTAGTACCAAGGGAAGTACCTGTACCTGTTTTAGTGCAGAGTGGGGCCAGCCGCCCCAGGGACCCGGGGTTAGGCTTGGCCGCTCTGTACCGACTTGTTGGCCCTCGTGTACGTAGTACCGAGGAGAGCTAGTAGTGTTAGGAGAGTACTAGCTACCCCACGGGCCCCGGGGTTCTGCTAGCCTCCTTCACCGACTTGTTAGGCCCACTAGGGCAAACCAGGGTAGTCAGACGAGGGTGCGCGGACTGTGGAGGGGCAAGGCCCCGGTTTGGTTACTGTGGAGGGGTTGGACCCCTGTTACTGAGAGGGCTCTGCCCTGGTTCCGTGCTGTGCTTTGGGCGCACCCGTTAACGGAAACGACTGACCGCGTGCCAGTACGGGCTAGCTACCTGTGCGTTTATCGCGCGTGCCGTAGTCACCGTTACGTCTGTCAGTGACCTTGGGGTGGTTGACTGAGGGTAGGATCACCACGGGGGACTCTCCCGGCCAGGAGAGCACCACGTGCTACTTCTACTGTTGGAAAAGACTGCAATCAAGATCGTCCCACGAGGACATTCGAGATCAAGTAAAGGATCTGAGAAGTAAATGAAATAGTGAGAAAAATTGAAAGATGTAAATAAAGGAAGTAATAGAACATAACAGCTACTGTACACTCTACTGTTGCCTTTAGTTAGTTTGCCACTCTACTCAGCGTTTTGCTGACGTGTTACACTCGTTACCTTTTTCAGGACCAGGTGTTGAGCAGCCAGGGTCGGCGGCTGCAGAGGACGCTGGGCCGAGTAGGGTCCAGTAGAGTTGCCACAGTTTTGTACCTTCTTTTGTTTCTGTTCTAGTGAGTAGTTTTGTTTCCGCTGTACCTTCTTTACCTGCAGTTTTTGTTATATGATAAATGTTGTTTTACTGTTGTGGTGGTGCCTACTGTAGTAGTTTCTTTCCTTACTGCTGTACTTTTTACTGTTAGTTATATTCATGCTGAATGTGGTTTATTTTACTGTCTTTTGGTTACTTCCTCGTTGGACGACTGGGTCTTGGGATTAGTCGAGTCGGTCCGGTTCTCGTGTCTCGTAGGGACTCGGGAACCGGGTCGTTACAAGATGGTATCAGAGCAAGGTCGTCCCGAGAAGTGAATCAACTGACTGGAAAGTAACCAATTCACATGTTTATAGCTAGAGTAGCCACCACAACATATCTCTTGACATGAGCTCTTAGAAGTGTTGTTAGGTACCGTCTGTTTTGACGTTTCCGTTTTGTTTCGCGTCTCCTTGCAGGAGATGCCTCGTCGTGGGACTGGCGAGACTGGCCGCGGGCGCGGCCGAGGGCGAGGTCGGCGAGGTGGACGTGCTGTCGTTGACGTCTCGGTGGACCAGCCACCACTCCCTGGCATCCAGGCCCAGGACCTCGCCAGACTGATACGGGATATTGTGCGAGAGGAGCTCCACCCACCGCCCCGAGCACCTCCTCCTGGGGTTGCAGAGGGGGAGTCCTCTGTGGGACCACGCGACGGACGCGGCGCCGGACACGAGGGAGGGGATGGGCCCCTGCCGCCCCCACCTTCCTCCGACACTTCTGTACACGAGGCACCTTCGCCTGGAGGTGCACCAGCACCTCCCCTACAGCACCACTTCGAGCTTTTCGGGCAGTTCCGGAAGCTGAAGCCCCCCTCCTTCAAGGGGGATGAGGACCCGACCGAGGCAGAGGACTGGCTTGAGCAGCTGGAGAAGATCTTCGACACCCTTCGCCCCCCGGTGGAGTGCCGCGTGGCCTTTGCCACGTACCAGCTAGAGAGTGCGGCACACCGGTGGTGGAGGGCGGTCCGGGGACAGGAGAGGGACGAGCCGACGTGGGACCAGTTCGTCACCCTCTTCTGCGAGCAGTACTTTCCCCAGACGTGGCAGGACCAGAGGAGGCGGGAGTTCCACACTCTCCGCCAAGGGACGATGACCGTGAGCGCGTACCGCACGCGTTTCTTGGAGCTGTCCCGCTTTGCAGCGACAGCGGTAGCCACTGAGGAGGAGCGCCTTTGGAGGTTCACCGAGGGGCTCCGGCCTGCGATCCGGGGGTATGTCAAACCCCTGAAGCTGCCGACGTTTTCGAGGGTGGTAGAGGCAGCCATGACTTACGAGGAGACCAACCCGTCCGCGCGAGAGACCGACGGCGGGCGGAAGAGGCCCTTTCAGCCAGACTTCTCACAGGGCCGGCGAGAACGGAGACACGTGGCGTCCGCAGGAGAGCCGTCACGTTGTGCAGGGCCATCAGTGGCCTTTGGGGGCCCTCGACAGGGGCCAGTCGCCAGCACCGGACCCCCGCCTAGCCGACAGCAGGGACTCACTGAGGGCGGGAGTCGGGTTCCCCTCTGCTACCAGTGTGGCCAGCCGGGCCACGTCAGGAGGGACTGCCCATCTAGGGCAGGAGGTCAGCAGATACTTCCCGCGCAGAGCACTGGAGGGCGCGCAGGAGGCCGCGGTTTCCAGGCGCGAGGAGGAG
Source organism: Thalassia testudinum (assembly GCA_037157565.1). NCBI lineage: Eukaryota > Viridiplantae > Streptophyta > Magnoliopsida > Alismatales > Hydrocharitaceae > Thalassia > Thalassia testudinum. Next base: position 29,782,132 of record JAZHRO010000030.1, on the reverse strand, counting down.
GACCGCAGTCGCGAGGAGGGTACCGGCCAGCACCTACCCGTCCGACGCAGAGTGTGGCTGCTTCGTCCGCACCTAGAGCTGAGGGGCGTATCAACGCCCTAACACACAGGGACGCCAGAGCTTCGGGATCCGTGGTAGCAGGTATGGTTTCAGTTTCTGGCAGACTCGTTTACACGCTTTTCGATTCCGGCGCTACGCACTCGTTTGTCGCAGACAGTTTCGCAGTTAGTTTGGACCAGGATTATACATTGTTAGAGAACCCGTTCGTAATCAGAGGTCCGAGTGGTCAGCTGTTTGTAGCTGAGGAGGTGTACACGGGTTGCGGGGTCAGCATCGGGGGACACAGCCTGCCAGCTGACCTGATTATGATACAGATGGAGGACTTTGGGGTGATCCTGGGGATGGATTGGCTGTCCGCTTACCACGCATTGGTGGACTGCTTTGAGAGGAAGATTGTCTTCTCCATTCCGGAGTTGCCTTCCTTCGAGTTTCACGGGCAGCCAGTGGACGGAGGTTTCAGGTGCATTTCGGCACTTCGGGCGGCGAGACTTTTGAGCCAAGGGTGTGAGGGCTTCTTAGCTTGTGTGGTGGCAGAGCACAGCCCCGTGGCAGACTTCCAGAGCATCCCGGTGGTCAGAGAGTACCCCGACGTGTTTCCAGACGAGTTACCAGGACTACCGCCCGAGCGTGAGATCGAGTTTGAGATCTCACTAGTACCAGGGACCAACCCCATCTCCACCGCGCCATACAGGATGGCACCGCTTGAGCTGCGAGAGCTCAAGTCTTAGTTGCAGGACCTTTTGGAGAAGGGTTTCGTGAGGCCCAGTGCGTCTCCCTGGGGAGCCCCGGTACTGTTTGTGAAGAAGAAGGATGGGACCCTACGCCTTTGTGTGGACTACAGACAGCTGAATAGGGTCACCATCAAGAACCGATATCCGCTGCCGAGGATTGACGATTTGTTTGACCAGTTGCGGGGTGCCACGGTGTTTTCCAAGATCGACTTGAGGTCTGGATACCACCAGTTGAGGATCAGGGAGACCGACGTCTCCAAGACAGCTTTCCGCACCCGGTACGGACACTACGAGTTTTTGGTCATGCCGTTTGGGCTGACCAATGCCCCCGCTGCTTTCATGGACCTGATGAACCGGGTGTTCAGACCGTACTTGGACCAGTTTGTGGTGGTTTTCATAGATGATGTACTCATCTATTCTAGAGATCGGACGCAGCACGGACAGCACTTGCGGATGGTTCTGGACACTCTGAGACGACGCAGGCTGTACGCCAAATACAGCAAGTGCGAGTTCTGGTTGAGGGAGGTGACCTTTTTGGGTCATGTGATCTCTGGAGACGGCCTGGCGGTGGATCCCGCCAAGGTCGAGGCAGTGCTCAGGTGGGAGAGACCGCGTTCAGTCACTGAGATTCGCAGTTTCCTGGGACTGGCAGGTTACTACAGACGGTTCATCAGAGGGTTTTCGCAGATTGCACGTCCTATGACACAGTTGACTCGGAAGGATGTGCCTTTCACTTGGACAGACGCCTGTGAGGCGTGTTTTCTGGAGCTGAAGGAGAGGTTGACCTCGGCTCCCGTGCTCACCATTCCTGACAGTAGTGGCGGGTTCGTTGTGTACACGGACGCTTCCTTGCAGGGGTTAGGAGGTGTGCTCATGCAGAGGGGTCACGTGGTCGCTTACGCTTCGCGGCAACTGAAGCCCCATGAGCATACCTACCCTACCCACGACCTAGAGTTGGCAGCTGTTGTCTTCGCGCTGAAGACATGGAGGCACTACTTGTACGGTGAGACCTTCGAGATTTTTACAGATCACAAGAGCCTCAGATATCTTTTTGACCAGAAGGAGCTCAACATGAGACAGAGACGTTGGTTGGAGCTCCTGAAGGACTACGACTGCAGCATCTCCTACCACCCGGGAAAGGCCAATGTGGTGGCTGACGCCTTGAGCCGTAAGGCGCCCGCACGCTTGGCCAGTCTACAGTTACAGAGTTGGAGCCTTTTGGAGGAGGTGGGCAGTTGGCGACCTCTAGAGTTACGAGGATACTGTGGGGCAGTGACGGTGACACGGCAGACCAGACCAGAGTTGATAGACCGCATCATCACGGGACAGATGGCCGATCCGTACTTGCAGTCTTTGCGCGACAGAGTACTGTCAGGGGACCCAGGGGACTTCTCTTTCACAGACCAGGTGTTACGCTTGAGGGGACGGCTGTGCGTCCCCAGAGACGAGGAGCTGTTGAGAGAGCTCCTGACTGAGGCACACGGTTCCAGATTCACCATACATCCCGGAAACACGAAAATGTACCATGACTTGAGACGCGAGTTCTGGTGGAGAGGGATGAAGCGGGATGTGGGTGAGTTCGTGCAGCAGTGCTTAGTGTGCCAGCAGGTGAAAGCCGAGCATCAGAGGCCTGCAGGGCCGCTTCAGCCGCTTCCAGTGCCAGAGTGGAAGTGGGAGAGCATCACCATGGACTTGGTGGTGGGTTTACCTGTTACCCAGCGAGGACACGACGCGGTCTGGGTAATAGTGGATAGGTTGACGAAGACGGCACGATTCTTGCCGATCCGAGTCACTTTGGGACCAGCACAGTTGGCAGAGAGGTACATCCGTGATGTGGTGCGACTACACGGAGTTCCGCGGGAGATCGTATCCGACCGGGATACCCGCTTTACGTCCCAGTTTTGGGCTGAGTTTCAGCAGGCTTTGGGGACGAGGTTGAGGTTTAGCACGGCTTACCACCCCCAGACGGACGGACAGTCGGAACGCACGATACAGACACTTGAGGATCTTTTGCGTGCCTGTGTACTAGACTGGAGGGGCTCTTGGGAGGAACACCTGCCCCTGGCAGAGTTTGCATACAACAACAGTTATCACTCGAGCATCGGCATGGCTCCCTACGAGGCTCTGTACGGACGGAAATGCACGGCACCCTTGAGTTGGGTTGAGGTGGGGACCAAGTGGGAGGTTGGCCCCAGGTTGATCCGGCAGAGTCAGGAGGTAGTTGAACAGATCCACAGACGACTCCGCACTGTCAGGAGCAGACAGAAGAGCTACGCAGATCGCAGACGCAGAGAGGTGCAGTTCGAGGTTGGGGACCACGTCTTTCTTCGTGTTTCGCCCATGAAGGGCTTACAGCGGTTTGGGGTGAGAGGGAAGCTCGCGCCGAGGTTCGTGGGGCCCTTCGAGGTCCTGGAGCGGGTTGGACCCGTTGCTTACAGACTTGCCCTTCCCCCGCAGCTTTCTGGTGTGCACGACGTGTTCCACGTGTCCAACCTCAGGAAGTACGTAGCCGATCCCAGCCACGTACTGAGTCACGAGAGCGTCGAGGTGAGCGACGACCTGACCTACCCCGAGCGGCCAGTGCAGATCCTAGACCGAGCCATCCGCAGGTTGAGACGAAAGCAAGTACCCCTGGTAAAGGTTTTGTGGAGGAGCCAGCGGTACGAGGAGGCTACCTGGGAGCCTGAGGCGGCAATGCGGGAGCGGTACCCAGAGCTTTTCGCGGGTACGTCTTTTCGGACCGGCTTCGGTCCTCTTTGAGTTTGTTATGGTTATTTGGACATCCTTTTTCCGCACCCTAGTTGGCGCAAGTTTCGGGGACGAAACTTCCTTTGAGTTTGTTATATTGTAACGAGCGCGTACCCCAGACGTCTTTTAAGACGTCTGGGAGGTGGCCCAGACGTCTGTCAAGACGTCTGGGATCACATCCAGACGTCTGACCAGACGTCCGGGATAGTTTACTGACGTCTGACGAACAGTTATACTCGCACGGGATATTCGTCTGCGCGCCTGTGCGCGCAGACCTGAGATCCGCATCTTCTCTGCGGCTGCAGGCGACTGCGGGCGTCTCTCTCTCCTCTCCGCGCGGCGTTAAAAGGGGGAGGGGGCGCGCCTCCCCTCCCGTCTCCACCATCTTCCTCCTCTCCTGCTGCGGGCGGAGCGAGCGGACGCGAGGGCGCAGCGGCAGCGGCGCAGCGAAGGCGCGGAGGAGCTGCGGCGTGCGAGGGCGGGACTCTGCCGTGAGGGCGAGCTCGCCGGGAGCGGCTTGGCCGGCCGGCGGAGGGCGCAGGGGGCGCAGAGCGTCGCGAAGAGGGACCTGCTGCGGGCGGAGCAGCGGACGCGCGAGGTGCGACGCGGGCGGCGTCGCGAGCGGAGGCCGAGCGAGGTTCTGATTCTGGAAAAATCTCCAGAATCAGACGTCTGGACTGATATCCAGACGGCAAGGGCGACGTCTGTGTGATCATACAGACGTCTGAAAGGTGAGTTCCGCTTTCTCCTTCTTCTTTTGTCGACTGACCGTACTGAAGGAGGAGGGTTGGCTGTGCGCAGGTGTTCGGATTCGTCATCCTTTGCGAATCCGACGTCTGGAAGTTGTACCAGACGGCGGGAGTGACCTCCAGACGTCCGGAGAGACCATCGGACGTCTGGGATCTAGGGGAGACGTCGCCACAGACTTCTGGACGTCCGGGGAACCCCGCCGAACAGGTAATTCTCTGATCCACCGTTTAAGACGTCTGGAAGGAGTTCCAGACGTCTGATTTTGCACAGTATTGTCTTTCTCGACCCGTTTAGGGCCCGTTTGGGCTCCGTTTTCCGCGATTCGAGTTGCGTTCGTTTCCGAATTTATTCCTCTACCCGCCTACAGTAGCTATACACTGTTTTGAGACACTCCTTGTGTTTGATCCTTGTGATAGGACCTCGTTCGGTTGCCGTCTTGAGAGTCGCGGAGGCGCGCGGGATTCCCGACCACGCCCCCACTACTTCCGTTGTACCTGGTAGAGTGGTTTTAAGCATTAATAAAATCTGTTAAAGTATGGAACCATAACTAGAACCTAGGGCATTGCATGAACCCTAGGAATGAGAAATGTATGGAATGATAGCTCCTAGGTGTTGCATGAATCCTAGGGCCGGAAAACTAGATTGTATGATAGATCCTAGGATATGGCATGAATCCTAGGATGGGAAAAACTAGTGGAATGTATATTACTGCAGTCTTGGAAAAATAGAAAGGAATATATAAGCTGCCTGTGAAATTAATTAACAGCTGCCTGTTATGAACAAAGAAACATGTTTGAGATCATGGAAATTGAGAACGTGAATCTGGAAAGTGAAACATATGATGTTCTGAGATAAGGGGCTGGAACCCCACGGGGAATTAGGAGTGGAACTCCTGGAAAGAAAAGGAATGGAACTGAGATGTAGTTTGTACTGTCTCTTGGGTACGCAGTACCAAGGGAAGTACCTGTACCTGTTTTAGTGCAGAGTGGGGCCAGCCGCCCCAGGGACCCGGGGTTAGGCTTGGCCGCTCTGTACCGACTTGTTGGCCCTCGTGTACGTAGTACCGAGGAGAGCTAGTAGTGTTAGGAGAGTACTAGCTACCCCACGGGCCCCGGGGTTCTGCTAGCCTCCTTCACCGACTTGTTAGGCCCACTAGGGCAAACCAGGGTAGTCAGACGAGGGTGCGCGGACTGTGGAGGGGCAAGGCCCCGGTTTGGTTACTGTGGAGGGGTTGGACCCCTGTTACTGAGAGGGCTCTGCCCTGGTTCCGTGCTGTGCTTTGGGCGCACCCGTTAACGGAAACGACTGACCGCGTGCCAGTACGGGCTAGCTACCTGTGCGTTTATCGCGCGTGCCGTAGTCACCGTTACGTCTGTCAGTGACCTTGGGGTGGTTGACTGAGGGTAGGATCACCACGGGGGACTCTCCCGGCCAGGAGAGCACCACGTGCTACTTCTACTGTTGGAAAAGACTGCAATCAAGATCGTCCCACGAGGACATTCGAGATCAAGTAAAGGATCTGAGAAGTAAATGAAATAGTGAGAAAAATTGAAAGATGTAAATAAAGGAAGTAATAGAACATAACAGCTACTGTACACTCTACTGTTGCCTTTAGTTAGTTTGCCACTCTACTCAGCGTTTTGCTGACGTGTTACACTCGTTACCTTTTTCAGGACCAGGTGTTGAGCAGCCAGGGTCGGCGGCTGCAGAGGACGCTGGGCCGAGTAGGGTCCAGTAGAGTTGCCACAGTTTTGTACCTTCTTTTGTTTCTGTTCTAGTGAGTAGTTTTGTTTCCGCTGTACCTTCTTTACCTGCAGTTTTTGTTATATGATAAATGTTGTTTTACTGTTGTGGTGGTGCCTACTGTAGTAGTTTCTTTCCTTACTGCTGTACTTTTTACTGTTAGTTATATTCATGCTGAATGTGGTTTATTTTACTGTCTTTTGGTTACTTCCTCGTTGGACGACTGGGTCTTGGGATTAGTCGAGTCGGTCCGGTTCTCGTGTCTCGTAGGGACTCGGGAACCGGGTCGTTACATATTAAATCATGACCAATAGATTCATTGAACAACTAACCCTTCAATCACCACTCAATTGACGGATAGAGAAGCCATCCAATATTGAGGTTTAAGATGACTGATGAAACCATTAGCCAATTGATGAGTGAAAGTTGATTAGTTAAACTTCATATATTTTTAATGGTCTTGGAACTAAGTTTAGCATTAATTAATCTTAGATTAATTTAACCCTAAGTTCAAGTAGCCATTAAAAGAGTAGTTGGCCAATGCTTTACACATTGGCCATCACGCATAGCATCATTAAATGACCCTGTACCAAAAATCCAACTTCGAAGGAAATTCCCATTCATGTGAAATGACTAATATCACTACAATAGTCGATCGATGCATCACATGGCAGTCGTCTAACGACTTCATTGGATGACTAGTGTGAATTAACTCATTTGACTCTTTGATTCATTTTACTTATCCTTTATTTACTTATCCAATTAACTCCCAATGGCTCTACATCCATTCCTAGCCTATCTAGAACCTTCCTAATTATTGCCTGTAAATAACTTAAAGAGACTTCTTTGTTGAGACACACAAGATATACTTGATACAATACTTCTTGTACAATACACAACATAAAAGAGCGCTTACATCACTGTGAAGCCTACAATATTTGTATTCTCAACCATGTCTTGGTGCTCAAACTCACTGCACTTAATTCTACAACTTCGAGAGCACTTTCTTTCAATGCTTCCACACTTACATCCATCACAAGGGAAGTAGTCCAAACCCTTAGAAGCTAAACTAAGTTTGATTTTTTCAATGGTTTTGTAGGGTTGTTATAGTTTTTCTCTTTCTTTTCAATTTCTTATGAGGGTGTCCAATTTGTGGATTTACGTCTCATCTCCAAAAAGGAGAGACAAAATTCTCATCAATTGGAACCAGTCAGGGATTGTACTTGAGGTTACACCACTCTCAAGTTTAAAGTGGTGTATTAGTAGTTTTGGTCAGTTTGACTAATAGGGAAAATTTTAAGTTGGAGAGACTAAGGCCTTAGTTTTTACCCAAGGGATTTTTTAGTTAAAAAATCTTGTATCTTTTTTATGATTATTTTTATCTTGCTTATATTTTTTTTACCCCATAATATTCACTCCACCTCGATTGTGTAATTTCACATGTGTTACACATTGTTTGGAACCTATGAAGCAAAAGCAATCACAAATACCATGATTTGTTGTCTTTTTTGTGGTATATGTAATACTACTCTCTAAGTTTTGTGGTATACATAGTACAACTTCATTATTCTTTTTTGAGGGGATGCAATAGAGCTTCTTTGTCTCTAATGAACAAATCCTATGAATTAATGAATGTTCTTGTTATCAGCTTATCTTATGAATTGATAAATGATCTTATTATCAATTTAGTCAAAAAAATGGTCATTAGAATATTTCATCTTTCATGGCATGAACATATACATTTTGATTGCATTTGACAACCTTTTATCTTTAAAGACCAAAATGATATCACAAGACTCTCTTGATGTCTTAGACATGGCTCTACATTTATAAATTTTTTACGAGATTTACAATTTTTGTGTACTATCTGCACTATTTTCTTTTGGGTAACATGGATTTGCTATGACATATAATTAACCTAAGAATAGTAATTCATACTTTAATGTAAATAACATACTAGATTGCAAAAAAATAAATAATAATACTAGATTGCAAATGCCAACAAGATGGGAGAGCTCTATATAGAACTATGTATCAATCAATTCTGTGCAAATATCATCGACATGATTGTAATATTGATATTGTTTATCAAATTAATTATAATCTAAAGCTTTATATAACTGGCCTCAACCCTCTAGGTCATTGGATATATACTTAGAATAAACTATTGATTTCTTTATTTGCATTTACAAAAATAAAATAAATTAAAGCATCATTGCAATACAATCCCTTAGACTTTTTTTGTAGTACATGTAGTACACCTTCTTTGGATCTTATGAAGTAAAAGATTCAAAACATAACTACAATATAATCATTTTATCTTCTTTGTGGTACATGTGATAGAACTTTTTTTAAGTTGTGGTACATGTAGTACAACTTCCTTTTCTTTATTTTACAACTTCTTTAGTTTTAATGAACTAATCCTAAGAATTAATAAATGTTCTTATTATCAACGTAATCTTATGAATTAGTTAATAAATGATATTGTTATCTGCTTAGTTGGAATAATGGTCATTTAGCTACTTCATCTTGCATGTCATGAATATGTTACAATTTTTTATTATGCTTTAATCTATAAAGACCAAAATGACATCTTGAGACTCTCTTGATCTCTTAACATCATTATACACATATAGCCTTTTAATTCAGGAGATTCACAATTTTTGTGTACCTGAACTATTTTCTTTTGGGTGATATGGATTTACTTTGACAAATAATTAACCCAAGAATAATAATTCATATTTCAGTAAACATAACATAGTAGATTACAAACAACATCAAGACAAGAGAGCTCTATGTATAACTATTTAGCAACCAAATCATTACAAATATCATTAACATGATCGCTGACATTATTTACAAGCAAACAATTATAACCTCTAAGTTTTAGCTTGCCTAAACCCACATGATCATTGAATACTTAGGATAAACTATTGATATCTTTATTTGTGTCTGAAAAAATAAAATAAAATAAAGCATCGTTGTAGTACTATCTACTTGGATTTTTTTGTAGTACATGTAGTACATCTATTTCAGATATTTTGAAGCAAAAAAATCAAAGTATAACTATAGCTTTATTTGTGTCCACAAAAGTAAAATAAAATAAAACATCATTACAGTACAATCTATTTTGACCTTTTGTAGTACATGCAATACATCTATTTTAGATATTTTGAAAGTAAAAAATAAAAGCATAACTATAGTACAATCTTTTTTCCTGTTTTGTGGTACATATAATACAACTTCTTTAAGTTGTAATACATGTAGTACATCTTCCTTTTCTTGTTAGTACAATCTCTTTGGCTCCATTGAATTAATCTTATGAATTAATAAATGCTCTTGTTATGAACTAATTTTATGAATTAACAGATGGTCTTATTATCAATTTAATTGAAAAGAAATGGTCCTATGGCCTATCAGGCCAGCTGGTGATGACCATTAACTACGGTAGAAGAAATCTAAGTTAAAGCCCCAACCTTATATTATCCTCGAGTTCATGCAGTAAAACTTTGTAGCCAATGAAGCGAGAAAATCAAAACCTAACTACAAAGCAATCTTTTTGTCCTTTTTGCAGTACGAGCAATTCAATTTGAGAAAATGGCAACGTAGACTATTTTTGAAGCAAAATCCATGCACGCCACTTTCTAAGGTGTGCCATTAAAAGAGTAGTTGACCAATGCTTTACACATTGGCCATCACGCACAGTATCATTAAATGATCCTATACCAAAAATCCAACTTCCAAGAAAATTCACATTCATGTGGAATGACTAATATCACTCCAATAGTCGATCGATGCTTCACATGGAGGTCGTCTAACGACTTCATTGGGCGATTAGTGTGAATTAAGTCATTTGACTCTTTGATTCATTTCACCTATTCATTAGCTACTTATACTATTAACTTCCAATAGCTCTATATTCATTCCTAGCTTATCTAGAACCTTCCTAATTGTTGCCTGTAAATAACTTAAAGAGACTCCTTTGCTGAGACACACAAGATATACTTGATACAATACTTCCTATACAATACACAACATAAAAGAGAACTTACATCACTGTGAAGCCTACAATATTTCTACTCTTAACCATGTCTTGGTGTTCAAACTCACTGCACTTAATTCTACAACTTCAAGAGCACTTTGTTTCATTGCTTCCACACTTACATCCATCACAAGGGAAGTAGTCCAAACCCTTACAAGCTAAACTAAGTTTGATTCTTTCAATGGCTCTATAGGGTTGTTGTAGTTTTTCTCTTTATTTTCATTTTCTTATGAGGGTGTCCGGTTTGTGGATTCACGTCTCATCTCCAAAAAGGAGACAAAATTCTCATCGATTGGAACCAGTGAGGGATTGTACTTGAGGTTAAACCATTCTCAAGTTTAAAGTGGTGTATTAGTGGTTTTTATAATACCTGATGGAGGGGGTTGACATCGAGCGTGATATAAAATAATACAGAATAATATATAACAATCACGCAAAAATGCAAACTCACAAGCACACAAGGATTTTTAGGTGGAAACCTAAACTCAGGTAAAATTTATCACCTAAACCTCCCGATTTAGGATTTTCCGATCGACCTAGTTGACCAAATCCACTAATCGAGTTACTTAAATGGGGGTGACTCAACCTCTTACAACCACGCTACTTTGAACAAGGGTAGTGTACCTCAAATCCCTTCCCCTTCACGAGGAGTATTTTGTCTCTCAAAGGAGACGGGAATTCGTAGAACATATATCCAACCACAAAAGAAAAGAGAAAAATAACAACCTATAGAGCCCAAATAGGTAAATGAACTTAGCTACTATAGGCGAAAGGATCTTCCCTAAGATGGAAGTGATTCGGCATGAATTTAGCAGAGTAACGTTGCTCTCAGATTTGTTGAATAGGACTTGGTGTCGAGCAAAAGTTCCTAGATTCATGGAGATATATAACAACATATAAGTGATCATGCATGCATATCTATCATTGGAGTCTCCAACAAGGATTCCAATCATGACATATCCGATTTGACCGATGGACCTCAACTCTATTTGAGATCGAGTTGAGGCATCCTTTAACCACCATCTCTTCTCTAGGGTTTGGAACCCTAGTATCCAGAGCTGGCTCTTCTAGGAAGGTAAGGGGCTTGTGCCCATTGTCCAAGATTCCCCACTGCTACCCCCTGAGGGAGTACGGGTCGTGTCTCAATCCCAGTGTGGCTTATTATCCGAAAAGGCTAGCTATCCCAAGCTTGAGAAGATGTTGAAGCAAAAGCCCCAAAAGAAGTGGCTTGGTCACTGGGAAGATCAGAGCTTGGATGGTGGAAAAGCTGAAGAAAAAAAGATGCAGAATGCCTATTTAGGGTTTAGGGTTTAGGGTTTAGGATTTGGGTAGTTAAGTGTATTCTTCATAAACATCAAAGCTAGATAGAGTGGGAAGATTTCTTTCTGAAGCTATGAGTCGAAGGAGAACTTCCAAAGGCAGATGCTTCATCAGTCAAATCACCCAGGACTGAGACCTCGATCTTTCTTTATACATACGCGAGGGGAAGAGCAAGAGTCGAATAGGGTAATTCATCAGGGATAATAAATAGGGAAGAAGCAGGTGTAATGAGTATGAATCAGCCAGTTCGAGGGTTTATCTAAGGGGAAATGGCGGGTTGTTACATAAGTGTATTCAGCGATCGATTTTATTTGTGGTTTGGACTGAAAGGAGCTTTCCTTTTATTCTTCCACAGTTCGCAGGGTAGGAGGAAGTGTTTCAATTTATTCTAGTTCACCAGACAGAGGATTTTTCAATAAAAAGCTGACTAGGCTAGTTGAATCAAGTAGTTTGCCTGGGATAGTCAGTTTTGAAGGTCCAGGAGGAGTTTCCCTAGTCTGTTCGCCTCGACTAACCCAAGACCCAATCGTCCAACGAGAAATATACTAAATAAGAAATCATTCCACACATGCAACATAGCTAGAAACATTAAATAAAAGATAGAAAGCTATAAGGTTCACAACATTGCCATCACAACCATAATCGAATGACAGAAACATAACTACTAGTTCCAGGAATGGGTACTCATAACAACAAAAGGCAAAGAGTCATGCTACAATAGAAATGAAAAGGGAAACAAACTAAGGCTGGGCTTGGCTAGTCCCAACTCCCTTTGCAACCGGTGATATTGGTTGCTCACCTCTCTATCCTGGACACAAGTGGTAGACGTTAGCAAGAAGCTGAGTAGAGTGGCAAGCATACAATCAACTAATTCAATTTAACTAAAAGCAGTAAACACTTCAGGTAGTTGTAAACGTTTCACACATTTTCATGTTTTATTTCTATTTCTATGTACTAGTGATGAGTTGCGACTCATCATAGCTAAATTGCCTAAGTTAAGCTAGAAACTAGGTTAAATACTATGAAATTAGCACATAAAAATGGTTAAGCGTGGAAAATAACAGAAAAGACCTAAAACATCAATTTTGTGCTAAAAATGAATAATTAGGTCAATTATTGAGATAATCTATTAATAAATGTAAAATGGTGATCTAATTGCAAATTTAACACATAAATGACCTCAAAATTCTAAGTCAAAGTAAAATTAACTTCTAATATATTCAATTGAGCTTCAATAAAAACTTGGGTGCATTTGGACATCATTAGAGTCTTGAAATTAGAGTTTCACATTTTGGTTCTTCACATATCACATTTCATTCATTGAAAAACTTCCAAGGACTCCTGTGTAAGGCCAGAAGGACTTCTTTGATAGGATTCTTTATCACTTATGGGCTGTTGTGCTATTTTTCTACCTTTTCACTGAAGGGTTTTGAAATGACCCATTGCCTTTTTAGTCGGATAAGACGTCTGGAGTTACGTCCAGATGTGTGTCCAAACGTCTGGACATAGGCCCAGATGTCTGAAAGTGGGAAAAATTGAAACTTAGTTTTCCTCCGCATGCTCGTGGCACGCAGACATTCTCTCTCTCTCCTATCACCTCTCACCCGAAACCCTAACACTCGAACCCTAAAACCACCCTATTTAAATCCTCCTCTCCTCGCCACCCTCATCCCTCATCACCAGCCACCACCTCCAGCCATCCTCCCTGTGCATTCGTAGCAAGGAGGAGCGAGACTGAGCAAGGATCAGCAAGGGAAAGCGAGAGAGAGAAGGTGAGCGAGAGAAAACAAAGAGGAGAGAAAGTGTGAGAGAGGAGAACCAAGGTCAGTGGACCTTCAAGGAGCACGTGTGGAGTTGGAAAGCCTCGCACGAAGCTTGAAGGAGCTTCGGTTGAAGCTTAAGGAAGCTTCGACGGGAGATCGGTGATGCTCAGGAGGAAGCTCGCGAGTGCGCAGTCAAGAGCTCGTAGGAGCTGTGGGCGTGTGCGAGGAGGAAGGGCTCGCGGGCAAAAGCCCTCGGCCTCTTACAATCGCGGGAGGCACTACTACGACGCCTGCAGGCAAAGGCACGAGGAGGTAGAGGCCATGTGAGTAGATACTGGATACTGGTTTTCCAGTATCAGACATCTGGGACCGAAACCAGACGTTTGGAGAAGCACCGGAACGTCTGGAGATGAAATCGGACGTCTAAAAACACATTTTCTCATGGAGGTACGTGTCTCTGCACTACTTTTCGCCATGCAGACTATAGCGCAGGACTTTTTGGATGAAATGGATCTGCATCTTCATACGCAGATGCAGGGCATTGGAAAGGCACGGTGCGCCTTTCCAGGCACTTTTGGATGTCTAACTGCTTCGCCAGATGTCTGACCGCTTCGCTAGACGTCTGACAGCACTTCTACATGACTGGAAGGAGAGTTCAACATCTGAAACCCTCCTCAGACGGTGGCAGAGGAGTCTGGATGTCTGAAGCAACCACAGGAAGCACAAGGTGAGATCTGACATCTGGGACTAGTCCCAAACATCTAATTTTGGTCAATAATCGCATTTTTGGTCTGTTTAGGGCCCAATTGGAATTGAATTTCCGCAAACGAAGTACTGCTGTGTTGCACTCGAGTTTCTCTACGTGTTCTTGTTGGGTATCTACTGTTTTGACCTCGTCTTATGTAAATTAGTCGCTGGTACAGCTTACCAGCCGGTGGTGTGTTCGGGGCCCACGGAGATGACGAGATCTGTGGCACAGGCCTCCATTCCTCCCGTGATACCTAGTAGAGTGGTCTAACTCAGTTGTTAATATTTAAATAAGAATGTGCTTGGTTGGAATAATCAGATTGAACTCTTGGGTGTGGAATGAATCCTAGGGTAGAAATGAATGAGCCTGTTTGAGCTGTACTGTTTATTTGAATGCATGGTTAAGATGAACTGCTAGCAAATGCCTTTAACATAATTAAGAGATGCATGTTAAAATATGAGCTGCCTGTATGTAATGAGAAATTGAATTGTGAAACCTCAAGTTGCATGTTATAATTGAGAACTGAATTATGAAAACATGAGCTACCTGTATATGGATGAGGAATGAGTAATGAAACATGAGATCTGGATATGGATAAATGAGATAAATATGAGCATGAACCCTACAGGGAATTGGGAGGAAAACTCCTGGATATGGAAAGGAATTCCGTGTGTAGACGGAAGTGAGTTGGCCCTTGCGTACGTGATACCAAGGAGTACTGTGGTTCTTTTAGTGTAGAGCGGAGCTAGCCTCCCTTGGGTTGAGACCTACGGGTAGGATTGGCCACTCTACATTGACTCTTGTAGACCCTCGCGTACGTGGTACCGAGGTGTACTACTAGTGTAGGGAGGGAGCTAGCCACCCTACATCGACTTTGTTAGGCCCATTGGGCAAACCAAAGTAGTCGGATGAGGGTATGTGGATTGTGGAGGGACGATTCCCCTGTTTGGTTCTGAGGGGCGAGACCCTTATTCTGAGAGAGCAAGGCTATGTGCTATTTCGTGCTGTACTTTGGGCGTACCCGCTAGTGGAAATGACTGATCATGTGCCAGTGTGGGGTAACTACCCGTAAGCTTATCACACGTGTCGTAGTCACCACTATGTCTCGATAGTGACCTTGGGGTGGTTAACTAGGTATAGGACTACCACGGGGGACTCTCTTGGCCAGGAGAGCACCACGTGTACCTCCTACTCTACGGAAAAGATTGCAATCAAGATCATTCCCATGAGGAACATGCAAGATCAAGAAATACCTGGATACTTTGAGAAATAGATGAAACAGAAACACATAAATGAGATAAATAGAAATGAGAAATAAACCTGTTGTTGTTTTTACTATACTTACACTTAAATAATGTAAACATCACTATACTCAGTGTTCGCTGACTCCATCTTTTCGTAACCCTGTTCAGGACCAGGAGTTGAGTAGCCCGAGTTTCTGACTGCAGAGGGTGCTAGGCCCAGCCCAGCCCAACCGTTGTCGTTCTTTCAGCTCTTTCATTTTTCTGCTGTTGTAGTGAGTAATGGAGATATAGTTTATGTTCCTGTTACTTTCTGTTTCCTTTCCATTTTCTGTTGTTGTGGTGGCATGTACTATGTTTTGAGGAAATTGTTCTACTTCCTTTACTGCTTTGTACTTTCTTCTGCTTAGTCATATTGCATGTATGAATGTGGCTTACTTTCCTGCTTTTGGTTATTTCTTGTTGGACGACTAGGTCTTGGGATTAGTCGAGGCAAGCCGAACTCGGGTCCTGTAGGGATACAGGAACCGGGTCATAACAGGTCTCTTGTGCAAAAACACCAAAACATAACCCACCACCTGCTGCAACCCGCGGTCACTGTTCATCGCAAGAACACGAGCCATCGTGGATGTCGACTCTCTAGGCCTCTCGAGCTATGGCTCTCCTTCAATCGAACCTTTGTGTGAATCTGCGTGCGTGGTCACCCTTTCCCCCAGAACTAATCCTACGGCCACATTTTGATTTGAATCCCCACGCGCGCCTCTCCTCTCATCTAAACCGCCCACGCCCTAATACATATCCTCACCTCTGTGGTGAGAGGAATCACTCATCTTCCTACTTAAGGAGCTCCACTGCTTCGCATGCAAGGATCGCTCCCTCCACCTGAGTGATCACTTCGTCCATGCTCCAGTTCTCCTCCCCCATTCATCGGCTGCTGGTGACAGAAGTACTTCCTTCCTCAACTTTGTCGTTGTAGTGACCTGCTGTAGGCCAAGAATCCCATTCTTCGCTGGAGTCTTCCTCATCCCCACCCATCGCTGCAGTGACCAGCTGCAGCCCAGGAATCCCATTCCTCCCCTAGAGTAGATTTTTACTGCTTTCATAGATTAGATTTATTGCTTTCTAGGAGTAGGAGTAATTAGAGATCTGTGTGACAATTGTTAATGTAGTTTATCAGAGGAGAAGAATCCATCCACATTCACTTGATCATGACTCGTCTCTTGCATTCCATTTTATCGCGTTCTTTTTCCCTTGATTTTAAATTTGCTGATCACCCATTCATCAAGGTCTAATCTCAGATCTGAGGATCTTGGTTCTCAGATCTGAAATTAGCGCCATAAAGTACTTTAAGGGGTCTCTCACTCATTTTGCAAATCCACAAAGACCCCCCAATCTTAATTCACCAACTCGAATTGCTCGATCTTGGTTAAAATGGTGTTTATTGTTCAATTTAGTGATTTGAAATTTATTTGGATTTTATCAGATTTAATCGAGCTTTTTGAGATTGGATGGGGTTGATTAGGTATATGAAAGGATTCCAATGGTTTTGAGTTTTGTTTTGATTATATGGATGAGCATGTATCTGAGTTAATCCCTATGTTGGAGAGTCCATCAAGGAAAATCAGTTAACTTTGATTTGAGATAGGACAAGGATCCAACGGATCTTGATCTATCCATGCAATCACCTTGAACACCCATCAATGGTGTTCAAAGAGATCAAGTTGAGAAATCAATGTAAGATCCATATCAAGAACCCAATTTGGGGTGGCATTTCATCCTCCAAGTAACCATTTGCATGATTTGAGATTGGAGGCTTGGTTGAGATTTTTAATGGATTTTTGAAAGGAGATTTGAAATGGATTCAAAGGATTTGCATAAACTCGATTTCAAACCTTCTTCAAAGATTTTTTAAGATGAGAACCTGATTTGATCTTGGGTGTTTAATGCACTTGCATGCATTTCAGTGATGGAATTTGAGCAATGGTTGCACAACAGCCTTGGAACTGATTTTTAAGACATCTGGAAGTCCCTTCTACTGTTGGAAGCAACTTTCTGATCTTGGCAGCTCTATGAGTAGCCGATCAGGCAGCTGCTGTCCAAGCTGCTGCCACTACTGCTGCAATTGCTACTACAGCAGCAGATGGTTTGGTTGCTGATAAGATCTGAATTGGGCTACAGCATCAGCAGTAGATCACATGGCTACCATTTCAGCAGCTGTAGGATCTGTTCTTACTACTGCTGAAGTTTGCAACAACGACTTCCAGAGACTGAATTAGATGGACAGTAGCTTAGGCTTTTTGTTTAACAATAGCTGGCATGTTATTCATGTTGTACTCCATATGTACAAGCTTTCTTGGACTGTAATTTGATTTAAATCCCACTTAGAATGGCTTGATTTATGTTAAAATCATTCTTTGTCAGCTATCTTCATTATTTAATTATCCAATATTTGAAAAGAATGTAGAATGAAATAATTGCATGGTTCTGCAATTGCATATCTGTTAAAAGAAGTTTAGGACTCAATTGAGGCAGTTCACTGCCTATTCTTCATATAGATTAAAATTTAAGGCCTTAGGTTTACTTTGAAAACTCTTAAAAGACCCTAAAATGTGCCGACTTTATTTTTTTTATAAGAAAATGTGCCAACTTTGTTGCTAAATAAAAATATTTTAAAAATTCTAAAAAAATAAAATAAAGGTGTAGTGAGTAGGATTAACTATTTCTCTACACACATGCACAGTTTTGAGGTCATTTGAACCCTCGACCTAGTAGAACATACCAGCCGACAGTTTAGTATACCTGTTAACTTAATAAAAATCCCTAAACTAAAAATGACAAAAAAGATACTCTCTCTCTCATCTCTTTCTTTCTCTCTCATCCCCTACCTCTACAAAATATATGAAACCCATAAAAAGAAGAAAAACCCCAAAAAATACTAAAAAATACCATGTATATTATGTATATATTTGTATATATAATGTATATATTAAGCTATATATGTAAATAGTGTAAAATATGTCTATAAACTGTATAAATAACTTATGTATATATTATATACTATAAATTAAGAATTTAAGATAACTTATTATTTATATAACTTATTTGTATAATTAGCTATTAATTTAATTAACTTTGATGTATTATAAGCTACATAATTATAGAAGCCCTAATAAATTAACTTATTTATAAGTAATATTGTACATAGGTAATTATATATGTATTATATACATAATGAACCCTGTAACATAATTTAATTATGTATATATAATAAATAATTAATTTATTAAGTTACTAGCTAAGTTATTAGATTAAATTAAATAAATTAGTAATTTAAGTTATAAATAAACTAATTATATTTTACATTTATATTATTGTATTTTAAGTAAATTAAGCTAATTTAACTATATTTATAATATATTATGCTATTTATAACTTAAATTATATTTATACACCCTGAATTCACCTAATTAGAGGTAAATAAATCCAAATAAATGTTGTAAAATACAATAAAAATATGTATTAAATACTTTATTATATGTATTAACTTTGTACAGGGTCAATTAGACCATTAATTAACTAATTTATATGTTAATTAAGAAATAAACTTAAAAATCAGTATGTATAAAGTGTAAATTTTAGGTAATTTATTTATAAAGTAAACATAATTAATTATGTAAATAAATTATATAATTAAGTAGACCTATGTAAGTACTTTAAAACCCTATATTTTATTTTTAATTTATATAAATTAATGGCCCTCAAATGAAGGGCCAAAAACCTCGAATCAACGTAATTGCGCGCTGAGATTTCAGTGCTGAGAAGGCACTGGAACAGCGCCACATTGTGGGCATGTGAGCATGCGCTGCCGCTTCAATTGATTTTCTCCCTCCCCCACTTCAGTCGTCATGGGCACTAGGCGGTCGAAACCCGTCCCTTCTTATCCCCTCTGAACTATGGCATTGATTGAGTATTTGTTTGCGATACGGGCTGGGAGCATGGCATTGTACGTGGGCCTGTGTAGGCCCAATATTGAGCATAAAATGAGATTAATGGGTTAATTAATGAATCAGGGTGACCTAAGTAGAGGTCTGGTCCCACGCCTTAAGGGTGATGTGTATCCCTAGAAAAGGTCACCCTCTAATTAAAAAAATTAATTTTTGTTAACGATGAACAGTAATCAAGGATTAAACATAGAAGAGAAGTAGCCGAAATTGGCTAAGTGTTGGAGAGATCCCTCTACCTGTGTGAAGTGTATATATGTACATTGTGAGTGTGTTGAGTGTGCGTGCGTGTGTGTGTGTGTGTATGTATAGATATATATATGTGTATAATGTATATATAGTATAGATATATAATGTCTAGTATAAATGTATAGTATATTGTAAATAAATAATGTAATAAGAAGTATACGCTAGTGTATTGTATATTGTTTGAGCTCATTTATGTATATAAATAAATTGGTAGCTTTAGTGACAAATAAGTATGTCACGTATGTAAAATAAATGTCAGTATTGACCTTAGTATGACCTTAGTTTATGTATATACTTTTTTCTAAGGATTAGCGACATATATAAAAGTCGTACACACTATATATGTTACTATAGGTGTTAATATATTAAGTTAAGCTAGTACGCTATATGTTATAACATATTATTGTATATATATGTAAGTATTAGTATTATAAGGTATAAATAGATAGTATATAGTATTTAATTAAAGTGTTTGATGCTTATTTATAAATAAATGTTTGCAAGCATTTTAATTCATTCTTTTGTACATAAATTGTTTCATTCTTTCATTTATTAATTAATTCATTCATATTTGTACATAAAACCAATCTTTTTGGAAATAAAGAATAATACTGGACTGAGAGAGTGATGTATATCAATAACTGCCTCCCAGTGAACGACCTGGAATAAACCAGTGAAAATTAATTAAATAAATAAAATTGACGCAACAACGATTTGTATTTGTGACATACTACAACAACGACCCCTTCTTGTATGAACCAGTAGTCGATCGCTTCATATTTTTAGCACCGTTGCCGGGGATAAAAACCTGATAGTAGTGCTTTATTGTGATTGTTTGATTACATGTTGCAGATAGTCGATTAACTAGCTATTTAGTGTTTCAGATATTGTAACAAGGGGTCTCGTTATCTCTTGGTTCACATGTTCCCTAATGGAATGATTTTGCTGTAGCTTTTCCCGCAATGTAGAATGTGCACGTAGTGCTCTCCTACCCGAGAGAATACCCTGCGTTTTTCCTACACTCGGTCTACCACCCCGAGGTCATAGTCGCGACGTAGCGGTGACTACGGCACACGCAATAAGCATACGGGAGGCTACCCTGCACTGGGACACAGTCAGTCGTTTCCACTAACGGGTACACTCTAAGTCATACAACATAGAACAAAATAGGGCCCGCACCCCTCACCAGTTTGCGTACCCTTGCCTAACTATCCTGATTGGCCCCGTGGGCCTAACAGGAGTCGATGTAGGGAGGCCATTCCTACCTTGGGTCCCAACCCAAGGGAAGGCTAGCTCTCTCCCTACACAAGAGGTCATTAGCTCTCCTCGGTACGTGTGTACCCGAGGGCCAGCTCACTTGAAATGACCCGTTGCTTTTTGGGTTGTTAAGACATCTGGATGAGCCGTCAGACGCCTGTCCAAACATCTGGATGGAGGGTCGGACGTTTGAAAGTAGAAGAACCGTACCTTGTTTTTCTTTTCCCGCGCGCACGCAGCATGCATACACCTCCTCCTTCCTCACCCAAACCCTAACCCTTTCCCATTTAAACCCCCCCCCCTCACCCACGCCACTCTCCTCATCTCCACCAACCACCACCTCCATCTTTCCCTCCTGCCGGCTGCCACCTTCCTCCCAGCCACCAGCGCGGCGAGTGGAGAAGAAGAGGAGAGATGGGACGCAGAGGAGGAGAGGAGAGTGAGAGGGTAGGAGGAGCTCGAGGGGAGGAGCTCGCAAGGGAGCTGTGGGAGCTCAGAGGAGCTCGTGCACGAGGAGATCGCAAAGGTGGGCTTCGCGGCCTCCTGAAGCTACCGACCTAACAGCTGCAGGTGATGAGGAGGGGTTCAACGTGGAGAAGAAGGCTCGCGGAGGTTCTGCGTACTGGATATTTTCTAGTATCAGACGTTTGGAGCACATCCCAGACGTCTGGAATAGAAGAAGTACGTCTGAGCTGAAGCCGGACATCTGAAAGCATGCTCAGTGCAAAGGTACGTGCTTTTGTGCGGTTTACGGTCATGCAGGTCTTGCCGCAGAGTTTGTCCGGTCATTTTGAGGTCTGCACGGACGTACGTAGGGGGCCAGGGCGTTGGAAAGGCCCGGGGTGCGCCCTTCAAGGTACTTTTGGATGTCTGGACACGTTGCCAGACATCTGAGTGTACCTCCAGATGATCAGAAGGAGAGTCTGATGTCTATAACTCACCTCAGACGATCGCAGAAGGGTCCGGACGTCCAAGGTAGCTGCAGGAAACCCAGGGTGAGTATGACATCTTTTAAGATGTCTAGGACTAGACCTAGACATCTGATTTTGGACAGTGTAACTATTTTTGGCCCGTTTAAGGCCTAAACAGAATTGAATTTCCGCAAACGAACTACCGTTGTTTTTCGCTTGAGTTTCTCTACGAGTTAGTGTCACTTGTATACGGTTTTGGACTCGTTTGATGCGATTGGTTAATTGTATAGGTCTCCAGCTAGTCGAGTACGCAGGAGCCACGGAGGCGAAGAGATCTACAATCCGAGCCCCCATTCCTCCCGTGTTTGCCGGTAGAGTGGTTTACATTAATATTATGATTTAAATAAATGAACTACATGCTTAGAATAACTTGAATGAACCCTAGGATGAGAATGAACCCTAGGGCAGGAACAAATGAATATGGTTTGAGCTATACTGTATACTTGAGATACATGTAGATCTCTAGGATGAGAATGAACCCTAGGGTAGGAACAAATGAGTATGGTTGAGCTGCACTGATTACTTGAGATGCCTGTAAAACTTTAAATGCTAGCAAATGTACTGGTTATTTAATATGATGCCTTGTCAGTTAGTAAATCACGAGCTACTTGTTTTAAGAATAGAAATAGAAATGTAAATAGAGAGATATGAAAATTTGGAATATGAAATGAAAGGAATACCAGCATGAACCCTACGGGGAATTAGGAGGAGAAATCCTGTAGACGGGAAGTGAGCTGGCCCTTGTGTACGCGGTACCAAGGAGAGCCACTGTCCCTTTAGTGTAGAGGGGTACTAGTAGCCCGTTGGGTTGAGCCCCGAGGTCAGGCCTAGACACTCTACACCCACTCTGTTTGACCCTTGTGTACGTGGTGCTGAGGTGAGCTACTTAGTGTAGGGAGGGAGCTAGTTGCCCTAGGGGGCCCGGGGTTAGGACTAGCCACCCTACACCGACTCTTGTTAGGCCCACTGGGCAAACCGAGATAGTCGGACGAGGGTACGCGGACTGTGGAGGGGCGAGACCCCTTTTCTGTTCTGTTTTGAGAGGGCAAGGCCCTATATTGCTCCGTGTTGTACCTTTAGGCGTACCCACTAGCGAAAATGACTGACCGTGTGCTAGTGTGGGATAGCTACCCGTACGTTTATCACACGTGCCGTAGTCACTGCTACGTCGCGACCGTGACCTCGGGGTGGTTGACTGGGTGTAGGATTACCACGGGGGACTCTCTCGACCAGGAGAGCACCACGTGTACCTCATACATCATGAAAAAGACTGCAATCAAGATCGTTCCCGTGAGGAACAGGCCAGATCAAGAAATGATTTAAGTGAATAAAGGAACAACAAATTAGAAGTACTTGGCTGAATTAAATGAAAATGGATAATTATTTAATTGCATTGCTTGTCTTAATTACATGTAATTGGCTAAATTACCACTCTACTCAGTGTTCGCTGACTCCGAAACTTTATAACCTTGTTCAGGTCAGGGAGTTGAGCAGCCAGCACTACCAGCTGCGGAGGAAGCTGGGCCCAGTCGAGCCCAGCCTTAGCTACGTTTTCTTATTGTTACCCTAGCTTCTGTGGTAGTAGTGAGTATTTTGTTCTATGTAATACTGTTTCAGTTACTTTTCCACTGTACTTTCCTCTGTCGTAGTTGTGATGGCCTGTAATATTGATAGACTTTTCGCTCTGTTTCTTTTACTGTCACTTGTCTTCTTTCAACTTAGTTACATTGCATGTGTGGATGTGAATTATTTCATGCTTTTGGTTATTTCTCGTTGGATGGACGACTAGGTCTTGGGATTAGTCGAGATGGGCCAGTCTCGAGTCCTGTAGGGATCTGGGATCAAGGCGTAGCAAGATGGTATCAAAGCGAGGCCGTCTCAAGAAATGAACCAAATGGTTTGAGAGTTGGTCACCCACATGCATGTAACTAGGATAGTCATCACAATGTATCGCTTTGATCTTCGCTTCAAGTCTTATCTCTTGATGTAATTTGTTATCATTGACAGTTTCTACTCTTTTTCTTGTGTCTCCATGTAGGAGATGCCTCGTCGGGGAGTTCCCGAGGTAGGCCGCAGACGTGGTCGTGGGTGGGGTCGAAGGGGTGGATGTGCCAAACCTGAGGCACCAGCTGACCCACCTCTCCTTCTGGGCATCCAGGCCCAGGATCTCACCTAGATGATCCAAGATATCATACGGGAGGAGCTTCAGCAGCCTCCTCGGCCACCCCTCCCTGAGAACGTGGAGGGAGAGTCCTCCGTGGACAGGGGAATTGCCACAGTGTTGTACGAGTTGGAGGGGGAGGCGGTGATCCTCCACCACCCCCACCACCCTCAAACACTTCTGAGCACGAGCCCTCCTTGCCTAGAGGAGTACCTGTTCCCCCGTTGCAGCTCCACCATGAGCTTTTCGGCCAGTTCCGGAAGCTGAAGCCCCCTCCTTCAAGGGGGATGAGAGCTCGTCTGAGGCAGAGGACTGGCTGGAGCAGATAGAGAAGGTGTTAGACACCCTCCGCCCTCCTATAGAGTGCCGCGTGGCCTTTGACACGTATCAGCTGGAGAGTGCAGTCCACAGGAGGTGGAGGGCAGTCAGAGGCCAGGAGGGGAGAGAGCCAATGTGGGACCAATTCGTGGCTCTCTTCTGGGAGCAGTACTTCCCGCAGACCTGGAAGGACTAGAGGAGGTGAGAGTTCCACACTTTTCGTCAGGGGGCGATGACAGTTAGTGCGTACCGCACGTGTTTCCTGGAGCTATCACGCTTCGCCCCAATAGCTGCATCTACTGAGGAGGAGCGCTTGTGGAGGCTTACTGAGGGGCTTCGACCGACGATTCGGGGGTATGTGAAACCCCTAAAGTTGCCCACTTTCTCTCGTGTGGTTGAGGTGGCCGTGACTTATGAGGAGACCAACCCGGCCGTGCGAGACACTGACGACAGACGGAAGAGGCCCTACCAGCTAGAGTACTCACAGGGCCATCGAAAGAGAAGGCACACGGTGGTCGCAAGAGAGCAGTCTCATTCTGTGGGGCCACCAGTGGCCTTTGGGAGCCCCAGATAGGGACCAAATGCCAGCATCGGACCCTCGCCTAGCCACTAGTAGAGATTGACTGAGGGAGGAGGCCGTGTTCCTCTCTGCTACCAGTGTGGCTAGCCGAGCCACATCAGGAGGGACTGTCTATCTAGGGTCGGAGCACAACAAATGCTCCCCGCACCAAGTGCTGGAGGCCGAGCTGGCAGCCACGGTCACTAGGCACGCGGAGGAGGATAGCAGTCACGAGGAGGGTACCGGCCAACTACTGCCCACCTGACCTAGAGTGTGGCCGCTACGTCTGCATCTAAGACTGAGGGGCGCATCAATGCCATAACACTCAGAGATGCCAGGGCTTCAGGTTCTGTAGTGGCAGGTATGGTTACTGTTTCTGGCAGATTAGTCTATGTTCTTTTTTATTCTGGTGCCACACATTCCTTTGTCTCCTCGAGTTTTGCCGTCAGTTTGGGACTAGGCAGTGTACTGTTAGAGGTTCCATTCCTGATTAAAGGGCCAGGTGGATGGTTGTTCATAGCAGAGGAGGTCTTTACAGACTGCGAGGTCACTATAGGGGGACACAGTCTTCCTGCTGACCTGATTGTGATCCCGATGGAGGACTTTGGCGTGATTCTAGGGATGGACTAGCTGTCTGCCTATCATGCTTTGGTAGACTATTTTGGGAGGAAGATCGTCTTCTCCATATCAGGGTTGCCCCCTTCGAGTTTCACAGCTAGTCGGTGGACGGAGGTTTTAGGTGCATCTCCGCGCTTCGGGCAGCGAAGCTTTTGGGCCAAGGGTGTGAGGGCTTCTTGGCTTGTGTCGTAGTAGAGCCTAGTCCCGTGGCTGACTTTCAAAGTATTCCGGTGGTCTGCGAGTACCCTAACGTTTTCCCAGAGGAGTTGCCAGGACTACAGCCTAAGTGTGAGATCGAGTTTGAGATCTCGCTAGTACCGGGGACCAGCCCCATTTCTACTGCACCTTACAGGATGGCGCCGCTTGAGCTGCGAGAGCTCAAGTCACAGTTACAGGACCTGTTGGCAAAGGGCTTTGTGAGGCCTAGTGTGCACCCATGGGAGCCCCTGTGTTGTTCGTGAAGAAAAAGGATGGTACCTTGCGACTTTGTGTCAACTACCGACAGATGAATTGGGTCACCGTCAAGAACAAGTACCCGCTGCCTCGTATCGACGACCTCTTTGACCAGTTGAGAGACACCACAGTGTTCTCTAAGATAGATCTGAAGTCAGGTTACCACCAATTGAGGATCAAGGAGACCGACATCTCCAAGACAGCTTTCCGTACACGGTACAGGCACTACGAGTTCTTAGTCATGCCTTTTGGGCTGACCAACGCCCCCGCTACTTTCATGGACATGATGAACCATGTTTTCAGACCATAGTTAGACCAGTTTGTGGTGGTGTTCATTGACGACATCCAAGTCTACTCACGGGATCAGGCGCAGCATGGACGGCATTTACGCATGGTCCTGGATACGTTGAGACGACACAAGCTGTATGCCAAGTACAACAAGTGGGAGTTTTGGCTAAGACAGGTGAATTTCTTGGGCTACATGATATCGGGAGGCGGATTGGTTGTGGATCCAACCAAGGTTATGGATGTGCTCAGGTGGGAGAGGCCACGCACAGTGATAGAGGTACGTAGTTTTCTAGGACTGGCAGGCTACTATTGACGCATTATCAGAGGGTTCTCTCAAATCACACATCCTATGACTCAGCTGACCTGGAAGGACATGCCCTTTTCCTGGACCGACGAGTGCAAGGCGTGTTTCCAGGAGTTGAAGGAGAGACTGACCTCTGCCCCTGTACTTACCATTCCAGACAGTAGTGGCGGGTTCGTGGTTTACATCGATGCATCATTGCAGGGGTTGGGTGGTGTGCTCATGCAGAGGGGTCACGTTGTTGCTTACGCTTTGCGGCAACTGAGGCCCCATGAGCATAATTACCCCACCATGACTTAGAGCTGGCAGCAGTTGTCTTCGTGTTGAAGACATGGAGGCACTACCTGTATGGTGAGACATTCGAGATCTTCACTGATCATAAGAGCCTCAGGTACCTATTTGACCAGAAGGAGCTCAACCTGAGACAGAGGCGTTGGTTAGAGCTCTTGAAGGACTGCGACTGCAGCATCTCCTACCACCCAAGGAAGGCCAATGTGGTGGTCGACGCCTTGAGCTGGAAGGTGCCCGCTCACTTGGCCAGCTTGCAGGCACTGAGTTGGAGACTCATGGAGGACGTTGGCAGTTGGCGACCCCGAGAGTCATAGGGGTACTGCGGGGTAGTGACAGTGACGAGATGGGCACGACTAGAGCTGATAGACCACATCATTGCAGGACAGATGGCCAATTCGTACTTACAGACACTGCGAGATAGGGTGTTGACTGGGGACCCAGGAGACTTTTCCTTCTCAGACAAGATACTGCACATGAGGGGATGCCTATGTGTTCCTAGAGACAAGGAGTTGTTAAGAGAGCTCCTGACCGAGGCGCACGGGTCCCGATTCACCATACATCCCGGAAATACAAAGATGTACCATGATTTACGACGCAACTTCTAGAGGAGAGGGATGTAGCAGGATGTTGGTGAGTTTATCCAGCAGTGCTTGGTATGCCAGCAGGTGAAGGCCGAGCACCAGAGGCCTGCAGGGCCATTACAACCACTTCCTATGCCAGTGGAAGTGGGAGAGCATCACCATGGACTTAGTGGTGGGTCTACCAATTATCCAGTGGGGACATGATGCAGTTTGGGTGATAGTAGACCGGTTGTTACGACTCGGTTCCCAGATCCCTACAGGACTCGAGATCGGCTCGCCTCGACTAATCCCAAGACCTAGTCGTCCAACAAGAAATAACTAAAAGCAGGAAAGTAAACCACATTCACATATGTAATATAACTAAGCAGAAGAAACGTACAAAGTAGTAGAGGAAAATAAATATGTTGTTTCAATACATACCACCACAACAACCATAACAACAGAAAGCGGAAAGTAAACACTAGTAGCAGAACAGTAACTAAAAGTCCATTACTTACTACAACAGCAAGGAAAAGAAAAAGAAGTGCTGAAGAAAACTACGGCTGGACTCGATTGGGCCTAGCACCCTTCGCAACCGGAAACTCAGGCTGCTCAACTCTTGGTCCTAAATAGTGTTATGAAAAGACAGAATCAGCGAATGCTGAGTAGAGTGGTATCTATATTATCTAAGTAAAAAATAGTAAAGGCAACAGGTTTAATTCTCATTTCTATTTATCTGTTTTATATATTTCCGTTTCACCCATTTCTCAAAGTATCCAGATGTTTCTCGATTTTTGCCTGTTCCTCGTGTGAATGATCTTGATTGCAGTCTTTTTCGTAGAGTAGAAGGTACACGTGGTGCTCTCCTGGCCGGGAGAGTCCCCCATAGTAGTCCTACACCCAGTCAACCACCCTGAGGTCACTATCAAGACGTAGCGGTGACTACGGCACGCGTGATAAGCGCAAGGGTAGCTACCTCGCACTGACACGCGGTCAATCGTTTCCGCTAGCGGGTATACCCAAAGTACAGCATGGAACAGTATAGGGCCTCACCCTCTCAAAATAGGGGTCTTGCCCCTCCACAGTCCGCACACCCTCGTCTGACTACCCCGGTTTGCTTAGAGGGCCTAAGTCGATGTAGGGTGGCTAGCTGAACCCCGGGCCCCGTGGCATGGCTAGCTCCATCCCTACACTAGTAGCACACCTCGGCACCACGTACGCGAGGGCCAACAGTAGTCGGTGTAGAGTGGTCAATCCTAACCTCGGGTCTCAACCCAAGGGAGGCTAGCTCTGCTCTACACTAAAAGGGAACAGTTGCTCCCCTTGGTACCACATACTCAAGGGCCAGCACACTTCCCATCTACATTCCAGCTTTTCATTTATCCACAGGAGTTCTACTCCTAATTCCCCGTAGGGTTCGTACTCAAGTCCACCTCATTTATCCAGATTCAGATCTCATATTTCATAATTCATTTCTCATCCATATTCAAGCAGCTCGTGTTTTCATAATTCAATTCTCAGTAACATGCAGCTGGGATTTCATAGGTAATTGTTCATTAAATACAGGCAACTCGTAATTATAACACGGGTATTTGCTAGCAATTTATCTTAATCACGCATGCAAGTAAACCATATAGTACAAACAGGCTCATTCATTTCTCTACCCTAGGGTTCATGCCACATCCTAAGGTTCCATTCAGCTATTTCCACAAGCACATTCTTATTTAAATATTATTAATGGAATTAAACCAGTCTACTAGGAAATACGGGAGTAATGGGGGCTTGCGCCGCAGACCCAGACGTCTCTGCGAGCCCCAAACGCACAGCAGGCTGAAATCCTATACCAGGAAATACATCACAAAAGGAGAGTTCAGAACAGTGTATAACAGATTCTAGTATGTAGAGGAACTCGAGAGGAAAGCTCAGGTGTTTCGTTTGCGTAAAACGGAACCCGATCAGACCCTAAACAGGTCAAAAACATTCCTACTGTTCAAAATCAGACGTCTGGGAATAATCATAGACGTCTTAAAAAGCGTTAGATCTTACCTTGTTTCTCCTGCGGTGTTCTCAGATGTCCAGACTTCTCCGCGATAATCTGAAGACAGTTCCAGATGTCGGACAATGTCTCCGGTCATCTGGAAACACCTCCGGATGTTTGGTGAGGTGATCAGACATCCAAAAATGCGTGGAAAAGCATCCCACGTGCCTTCCCAAGGACCTTTACCTACGTACGAAACCTGCAGGTCCAAATCAGGCCAAACATCCTTCTGCGGTGAGGCCTGCATGGCTGTAACCGCGAAAAAGAGCGTACCTTGCGATATAAGTGCTTTCAGATGTCTGGTCTCTGACCCGGACATCCAGTTGCCGCCATGGTCATCTGGTTGACTCTCTAGACATCTGATACTGGAAAAATCCCAGTATCAACAACTCCCCGCAGCTCGCTTCGCTCACTCGCCTCGCGCCACAGTAGCTCCAGCCACTGCAGAGGGCTGGGAGGCTGCCTCCCCGAGCCCTCTCCTCCTCCCACATGCGCCCATCGGTGGTTGTGCGAGCTCCATTGAGCTTCCACCGAAGCTCCTCTGACCTTAGGCCTCCTCCTCCTCCCGCGCTCTCCTCCTTCCTCCCTCTCGCTCTCCCTCGTTTGCCCCCTCTCGCCACTCCCGCACAAGCACTGAAGGTGGTGGTGGCTGGTGTGAGGAGTGGAGAGGAGATAGGAGGGGGGGCGGGTTTATATAAGAGGGTAAGGGGTTTAGGGTTCGGGGGAGGTGAGGAAGAGAGAGAGAAGAGGATGGTCTCTACGTGCCGCCCGTGCGCAGTACGAAAAATCCACTTTCAGACATTCGAGAGCGGGTCCAGACATCTGGACAAACGTCTGACTAAAACCCCAGACGTCTTAAAAGGCTAAAAGTGTGACGAGTCATTACATCATAACAAACTTAAAGGAAGTTTCATCCCTGAAATTTGAGCTACCTAGGTGTGGAAAAAGGAACGTAAAAGCGCATAACAAACTTAAAAAGGATCGAAGTAGGTCCGAAATGACATACCCTCAAAAAGCTCCGGGTACCACTCTCTCATCACCACCTCAGGCTCCCAGGTCACCTCCTTGTACCGTTGACTTCTCCATAGGACCTTCACCAGTGGTACCTGCTTCCGTCTCAGACTCCGGACGACTCTGTCTAGTATTTGCACTGATCTCTCGGGGTAGGTTAGGTCGTCACCCACCTCGACACTCTCGTGGCTCAGAACGTGACTAGGATCATCGACGTACTTCTTGAGGTTGGACACGTGGAACATGTCGTGCACTCCAGAAAGTAGGGGAGGAAGGGCAAGCCGGTAAGAAACGGGTCCCACCTGCTCCAGGACCTCAAAGGGACCCACAGACCTCAGCGTAAGCTTCCCCTTCACCCCAAAATGCTGCAGGCCCTTCATGGGCGAACGAAATATGGAGAAAGACGTGATCCCCAACCTCGAACTGCACCTCTCTGCATTTCCGGTCAGTGTAACTCTTCTGCCTGCTCCTGACAGCGTAGAGTCATCTGTGAATCTGCTCTATCACCTCCTGACTCTGCCAGATCAGCCTGGGGCCAACCTCCCACTTGGTCCCCACCTCGACCCAACTTAATGGTGCAGTACACCTCCGTCCGTACAGAGTCTCGTAAGGTGCCATGCCGATGCTCGAGTGGTAACTGTTATTATATACAAACTCTGCCAGGGGTAAATGCTCCTCCCAGGAGCCTCTCCAGTCTAGTACACAGGTGCGTAAAAGGTCCTCAAGTATCTGTATAGTGCGCTATGACTGTCCGTCTGTCTGGGGTGATAAGCGGTACTAAACCTCAAACGTGTCCCCAAAGCCTGCTGAAACTCAGCCCAAAACTGGGAAGTAAAACATGTATCCCTGTTAGATATAATCTCATGTGGAACTCCGTGCAGGCGTACCACATCGCGAATGTACCTCTCTACCAACTGCGCTGGTCCCAAGGTGACTCGGATCGGCAGGAAATGCGTTGTCTTCGTCAACCTATCTACTATTACCCAGACTGCGTCGTGTCCTTGCTGGGTAACCAGTGAACCCACCACCATGTCCATGGTGATGCTCTCCCACTTCCACTCTGGCATAGGAAGTGGCTGCAATGGCCCTGCAAGCCTTTGATGCTTGGCCTTCACCTGTTGGCACACCAAACACTACTGTACAAACTCACCAATATCCCGCTTCATTGCTCTCCACCAAAAGTCACGTCTCAGATCATGATACATCTCTGTGTTCCCAGGATGTATGGGGAACCTGGACCCGTGTACCTCAGCCAAGAGCTCTCTCAATAACTCATCGTCCCTGGGAACGCATAAACATCCCCTCATGCGCAGTATCTCGTCTGTAAAGGAAAAGTCTCCTGAGTCTCCTATCAACACCCTGTCCCCCAGTGTCTGTAAGTACGGATCTGTATCTGTTCTGTGATGATGCAGTCTATCAGCTCAGGTCGCGTCTGCCGTGTCACTGTCACTGTCCCGCAATACCCCTGTGACTCCCGGGGTCACCAACTGCCCAACTCCTCCATGAGTCTCCAACTCTATGCCTATAGACTAGACAAGTGGGTGGGTGCCTTCCGGCTCAAGGCGTCAGCCACCACATTGGCCTTCCCTGAATGGTAGGAGATGCTGCAGTCGTAGTCCTTCAGGAGCTCTAACCAACGTCTCTATCTCATGTTAAGCTCCTTCTGGTCAAATAAGTACCTGAGGCTTTTATGACCTATGAAGATCTCGAAAGTCTCACCGTAAAGGTAGTGCCTCCATATCTTCAGTGCGAAGACAACAACTGCCAGCTCTAAGTGATGGGTAGGGTATCTATGCTCATGGGGCTTCAGTTGCCGCGAAGTGTAAGCGACAACATGACCCCGCTGCATGAGTACACCCCCTAACCCCTACAACGAAGCATCTGTGTAAACCACAAAATCGCCACTGCTGTTCGGGATGGTAAGCACAGGAGTTGAAGTCAGTCTCTCCTTCAACTCCTGAAAACATGCCTCGCACTCATCTGTCCAGGCAAAGGGCATGTCCTTCCAAGTCAGTTGGGTCATAGGATGCATAATCTGAGAGAATCCTTTGATAAACCAATGATAATAACCTGCCAGTCCCAAAAAGCTGCATATCTCTGTCACTGTACGTGGCCTCTCCCACCTAAGTACGGCCTCAACCTTGGTTGGATCCACAACCAAACCATCCCCTGAGATCACGTGGCCCAAGAAAGTCACCTTCCTCAACCAAAACTTGCACTTGCTGTACTTGGCATGCAGCCTGCGTCGCCTCAAAGTGTCCAAGATCATCCGTAAATGCTGCTTGTGCTGCGCCTAGTCCTGCAAGTAAACGAGTATGTCGTCGATGAACATCACCACAAACAGGTCTAAGTACGGTCTGAAAATCCGATTCATCAAATCCATAAAAGCAGTGGAGGCATTGGTCAACCCAAATGGCATGACCAAGAACTCGTAGTGCTCGTACCAGGTACGGAAAGCTATCTTGGAGACGTCGGTCTCCCTGATCCTCAACTAGTGGTCGCCCGACCTCAAATCTATCTTGGAGAACACTGTGGCGTCTCGCAACTGGTCGAAGAGGTTGTCAATCCTCAACAGCAGATACTTGTTCTTGATGGTGACCCTATTCAGCTATCGGTAGTCGACACAAAATTGCAGGGTACCGTCCTTCTTCACAAACAGCACAGGGACTCCCCACGGGGACGCACTGGGCCTCACAAAGCCCTTCTCCAGCAGGTCCTGCAGCTGTGACTTGAGCTCTCGCAGCTCAAGAGGTGCCATCCGATATGGTGCAGTAGAAATGGGGCTGGTCCTCGGTACCAGTGAGATCTCAAACTCGATCTCACGCTCAGGCAGTAATCCTGGCAACTCCTATGGAAAAACATCGAGGTACTCGCAAACCACCGGAATACTCTGAAAGTCAGTCACGGGGCTAGGCTCTGCCATGACACAGGCCAAAAAGCCCTCACACCCCTAGCTCAAAAGCCTCACTGCCCAAAGTGCGGAGATGCATCTGAAACCTCCATCCACTGGTTATCCGAGGGACTCAAAGGGAGGCAACTCCGGTATGGAGAAGACGACCTTCCTCCCGAAACAGTCCACTAGGGCATGATAGGCTGACAGCCACTCCATCCTTAGGATCACGCCAAAATCCTCCATCTATATCACAATCAGGTTAGCGGGGAGGCTGTGTCCCCCTATACTAACCTCGTAGTCCGTGTAGACCTCCTCAGCTACAAACAACTGGCCACCTGGGCCTCCTTCGTTCGCTGTCAGTGTCTCGCGCAGCCGGGCTAGTCTCCTCGTAGGTCATGGCTGCCTCAACCACTTGTGAGAAAGTGGGTAGCTTCAGGGGTTTGACATACCCCCGAATAGCAGGTCAGAGCTCCTCAGTAAACGTCCTCAGGCGATCCTCCTCTGTAGACACGGCTATCGAGGCAAAACGTGACAGATCCAGAAAACATGTGCGGTACGTGCTAACAGTCATCGTCCCCTAACGGAGAGTATGGAACTCCCGCCTCCTCTGGTCCTGCTAGGTCTGCGGAAAGTCCTACTCGTTGAAGAGAGTCACGAACTGGTCCCACATCAGCTCTCACCCCTCCTGGCCTCTAATTGCCCACCACCACCTGTGTGCCGTGCTCTCCAACTAGTACGTGGCAAAGGCGACGTGGCACTCTGCAGGAGGGCGAAGGGTGTCGAACACTTTCTCTATCTACTCCAGCCAGTCCTCTACCTCAGATGGGTCCTCTTCCCCCTTGAAGGAGGGGGGCTGCAGCTTCTGGAACTGTTCGAAAAGCTCATGGTGCAGCTACAGTGGGGGAACGGGCACGCCTCCAGGCAAGGAGGGCTTGTGCTCGGAAGTGTCAGAGTGCGGTGGGGGCGGTGGACCACCCCTCCCCCTCTTGCTCGTCTGACGCTGCCGCGGTCTCTCTGTCCCACCGAGGACTCCCCCTCCACATCCTCAGGGAGAGGTGCCCGAGGAGGCTGGTGGAGCTCCTCTCGCACGATATCTCTGATCAGCTGGGAGAGATCCTGGGCCTGAACGCCTAGGAGAAGAGGTGGGTCAACAGGTACCTTCGGCCTGGCACGTCCACCCCTCCGACCTCCACGGCCGCATCCACGACCCGCCTCGAGAACTCCCCGACGAGGCATCTCATGCAAGAAGATGCGAAAGATAGAACAAGAGGGTCAACAATACTGAATTATTTCAAGAAAAGACTCGGAACGAATATGAAGGTGACACGTTGTGGTGGCTATCCTAATTATATGCACGTGAATGGTTATTCTCAAGCCAATTGGTTCATTTCTCAGAACGATCTTGCTCTGATACCATCTTGTTACGACTCGGTTCCCGGATCCCTACAGGACTCGTGACCGGCTTGTCTCGACTAATCCCAAGACCTAGTGGTCCAACAAGAAATAACCAAAAGCAGGAAAGTAAACCACATTCACATATGCAATATAACTAAGCAGAAGAAACGTATAAAGCAGTAAAGGAAAATAAATCTGCTGTTTCAGTACATACCACCACAACAACCATAACAACAGAAAGCGGAAAGTAAACAGTAGTAGCAGAATAGTAACTAAAAGTCCATACTTACTACAACAGTAGGGAAAAGAAAAAGAAGTGCTGAAGAAAACTATGGCTGGACTCGATTGGGCCCAGCACCTTCCGCAGCCGGAAACTCGGGCTGCTCAACTCCTGGTCCTAAATAGTGTTATGAAAAGACAAAGTCAGTGAACACTGAGCAGAGTGGTATCTATATTATCTAAGTACAAAATACTAAAGGCAACAGGTTTAATTCTAATTTCTATTTATCTATATATTTCCGTTTCACCCATTTCTCAAAGTATCCATATGTTTCTCGATTTTGCCTATTCCTCGTGGGAATGATCTTGATTGCAGTCTTTTCCGTAGAGTATAAGGTACACGTGGTGCTCTCCTGGTCGGAAGAGTCCCCCATAGTAGTCCTACACCCAGTCAACCCCCCCGAGGTCACTGTCAAGACGTAGTAGTGACTACGGCACGCGTGATAAGCACATGGGTAGCTACCTCACACTGACACGTGGTCAGTCGTTTCCGCTAGTGAGTACGCCCAAAGTACAGCACAGAACAGTATAGGGCCTAGCCCTCTCAGAAACATGGGTCTCGCCCTTCAGAACCAGACAGGGATCTCACCCCTCTACAGTCCGCACACCCTCGTCTA
Organism: Thalassia testudinum; assembly: GCA_037157565.1. Classification (NCBI taxonomy): domain Eukaryota; kingdom Viridiplantae; phylum Streptophyta; class Magnoliopsida; order Alismatales; family Hydrocharitaceae; genus Thalassia; species Thalassia testudinum. Next base: position 29,746,726 of record JAZHRO010000030.1, on the reverse strand, counting down.
ACTACCCCAGTTTGCTCAGAGGGCCTAACAAGTCGGTGTAGGGTGGCTAGCTGAACCTTGGATCCCGTGGGGTGGCTAGCTCCCTCCCTACACTAGTAGCACACCTTGGTACCACGTACGCGAGGGCCAACAGTAGTCGGTGTAGAGTGGTCAATCCTAACCTCGGGTCTCAACCCAAGGGAGGCTAGCTCTGCTCTACACTAAAAGGGAACAGTTGCTCCCCTTGGTACCATGTACTCAAGGGCCAGCACACTTCCCATCTACATTCCAGCATTTCATCTATCCACAGGAGTTATACTCCTAATTCCCCGTAGGGTTCGTACTCAAGTCCACCTCATTTATCCAGATTCAGATCTCATATTTCATAATTCATTTCTCATCCATATTCAAGCAGCTCGTGTTTTCATAATTAAATTCTCAATAACATGCAGCTGGGATTTCATAGGTAATTGTTCATTAAATACAGGCAACTCGTAATTATAACACGGGTATTTGCTAGCAATTTATCTTAATCACGCATGCAAGTAAACCATACAGTACAAACAGGCTCATTCATTTCTCTACCCTAGGGTTCATGCCACATCCTAAGGTTCCATTCAACTATTTCCACAAGCACATTCTTATTTAAATATTATTAATGGAATTAAACCACTCTACCAGGAAACACGGGAGTAATGGGGGCTTACACAGCAGACCCAGACGGCTCTGCGAGCCCCAAATGCACAGCAGGCTGAAATCCTATACCAGGAAATACATCACAAAAGGAGAGTTCAGAACAGTGTATAATAGATTCTAGTATGTAAAGGAACTAGAGAGGAAAGCACAGGTGTTTTGTTTGTGTAAAACGGAACCCGATCATACCCTAAACAGGTTAAAAACATTCCTACTGTTCAAAATCAGACGTCTGGGAATAATCACAGACGTCTTAAAAAGCGTCAGATTTTACCTTGTTTCTCCTGCAGTGTTCTCAGACGTCCAAACTTCTCTGCGACTATCTGAAGACAGTTCCAGACGTTGGACAATGTCTCTGGTCTTCTAGAAACATCTCCAGACGTCTGGTGAGGTGATCAGATGTCCAAAAGTGCGTGGAAAAGCATCCCACGCACCTTCCCAAGGACCTTTACCTGCGTACGAAATCTACAGGTCCAAATCAGGCTAGACATCCTTCTGCGGTGAGGCCTGCATGGAAGTAACCATGAAAAAGAACGTACCTTGCGATATAAGTGCTTTCAGATGACGACGCAGCTCGCTTAGCTCGCTCACCTCACGCCACAGTAGCTCCAGCCGCTGCAGAGCGCTGGGAGGCTGCCTCCCCGAGCCCTCTCCTCCTCCTGCACACACCAGCCGGTGGCCATGCGAGCTCCACCGAGCTTCCACCGAAGCTCCTCCGACCTTAGGCCTCCTCCTCCTCCCGTGCTCTCTTCCTTCCTCCCTTTCGCTCTCCCTCACTCGCCCCCTCTCGCCACTCTCGCACAAGCACTGAAGGTGGTGGTGGCTGGTGTGAGGAATGGAGAGGAGATAGGAGGGGGGATGGGTTTATATAAGAGGGTAAGGGGTTTAAGGTTCGAGGGAGGTGAGGAAGAGAGAGAGACGAGGACAGTCTCTACGCATCGCCCGTGCGTAGTACGAAAATTCCACTTTCAGATGTCTGGGAACGGGTCTAGACATCTGATTGAAACTCCAAACATCTTAAAAGGCTAAAAGTGTGACGGGTCATTACACCGGTTGACGAAGATGGCACGATTCTTACCAATCCGAGTCACTTTTGGGCTAGCACAGCTAGCAGAGAGATACGTTAGAGATGTGGTGCTTCTGCACGGAGTCCCTCGGGAGATCGTATCCAATAGGGATACTCGCTTCACATCCCAGTTATGGGTAGAGTTTCAGCAGGCATTAGGGACCTGTTTGAGGTTCAGCACTACATACCACTCCCAGACCGATGGGCAATCAAAGCGCACCATACAAACACTCGAGGACCTCCTACGCGCTTGTGTACTATATTGAAGAGGCTCCTGGGAGGAGCATTTACCCCTGGCAGAGTTTGCATACAATAACAGCTATCATTCGAGCATCAGCATGGCACCTTGCGAGGTTCTGTACGGACAAAGGTGTACCGCACCCTTGAGTTGGGTCGAGGTGGGGACCAAGTGGGAGGTTGGCCCCAGGATGATCAAGCAGAGTCAGGAGGTGATAGAGAAGATTCACAGGCGACTCCGCACTGTCAGGAGTAGACAGAAGAGCTACGCCGATAGGAACTGCAGGGAGGTACAGTTCGAGGTTGGGGATCACGTTTTTCTCCATGTTTCGCTCATGAAGGGCTTGCAGCATTTTGTTGTGAAAGGGAAGCTTGCACCGAGGTTTGTAGGACCCTTTGAAGTTTTGAAGCGGGTTGGACTCGTTGCTTACCAGCTTGCCCTTCCTTCCCAACTCTCTGGAGTGCATGATGTGTTCCACGTGTCCAACCTCAAGAAGTACAAAGCCGATCTCAACCACATTCTGAGCCACGAGAGCGTCAAGGTGGGAGATGACCTAACCTATCCCAAGAGGCTAGTACAGATATTAGACAGAGCTGTCTGAAGTCTAAGGTGGAAGTAGGTATCACTGGTGAAAGTCCTATGGAGAAGCCAGCGATACGAGGAGGCCACTTGGGAGCCTGAGGCGGCAATGCGAGAACAATACTCGGAGCTTTTTGAGGGTACGTCTTCTCAGACCTACTTTGATCCTCTTTAAGTTTGTTATGTGCTTTTACGCTACTTTTCCATACCCTACTTGGCTCAAGTTTCGGGGATAAAACTTCCTTTAAGTTTGTTATGTTGAAATGACCTGTTTCCTTTTAGGTTGTTTAAGACATCTGGATGAGTCATCAGACGTCTGGATGGAGGGTCAGACATCTGAAAGTAGAAGAATCGTACCTTATTTTTCTTTTCCCGAGCACATGCAGCACGCGTACACCTCCTCCTTCCTCACCCAAACCCTAACCCTTTACTATTTAAACCCCCCCTCACTTATGCCACTCTCCCCATCTCCACCAACCACCACCTCCATCTTTCCCTCCTACCGGCCGCCACCTTCCTCCCAGCCACCAACACGGCGAGTGGAGAAGAAGAGGAGAGATGGGATGTAGAGGAGGAGGAGAGGAGAGTGAGATCATGGGAGGAGCTCGAGGGGAGGAGCTCGCGAGGGAGCCGTGGGAGCTCCGAGGAGCTCGTGTGCGAGGAGGAGCTCGTGAAGGTGGGCTTCGCGGCCTCCTGAAGCTGTTGGCGTAGTAGCTGTGGGTGGCGCGGAGGGGTTTCGTGCGGAGAAGAAGGCTCGCGGAGGTTCTGCGTATTGGATATTTTCTAGTATCAGACGTCTGGAGCACATCCCAGATGCCTAGAATAGCAGAAGGATGTCTGGAGCTGAAGCCGAATGTCTAAAAGCAGGCTTAGTGCTAAGGTACATGCTTTTGTGCGGTTTATGACCATGCAGGCCTCACCGCAGAGTTTGTCCAACCATTTTGAGGTCTACGCGGAAGTACGCAAAGGGGCAGGGCATTGGAAAGGCGCCGGGTGCACCCTTCGAGATACTTTTGGACGTTTGGACACATCGCCAGACGTCTGACCGTACCTCCAGATGACCGGAAGGAGAGTCCGACGTCTGAAACTCACCTCAGACGATTGCGGAAGGATCCGAACGTCCGAGGTAGCCGCAGGAAACCCAGGGTGATTATTGACATCTTTTAAGACGTCTGAGACTAGACTCAGACGTCTGATTTTGGACAGTGTGAGTGTTTTTGGCCCGTTTAGGGCCCAAACGGAATCGGATTTCCGCAAACGAACTACCGTTGTTTTTCGCTTGAGTTTTTCTATGAGTTAGTGTCACTTGTATATGATTTTGGACTCATTTGATGCGATTGGTTAATTTTATAGGTCTCCAGCCAGTCGACTACGCGGGAGCTGTGGAGGCGACGGGATCTACAATCCAAGCCCCCATTCCTCCCATGTTTGTTGGTAGAGTGGTTTACATTAATATTATAATTTAAATAAATGAACTGCATGCTTAGACTAACTTGAATGAACCTTAGGGCAGGAATAAATGAGTATGGTTTGAGCTATAGTGTGTACTTAAGATACATGTAGAACCTTAGGATGAGAATGAACCCTAGGGTAGGAACAAATGAGTACGGTTGAGCTGCACTGATTACTTGAGATGCCTGTAAAACTTTAAATGCTAGCAAATGTACTGGTTATTTAATATGATGCCTTGTCAGTTAGAAAATCACGAACTGCCTGTTTTAAGAATGGAAACGGAAATGTAAATAGAGAGATATGAAAATTTGGAATATGAAATGAAAGGAATACTAGCATGAACCCTATGGGGATTTAGGAGGAGAACTCCTATAGACGGGAAGTGAGCTGGCCCTTGTGTACACGGTACCAAGGAGAGCCACTGTCCCTTTAGTGTAGAGGGGTACTAGCCGCCTGTTAGGTTGAGCCCCGGGGTCAGGCCTAGACACTCTACACCCATTCTATTTGGCCCTCGTGTACGTTGTGCTGAGGTGAGCTACTTAGTGTAGGGAGGGAGCTAGCCGCCCCAGGAGGCCTAGGGTTAGGACTAGTTGCCCTACACCAACTCTTGTTAGGCCTACTGGGCAAACCGGGATAGTCGGACGAGGGTACGCGGACTGTGGAGGGGTGAGACCCCTGTTCCGTTCTGTTCTGTTCTTAGATGGCAAGGCCTTATACTGTTCTGTGTTGTACCTTTAGGCATATCCACTAGCAAAAATGACTGATCACGTGCCAGTGTGGGATATCTACCTGGGCATTTATCACGCATGCCGTAGTCACCGCTACGTTGCGACCGTGACCTCAGGGTAGTTGATTGGGTGTAGGATTACCACGGGGGACTCTCCCAGCCAGGAGAGCACCACATGTACCAACTACATCAAGAAAATGATTGCAATCAAGATCGTTCCCGTGAGAAACAGGCCAGATCAAGAAATGATTTAAGTGAATAAAGGAACAACAAATTAGAAGTACTTGGTTGAACTAAATGAAAATGGATAATTACTTAATTGCATTGCTTGCCTTAATTACATGTAATTGTCTAAATTACCACTCTACTCAGCGTTCGCTGACTCTGAAAATTTTATAATCTTGTTTAGGTCAGGGAGTTAAGCAGCCGGCACCACCGGCTGCGGAGGAAGCTGGATCCAGTCGAGCCCAGCCTTAGCTGTATTTTCTTACCGTTACCTTAGCTTCTGTTATAGTAGTGAGTATTTTGTTCTATGTGATACTGTTTCAGTTACTTTTCCACTGTACTTTCCTCTATCGTAGTTGTGATGGCCTGTAATATTGATAGACTTTTCGCTCTATTTCTTTTACTGTCTCTTGTCTTCTATCTACTTAGTTACATTGCATGTGTGGATGTGAATTATTTCCTGCTTTTGGTTATTTCTCGTTGGACGACTAGGTCTTGGGATTAGTTGAGGTGGGCCGGTCTCGGGTCCTGTAGGGATCTGGGATCGGAGCGTAACATTACTCCCAAAGTAAAACCCAACAATAATCATGCCACACAGCGTGCGAAACATCCATCATTATTAAAGTTCATACCACAATAGATAAATTATCATCTAGTTTCCACTAAGAGCATTAAGATCCCTTAAATTATGTTCAAGCATCAGAGATTTCATGCATCACATGTCATAATTTATATCTAGCATGGAATAGACAATTTGTTTCATCATCATAAAACCTTAATCCCAACCATTTCGGTTAACATCTCTTCATGTCAAACATTAATCAATCATACATATAACTCAAGTGCAGAGTTTATCCATTTAAGCTTACGACATGCATGTATGTAAAGACACTTGTAAGTCTATGCAACCATCTATCTCATTAACATTTATAAAAATCTTGGTACTTGATTAATTAACTACTTGTAGCATGTATTTAATGAAACCTAAACACATCAGGATAGGAAGAACCTCTCTACCTATGGGTACAGGAGATATGGGGGCACGGGGAACTACTCCGGAGGTCGCCGCAAATCCAGCACACACCCCAGATTTAGAGCCTACACCCAAACAATGGTCAAAAAGAGCATTAAACACTTTGATTAACATTTCAGTATGCTAAAAGGGTTCAAAACAACATAAACTTGATCTCAAAAAGTGGGAAATTCAAAGAGCTTTCCAATGATACCTTGTTTGCACGATTCCGATCTTGTTTGGGCCCTGAACCAGCCCAAAAACCCTTCCTGGTTCGCTTGAATCGGGCCGAGTCGGTTCAGTCAGACCGAACCGCCCACCTACCTGCCCAGAGCCCGCCTGGTTCTTGTATCAGATGTCTGATGCACTCCTTAGACATCTTACACAGCATGGAAGCCCCACCTCTCCTCCTTAGACATCCAGCGGGTGTCCTGACTATCCTGGGCCCACTCTGGACGTCTGACACCCGACCCAAACGTCTGAAACGAGTGTCTTCCTCACTCTTACACAGCAGACCTACTCCACTCCTACGCAGAGCCATCTGCAATGCAACCCCAACCTCGCGTCGCGTGACCTCAACCTCATGCAGCACCCTCGAAGCCCACATGCAACCGAACCCCTGCCTTGCCTCACCGGCTTCGCAACAAGCTGATGCTTAATGCTGGCGCTTAGTGAGCTGCTACTCGCTACACCCTCACGTAGCAATACCCAGCAGCGCCACCTCAGGCAGCTGTCGTGCTGCCCACAACTGCAGCTCCTCCTCAACGCCAACGTGTCGTCGGAGCTTGGCTGAGAGCTCCCTTCCCCTCATGCGACTCCTCTCTGCACTCTCCTCCACCTCTCGCTGGAAAGAGGAGGGCATGTCGCCCAAGAGTGATGTGGGGTTACGAGGGGAGGGTTTTAAGGGGTGTTGGGTAGGGTTTTAGGTGGGGAAAAATTGTGGGTTTGACCCCCACAAAATTTATTCTTCCACATGGGCTCCACAAAGCAAGATCTAGGGGTGTTAGAATTTTGGAAAACACCTGAAAGTCTGAGAAACTCGTGGGGACCCCCGTTAAGGGTCATTTCACTTGGAGAGCAAGAACTACTCTCTATCTCTTCTTTGACACAAATATGTTGGAAAGTATTCTATCAAGGTGTATTTAATAAGGAATGGTCCTCCTCTATTTATAGAGGCCCTAAGAAGGGTTTATAAAGCCTTGGAAGGCTTCCATAGCCGTTGAAATCAAATCTAAGGCAAATCAGGCCGAAATCAAGGTCATTTATAATTCTAACAGGGTTATCAGACATTTGGATTTAAGGTCAAACATCTGGGCCTTCGTCTGATGTAAAGGTCTGTTGTCTGATTTAGAAAGGTTGATCATTAGGACAGTGTTGAATCAAGATAGACGTCTAAGAAGTCATTATAAGTCGTCTGGGAATATTATCAGTCGTCTAATTTTAGATGGGTTTCTTCTTGTTTTCACCATATCCAAATAAGGTTCTAGATAATTTAGGTCATACGACAGGTCGATCGTCTGTCAAAGTGTCTGGACGTCTGGAAAGAGAAATCTCCACGGGAATTGATTTCCCGAGGCTTAAATGACTATTAAGTCTAACAACAGTAGATTTGGGTCAGATCTTAGCTTAACCTCTATATATCAGACGTCTGGGAGGCTCTACGGACGTCTGGAAAGTGTTATAAATATGATTAAAAGGAAATCCCTGAATATTACATTGTGACAGTCCAATGGTTCTATTGTTGGACATCTATCAAGGTCATTAAATGTCTTCTAAGATGTCTGGACAATGGACTAGTCGTCTGAAAGTAACTAACAAAGAGTACAAAGTCCAGCCTAAGTGTTTGGATGTCTGTACAAACTATCAGACACCTTAAAGTTCAAGATCAGACGTCTAAAGTCTAGATTGGACATCTGATCAGGCTGTCTGATTACTGTTTTGGTTTTCTAAATGATTTCTAAGATTGTTTAAGTATCCTAGGGTAGTGTAAGTGTTCCTAGGACTACAAGTATATTACTTTAGGCTATTTAACATAGAATCTAAGAAAAGTAAAAAGAAAAGCAAATAAAGAGTACAAATAAAAGATAAACAAGACATCTATCCTATTCTTCTTATCTTCAAGTTCTCACTCCATGCAAGGCTCCATCTTCTTTTCCCCTCCATCAAGCTCCTCCAATCCGCCATGGACGCAAGGTTGAGCTCCTTCACACTTGAATTCATTTGTATTATTCCTGAAACTATAACTCAAATGCAAATATTAAATAACAAGTGTTTTGTTATCATCAAAATCAACAATCGATGTGCCCTTGCACCAACAGTTTTGGTCGGTTTGACTAATAGGGAAAATTCTAAGTTGGTGAGAGTAAGGCCTTAGTTTTTGTTGGTGCAAGAACACCACGATTATTAATTTTGATGATAACAAAATACTTGGCATTTAATATTTGCATTTGAGTTTAAGTTTTCAGGAATAATACAAATGGAATCAAGTGTGAAGGAGCTCAAGCTCATATTCATGGCAGATTAGAGGAGCTTGATGGAGGTATAGAAGAGACGAAGCTTCGCGTGAAGCAAAAGCATGAAGAACAAGAATAGGATAAAAGTCCTTTTATCATTATTTTTGTACTCTTTATTTATTTACACTTTTACTTTTCTTAGATTCATTGTTAAAGAACCCAAAGAGTAACACCTGTAGCCCTAGGAACATTTACACTACCCTAGGATACTTAGACATTCTTCGGTAATCTTAGAAAACACTTAGAAAATCAAAATAGGCTTTAGACAGTCTGATCAGACGTCCAATCTGAACTTCAGACGTCTGATATTGGACTTTAAGACGTTTGATAGTTTGTACAAACATCTAAACATTTAAGCTAAAAACACAAAGTATGCGACTATTCTTTAAGATGACCGGCCTATGGTCCAGACGTCTAATGACCTTGGCAGACATCCAATTAAAGGACTATTGGTCTGTCAAAAGAATATCTTCGATGATTATCTTATAATTATAGTTATATTATTTCCAAGCGTCCATAAAGCCTCCCAGACGTCTGATAAAGAGACATTAGGCTAGATCTGACCTAAATCGAGTTTTTTCAAACCTTATGACCGTTAGCTTCTCGGGAAATCAATTCCCACGGAGTCCTTTAGTCCCAGATGTCTAGACCTTATGACAGACATCCAATCGGTCATCTGACCCTTAAGATCTAGAACCCTATTTGGATCTGGTCAAAATAGGAACAAACTTGCCTATTATTAGACGTCCAATTTTAGTGTCAGACATTTTATAATGTCATATCGGACGTCTGCTTAGATCCCTCTTTAGATCCAATAGAATCAGGAAGTCTAACCCTTTAGAGTAGACATCCCAAATATGCATCAGACGTTGAATAGACGTTTGACCAAAACATTAGACGTCTGGTAATTCTGTCAGAGTCATTATGACCCTGATTTTGACCAGATTTGCCTTGGATTTGATTCTAACAGCTATAAGCCCTCTCCAAGTTCTTCTTGAACATTCTTAGGACCTCTATAAATAGGAGAGGACCCTTCCTAAGAAAATACACACCTTGAGAAACTACTTCCATACCTTTTGTGTCCAAGAAGAGAAAGATCAAAGAAGAAGTGCTCTTGCTCTCAAAGCTTCTAATCAAGAGCACCGTTACTTTGCGCAATCATGCCTACGCACTTTCTATTAAAGGGAGATTTCTTTTCTATAATAGCATAGCCTTATATTTACTTTGTAGCTCTATAGGTATTTATTTTTCATTCTATTTTTGGTTGGGTATTCGCTTTACGAATTCCCTCTCCTTCAGGAGACAAAATACTCTTCGTGGAGAGGAGAGTTTGAGGTACACTACCCTCGATTGTAAAGTAGTGTGGTTGTAATTAAGAGGTTGAACTACCTTTGTTTAAGTATTTCAATTAGTGGATTTGATCGATTAGGTCGACTGAAAAATCCTAAATTGAGAGGTTTAGGTAGTGATTTTTACCTGAGTTTGGATTTCCACCTAAAAATTTATTGTCATCTGTGAGATTTCTTATTTGTGATTATTGATTTATATTCCGCATAATTTATTTATCACGTTCGATCTCACCCCCTCTATCAAAAACTATAATATTTACCTAAGGGATTTTTCACCTAAAAAGTCTTGTATCTTTTTTATGATTATTTTTATCTTGATTATGTTTTTTTTGCCCCCATACTATTCATTCCACCTCTATTGCGTAATTTCACATGTTACACATTGTTTGGAACCTCCGAAGCAATGCAATCACAAATACCACGATTTGTTATCTTTTTTGTGGTATATGTAATACTACTCTTTAAGTTTTGTGGTACGTATAATATAACTTTATTATTCTTTTTTGAAGGGGATGCAATAGAGCTTCTTTGGCTTTGAATGCTCTTGTGATCTTATTATCAATTTGGTCAAAAAAAAAAAAAAGAACGTTTGAATATTTCATCTTTCATGGCATGAACATATCACATTTTGATTGCATTTGACAACCTTTTATCTTTAAAGACCAACATGATATCCCAAGACTCTCTCCATGTCTTAGACATGGCTCTACATTTATAAACTTTTTAAGAGATTTATAATTTTTGTGTACCATTTGTATTATTTTCTCTTGGGTAACATGGATTTGCTATGACATATAATTAACTTAAGAATAATAATTTTTACTTTAATGTAAATACCATATTAGATTGTAAAAAAAAAGAAAAATACTAGATTGCAAATGCCAACAAGATAGGAGAGCTCTACATGGAACTATGTATCAATCAAATCTATGTAAATATAAATGAAATGATTGCAATGCTGATATTGTTTACAATCAAATTAATTATAAACTCAAGCTTTATATAACAAGCCTCAACCTTCTACATCATTGGAAATATACTTAGAATAAACTATTGATTTCTTTATTTATATTTACAAAAAAAAAAAATTAAAGCATCATTGCAATACAATCTCCTAGACTTTTTTTTGTAGTACATGTAGTACACCTTCTTTGGATCTTATGAAGTTAAATATTCAAAACATAACTACAATATAATCATTTTATCTTCTTTATGGTACATGAGATACAATTTTTTTAAAGTTGTGGTACATGTAGTACAACTTCCTTTTCTTTGTTGTACAACTTCTTTAGTTTTAATGAACTAATCCTAAGAATTAATAAATGTTCTTATTATCAATGTAATCTTATGAATTAATTAATAAATGATATTGTTATCAGCTTAGTCAGAATAATGGTCGCTTAGCTACTTCATCTTGCATGTCATGAATATGTTACAATTTTTTATTTTGCTTTAAACTGAAAAGACCAAAATGGCATCCTAAGACTCTCTTGATCCCTTAAACATCATTATACACATATAGCCTTTCAATTCAGGAGATTCACAATTTTTTTGTACCTAAACTATTCTCTTTTGAGTGACATGGATTTACTTTGACAAATAATTAACCCAAGAACAATAATACCTACTTCAGTAAACATAACATGGTAGATTACAAACGACATCAAGACAAGAGAGCTCTATGCATAACTATTTAGCAATCAAGTCATTACAAATATCATTAACATTTTCACTGACATTATTTACAAGCAAACTAATTATAACCTTTAAGTTTTAACTTGCCTAAACCCACATGGTCGTTGGATATTTAGAATAAACTATTGATATCTTTATTTGTGTCCAAAAATAAAATAAAATAAAGCATCGTTGCAGTACGATCTACTTGGCCTTTTTTTGTAGTACATGTAGTACACCTATTTTAGATATTTTGAAGCAAAAAAATCAAAGTATAACTATAGTTTTATTTGTGTCCACAAAAGTAAAATAAAATAAAGCATCATTGCAGTACAATCTATTTTGACTTTTTTGTAGTACGTCCAGTACATCTATTTTAGATATTTTGAAAGTAAAAAATAAAAGCATTACTATAGTATAATTTTTTTTATGTTTTTTGTGGTATAGATAATACAACTTCTTTAAGTTGTAATAAATGTAGTACATCTTCCTTTTCTTGTTAGTATAATCTCTTTGGCTCCATTGAATTAATCCTATGAATTAATAAATGCTCTTGTTATGGACTAATTTTATGAATTATTGGATGGTCTTATTATCAATTTAATTGAAAAGAAATGATCCTATGACCTATCAGGTCAGCGGGTGATGACCATTAATTACGGTAGAAGGAATCCAAGTAAAGCCCCAACCCTATATCATCCTCGAGTTCATGCCGTAAAACTTTGTAGCCAACGAAGCCAGAAAATCAAAACCTAACTACAATGCAATCTTTTTATCCTTTTTGCAGTACTTCCTGAGCCAAAAAAAAATAAAATAAAATATCGGACACATTGCAAAGCACATACATCTCTAAAATATAGCACATAACTTGAACCACAACACATAAGACACACCCTCAAAATAGATCAAATATCTCTAAACACAATACATATCTTCTAAAGCAAGGTGTCATGCTTATTTTTTTGTTTGAGTTTTTTTTGTAAGTTTCATTTTTCTCTTGATATTATTTTCCTTCGTTTAGGTTGATTGATTACATGGTTCATTGATTATAGGTCTTCAATTTTTCAATGATTAAATGTTCCATTTCACCCTTAATATTGTTTCCCATGATAATTTTTAAGAAGTCTATTTCTTTTCATTGATATTTTTTTCCCTTTATTTAACTCCACATTTCACTTTTTGTCGGAGTTATAATTTTTGTTTGAAAGGATAGTGTTGGGTGGTGGTGTGCTAGAGGAGGAGGTGGTCAAAGGATGGAACAAGTGGTGGGCGGGTGGTGCTATGCGAGGAGATGGGTGCTGATGGTCAGAGGAGGAGGGTGGATGAGGAAGTGGTGTGTGTGGGAGGAGGAGGAGGAGGAGGGTGGAGAAGGAGGTCTGAGAGGGTGGTGCTTGGTGATGGTGTGCTAAAGGAGGGGTTAGTCAGAGGGCGAAGTAGGTAGTGGGTGGGTGCATGGTGCTATGCGAGGAGAGTGTTAATGGTCGAAGGAGGAGGGTGGACGAGGAACAGGTGGTGTGTGTGTGTGTGGGCGGATGAGGGGGAGATGATATGTGGGTGGTGGTGAAAGGAGGAGGAGGAGTGCGAACAAGGAGGTCTAAGTTTGTGCAAGGGAGATGGGTGCTAGTGGTGGTGCTAAAGGAATGGGAGGAGGAGGAGGAGGAGGTGGTGGTGGTGGTGGTGGTGGTGGCAGGTGGGTTTGTGGACGAGGAAGAGGTGGTTGCGAAGGTGTTGATGTCCTCACCAGAGGATGAGATGCTACCAATGCTGGTGTGCGACGATACTACAGGTGTTGTAGATGCTACAAGCATTGTTGACACCAAAAGAGGTTTGCGGATGGGCAAGGGAGCTCGCACATGCAGGGGGGAGGTGGGTTATATATAAGAGGGGCATGCGTGGAAAAAAGCCATGGATGCAATGTATGTATATGCTATTACTCATTCAAAATGAATTGATCTTATAATTTAATGAATAGTCTTGTTATCAATTTAGTCGAAAAGAAAACGGTTGTTTGATTATTTTATCCTTAAATACATTATATTTAGATTATTCAAGACAACCTGACGTTTAGCTGCCTCATCCCACACTGTCATTGGATACTTAGAATAAACTATTAATATCTTTATTAATTTGCATCCACAAAAATAAAATAAAATAAAGAATCGCTGCAGTACGCCTTCTTTAGTTCCGACGAATCAAAGCAATCAAAACACTATAGTACAATCTTTTTACTATTTTTTGTGGTACATGTAATACAACTTCTTTGAGTTGTGATTCTTGAAGTACAGGCTTCTTTTCTCTTTGGTACAACTTCTTTGTCTCTAATGAATTGATCCTATGAATTAATAATGTTCCTATTCTTGTTATAAACTGATATTATGAATTAACGAATGGCCTTGTTATCATTTGAATAGCAAAGAAATGGTCATTTGACTATCTCAGCCCTCCATTTCATAAATACATTATATTTTGATTGCACTTGTCAACCTTCCATCTCTAGAGATCAAAACCATGATCTAAAGTTCTCTTGGTGGCTTAAACATCACCATACACATATAAACTTTTCATGATATTCACAATCTTTGTATCTGCACTATTTTCTTTTAGATAATATGGATTTACCATGACATTACAGTCAACCCAAGAAACGTATACAAATGACATATATGGTTACTAACACCAACAGGATGGAAGTATTCTATGTAGAACTATGTATCAAGCTAATCTTAAAGAATATCACCGACATATTTGCAAAGCTATTATTACTTTCAATCAAATTAAATACAACCACAAGCTTTAACAAGCGTGTATCATCCATCTTAGTCATTGAATACTTAAAATTAACTATCAATATCTTCATTTGTATTCCCAAAGATAAAACTAATCAAAACACTGCAGTGTAATCTATTTAACCATTGGAACCGATGAAGCGAAAGAATCAAAATCCAACTGCAATGTAATCTTTTTGTCTTTTCTGCGGTACATGCAGTACAATTTTAAGTTTTGTGGTACATATGGTACAACTTGTTTTTTTTCGAGGGGATCAAGTACAGCTTCTTTGGTTCTGGTGAACTAATTCTACAAATTAATAAATTTTGTAATTTTCTTGTTAAGAATTGTCCTCATGAAATAATGAAATAGTCTTGCTATCAATTCAGTCAAAAAGAAAATGGTCGTTCGACTATTTCATCTTCAACGCCATAAAGACATTATATTTTGATTATTCTTGACAGTCTGACCAAAACCTTGTCCAGAGAACTCACATCACCGTACATACATAGGCTTTCCACAAGATACACGATCCTCATGTATCTTCACTTTTCCTTTGGATAAGATGGATTTGATAGTGATTATACGTAAAACTATGTCTTAACTAAATGTCTACAAAATGTAGAGCTGATATTATTTTTTCTCTAATTAATTATAACTTCATACTTTAGCAATAGGGTCTAAACACTCCCGGTGCTATTAGATAAGTTTCATGCGTACAATTTACAATTAAGACTTACTTGATTTAGTTTTGAACTGTGATGGCAATCAAAGAAACATGGGAAATTTGTAGGCCATGTTTGACGTTATTTTAAATGGAGGAATTATGTTATGTGACAATCATAAATGTTACAGTATATGATTAGTGTAAAAATTTTATTTTGTACCTATCATATCTATCACTATACATCACATCTATTACCATACATCACATATATCTCCATCAACATACTCCCACCTATGACATCTATTCTTCTAACCCACTTCCAATACAGATGAAAATATTTAAAATTTTAAACCTTTACCAAATGGAACCTTTAAGAGAAAGAGGAAAGAAATAAAATAAAAAGGGGAAAGAGGAAAAAAAGAAAAAGAAAGGGAAGGAAAGAAAAATGAGGAAAGAGTAAAAAAAAAAAGAGGGGAAGAAGGTTAAAAAAAAAGGAAAAAAAAAAGAAGATAGAGAGAAAAATTAAAAAAGAAAAAAGAAAAAAATGATAAAATGAAGAGAAAGGAAAGGAGAAAGAAAGAGAAAGGTGGAGAATAGTAAAAAAAAAAGAATGGAGGAAAGAAAAAAAATGAGGTAAAAAATGAGTAGAAGAAAATTTCAAAAAAAAGGGGGGAAAGATAAAAAAAAATGATGATGAGGTTTATGTTTAAGAGAAGAGATGGGTAAGACTTCTCTATCTTTTCAGGTTTTATTTTTTTCTTGTTGTTATTATTTTCTCCCATACGAGTATGAGAGAAAGGGAGAGTGCAGGAGCTTGCTATAGTCACCCCCATTTGATAATCCCTTTGTTGCAATCCCAAGGCACGATACCATCCTCCAATAGTTAAGGTGACATCGAATACCGCCACAGACTTGTTTAGTAGCTGATCTTTACATGAGAAATCAAACTCTTGGAGGTCCAAAGTTTTGATGTCGCCAGAGATAGGGAGATCCATTTTTGAGGTCCTCAGAGGAAGGGTCCAATCGGTTTCTATGTGAGAGATGTAACTTCGAAGTCTTCAGAGAAAGGCCCTTTTCAGGGATATTGAACGAGGAGCCATCAACACCAGATCTTCAAAGCCAACTACAGTTCGTCCAGCAGCTCCAGCCCCGTGTTACCGCCTACAAGTATGAACTGGTTCAGAGTATTATTTGTTCTGTTGTGTAGAATTGGTTTATTTGTGTCACAAGCTCAGTATTACATGCTCCAACTTGAGGGTAGTGTTGAGAGAATTGAGTTGTGGATTTAATGCCACATTGGAAGATGTGGACTTCTTGTGTAAGTGGTGGCCTATAAATAGGCGTGTAGCCTCCACCTATTCTTTTGAGAAAAAATACAAATCAGTATCCTATTAGGACCTTCTTCCGTGATTTTTTCCCTGCTCCTCATAAGTGGAATTTTCACGTAAATCCAATCATTTATAATACTTTTATTACTTTGATTCATACTTTCGCTTGTTATATTTTTTCAACAGAATCATTGCAAAGGAATGAGCCTCACTTAAGGATCTCATTACTTAATTAAGGATTGATCCAATTTAGAGCTCTGAAAGTTTCGAGAATGCCATGACCGGTACAAGTATAACCATCTACCTTGATGGGAACCTTTTAGAGAATAGGTCATAGAAACCTTCACTATCAGAAATAATAATGGGAAAAATAGGTAGATAGTACCAAGACATTGTAATGAAATTTGTCTTTTTACCCTTAGTCTACCTCTTTAATAAAAAAGAAATGGTTGTTTGATTATTTCAAACTCCATGTCATAGATACATTACATTTTGTTTGCTCTTGACAACCTTCTATCTCTAAAGATCAAAATCATGTCCTAAGAATCTCTTAAACATCTTAAACAACGCTATGCACATATAATCTATTCATGAGATTCACAATCTTTGTATACATACACTACTTTCCTTTGGGTAACATAGATTTTTTATGGCATATAATTAACCCAAGAACAGAAGTTCACACCTCACTCCCAATAACATATTTGATTATGGAAGCTAACAAGTTGGGAGATTTCTACATAGAAGTATGTATCAAAGTTTTTGCAAATATCATCCACATGGATGCAAGGTTGATATTATTTTAATCAAATTAAATATAACATAAAGTTTTAGTAGGAGTGCCTCAGCCCTCTTAGTCATTGGGTACTTAGAATAAACGATTGATACCTTAGTTTGTGTTCACAAAGATAAAATTAATTAAAGCACCGTTGCAATATAATATTTTTGACTTTTTTGTAGTACGTGTAGTACACCTTTCGATGGTATGGAGAGAAATTAAGGGAAAAAAATTTTAAATAAAAAACCTAACTATAGTATAATCCTTTTATCTTTTTGCAGTACATATTAGTTTAACTTGTTTAAGTATTGTGATACATGTAGTACTGCTTCAAATACAATGCTGATATATTATTCAATCAAATTAAGTACTATCTCAAACGTTAGAAATTGGGCCTCAACCCTCTTAGCTCAGTTCGAGGAGTTTCATGCGTACAATTTACAACTAAGGTTTAAATTGTTTAAATACGGAAAGGATTGGGCTTTGAACTACAATAGTCATCAAAGAAACATGAGCAAGCAGTAGGTTCTATTGGGCAAAGAGACTTGAAGTCTTTGTGGATAGAGTCCTTGATTCTTTTTTTTGTTTTTGAAAATGAACTTTTCATTATGGGGAAGTACCTGATAGAAGAGATACAAAGGAAAAGACGAAGAAACCTAACCCTCAAGAGGGGGAAGAAAAATGTCCCGTAGAAACGAGGGAACACCCAAATGCAAAAAACAAGACTAAGAAAGGAAAAAGAAAAAAGCAACACTAGATCGGAAACCGAACGATCTCCTGAAGGAGATCGACCCCACGCTCGTAGAATGGCAAGCGTCAACAAGAAAAATCTCAAAGAACTATGCTGACCATGTAAAGCACGGGGTCACACATGGTTCCCAATAAAATAAAAAACACTACTAAAAAAACGAAAATGAATGGATCAATCCATCAAAACATGAGCAACCACACACAATCGTAGCAACACACGACCTGCACAAATACAGCCAAACAACACCACGCAGCGACCCGACCACCACAACGACCACGTCACCGCTGACCAACCCTCCGCCCGCCATCGTGTTCACCGTCTCTCACTCTCCACAACTGCTTGCCGTCAAGCTCGTCGTCGCGTGCACTGACAAGAATGCCACGGGCACCGAAGCACCGACAGGATAGAGTCCTTAATAAATTAATGCTTTTTGTAATGTACCATTGGATCGCACGCATGCAAGTGATGACGTGCATCCACACTTGCCTCTCTTTTGTGCACCTGCCCACGTGCAACGTCGCCTCACCCTCATGCTTATGCATGGCTATGCTGGCTTGCACTCTCCTCTTAGCATGCACTATTGCACACACTGCACGCTGCTTGCACGCATCCCACATGCATTGTCGACCTCCTTGGATGTAAATGCCCACACACACACTCTCTCTTCCTTTCTCCTTCTTTCTTCTCTCTTCCATCCCTCAAGATGTGTGTAGTTTGAGGAGAGAATTAATGACTCAAGACCCTAACTAGAGCCTTATATAAGCCACTAATCATGATGGGGATTAAGGAAAGCCTCGATTTGACGAAAATAGTCCTCGGGTGTCGATTTAATCACGCCTCAATCTTATTCATCCTATTTTTTGTATAACTTGAGTTATACACCTTGGATTTCCACAAAACAACTACTATTGGAAAGCTTGAATAAGAGGAATCCAATGATACCAAATATGACCCATTTTGGAAACTTTAACTGAGGGTTGATCGAAAGCACACATTTTCATGTTTTACAAGGCATTTTGAGTCGATCTGACCCCAACAGGTACCGATGGATTCAAAATGATGCGATTGACTATGAAATGACTTGAAACCCAGATTTTGGAGCACTACAATATCAAACAAAGAGGATTGCTACACCAACAAAATTATGGTGTCACCTTTACCACCCAAGTTTAAGATGCCTACCATACCCCTCTATGATAAAACCACAAACTTCATCGCCCTTTACTTGCAGGTGATGATGGCCCAAGAGGTGCAAAGTGACATGACCGACAAGATCCCCTCTTCCTTATTGGAAAAGGGATAGATTGGGGTGACAATCTTCTTCTCTAGTGAATTAATAACTTTTAAGAGTTTTAAAAGAAGTTCATTTGGGCCTTTACTAATGCTCGTCGACGATAGGAGAATCTAAATCTCTTGTGTGAAATCAAATAGGAGAAGTATGAATTGTTGCACTCGTCTATAGAGTGCTTCTAGGCATAAATAGCAAATGCCATAATCCTATGGATGAAACATCAATTATGCCTTTCATGGATGGGCTTCTCACAAGCACTCTATGGAATGATCTTGAGGCTTATTGTCCCTCCACCATGGAGGAACTCTAGATGAGGGTGTGGCACTTGGTGGACAAATCTAACCTTCTATAGAAGAAGTGGAAAAGGGAGTTAACTCAAGGAACTACTTCCCCAAAGAAAGATCTCCTGAACCAAAGTTTAAAAAAGGAAACATCAATGACCAGAATAACCGTAAGAATAACGAAGGAGGCGAGCAACAAAAGCCTAAATTTAAGCAGAAGCCAACTAATTTCAAAGGCAAAGGAGGGGGTAGGAGCCCTTTTCGCCCCTATTTCAAAGAGTACACTTCCTTGACCAACAACGTCTCAGGCATAGGGCAAGCAGTCTTGGTGGCAAGGTAACCTCAACTCAAGAGGCCCTCGAAGATGAAGATTGTGCTGTTGTCAGGCACCTACTTCCAATTTCACAAGGCGTACAGGTACCCAACAGACATCTTTCAACAACTCCATGATGAGATGAAGTGCACACCTTCAAGGAGAACTTGGTGGAGTATGTTACATAGAGCTCCAAGGGGAAGGATGAGTAGAAAGATCCCTAGGACTTTGATAATGACAAGATGTCCAACCTAAGAATCAACAACCTGCTCATATATTGGGAAGACCACATTCTACCCTTTAGGATGACCTAGTGGCTTAGCTAGGCAAAAGGGATTTGACTAGAGCTCTCTCTCTAAATAAATATCATGAGCAGGCTCTACGAGTTACGACCCAACTCAGAATCCTCCACTTGGCTAATACAGGCAACATGAGCATCAATGTTATATTTGACATTATGGCCTACAGCCCTCAAGCAACATCTTTGGAGGCCTTTGCTAAAGAAGCCCTCTACAGGATTATTGCAACTTATTCCGCCTATAGTCAAATGGCAGGGAAGCAAATCTCAAGAGCCAACACCATCGAGCATCATTGCAATTCACTTATAATCACTCTAATGGTTAAGGACAAGAACAACCACGTTCAACAATAAAGGCCAAGTACGGATGACCCTCTATCCCCAAGGAGATTTGGTGCTATTTAGAGAAAGCATTGAGTAAAGACATGTACTTCTACCCACTGGTTGAGTCGATGAGTGCATCAATCTTGGGCAATGGAAAGTTATCCTTCGAGTAGGCATCGTTGAGGTTGGTGGAGTCAATGCATATGTGGCATTTCCTATTTGCTTTTTTTGCCATTAGCATGTTGGAAATCCAGTATGGGCATTGTATATTTAGAAGCAATAATAAAACATCCAACTTGTAAGGGTTCTTTTCCTATGACTTTTCCCTTCCCTTCAGAAGAAGTTTTCCATATATCTTATTTCTATTATGGTAATGCTTTTGTTTTGAAGGAAATTGGGAGTCGATCTTATTCATCCCCCACTCCCAAGGGGCAAGCAAAAGGGAGGGGGCCAAACCAAAACCTACCTGGTACAAGAAAAAATGGACCACAACTCGTGGCCTATTACATTGCAAAACAGACAAGAACAAAAAGCCTAAAAAAAAAAGGGCAATAAAATAATACAAAACTAGAGATGACAAGGAAGGCTAAGCCACAAAATATCTAGAATCCTGAGATGATATATGGGAATTGGATTCTATCCAGCCGAAGAATCCCCTGCAAGTGTGTAGGAAGATATAAAGGATTCGTGAAGATAAGCCAATCAACAGCTCCCAATTCAGCTAATTTCGAAGCAAAAGCGTCGGTGGCAGGACAAATATAGGAAATAGAGTTGATTCGATGTTTGCTTCTTAACACATCAATATAATCCTGTCGGATGAACCATGGAACACGAACTTTGCCATTCCACCAGTAGTACAACAGAGTGGAGTCAGACTCTAGCTGAAGGGGAGTAAAACATGAGGAGATGGAAAGCGCATGGTTCATAAGTCTAAGGATAGCTTTCTCCTTCACAAGAGTATTAGACCTGTAAGAACCAGCTTTGATAAAGTCACCAATACTATTGCGAAGAACCCAAGCCATGTAAGTGTAAGAATCTTTGTAACGCAATGCAATATTAATTTTGAAACCAACCAAAGGACGAACCACAAAGGTGGCAAGGCACGTATTCCAAATCCAAAGGGAGAAATCAAACTTATGCCAACTAAGGGCCAGAAAGTGTTTAATTTGAGTAAAATGAAATTGATCATTTCTCAGTTTATTCTTGATCCACCAAACATTAAATGAGATGAGGGTAATAAGACCTTTAAGGGCACTGCCTCTCCCCTTTTTCACACATGACCTCATAATTTGGGAAAAATTGGTTTGTGTTGACAGGGTAGATGAGACATTTAGAGAAAAGCCAATTGGAATACTAGTTAACAAGCTGGCTATGTGAGAAAATATGAGATATAGTTTCCAAAGACAGATTCAAGGGACGACAAGAGCATTTCAAGGGTAAGGAGAAACCTAGTTTGGTGATGTTGTCATCGGTAGGGAGCTTAAGGAGCAAAATTCTCCAAGTATGGATTGAAATTCTAAGAGGAGGATCAAGCCTCCATAAGTCCTTGGCCATAGGGATCTTAGAAGTGATGTGAAAATGGCCATAGTACCCAGAAACAACAGAGAAATCCCCAGATGAGTTTGGGGACCATATAGGCATATCCTTGCTATTGTCAAGAGTAATTTGAGAGTTTTGATCACAGATTTGTTAAGGGATATAGGCTAGAGATGGGTGGTGAAGTGAGTTACCTATTATATTCTTAACAGAAATAGGAGTTAGAATAGCATAGTCCAAGAGGAAATCTTTTAAAGTAGACTTTCCAATCCACAAATACATCCAAAACTCAACGGCTCCTTGTATTTTCCATCAAATCATAGGTTTCATCTTGGTATAAGTCTCCCAAAGGGTCCTAATCCTAGTAGGTAATTGACTGGACAAGGAGGGTGGCCCATAAAGTTGGTTCATAAGAATAGCGTAGGGAGACTCGGAGAAAAGCATGTTCCAACCTGTTTCATTCTAAGGGCATAGACAAAAAGAGTTAGGTCATAGATGTCGAGTCCTCCAAAATTATATTGTTTAGAGATTTGTTTTCAAGAGATCCAGTGGTGTTTTGGCCCAATATCAAAGGTACCCCAGAAGAAATTGGCAAACATAAACTCCAACATTTTAATTATGGTTTAGGAAGTTCACGAACTGAAAATATGTGAATGGGCACTGAAGAGAGAAGATGTTTTATGAGGAGTAATCTAGAGGCATATGAGAGTAGTCTAGCTTTCCATCCAACAAGTTTGGATTGAATTTTTTCAATTATAGGATAGAAATATGAGATCCTAGCTTTACTGGGGAAAATTGCATATCTAAGATAAGTAAAAGGAAATGAGCCAAGTTGGATACCAAGGATTTTAAGAATACGGGGGAGTGTATCAAGAGGGAAATTTTTTCCTATATAATAGGAGCTCTTAGATAGACTAATATGTTGTCCAAATGTTTCTTAAAAGGATTGTAGGAATTTAGAAGGTTTGGAGATGGTTTGAATGTTCCCATTAAGAAAGCGGACAATGTCATCCACATAAAGAAGGCCGAGGTGGGGAGACATTCCCTATTTGACAGAGTAAGGGATGATTTTGTTTTGGAAAACAAGTTCTTTAAGACTACGTATGAAGGGCTCCATGAATATATCAAATAAAAAAGGAGACAAGGGGTCTCCTTGTCAAAGGCTCCTAGAAACTTTGAAGAAAGGGGACAAGGTGCCATCCACAAGGACTAAGGATCCTTCGTGCTGCACAAAGGCTTAAAAAGAGAAATGGCAGATGAAGAGAAGCCAAAGTTTTGGATGATTTGGTATAACACGTCTCATTCAACTTTGTTATAAGCTTTTTTTGAAAGGAAGAAAGGACGAGGCACCAGGTCTGTCATAAGCTTTTTGCAGGTCAAGTTGGATTATGACATTGGACCCAAAAACTTTGTGATCTATTCTTTAGGTAAGTTCGAAGGCAGTTGCAATAGGATCAAATATGGACCTACCCTTAACAAAGCCCGCTTGCTTAGGCGATATTAGCCTGGGAAAAGCAGGGAGAGTCTATTAGTCAAAACTCCAGAAGCAATTTTATAGATAACATTGCATAGGCTTATGGGGCGGTAGTCAAAAAGCTCAACAACAGCATATTTTTTAGGAATAAGAGACATGTAAGTGCTGTTGAAAGATCTAGGGCTCTGATGTGATGTGAAGAAATAGGAGATAACTTGTACAAGGTCATTTTTTAGAAGATCCCAGAAGTTGAGGAAGGATTCTACATTGAAACCATCAGGACCCAGGGTGCGATTGTGAGGCATTTGGGTAAGAACATTGAAAATCTCAGTTTGGTCTGGGACAAGAAGAAGCAAGTCTAAATCAGTCTGAGATAGAATGGGGGGATTGCTTCCAAAAGAGGGTTATTAATCAACTATTTGTGACAATTGTCAATCAAGCACAATAAAGCATTGTTAACAGGTTTTTGTCCCCGGCAACGGCTCCAAAAATAACATGATCGTCGACAACCGATTCACATTAAAAATGGTGTTTTAAATGTTGTTGTTGTAGTATATGTCACAAATGCAAACCGATGTGTAAATTTTATTTATATACATAATTTTTATTGGTTTATTCTAGGTCGTTCACTGGGAGGCAGTTATTAATATACATCATTCTCTAAGTCCTTCCCCCTCTACTAGAGTCTACTGATCTTGCTTAGGTGAAAGGTTCCAACTCGATTTGAATGATGGTGCTATTTCTCAAATGCCGAATGGTTTTTTTGATTTCCCTATTTTGGTTCGCTCGTTTAATCCGCCTGACAGTGATGCTGATTTGAATCTCCTTGGGGACACTTCTTCTTCCCCAGATTCTTGCATGAGCATGAATTTGAAGTTTGTAGATCGTAAATTTTTGAACTACCCCCCTTGGAATATTTCTATGAATCTTGGTGATCCTCCTAATGATACGATTTTGAACGATAACTTTTCTTTGGTCAACTCTGAAATGATGGGTAAAGATAGGATTCTGTTAGATCAGTCGGCCACCCGATTTCCTATGGCCATGCTTCAATTTTGAGATTAGTTGATAATAGAATGGGAACTCCTTCTATTGGTTTTAAATGGGGCATTATCTTCCTCTTCCAACTCCTGATCCAGATCCTTTACCTCCAAGGATAGAGGAAATTCTTAAGGAGGTCCAGACCCCTGCTACCCCAATTTTTGGCAAAGATGGGATTTTTGAGAAATCTTGGTCAGATGGCGAGACTCTGGCTTGTTCTAATTTTTCTAATTTGGGATCCCAGGCGATGCTGGCATATGAGGCACACTCTTCCTCTAGATCTAGAGGAGCCCATGGGGGTAGGCCTACCAAGGCTTCAGTTAGGGTAACTCGTAGTCGGTCTAGGTCCCCCTCATTCCTCTTATGATTAAGTGTCTATTCTGGAATTGTCAGGGTATTTTGAATACTCCTACTCTCAATCGGCTCAAATCTATTATTCTAGATCATTCCCTTAAGTTGATCTTCCTGTTAGAACCTTTTGTTGTTCAACATGATGCTCTTAAAGTTATGGCTGCTATTGGTTTTGATTACTGCATGGTGAACCCTGCTTCCCCTAATATTTGGTGCTTTTGGTAGAACGGTTTGTCCATTTCCCTGAGAAGCGCTATGCCTCAATCTTTAACTGTGGATTGTATTTTTCAATCTACCAAGTTCACAATTTCTGTAATCTACACTTCTTATGAAGTGACCCATAGATTTTCCCTCTGGAACCACCTGCTTTCTATTACTAACTCCAGTAATTCCGCTTGGATCTTTGGAGGTGATTTCAATTGTATCTTAAAGGCTTCTGAGAAAAGTGGTGGTTTGTCTTATCGTGACTCCCAATCCGTTGACTTTCAATCTTTCATTGATCAGCTGGCCTTAATTGATTTGCCTTTGGGGGGGAACCAACTCTCGTGGTGTAATGGTTGGAGAGGGAGCTCTCACATCTATCAGAAATTGGATCGCATTCTTACCAACTCTGTAGCTATGACTCTTTCCCCCTCTAAAATATCTTTCTCATCCTGATTCTGATCACGCCCCCATGGCCCTTTCTCTTTAGGCAGCTCCCTCCACCTATCCTCAGCCTTTCTGTTTCCTTAATATGTGGTTAAGGGACAACAACTTTAAAGAGATGGTGTTATCTATCTGGACCCAATCTTTGCCGGTGTGTATTGGAGATCCTATCTCTAGCTTTTACATGAAATTAGCTTCTCTCAAGAGGGCCTTGAGGAGTTGGAATAGATCGACTTTTGGGGATATTTAGAAAATTGTGGAACTAGAATCTCGCCATGATGATCTTGATGCCTCTCTTGCATCCACCTGGGATGACAACACCTCTGCTGAGCTCAATGATATCCGTATTCAACTTAATGATGCTACTCTCAAACTTAACGATCTTTATATGCAGAAAGCTAAAATTAATTGGCTTAGTAATGGGGAAGGTTGTAATAAAATTTTCTTTACTTCTATTAAAAGGAAATTTGCCAAACATGCTAGATCTTCTGTGGTGGATAAAATTGGCAACGGTTCTAGGCTGGAAATAATTCATAAATCTACTAACTACTTTGAAAATATTTTAACTTCCACCTCTCCTTCTAGCTATGATCCTTTCCTTCAACACATCCCTTCTCTCATTTCGAGTGTTGACAGCGAGGGCCTTATTAAGACTCCGTTCGAAGCTGAGATTTGGGAAGTTTGTCTCAAATGCCTCCTAATAAGACCCCTGGGCCTAACGGGTTCAATGCTGAATTTTTTAAACATTGCTGGGATATCACTAAGGATGATCTTATCCAGGTCATCACCTCCTTCGTAACTCATTTAGCCCCTCGCTCCTTCAACAACACTTTCATCACTCTTATCCCCAAAAAGCCTGAAGTGAGTGAGCTTGTAGATTTTAGACCGATTAGCCTTTGCAACGTTGTTTATAAATTAGCTTCGGGTGTTCTTGCCAGACGTCTGGAAATTCTCCCTAAGTTGATCTCTCCTGAACAAGCTGGCTTCATCAAGGGCCAGAGCATCTTTGATCATATTGCCACCACTTTCAAGCTTCCCCCAATGCCTTGATAAAAAGGTTCATGGCTCTAATGTCATATTTCAACTGGATCTTGAAAAGACGTATGACAGAGTTGAGTGGGATATCCTTTTCAAAATCCTTGGAGCCTTTGGTTTCTCCACTCAGTCTGTTAATTTGCTCAGAGCTTTTGTCTGTCATGAGGGGTCTTCTATATTGATTGATGGGAGCTCTTCCCCCTTTTTTAAAGCTTCCCGTGGACTTCTCCAAGGTGACCCTATCTCTCCCTTCCTCTTTGACATCTTCATGGAGCCTTTTATTAGGAACCTGAAACTCCTTGTGCAAGGTGGGAGAATTCAACCTTTCATCCTTCGCTGCAAAGTCTCTCCCCCGACTATCCTTCTCTATGTTGATGACGTCATCATCTTTACTAATGGCAATCTCAATTTCATTCATAATCTTTCCAAATTCATTTTTGATTTTGAGGTTGCTTTTGGGCAGAAGGTTAGTCTCAGAAGAGCTTCTACTATGTCGAGAAACATTTCCCTTCAGGTCGCCTTCCTCATCTTCTGGATCTCATGGGTTACCAAAATGGCTCTTGTTCGTTCACGTATCTTGGTTGTCCCATCTTTACAGGTAGGACTAAGAATTCCTACTTTTCTAATATTATCAACAAGGTTCAATCTAAACTTGCAAGTTGGATAGCGAATCTTCTCTTCGCTGATGCTAGAGTGCTCTTGATTAAGCATGTTCTCACCTCTATCCCTATACACATTATGGTCATTCTGGACGTCCCATCTTCTGTCATCCGTAAACTGAACTCCCTTATGGCTAATTTCTTCTGGGGAAATTCGGTGGATGACCCTCATCACCATTGGATCTCCTGGAACACTATTACCTCCCACCATGGTTCAAGGGATTAGGCATTAAGAATCTGTTCCTCTTCATTAAGGCCCTGAGAATGAAGAGGGTTTGGCATGTTATCCATGAAGATTCCATCTACTTTGGATTGATCCGTGATCTTTGGAAATCTGTCAACATTTCTTCGCTCCATGCGAGGTTTCTCAATCTTCTTCAAGCTTATGAGGACATGCAATCCTATATCAGATGGGAGATTCATGAGGGTCAGGTGGACTTTTGGTTTGATGTGTGGGTTGATGTTACAACCCGATTCCCAAATCCCTATAGGACCCGAAACTGTCTCGATTTGACTAATCTCAAGACCCAGTCGTCCAACAAGAAATAATCGAAAAGTAGGAAAACAAACCACATTCACTATGCAAGGTAACTAACAGTAAAAGAGTACAAGCAGTAAAAGAAGTAAAAGCTGCTAAACAGTACATACCACCACAACAATAGGAAAGTAGAATAAAAGTACAGTAACAGGTACAGTAAACAAAGTCTGAAACTCACTAACAGAAAAGGAAGTACAACAACATTAAGAAACTACTGCTGGGCTCGATTGGGCCCAGCACCCTCTGCAACCGATAACTCGGGCTACTCAACTCCTGGGCCTGTAAATGGTTATGAGAAATCGGAGTCAGCGAATGCTGAGTAGAGTGGTAACTAGACTATCTAAAGCAGTAAAAGCTAACAGGTAAATTTATCTTTTCCAATTATTTTATTTTACAAGTAATTCCTTTTCACCCCATTGGTTTACTTTTAGATTTCTTTCTTGATCTCGCATGTTCCTCGTGGGAACGATCTTGATTGCAGTCTTTTCTGAAGAGTAGAAGGCACACGTGGTGCTCTCTTGGCTGAGAGAGTCCCCCGTGGTAATCCTACACCCAGTCAACCACCCCGAGGTCATAGACAGATGTAGCGGTGATTACAACACACGCGATAAGCGCACGGGTAGCTACCCCGCACTGGCATGCAGTCAGTTATTTTTGCTAGCAGGTACGCCCAAAGTACAGCACAGAACAGTATAGGGCCTAGCCCTCTCAACAACAGGGGTCTAGCCCCTCAGAACCAAACAGGGGTCTCGCCCCTCCACAGTCCGCGTACCCTCATCTAACTACCCCGGTTTGCCCAATGGGTCTAAACAAGTCGGTGTAGGGTGGCTAGCTGAACCCTGGCCCCCGTGGGGTGGCTAGCTCCCTCCCTACACTAGTAGCTCTCTCCGGTACTGTGTACGCGAGGGCCAACAGAAGTCAGTGTAGAGTGGCCAATCCTAACCCCGAGTCCCAACCCAAGGGCGGCTAGCTCCGCTCTACACTAAAAAGGGGACAGTCGCTCTCCTTGGTACCACGTACACAAGGGCTAGTACACTTCCCACTCACATTTCCAGACTTTTCCATTCATCCACAGGAGCTCTACTCCTAACTCCTCGTAGGGTTCATGCTCATATTCACCATATTATTTCATACTAGGTTTCACCATTCATGATTCCATTCTCGTATTATACACATGCACCTCACATTTTCACAATTTAACATATGCAACAAGTGATATCATAGGCAACTGTTTAGTTATCTCAGGCCTTTCATGTTCTAATAGGCAGCTCGTATCTATTAACAGGCAGTTGTTTACAATTTAGCTCATTCATTTATGACTGCAATCTCAAATACGCACACAAACAGTGCAACTATTTCTCGTCCTAGGATTCATGCCACATCCTAGGTTTCTAGTTATCTAATTATCATGACTGCATTCATGTTTTATAAATAGAACAAGGGGAAACCACTCTACCAGACAATCCGAGAGTACTGAGGGCTCGAACTACAGGCTCACGTGCCTCTGCAAGCCCCAGACACGCAACAGGTTGATGTCCTATACCAAGGAACATATCACAACAAATCATTCAGAATAGTATATAAAGGTTTCTAACATGTAGAGGAACTCACAAGGAAACCACAGATATTTCGTTTGCGTAAAATGGACCCCAATCGGACCCTAAACGGGTCAAAAACAAATCTGCAGACCCAAATCAAACGTCTGGAACCAAGTTCAAACATCTTAAAAGTCACCAAAGTCTCACCTCAAGTCCCTGCGTCGACCTCAGACGTCCAGGACTCCTACTTGATCATCTGGACTCAGCTCCAGACGTCCGACCTATCCTCCAATCGTCTGGGAATGCCTTCAGTCGTCTGGTAAGCTGTCCAGACGTCTGAAAAGCGTGGGAGGGCATGCCGCACGCCTTCCCAAAGCTGCTCCTGTGCACGACAGGGAAGTAGTCCTCTATTTAGCCAAGCAAATCACACTGCGGTGCGGCCTGCATGGCCGTAACAGCGAGGAAGACGTACCTACGCGAAAACCCACTTTCAGACATCTAGTGTCGTCACTAGACATCCAGATCGTCGTCTGGAAGGCACTCAAGACGTCTGATACTGGAAAAACTCCAGTATCAGACGTCTTGAGTGCCTTCTAGACGACGATCTCCTCCTCCCGCACGTGCCTCGGTGGTCGTGCGACCCTCCGGCGAGCTCCCACGAAGCTTGTGAGCTCGACCTCCTCCTTCTCTTCACGCCACTTCTCCTCCTCACTCTTGCACCCACTCTCTCGCGCGGCTCCTCACGGTAGTGGAGTGGGGAGTAAGGTGGTGGTGATGGAGTGGAGAGGAGAGGAAGGGGGCACTTATATAAGCAACTGGGTTAGGGTTCGATGAGGGGGAGAAAGAGAGAAAGAAAGAGAAGGAAAAAGGGTCTGCGTGCTGGCTGCGTGCAGAACCAACTTTGGGTACAGATTTTTCAATTTCCAGATGTTTGGAAAGGGGTCCAGACGTCTGGCCAGACGTCTGACTGACATTCCAGACGTCTTAAAGGTCTCAAAATAGAACGGGTCTTTACAGTTGAGAACTCTACACTCAAAGACTTCCTCCCTTAGGATATCTCGGCCCCTCGTGCTCTAGTCAAAGACATCATCTCCTTTTTCTCGACTAATCCCTTGAGCGGGTTCATTCCCAATCATATTCAGGATCAAATTGGGGAAATCTAGCTTGATGTCATGAAAGATAAGCCTCTTTGGACTCCCCATCCCTCCGATACTTTTTCCATTTCTTCTGTGTATCGTCTGATTGAGGGTCCTATTGATGTTGACTACAGTTTCAAAAGCTTATGGAGTCTGAAGCTTCCTATCAGAATATCCCTTTGTGACTGGCGTGTTCTCTCTCATAGACTCCCTACTAAAGATAAAAGTTCTAAACTGGGTATTGTGCTGGTTTCTAAATGCTCTTGCTGTCCCTAAAAGCTGTCTCTTGAGACCCTCATTCATGTCTTCTCAAATAGTGAGCTGGTCCAGAAAATTTCTATCTGGGTGTTTAACAAAATCTATATATCTCCTATTGAGCTAGATCACTTTTACACCATTATGGTTGCTCGCTCTTCTCATAGGTGGGGCAACATTATTAAGGCCATGATCTGTTTTATCTGGTGTTTTGTTTGGTGGATCAGGAATAGAAACCACCATGGTAATTTTCACTGGGGCAGCTTGGATCATTTTCTGGAATATGGCTAGTGTAACTTCCAAATGTCTAATTGGATCAGGAATCAAAAGCCCAAGAATTTGGCCCTCTCCTAGATTCGCCCTACTTCTGGTTATAAGATTAACGTGGCAGCCAATTTTGATAATCTCTTTTCCCGTCTGGGTTGGGTCATAAGAGATCATACTGGGAAGTTTATTGGTGGGGCCTCTTGTAAGATTTCGATTGTCCCCCATGAAATGGGCATCCTGAGAGCCTTGCTGCATGCTCTCTTCCACCCTCTGGTTAACCATCCCCTGCAGGTGGAAGTGGATTCTACTTTACTATATTACTGGTGGAATGGCAAAGTCCAGGTTGGGTGGAGAGCATCTAGAGATTTTAACTGCATTCTTAAGAAGAAAAATCAAATCGAATCCTTATCTTACATTTATTATACGATTAATCTCTTAGCTTCCAAGATTGCAGATGCAGCTGAAGGGGATTGGAGGATTTTTAAGGAGTTGACTGATCTTCCGCGTCATCTCAGAGGAATGCAATGGCTTGATAGCATCCAATGCCCTTACGTTAATGCCTGACTTCCCCAAGGTGGTTGTGGGGATGGTTTTGTTCTCTCCTTGTTCTTTGCTTCGTTGTAGTTTGCCTTGCTAGAGCTTTTATACCTTCTTTTTTTTTGTGTCCTTGGTTTATGTACTGGGCCACGAGTCGTGATCCTTTTCATGTATGAGGTAGGTTTTGGTCTAGTCCCCTTGCCTCCCCTTTTATGGCCTCTAGGGACCAAGGGATGAATAAAATTTGGTCCTAGTTTTATTATAAAAAAAAAGTCCAAAAATATTCTTTTATTCCAAAAATGTTGATTCCATTTAAAAATGAATGAATGAATTAATGAATAAAAGAATTTGGTTAGTTATCTACAAAAGAATTAATTAAAACACATTATAATACTTAAAAACATGTATACACAAACAAGCATCAAAAACTATGTATAACTACTCTATATTAATTATTTACAACTAATATAGATAATACCTAAGTATAGGTACAAAAATAGTTAATAATATTTACTATACTAAATTATATTAACATATTAATATCTATAGTGACATTTATTATATATACAGTAACATAAATAAGCATCGCTAAAACCTTAGTAAAATTATATACATGGCATAAGGCAAAATAGTTATCTTTACTGACATATATACAAATGTACGGTGACGGATGAATCTGTCACTAAAGGTCTTAGGTTATTTATATACATGTCTGACACCTCAAACAAGTACCTAGTCTGATTATATATATATATATATATATATATATATATATACTTACTATATACATATACGTATTTATTTACATTTAATTACATTATTTATATAGATATGCATTATATACTATATATTTATATATTATACATATATGTATACACACTATAGAACACACACACACAGGGCTCAAGTGTTCAACGCTTAGCACTTAGCCGCTCAGGCTACTTCTGTTCTCTCCTCTTCTACCTTGACACCTAGATAAAAATTAGGCTTAATGCAAGTGGGAAGCCTTTTCGAGGGATACGCTGTAGCCTTTATAGGGTGAGACTTGACCTCTACTAGGGCCACCCTAATTTTCTTAATTAGGTGCATTACATCCAGATTTAAGCTCAATTTTGGGTCCAATTCGACCCTGCTAAGTGCACAGGTCCCTGACCCACATCGTATCCAAATGCTCATTCAAATGCCAATTCATGCTCAGAACAGGGAAAGTAACGGGTATGGTAATTTGTGCCTGACGCTATGACAATTGGAGAGAAGAGAACACAAAACACTTTTATACCACTTTACCACTTCTTACGCCCACGATGTAAGACAATTGGGAGCACTCAATTGAGCACTATTGCCATCGGGCATGCGTGTGAAAATCGAGATTTTGGCCCTCGATTTGAGGGTCCAAATTAAGTCTAATTTCTAATTAAATTATATTTTTGGAAATCCCTTATATAAGGCTATATAATTATGTAATTATTTTATATAAATAAATAATTTACATATATAGTAAAATTAGTTAAAGTTCGTTGTTTGTACACATCAAGTTAGATGTTAATTTGTTAATTAAAGTATAAATTAGTTAATTAATTATCAAATAAACTTAATACAGAGTTAATATACATAATAAATTATTTATTACATATTTTTATTATATTTTAGAAGCTTTACTTTAATTTATATACAATTAAATATTGGTTTAAGATGGTTTTTAATATAAATAATCTATAAATACTATAATATAGTAGAAATACGGTCTAAATAAGTTGAAATACTTAATATAATGTAATGCAAATATACAATATAAATTATCTCAATATTAACTTAAATTACTAATTATTTTATTTTAACTTAATAAATTACCTAATTAACTCAATAACTTAATTATTTACTGTAAATATATCCTTAAATTAAATTATAGGTATTATATAGTACATAATATATATATAAATATGTATGTACAGTATTAGGTATAAATATGTACATTTAAATAGATTTATATAATTACTTAGTTATTACGCATTTAAGTTATACAAATTAATATAAAATAATACGATAAGATTATATATACGTTAAATTATTCTAAATACTTAACTTAATACATAGAATACATATATAAGTTATTTATAGATATTCTGTACATATTGTATACTATATACATATAGCTTATGTTTAGTTTATATATACAAGTATATTCATAATATACATGGTATTTATGGGTATTTTTGGGGTTTTTATTATTTTTATGGGTTTTATATACATAGTAGAGATAAGGGATGAGAGAGAAAGAAAGAGATGAGAGAGAAGAAATTGTTTTTGGTTCTTTTTGAGCTTAGTTCTTTTATTAAGTTTCAAGATATACTAAATAGTCGGTTGGTATGTTCTGCCAAGCCGAGGGTTCAAATTACCTTAAAACTTTGCATACGCTTAGAAATAAACCTAATCCTACTCAAGACACATTTATTTTATTTCTTTGAGATTTTTTTATGATTTTTATTTATGTTGCAAATTCATACATTCTAAACCTTAAAGAGTATTTTGAAGTGAAATCTAAGGCTTCACAATAGGATCTAAGTGTTGAACATGCTCGATATATCAGTTAAAACCTTCAACACATCACATGAAATCAAATATTGTAATTAAACATGATTTTCAAATCTATTTCATTCCATTTTTACATTTGGACAATTTACACATTCAGAAATAGTTGACAAAAGAATTGAAATAAGATTACAAGCAATTCAAATTGAATTAAAATCCACTTTCAGTACATGAATGCTTCTACAAATAGTCCTAATACTAAACACAAGTCAGCTTCATAAATACTTCAAATCCTAGCCAAAATTAGCCAAAACAGTAGCTGTAGCAACTGCTGCTGAAACAAATCAGTACTACTGAAATTCAATAGCTGCAACTACTGATGTTGTCCAAATTAGCAGTTCAAGTGCTGCTACAAAAGATCCAGGTGTCTTCTTCAGTAATCAGACTTCTTAAAAGAATGCTGCAACTACTGCTGCAGCCCTTGGTGTTGCTATGTTGCTACATAAGTCATCCAGCAGCTACAACTACTATGCTGCTACATGCTTAAAACCATCTCACATCATCTCATCACTCAAAAATAGGGTGAAATCCTTTGAATGTAGCTGCCTTGCAGTACTTTGATTTACTTAATTTGGGAGATCTGATTCACAACCACACATTTGCTTGATCCAAAAAAAAAATCTGATCAAAATCTCTTGTGAAATCAAATGCTCATGAAATCCAAATCTCATTTTAAATCTAAAGTAGTTGATAGAAATCTCATAGAAAATCACCTCCAATTCATTCAAAACTTCTTGAAAACCAAAATCCATCTCCCAAGAATATTAAATCCCTGATCTGACCTCCATCTTACACTATAGACAGTGTAAGATGTAGACTCATCTCAAGATTTAATACAAGGAAACTCAATCACCCATGTCTTTTCAAATCACATACAAACAATAAATCTCAATAGAAATCAGAGTTCATAAAATTAACAATAATCTTGATCTAATACCCTCTTATGTCATAGACAGCATGAAGAGAAATTAGATCGGAATATAGGTGCATTCACATTTCAATCTGAAATCTTGATTAATGTCAAATCAAAACAAATCTGAAACAATCTTCAGTTCATCTTGATAAAAACCAAATCAGGGGTCCTTGTTCATCCTCAAATCAGTGTAATTGATTATCCTTAGTCAAACTATCCAAAATAAAGCTTAAATTGGGTTCATGCTTATCCACACATTCAAAACCAAATCCAAAACCTTGGACTCATTGCATGACACCCAATTAAGCAATTAAAAACCTCAAACAGCTCGATTGAATTCGATAAAAACCAAATGATCTCCAAATAATACAATTGGGCATTAAAAGCAATTTGAAAGGAATCGAGCAATTCGAGATGATAAAACCAGATCGGAGGGTCTTTGTGAATATATGGAGTGAGCGAGAGATCCCCCAAATGGGTTTTAGGCGCTAATTTCAGATCTAGGAACCAAAATTCCAGATCTAAAATTAGGCCTTGATGGATGGGTGGATGATGGATAAAATGTGAGGAAAAATCAGAAATGAATCGCAAAGCATAGAGAAAGCTATATGAGTCAAAATGGAGGTGGAAAAACACCTCTCTGATCTAAATTGATCAGAGAGGGCAGAGTGGATCTAAGCTAATCTACTCCTAAACTACACTAAACTATCATCAAATTTGATTTCTAATTTACTCCTACTGATCTAAATTACACTAATTACTAATCTAAGCTACTCTAGAAAGCAGGAAATCCTATCTAACAGGAGGAATGGGGTTTCCTGGATCCAAAGCCGGCGGCTAAGGAGGAAGAATGGGGGGAGATCTCTAGCGAGTGAAGATCCCACAAGAGGAGCTCTAGGGTCATCCTCAGGCGTACGTCATCCCTAGCAGCAAGGAGGAATTGGAGGTGAAAAACCATGCCCTTGTCACAGGCATGGTGAGTGAAGAGGTTAGGAGGGCTGGAGAGGGAGGAAAGGATCACCTCAAGAAAGTAGGAGGGGAGGTGATGGCCATGTGCGTGAGCTAAGAAGGGACTTAAGTAAGCAGGGGAGTGAGTCAAATCACCACGGAGGTGAGATCAAACACTTAGGGCATGGGCGGTAGGGATGAACAGAAAGAGGCGTACAAAGTTTCAATCCAAATCACGACCATTGGATGAAATCTAGAGAGGAAGGTGAACACACGCGCTGAAGCGCACGAAGCTTCGATTGGAGCTGGGCCTGAGGATCTAGAAAGCGAGCAAGTGATGTGCAACACGACAACAATCATAAGAACACACTATTGTCGGGTTGTTGTCCTCGGCAACGGCGCCAAAAATATGATGGTCAACTACCAGTTCGAACTAAAAAGGATTGTTGTTGTAGTATATGTCACAAATACAAACCGCTGTCGCGTCAATTTTATTTATTTACTTAATTTTTACTAGTTTATTCTAGGTCATTCACTGAGAAACAATTGTTGATATACATCACTCTCTAAGTCCAATGATATTCTTTAATTTCAAAAAGATTAATTTTATACACAAGAATGAATGAATGAATCAAAGAATTAAAGAATGAAACAATTATATACAAAAAATGAATTACAATGCTTGCAAACAATTATATACAAACAAGCATAAAAAAACTATAATTAAATACTCTATATTATTTATTTACAACTTATAATAATAATACTTAGCTATATCTACAATAATAAGTAATAATATATACTATACTAACTTAAGTTAACATACTAACATTTACAGTAACATATAATGTACCTACAGTAACGATTATAAGTGTCACTATAACCTTAGAAAAATTTTATGCATAAGCTAAGGTAAAAATATGATTTAAACTAACATTTAGTCTATCTATAGTGACGGATACATATGTCACTAAAGGTATGTCTTATTTATCTACATATATAGCTCAAACACTACTCTATATACTCTAAGTATACTTATATACATATTATTTACATATATACTATATATATACACTATATTACATATATACAGGCACGCACACACACAACTCACAGCGAACAGTCGGTCACGGGCACTGGCACAAGGCGACACTTAGCTGATTTTCAGAACTCTCCTCTCATATTTTAAGCTGTGATTACCTTTCACTTAATTAAAAATTATGTTAATTAATTGGCAGGCAACTTTTTCTAGGGATACACAGCACCCTTAAGGGTGGGACCAGACCTATACTAGGGCCACCCTAGTTCTTAAATTAGGCACATTAATCTCGATTTAGGTTCCTTAATGGGCCCAATTAAACACACACACAGTGCACGGCCCCCGGCCTGCACCGCACCCAATGGTCTCAAGCTCATTTAGTTTCATGCTTAGAGGATAGAGGGAAGAGGGTATGTGATGAGTAGCGCCCGGTGCTTGACGACTGAGGGAAGTGAAACACAAAAACAATGTTAAGCACACCGAGTGCTTGCACAACCATGATGTGGCACCTTTTGTGCCTCACAGGCACTGCCATCTCAGCGCTCATGTTCTGATTTTATGATTTTGGCCCTCAATTTGACGGCCATAATTAATTATAAATTACAAATAAATCATGGGGTTTTAAAGTACATACATAGGGCTACTTAATTATATAATTTATTTACAAAAATAATTATATTTACTATATAAATAAATTAGCTAAAGTGTGGTATTTATACATACTGATTTAAGGGTTTATTTCTTAATTAACGTTTAAATTAGTTAATTAATGGTCTAATTGACCCTATACAGAGTTATTATACATATTAAAGTATTTATTACAAATTTTTATTATATTTTAGATGTTTTATTTTAATTTATGTACATTTAAATATCTATTTTCAAGCTATTATACATATAAATTATGCATAAATAGTATAATACAGTATAAATATAGTTAAATTAGTTTAAATTACTCAAACTACTATGATACAAATATACAATATAAATTAGTTTAGTTATAACTTAATTTACTAATTTATTTTCATTTAATTTAATAAACTAGTAATAACTTATTAAATTAATTTCTTATTATATATATAATTAGATTAAGTTATAAGTGTCTTAATGTACATTATACATAGATATATACATATGTATAGTATCAGTAGTAAATAATGTTATTTATCGAAGTTTATTAATTTACATAGCTTATAGTATATATAAGTTAATATAATTAATAGTTAAATATATAAATAAGCTATATACGATTTAAGTTATCTTAAATACTTAATTTATGTTATAGAATATGTACATAAGGTATATATACATATTATATACATAGTATACACTATTTACATATATAGCTTAGTATATAGCATATATTTACATGTATATACATAGTTTACATAGTATTTTTGGGCATTTTTGGGGTTGTTCTGAGTTTTATGTGTTTTATATGTTTTATAGAGGTAGGGGATGAGAAAGAAAGAAAGAGATGAGGGAAATAGAGTTATTTTTGGTATTTTTCATATTGATGTCTTTTATTAAGTTCCAAGGTATACTGAACCGTCGGTTGGTATGTTCCACCAAGATGGGGGTTTAGATGACCTTAAAACTTTGCATATACCTAGAAATATAGCTAATCCTACTCGCTACGCATTTTTTTTATATATTATTTTTATTTATTTACAAAGTGAGCTCATTCTAGGCCTTAATGAGGTTTAGACTTAAGAACCTAAGGCAGTAGGATGTGTATAAAGGGTTGGATATGCATTAGAATTCTTCAATTATGCTCAACATATAGTACAAAAGGTGTGCAAGCAGTTGAACATTAATTCCTACTTAGATTTCAATAAATTTTGATGTTGGACAGTTCATGCACATTTATAGCTGACAAAAGAATGTTTAACAACAAATTACAAGCAATTCTACTTAAGTTAAGGTCATTTAGAGTACATGAAAAAATGTACAACAATTTTTACAACATATAAAACATGTCAGCTAATTAAAGACTCTAAATTCAGATCACTGCCCACTTAAATTCATTCCAACAGCAGTAGGAGCAATAGCTGCAGCACTCACAGCAGTCCAAGGCACTGCCCAGACGTCTTAAACTCATTCAAAATGGCTGCTATAGTGTTTCAACTCATTTCCAGAAGCTCTGAAATGGACATTTTAGAAGCTACTCAAATGACCAAATCCAATCCATTATCTTTGCCATAGACAACAAAGATAATGGGATTAGATTGGAAATTAATCCAATAAAAAATGTTGCTGCTACGCAGCCTTTTCATGTGCTAAAATTGGGAGATTCTAAACCAAAATTCTCAAATGAAAACCTTTGTTTAAAACTGATCATGCACCAAATTCACATATTCATGAAATACCATTGAAATCCAAATCTCTTCTCAGATCAGAGTTGTAAAATTACTTCCTCGATATGAGATGAGTCATTCAAACTCATTAAAACTCATCTTCAAATTCTTTTAATCATCATGCAAGAACAAAATCTATCTCGCAATTGACATTGACATCTAGAATAGGGTCTCCTTATATTATAGACAATATAAGACAAAGCCCCTAATCAAGATATCAAAGCATGAAAACTTGACTCAAAATCCTTTAAATCTGAATATGAAAACAAGAAGAGGGCTTCAAATCAGCAAGGCTGATTATCCTTAGCTTTCACATCTAGAATCCATTTGAAAACCATATTTAAAGAGAAATTGGGTATAAGCTCATCTTCTATTCAAATTCAAAATAAGATGCAAATGGCTCATTGCAATACACGTAATTACACCATTAAAAACATCAAATATGTTCTGAAAAATTTGGGAATTAATTCCCTCTTGAGGAAAGCTTGAAAATCACATAAGAATACGATCTATCCTCTCTCCTGTGCTATAGACAACACGAATAAAGAATCTAAATCTCGCAATACAAACCACTGAAAACAAACCCAAATCCTCAGATTTCACATTCAAAATCAGTGCAGGGACTTTGTGGAATAATGGAATGAATGGAGAGTCCCTCAAATGGATTGTGAGCGCTCAAATCAGATCTGAATGCCCAACATCAGATCTGATTTGATGCTCTGATGGGTGGGTGATTGGTGAAAAATGAGTGGAGATCAGTGAAAGTGAATAGTGAGATGAGGGGGGAGATTGGGAAATCAATATGAATACGGGAAATTACCCTTTCGATCTGAATTGATCAGAGAGGGCGAAGTCGAATTTAATCTAATCTACTCCTAGACTAATCTAATCCATCAATCAATTCACTAATTAATCCTACTCTTAGAAAGCAATAAATCTAATCCATGAAAGCATTGAAAATCCTAGCTAAGTAGAGGAATGGATTGCCTGGGCTGCAACTGGTCACTGTAGCAATGAAGGGGGATGAGGAAGATCTCCAGCGAGGAATGGGATCCTTGGCCTGCAGCTAATCACTGCAGCGACGAATTGGAGGAGGGAAGCCACTTATGTCACCAGTAGCCGATGAATGAGGGAGGAAACTGGAGACTAGACGAAGGGATCACTCAAGGAGGAGGGAGCGATAGCGCGTACGTGATCAGGGGAGGTGCTTAAGTAGAGACGAGAGTGAATCAAGGCACCTCGTGGTGAGAATAGGTGATTAGGGGATGGGCGCCAAGGATGAGAGGAGAGGATGCGCGAAGTTTTGAAATCAAATCTTAGTTGCTAGATGGGATCTGGAGGTAGAGGTGACCACACGCGATGATTCGCATAAAGGTTCCAAAGCAGGGCAACCACAAGATCGAAGGTGAAGGAGCTGGATGGTCAGGATCGGCCATGTTCTTCGATGAACAGTGCACAAAGAGGTGCACTGTTCCCAGGTTCTATTGGTGATTTTGCAGGAAAATCCCCTCAGCGAAATGGTGGAACAACAACAGAGGAACCCTTAAGTGGTTAGGAATCCTATCAAAGCAGTCCATAGAATGTTGCAAATAGGTCCCTACGGGTATCAAATGGGTCCCTGGAGAGATTTCTAAGAATGAAATGTGATGACCTAAGGACCTAAATGAGAATCTCTAATTGTAAGGCCCTAATGATGTCGAAATGCAATCAAGTTTTTATGGAAGCCTAATTGAACATTTAGGAAGTTAATTTCACTTTTGATTTAAAGTTTTGAGCTCATTTATGTGTTCAATTTGTAATTGGATCACCATTTTACATTATTTAATAAAATATCTCAATAAATAACCTAATTATACATTTTTAGCACAAATTTGGTGTTTTAGGCCTTTTTCTCTATTTCCCACACTTAACCCTTTTCATGTGTTAATTTAATAGTGTTTAGCCTAGTTTCTAGCGTAACTTGAGAATTTTAGCTATGATGAGCCACAATTCATCAGCAAGCAACGACCATGATTGAGTCAGTTCATGGGGTGAATAGTGCACCCGCCTGCTGCAGCTCTTTTGGTGGATTTGTGCAAAGGCCCTTATGGTGAAACGATAGAAGTTTTGTGAAAAAACCCATAAGTGGCTAAAAAGTTCTGCAGATAAGTCCCTAGGTGTTACAAAATGACCCCTAGCAACTTACACATGAGTCCCTGGAGGTTTTAAACTCATGAAAATGTAAAGGATGAAGGACCTATATGTAATCTAATAAATACAAGGTCCTAATGATGTCCACATGCCACCAAGTTTTTATTAAAGCATAATTGAACATTTTAGAAGTTGATTTCACTTTTGATTTAAAGTTTTGAACTCAATTATGTGTTCAATTTGCAATTGGATTATCATTTTACATTAATGCATAGAATATCTCATTTTATGACCTAATTTTGCATTTTAACATATATTTAATGTTTTAGGTCTTTTCACTATTTCCCACACTTAATCATTTTCATGTGTTAATACAGTAGTGTTTAACCTAGTTTCTAGCTTAACTTGGGCATTTTAGCTATGATGAGCCACAAATCATCAGTTATCTCTAGGGGGTTGTTTAGAAGTGAGAAGGGATTTGAAATAATCGGTTGCTTTGGTAGAGGCCATATCCCAGGAGCCATTGCCAATGGTATTGGTAAGATTTGATTTGTTCTGCTTGGTGAATCTTTTCTTAATAACAAAGTAGAAGAACTTATTATTAGCTTCCCCATTTTTAATCCATTCAACCTTAGCTTTCTGAAGGAGGAAATCGCTGAGTTTAGCTTGAGCATCATCAAGTTGTATTTGAACTTCACTAATCTCAGCAGCAAGGGAGTCATCCCATTGGGATGCTAATTTAGTATCCAAATCATCATATCGAGCCTCAAGGTTTTTAACAATGGAGTGAATGTCCTCGAAGGTGGTCTTATTCTAGGATTTAAGGGCCCTCCTGAGGGCATGTTTAAGCGAATTCGTCGTTGTTTAAGATATGCATCGTAGTATAGGATAGATGCGCTCATACAAATAAATTTATAAGCCCGAATATCTATAGGTGAAGTTTGAGGTCAAACACAAGGAGCAAATAGGAATTCACACGCTAATCTTCAACTAAAGTATAAATGAGCACAGGAATAAGCCAATAATGATATTTCAATGAATAACACTACTCAAAATTGATATTCAATGTATAACATGAGTATTTCAAGACTTTAAGAGGATAAAAAGAAAGCTTAAGACAAAATAATGGTGATTTAGATCACCAATTATTAGCCTTAATTAAATGTATATGTATCAATTACTCATAATACTCAAATACATGAATAGTGTCAAATAATTCCACAGTGTTTTAAACCAAGTCAGACGTCGGATCTGATAACCAAACGACTTAATGGCATGAGCACAAGGCTTCATCTTCGTCACTTCTGCCCTTCTCCTCTTTTTCTCTTCTCACGCACAAGGCAAAGCCTTTTCCCTTCTTCTCAAACACAAGGGAAGGCACAGCACAGAGGCACGGTCGCCTCTCAGCGACTAAGTGTTAAGAGAGGTTCACTGAGGCAAAACCCACCCTTCCCCACTCTCTCTCTCTCTCTCTTTCCTTCTTTCCACTCTATTCAGATAACTGGGTTATAATCGGGTATTTGGGGATTCGATCGACCAGGGCTACCGGGCATGGTGGTAGTTGAGGTGTGCATGTGTTAGAGGGACTCGACACCTCATGTACTGGGCGAGGGGTCTGTGTGACGAAATCCTAATATGTGGTGTCGGGCGGCTGTCACTGGCCGATGTGGGACTAAAAGTCCACTTCATCTATCTGCATACAGTAGCTGAAGATGCTTCACAAATTGGCATAGCTGCAGGGGCTATTCGTCTCAGCTGAGGCCTTGGAAAGAAGCTTGGGGAAGTTCCACAGGATCTGGGGGTAGTAGGGGGGCTTCTTGATGCTGGAAAAGCGTGGACGGAGCTGGGGATGATGACAGCAATGGAAGATGGCAGCAGTTACCTGAAAAGTGTAACACGGGCTCAAAACCCCAATCAAATAGTCCAAGAGTGTTGTCGAAGAATGTGGGAGGTGATGGTGGTGGTTTCATGGAGGGAGAGTACATGTGGTGGGTGGACGATGACAGAGAAGGAAGTGTGATGGTGCGGTGTTCGGTGGAGGTGTAGGATGGGTGGATGATGAAATAAATATGGGGGTGTTGTGCTGGTGGATGAGGCGGAGCTTAAGGGAGTGTTGGCGAGGTGTTTAGAGTTGTGTAGCGAGCAGAGGTCCTCGCTGAAGTGGTGGCTAAAGTGGAGAATGAAGGTGGTGTGTGTTCAGTCGAGGGATTCTTTTTAGGTTTTTGGATAAGAAAACTAACCTAAGGAACTAAAGGGACCTAACTAACTAGTCTAATGGGATGAAGGTGTAAGGATTGGCATCAACATTGGCAGGCTAACGTCGTGGAAGATGGAGATCTCCGGAGGGGGATGGCG
The DNA here is from genome assembly GCA_037157565.1 of Thalassia testudinum. Classification (NCBI taxonomy): domain Eukaryota; kingdom Viridiplantae; phylum Streptophyta; class Magnoliopsida; order Alismatales; family Hydrocharitaceae; genus Thalassia; species Thalassia testudinum. The sequence goes on along the minus strand of JAZHRO010000030.1, from coordinate 29,703,079 downwards.
AGGAAGAATGAGGTCTGGGAGCCTTCGCTTTGGCTGGCGAGAGGCGGAGGAAGATGAGGAAGATGATAGGCCACTTGATTTGACCATCTAATGGCCGGAAGAAGGAGGTTGAAGAAGCTCGCTGGATCTCAATTGGAGCGAGGTCGGAGGTAGGGTTAGGAAGAGGTTTTTGGCTCCAAACCTCACTAAGGAGGTGAGGTTGTTCATGAAGGTCCTTTATAAAGCTTGGGTCAAGCTTCAACTCAGGAAAGAGCTTGCGGGAGCTTGCAACTCAAGGAATAGGAGTCCTTGAAATCCTAATGTTCGCCTGGCTTGTAGGGTTGATTTAAAACCCTAAAAAGATGTTTAACGGATTCCTGATTGCCTAAACATTCATCCTTCCAATTTTGGAAGGATTTGGAGTTGAAATGAGAGAGATCTTCCCTCTAGAAGCTCGGATCTTTGGGTTCACACCTGCCATGGCGGCAAGGACTCAAATGTGCAAGTGATGACAAAAGTAGGGGGTTTTTGCAGTAGATTTCAAAAGTTAGGTGCACCTGTGATAAAAAGAGTCAGACTGGATCAAAATGCAAACTAGGTCAAGATGATCTCTAATTAGGTCCAAATTTTGATACAAACCTGTTATGATACCAAGGATTTGGAGAATACGAGGGAGTCTATCAAGAGGGAAATTTTTTCCTATATAATAGGGGCTCTTAGATAGACTAATACGTTGTCCAAATGTTTCCTGAAAGGATTGCAGGAATTTAGAAAAGTTGGAGATGGATTGAATATTCCCATTAAGAAAGAGGACAATATTATCCACATAAAGAAGGTCGAGGGGGGGAGACGTTCCCCATTTGATAGGGTAAGGGATGATTTTGTTTTGGAAAACAAGTTCTTTAAGACTGCGTATGAAGGGCTCCATGAATATATCAAATAAAAAAGGAGACAAGAGGTCTCCTTGTCGAAGGCCCCTAGAAACTTTGAAGAAAGGGGACGAGGTGCCATCCACAAGGACCGAGGATCCTTCGTGCTGCACAAAGGCAGATGAAGAGAAGCCAAAGTTTTGGATGATTTGGTATAGCACGTCCCATTCAACTCTGTCATAAGCTTCTTTTGAAAGGAAGAAAGGATGAGGCACCAGGTCTGTCATAAGCTTTTTGCAGGTCATGTTGGATTATGACATTGAACCCAAAAACTTTGTGATCTATTCTTTGGGTAAGTTCGAAGGCAGTTGCAATATGATCAAATATGGACCTACCCTTAACAAAGCCCGCCTGTTTAGTTGATATTAGCCTGAGAAGAAGCAGGGAGAGTCTATTAGTCAAAACTTCATAAGCAATTTTATAGATAACATTGCATAGGCTTATAGGGCGATAGTCAAAAAGCTCAACAACAGCAGATTTTTTAGGAATAAGAGACATGTAAGTGCTATTGAAAGATCTGGAGCTCTAATGTGATGTGAAGAAATAAGAGATAGCCTATACGAGGTCATTTTTGAAAAGATCCCAGAAGTTGAGGAAGAATTCTGCATTAAAACCATTAGGACCAGGGGTGCGATTGTGAGGCATTTGGGTAAGAACATTGAAAATCTCAGTTTGGTTCTGGATAAGAAGAAGCGAGTCTGAATCAGTTTGAGATAGAATTGGGGGGATTGCTTCCAAAAGTGGGTTATCTCTAGGGGGTTGTTCAAAAGTGAGTAGGGATTTGAAATAATCAGTTGCTTTGGTAAAGGCCATATCCTAGGAACCATTGCCAATGGTATTGGTAAGATTTGATTTGTTTTGCTTGGCAAATCTTTTAATCCATTTTTAATACATTCAACCTTAGCTTTCTGAAGGAGGAAGTCTCTGAGTTTAGCTTGAGTATCATCAAGTTGTATTTGAACTTCACTGATCTCAACAGCAAGGGAGTCATCCCATTGGGATGCTAATTTAGTATCCAAATCATCATATCGAGCCTCAAGGTTTCTAAAAATGGAGTGAATGTCCTTGAAGATGGTCATGTTCCAGGATTTAAGGACCTTCTTGAGGGCATACATCTTGGTATAGACTTTAGAGATTGGGTCTTGATTATGATCAACATAGGCAGTATTTCAGATATTTTCCACAAATTGGCAGAAGGAAGGGGTCCTAAACCACATATTTTGAAAGCGAAATGGGTGTGGCCAATAGTTAGCTTTCGTAATATATTTTAAAATCATGGGAGCATGATCATAGTTTCTTCTAGGGGCAAAGGATGCAAAGGAGAAGATATTCAAAGCACCCATGTTGAGAAGAATTCGATCAAGCTTTTGGTAAATAGGAGAACTACCCCAACGACTGTTGTGGTAATGTTTATGTTACTCTCTTGATTTGTCCTTATTTATACATCCAATTTTATTTGATTTCAAGAACAAAATCAACATCATCAAGGATTAGGTTTTACTTAAAACAAAAAAGTCATTCTAAGAAATAGAACTCAATGCTTAGATTAAGCCAAAGAAAATTGTATACTCTCAATTCCACTTCTAAATCCCTCACACTCCTTAAAAAGTTAAAAAGATTAATCTTTGAGATATCCCCACGAGGGGGGCTAGGTCTAAGGATGGGTGGTTTTCAAGGTACTTAAAATTGAAATGATTAATTATCAAGCTGAAATTCCTATTAAGCAATATAAGATAGCTCTAGTACTAAAGCTATTCTATGGAATTCTTGATTATTTTCTTTTTGTGAATGAAGAACTAGTTATTGTGAGCATAGGACATGCTTTATATAAAAGGAGCTATTTTTAGATGTAAAATTCTTAACTGATATTAATTTGTATCATAATTCCAATTTAGGGGTAGCTTAATATCAAGTGAATAAGCTTGTAGGTACTTGACATAATTGGACTATGTTCTGATCCAAAATGAAGACCTTAGTCCTATAGCAAATGGGCCAAATTTGATCCCATCATAAATGGGCTTGGGCTAGAGTTCAGGATTTCAGCATTCAAGCCCCAAGCCCAATTTTACCCAATCCAACTAAATACTTTTTTGATGACTATAACAATATTAGGTTACTTATTTTAATTATTAATGTGTAATATTTTATTTCATATGCATTTTCCATCAGCAGGGAGTCATCTTATGCATGAGTTTTTAGCCAACTAGACATGGGAATTCAACTTAAATGATTGAAGTATATATTTTGAAAGGTAAATCCAACTTCATGTTAATTAGATAGATGATGGATTTGTAGACCCCTGCTTAATGGTTGAGAGGACATTATAAACATAGGAACCAACAAGCTAACGGGCCAAGCATGATAGCCTAGCCTTCTAATTTAGAGTCTAGCCTCATAGCAAGTGTGGTCCAAGCCAAACCTGATTATATATGGGCAAGGTTGGGCTTGGGCTTTAAAGTTGATGGGCCAAGTGGGTTTTACTACATGGTTGAATTGTTAAACTAAACCTAATGTGATGCTCAGGCCTACATGCGAGAATCTTACATTTAGTGAACATTAATTTAAAGGCTCAAATAGATAAGCGTAATGAATTCTTCTATTGTTTAATCTACCATTTCTTATCTCTTGCATGGTCATGCTACAGATCACCTAAGAGTGTTCGCAAGATTTGGACAGGAAAGCATGAATTTGGGAACATATGAAGCCCTTTAGAGTGACTAATAAGTTTTTCCCACAATTTGAAGCATGTTACACTTACAAGGGCAAGATAGAGGTCCAAGGGTGAATTTAGTCTTCTTGATAGTAGTACCATGCAGGGCTTAGGACGCGAACAATAGGGTTCAACGTCCCATTATTCAAACAAGAAAAAAATGAAGTGAATGTGCAAGAAAAACTGGTGCAAAGAACAAAGAAGTGAGTGAAGGTGTGAAGGGAGTAACAATTTTAAAGCATTGAATAGTTCCATGAGGGATTAATGGTTGTAAGCTTTGCATAACATCACGATTTGTAGGCCTACATCATAGATTCACATAGCACAAGGCACCTATCTCCCCATCTTACTCGTATAGTTCGAGAGGACATTAACAGGTTATAGTTGTAGCATGAAATGCAACAAAGTTAAGCAATGTACCTTATGGGGCTATCCCTCACTTTAGTAAACAAAAGTACATGATATCCCATGTTGTAAGGTAGAACACTAAGATAGAGTATACCTTGTTGCATAAAATGAAACCTACAAAGTAAACTAGCTTTACAAGCATGGATTTCCTTTGTAGTTAGATTGACTGAAAGAAAGCTAGCCATTAGTGAGAGGCTTACTCATGTTATTGATATGAAAGTTACCAGCTAGTCCTTCTGGCCTTCATTATAACTCTTTCAAAAGGGAAAAAAAATTACAGGAGTGGAAAGTAAAAGACAATCTTATGGAATCCTTAAAAACCCTTGAAGTCCCTTGTTCTTCTTGCTATTCTTTCACACCAATTTTAGAACAAATTGTCATCAGTCACGTTGGCAATTGGCATACCTTCTCCTTAAACAACTTGGCTCCACCAAGAAGCTCACTCTATCATCCTCTACATCTCAGACAATGTTGCCATCCGATCCTTCTTACATCAAACGTTAGCATTGGCCTTCTCTTCAATTCCCTACCATATTCTTAATTTGCTCTCTCTTTGTAGCTATCACTGTGAAAGCATTCTCTTTCCCATGCATATTTCCCATGCATATTTGCATGGTAAAATATCAGAGAAACAGGTTGATATATAAGAGAATACATATAATCATTATGATGAATAAATAAGTAATATCAACTAGACAATAGATTTCCAGAATAAACTATTGATATACTTGTTTGTGTTCATGAAGTTAAGATAAATTAAAACATAACTACAATATAATCTTTTTGACATTTTATTTGGTACCTATAATAAGCTTCTTCAAACTTTTGTAGCAAATATGTACCAACTTGGCATTCGCTTATGAGTATAGTGCAACAAGTATCAGTTCCTTACCATAATAGCTAGATATTACTTATTTCATGCAACATATATGATAACAAATAAAATGAGGATAATAAATAGATGATGTGAATGTTGTGAATGGAAATCCAATTATTAAATGAAACTAAATATCTAGACTCTCTTGATCAAATACATTATAATAGCATCATAAGGCATGTTATTGAGATGATTGTGGTGAATAAGGACTTAGCACCTACAAGGTAGAAATCCTGTATAGGAAAGTTGCAAGTGATATCTTGAATAGCATGTACCATATTTTAATGTGGTTCCCACTATCTAAGACTAAAGATGTAAACTTTTAGGACGATAATCAATTGTTTGTCAACTCATCGAGTGATTAAACACAACTTGCATGCCAAAACAAAACAAAGAGAGAGAGAGTATGCATTACAACATTGTTGAGAGAAGTTAAAAAAAAAAAAAGCTAAATAGAAGTTGACAAAATTTAGGAAAACAGGAATAGCATTGTCATTTTAAGGACGACTATTTTCAGATAACTTGTTCCAAAAAAAAAAAAAAAACTATGTCCAAACAAAGTCACATGATAAGCTGAAGGATTCGAAAGAAAAGGCCCCAATGAACTGTAATCCACTATCGTTGGTGAGCTTAACTCCATGATTACTAAATACGATTACTGGTGGATTAATTTTGGTGCAACCCATTATATAATGACAGTGACGTTGGTTGCATTAAACTCTTCTCCATAAACAATGTTATGGACCAGAATATCAATATCTTATCTCTAAATAGACATACTATAAGGTACGCATGACTTGAAATAAACAGCTTGCGTCTACCCTCTAGTCTAAACTAGATAGAAATTGTACTGCATGTACTACAAATTCAAAGAATGTCAAAAAGATTGTACTGCAGCTATGTTTCGATTTATATCATCTCCATGGCCAGAGTCAAAGATATCAATAGTTTATTCTATAGATCTACTGCCCAATTGTTAAATATTATTCTTATCTACTCATGCATCATACTGACGATATGCTTTCTCTTACCTGTTCCTCCATCTCTGATATTTTTACAGACATATATATATATATATATATAGAGGAGAGTCTTGAGGGGATAGCAACATGTGAACCTCTTTTTGTGGAGAGTGACCTCTTTGCTTGCATGGTAAAATTAATTTAAGGATGGTTTTTTTTTTACGATATTTTCCTTGGTTAATAATAAAGATGGGTCACATGACAGTCATCTAGGTCACATGTCAATGCCACATGGCAGGCAATAAGAGGCCCTTAGGGTCGGCAGTCAAGAGGTCCAAGGGAGATCAAGTTGAGTTGTTTTGCTTTAATATTAAATTTGTTATTTTTAATATTTAGGAAAAGTTATTTTAAAAATTAGTTTTTGACGATTTATTCTTCCTCATTTAGAGAAAAATTGTAATTTCTTGAGTCATAATAATATTTTTAATTCTTCTACTCCACTCCTCTCTCTTTTTCTCAACATCACCACCGTCGACTACCTAAGGTAGCCGACCACCATAGTAGCCATCGGCTGCTGCTCCTCCCTATTTTTCCACTTGGACAGTTCACATGTGGATTGTTTTCCCATGTCAAGGGAGTCTCCACGCTCTAAGTTACACCAATTTTGACACCCTCCATGCATGTCTATTTTTTTTTTTCCTTTCAAGAGAAACTCTAAGATCCAAGAACTAGAAATGTACGTTAATACAAAAATTCACGTAAAAGTTCCCATATTCTTCCTTTAACTAAATTGTACCAATGATATTTAGTTACGAATACGTGATATTCAAGTTTTGAATTAAATTACACAAATGATATTTAAGTTCTAAATTAGATATCATCAATGATATTTTATATATATATTCAAAATATCATCCATGATATTTAAATACTTCAATTCTGAATTAAATATCATGGATGATATTTTAAATGTCACTGACATAAAATGATAAATATCACCGATTAAATCCACTTTTTAAAAGATAGGTGAACCGTTACTTTTCTAAACCACGATCCATTTAAGAAATAAGAGACATAAAAGCTCTCCTAATGAGGTGGGTATGTCAGGTAAGGTCCATCTCCCTTGAGAACAATTCGCGGGGCAGAAAGTGACTACAATGCGTGATTGGTTGACCGCTTTCCATGGTACATAGGAAATTTCCCTTACATATTTGATGGTAACAGCAATGCTACTCCATGGTGGGCTTTGCATTCCCAGAGATCATATATATTTACCAGAGCTAAACAATCGTTGTACCAATGGGTTGATTTAATCGTGAAGATCCCCATGTGGTTCCTATATTGATGCGTCCTCCATCCTTATGTTAGTACATATCATTCTTCTTTACCTTTTACACCATGTTCTTCTCAAAGAATAAGTAGTCCAGCAGCTCTTATATCCAACCTTCTATGTCCAACAACTCTCGGTACTAATGCATGGAAAAAGCAGGTGTTAGCATCCCTCTCCTTTAGCCAAAGTTTTGGAGATTTTTCCCGCCAGTTCAGCTCCCGCTTATGGCCCTCCGCTCCTCCAACTCCTCTAAGGAAAGAAGGGAGGTCTCATCCTTAGCATCAATAACGGCACCCTCCGACGATGGTCGCACAAGTGGCCACGTAAGTATCGTAGCTTGGCATCCAAGGTCCTCGTGGCGGAAGGCCCCAATGGGCAAGGATGCCCAGAGACATCACTCACCATACCCCGGAAGCCGTCTTTCAGTAGCCACGAGCGCTGGAACCTAAAGTGGGGAGACAACACTCGATCCCCCCCGCTATCCCAAAGAATCGACATGTAATCGAAGAACGGCCTAGGCATAGCCACGACCCCAACGAGCTGGTTTGACTCTGCGAGGTGGACATTGCACAAGAAGCGGTCCAACTTAGACATGACACCACTACCCTTGAGCCAGGTGTAATTAAGCAACCCTCGATGTGGGTAGGTCCTCCAACTCCAAATCTGCAACCACCTCCTGGAAGCCCAAGGTGGAGCTGTCGCCGTAGCCATCCAACCAATCGTCGTTATTGAGGGTGGCATTGAAGAGACAACCAATCAACCAAACTCCTCTCCACGAACTCAGCTATGTACACCCTCAACTCATCCCAGAAGGAAGCCCTGTCTCCAGGGGTGCAAGGTCCATAGATGCACAAGGCATACATTGTGGCGTCGTCGCCGATCCTTGTAAACCTACCCGTTACTACATGGTCACTAACCAGAAATGAGCCAAGTAGGAGGTAGCCCGTCCTCCAACAAATGACCAACACCCCTACCCATCTCATCGACGCCCTACATGGCAATTCCTCTTCCTGACCCCTACCAAGAGGCCTCCAACTTTTGCCCTCAAGGTTGGGAATGTCCATCTCCTGAACTAAAGCACAATCCACCCACCATTCCATCAAAAATCGATCCTCAACGTAGACCTCCTTCTACGTTATTGGCAAATAATATAATATAATATAATATCAATATATAATATTCTAAGTAAGCATTCATAGTAATATTTTATTCTTAATACGCATTGAATCTATATCTCTCATCTAAATAAAAAGAAAATATACCATCATTACAAGGCATAATTATAAAATCACAATTGCAACTGGTTGTTGGATACCTAGAATAAACTACCGATATCTTTATTTGTGTTCATGTTCGTTCCTTTTGCGCTAACCGTTGTTGGTGCAAAAGTACTAATGTTTTTAATTTTTATGATAATAAAATATATATGTATTATGTTATTCTCGGAGAGTTAACGTTTCAAGAGAAAAGAAGAGATGATCATTTTTTTTTTTTAAAGAAAAGTGGGATTCAATATTATTCATCCTTCACTCCCTAAAGGGAACAAATAGGAGGTAGGAGGACTAGACCAAAACCTAACTAGTAGAATGAAAGAGGATCACGACTCATGACTTAATACAGAAAAAATCATCAAACAAAAAAGAGGAAAGCAAAATGGAGCATGCCAAAGCTCAGCTAGTGACATGGGAAATAGATTTTGTCCAGCCTGATGAGACCTTTGGATCTAGGGTCAAGGTGATCCAAATTGATGAAACTCCAAGGTTCGTTCGCCGAAATAGCAAGCAGATTGGCAAGGCTATTCACGCAGGGGTGAATGAATCGCAACGACATGTGGTGGTTCATGAGGTGAAGAGCATGGTTGTAATGCCATCGAGCCCTCCAAGGAGCTTTCAACTTGCCCTTTCACCATAAGTAAATCATGGAAGAATCAACCTCTAAGATAACAAGGGCGCTTCTGTGGGGCCAAAAACAGAGGAAGTGATGGATGGGCTGAGAATAGCTAAATCGGCGTTGAGAGCGGGAATTTTAGCCACGATCCCCTTAGGGAAGTTACCCAAAGAGTCACGAGCAACCCAAGCTATAAATGAGTAAGAATTGGATCAGAAGGTGGAAAAATTAACCTTAAACCCCAGGGAGGGACAAACCCAAGAGAGGGCAAAACAAGCAGGATGGAAGAGACAGAGCCAGGAGACCATATTCAACCTCCTCCAATTATGCTCCAGAAAGTAAGGGATCTCCTTAAAGACAAAACCTTCATTTCTACATTTATTCCTGGCCCACCAAATGTGGTACCAAATGAATAAGATGATGCCATTGATACCTTTGGAACCATACTAAGGGCAGTCCCCTTTAAGAATGTCCAGGTGAAGGTCAAGGGGAATAGGATGAAGATGCGCAAGATGGAAGACACAAGAAGAGATGCGCGAGGAGATGTCACTAGAGTAAAAGAGATGGAGCAAGGTTTCAACTCTGCGGTTGTTAGGGCAAAAAAGACACTTAGAAGCCAAGGGAATACCCCAAAGTTGGATTTGCTCATCCATAGGGAGCCTATTGTGAATAACTCTCCAAGCAAGGAGGGTCATATGCAGGGGGAGTTTGAGGTTCCACAGGGTTTTGTAGATCGGGTGATGAGTGGAGTTCGTGAAGTTGAGGAGATAGGCAGAGGAAATCAAGAAATTGCCATGGGGGGGAAGAGACCAAATAGGTTCATCCTTGGAGTCAGCGAGAGGGGTATGCGAAATTTGGTACAATATGTGATTGGGGAGATGATGAAGACTCTGGACCTGAGAGGGATTCGAGATGACATCCTTAACTGGAACAGGCTCAGGACAGACTTCCCGGGGAACGAAAACTCTAAGAGGTGAGTCACCGATCCAAAGATCCGTCCAGAAATCGATCATACCCTCCTTCACATTCCAACGAAGGAAAGGAAGCATGTCTCGATAGGCCTTCGCTAAAGACTTGAGTCTGGGGGGGTGGCGAGGAGAGGAGATGGAGAGGTGGCCATAAAGATTTCTCATCTAGGTAGCATATGGAGAGTCGCCAAAGAGAATGTCCCAGACATGTTTCATTCTGAAGGCTTGGGTGACCAGGGAGATATTATGGACCCCAAGACCTCCGCAGTGGGTAGGATGGTAGATTTGATTCCAAGTGATCCAGTGATGATGCTTAGAAGAATCAGAAGAGCCCCAAAAGAAATTAATAAGAGCAGACTCCAGTCTCCTGATGACAGTTTTGGGGACCTCAATGGTAGCCAAGATGTGTATGGGGATAGAAGTGAGAACATGTTTGATGAGGAGAAGTCTGGCTGCATTCGAAAGGAGATTAGCTTTCCAGCCCACAAGTTTAGAGAGAACTTTATCAATGAGAGGCTAGAAATAAGAGATTTTGGAGCAGCCAGTGAAGATAGGCATCCGAGGTAGGTGAAGGGGAAAGAGCCCAATTGGAAACCAGTAATTTCAAGAATCCGAGAAAGCTAGCCAAGAGGGAAGTGCTTTCCGACGAAGCAAAAACACTTAGACAAGTTGAGCCTTTAGCCAAAATGAGATTCAAAATTCTGAATGAAGACTTTGAGGTTGGATATGGATCTAAGGTTCCCATTTAGAAAAAGGATAATGTCATCTGCATAAAGTAGTGTCAGAGGAGAAGGGACTCCTCTCTTGATGGAGAAGGGGGAGATTTGGACGTTGAAAGCTAACTCTTTGATGCCCTAAATGAAAGGTTCCATGAAGATGTTGAAGAGGAAGGGCAATAAAGGATCACCTCATCTCAAGCCTCGAGAAACCTTGAAGAAAGGAGTAGAGCAGCCATCAACCAAGATAGAAGAGTCGCCGTGCCGAACAAATTGTTTGATGAGGTTGATGGCATAAACAGAGAAGCCAAATTTACCGAGGATACGAAAAAGCGCTTCCCATTCCACTCGATCAACAGCTTTCCTCAAGTCTAATTGAAAAATCACATTGGAGCCGTGGACCTTGTGGTCCAAGCATTGGGAAAGCTCAAAAGTGGTAGAAATGTGATCAAAGATGGAACGACCGTGGATGAAGCCAGCTTGTTCAGGGGAAATGATTTTCGACATGAGGGTAGATTATCTGGAGGCAAGAATGGCAAAAGCAATCTTGTAGAGAACATTACAAAGACTAATGGGCCTGAAATTCGTGAGGTCATTGACAGTGGGTTTTTTGGGAATGAGGGAAATGAAGTTAGAATTGAAGGATCTCGGGGCAGAATGATCAGAGTAGAAATGTGCAATGGCCTTGACCACATCCCCTTTGATAATCTCCCAACATGAGTGGTAAAATTCTACATTAAAGCCATCCGGACCCAGCGTGGAGTTAGAAGGAATACAGGAAAGGGTGTCAAAGATCTCAATTTCCGATGGCAATTGGGTAAGAAGAGACGAGTCTGTAATGGACATAGTGTGGGGAATCATCTGAAGAAGGTGTTCTATATCACCAATCCCATCCGAAGAAAGGAGAGTACGGAAGGAGGTTGCCTTAGACGCAGCCTGGTCCTAGGAGCCATCCCCAATCAAAGAGGTGAAACAGTTGTTGTTGCGTTTCACGAAATGTTTCTTGATGGAAGCAAAAAAGAAGGCGTTATTCCCCTCCCCAGGGTTAATCCAGTGGATTTTGGCAAGGGCATCGTCAATCTGGATACGAATATCCGAGAGCCTAGCGGTAGAGGCTTTGTCCCAGTGGGAAGCAAGTTTAGCCTCAAGGTCATCATGACGAGTCTCAAGGGACCCAACCAAAGCATGTATATTGCCAAAAGTCGATCTGTTCCAATGCTGAAGGGACTTCTTAAGAGAGTAGAGCTTGAAATAAAATAGCTTGATAGGATTAGAGGAAGAGCCAGTGCTAGAGTAGAACCAAATGTTGGAGACCAAAGTTTTGAAATCGGAATCACGAATCCACATGTTTTGAAAGAGAAAAGGCTGGGGTTTTGTGGGAGAAGTCTTCTGGAACGAGAAGAGAATGGGGGCATGGTCTGAATTCCTTCTGGAATGATGATGGGAACACCATCATGAGCCCTAACTAGCTCATTTTGACCCAATGAATAGAATAAATGCTCCTACATAACCAACTGAAGGTCATAATTCACTACATAACCTTTCTAAGAGAAACACAAGAAACTAGGGGTAAAACTATAATTTTACTAATGCATTACAACCACGGATTTTCTCAAGGGCTAAACAAAAGTTAAATGTTCTTAATAAGATAACAAGTGGGTTGGATTTGACAGAAAATAGTTTGTGTGAGTTCTGTAAATTAAATGACTTCTTGAAACCCTAAAATAAGACTTACTTGATTAACCATGGTTTTGGTCAGGACAAAATTCACTTAAGCCCTCTAAAAATTATAGAAAAATATTCTCTAGGGTTTAGAACCTTCAATCTGGCCATTAGAACCCATCTTGACCTAGAATGGGGTCCCAGACAGATATTTACCCTAAATTAGATTTTTTGCATAAATTTTCCAGTCAAACGTGGTCAAACTGAAAATCCAACTTCACCATTGGATTCCTTAGATCCAAATTTGGTTTGTACCAAAATTTGGACCCAAGATGAGTTCGCCTTGACCTAGTTTGCAAAAAGGTTCAGCCTGATTACATTTCTACCCCTAACTTTCAAAAACCCTTACAACCAGCCCCCTAGATTTCTTGTAGTCTTTACAAGTAGGTCCCTCTGCCATTATCGTATAGGAAACCTACTCCGACGAACTTTGACAGGGCAAATCTCCTTGATTGCTTGGAGGATCTCCTCCAAAATTGCAAGGGAGATTCTCTGATAAATTCCCTCCAATCTGAACCCATCTTTGATTCCCGATTCTTTCCCAATCTCTTATGCGAATGCATGAGAGATGTGGGTATCCTAACAAGCTTCCATCGCCAGCGAATTTCCTTGCTTGGGAAGTTTGCTTCCCAAGCCCTAACCGACCTTCAAAGCTCTATTTAAAGGAGCCTAGACCTCTCCGATCTCTCCACGCTCGATTTCGGCAGTGACTACCCCTAATTCCTCTCTTCCCCTCACGACCGTAGGCTCCTCGATGTCCGGCGACCTTCCCAGCTTCTCCTCATCGTTCGACCACCATACCTGTGGCGGATCCACCTTCCCTAACTTCATCTGCGTCTCGTCGTACCAGCAGGCACTTCCCTCTCTTCGTCCTTGCCGATCCCACCTCACCGGGGCCACTTTCATCTCCAGCGTCAGCCACACCAGACCCGACGCCTCCACTCACCCCCTTCATCCCTTGACCTCCCAGATAAGCTCCCTCTCCCCTCTATTTTCTTCTCCACCCCTTATTCTCCAAAATCGACCACTGCCGACCTCCATCACCTCCATCCCTTCCATCTCTGGCCATCGACTCCGGCGAGGCCATCCCACCTCCATAGGCCACCCCAGCCCTCGTCGACAAGCCCACAACCTCTGCCTCGCTTCACTGATCCTTTCCCCTCACTCCACGCATTGCACCACTCACCCAAGCACCTCCACGAACACACCCACTCACTCGCACACAGTGTGCCCTAGGCATGCACGCACAGGCACCCACGAGCCATGCTAACACCCCCAGCATATTCGCCGTTCTCCGGCGACCCTCTCTGAACGTTTTGACGTGGCCACGAGGCCATTCTTGTGTTTTCTGGGTTGTCGCCCATCCGCCATTGTTGCGGAGCTTAAAGCAAGCTTGAAGCCATGCCCAGGTTTTGCTGCTCCAAGTGCTGCTGTCCTAGGTGTGCGGAATTCCCTCGTGCATGCATCCAGGTTCTCGATTCCAATCGAAGGCCTTCGTAGCAGCTGCAATGGAGAGCTCAATCTCTATTGCGGGCACACGCAAGAGGAAGGCGGGACATTTAGTAACACCTCGAAAGTGAAGGAGTGTCTGCACCTACATAAAGGGAAAAGGTGACAGAGGCTGTTCGCCTCAGACCCACGGGGTGAGGTCCCACTCACCCAACCTGGTCTCGTCTGCAAACACGCCCCGTGGACCTGACTTGACCTGACCCGATTGCACTCCTCGCCTACTATCGCACGCCTGTGGGCCTGGTCCCGAGTACACACCCAACCCGATTACCAACTACTTGTGTGGCTCTGGGAGAGCGAATCCTAAGAGAGAAAGAGAGGAGAGTTGCACACGGGTAGGGGTAGGTTTTGCTACAAGGTTCTTCGGCCGACACTTAGTAGCAGGCTGAAGAAGAAGAGAAGGCCAAAGCTGAAGGCCAAAGGCAAGAGCTGAAGAAGGAAGAAGAAGGAGAAGCCAAAGCAGAAGAAAGGCAAGGGAAAAGCAATCGTAGGAGCTGAAGAAGGAAGAAGAAGAAGAAGGAAGGAGAAGACAGAGAAAAAGCAAAGGAAGAAGAAGAAGAGCAGAAGCCAAAGCACACAGAGAAAGACAGAGAAGAGAAAGAGAAGAATCATGAAGGCAAAGACAAAGGAAGTGAGAACAGAAGCCAAAGAAGAAGAAGAAGGAAGGAGAAGATAGAGAAGAGAAAGAGAAAGGAAATCAGAGACTTTAAGTCATCTGATTCACAAATCAGACGACAGATCATTACTTTCATTTCATAGTCATACATTGAATTTTTTGGTGATATTGTAGGAGTACTTGGTGATTTACATCACCATTTTACTCCCATATTTTTGCACTCTGGCACTGCTACAATTGCAATTTCTTTCAATTTAAATTATGATCTTGATTTCTAAATACCAATTTACTCCCTGTGTTTGACCTCGGAAATCCTTTCGAGTAATAAAATTATATCTGTTTTGAACACTATTTCAACTGTACTACAATGCAATACTTTTAAAACATGATTCAGCGACTCAAACAAATGATATCTAGCTTCCTGTAGGAGGGAGAGACAAGAGGAGGAAACAAAAATGCAATCCAATTTTTGGTAAATCCTGGCGCTACCCTTACTACCATTACACCAAGAGAGTTGATTACCACCGGTAGGGAATTCAAGAAGGCCAAGGAAGTCCTTCCAAGAATGGAAATTAGTAGCTTGGGACTCATGGAACGAATTATCCCCACTTTTCTCAGCAGCACTAAGGATGCAGTTGAAGTCCACACCTATTAGCCAGGGGGTAGGGAGCGAGGGATGGATGCGAGACAGGTGGTCCCAAAAATATTTGCGGGAATTTGCTGAACAAGAGGCGTAAACACCAGTAAGACAAACCATGGAGGAATGGGTTCTACAGCTGACAGAGATAGCTTGAGGCATGGTGTGTAAAAGAGTGAGGTCAATAGAATTCTGCCAAAGACACCAAATATTGGGAGAGAGGGGGTCAACCAGGATGTTGTTGAACCCATAGAATCCTTAAAAATAGTGGCAAGCGACCTATCAGCAAAAGGCTCAAAGAGGAACAAGATATCCAGAGAAAAATCATGGATCAAAGATTTAAGGTGGTTGATGGTAGGGAGATTCATGACACCCCTACAATTCCAGAAGAGACTCTTCATTTGGAACAAGATCGAGATAGCGATTTACAACGGCTTCTAGTCATCCTACCAATGACTCTCACACTGTCACCACCACGGGTTCCTCTGGCATGCAATGGAGAGTGTGCCTCGTATGCGACAGGGTGAGAGGGGCAGGATGCAAGAGTAAGGTAATCAAGGGAGCCTTGAGAGTTGATGTCAGAAATGTCAATAAAGTTTACATCATTGCTCACAAGAGAGTGCCCTTCCAAATTAGACATTTCCATGATCTTAAGATGCTCGGGATTTAGATCCAACAGGGGGGGAGAGGGGAGGGGAAGGTAAATTCCCCAGGAGGAAATACCGGCTTTGTTCAAGCAAGAGGCCGATTGCAGGAAGGAATAGGACGAGGACGGCGAGCACGATCCTAAAAAATCAAGCTCAATGACAGAATGCTTGGGGATAGAAGGAGCAGAAGAGAAGACCCAGAGGGATGGACCATATAGGCAGAATGAGGGAAAATCAATAGAGAACTTGGAAAGAGATATGGAAAAATAAGTATCCACCACATTAGCAGTCCTCAACCGATAACCATAAGGACAGGAAAGCAACTCCAAGCAAACACGACTGGCGAGAGGATCAAAAAAAATATGAGAAAACCGTGAATCCAGCGAAGGCACATCAGGGGAGCTAGCGAAAAAATTCGAGCGAGGAAGCAGGCTCCACATCGAGATAGGATCAACGAGGCTAGAAGGAAGAGGAGAGGAATGATATACCTGCATGGCTTTGGCAGCTGTAAACTCGGGGATCGCCTGACCATCCTCAACCATCAAGTTCGCGATTGAGAGAGAGTGTTTTACGTGCTAAATCGGTGTTTAGGATTATCATGTTGTAGTATAGCCAAAATAGTGCTTAAACAAATAAATTTTATTACTCGAAAAAGTTCTGAGGTCGAACACAGGGAGCAATATAGAATTTAGATCTCAAGAATCGCAATTTAAGCATAACATAAGCAATTTGTAATATAACTCCAAACAATAATGATATATAAATGACAACAAATGTCAATAGTGCAAAAAGAATGCGGTAAAATGGTGATTTGAATCACCAAATACCCCTCACAATAATAGTAAATTTCTTAACAGTATCAATCAAATAAAGCCTAGCAATCAAGTATCAGACGGCTTAACCATCTTGAGCTACATTGTATAGCCTTTTCTCTCTTCTCAGCCTCCTTCCCTTCTCTTGTTTCTCTACTGCAACTGCTCTTCTCTCCTTTTCTTCTTCCTCTTCTACTGCAGGTCCTCTCCTTCTTCTTCTGTTCAGCCTCTTCACACAGGGAGGAGGGCTTCTTGAATTGGCTAAGTGTCAGCCAATTTCCTCTGTAGCAAAACCCCCCTACCCCAGCGCAAGCTCTCTTTCTCTCTCTAGGTCACACTCTCCCAAAGCCTTGCATATCAGGTTATCGGGTAATCGGAGGATCCACATACCTGGGTCCAGGGTCACCAGTGTGGTGTAGTGACCGAGGAGTGAGAGCATAGGTAGGCTAGTGAGTGAGGGTGCAGGACCTCACCCCAATGTTTCGAGGCGATAAGCCTAATGTAAGAAAACAACTTATGCATGCTCTTCAGTTTGGAACCCCACGATGTGGGACAAAAATAGGTCCTCTTCGTGACCGCAGAGGTGAATTCCTCTTCTTGCGTGAAAGCTCCAGCAATTGTCGTGGCTGTTGGAGTCAAGGCCTCTAACTAGCCATCTGGAACTGGTCTCTAAGTACTTCCGCACCACCTAAAGGTGTCATCTGGGTGTGCACGACCTGGAACTCAAAGAACAGTACCGGCATTAATGTTGGCGACGGCGTAGACCGACGGGGAATCTGAAACATGAATACGGCCTCTCAGCCCAATTAAAATAGTTCAAAAGCTTCACCTAGGTCTAAGGAAGATGATGGCAATGTTAGGTCGGTGTGGGGATGAGTGAGGTGGCCGAATGATGACGGAAAAATCGGTGCAAAGGTGGGTTGTCTGGTAGGTGATTTGGGTAGGCGAAAAGGAGAAATAGGAGAGGGCTTTCATTCATGGTGGAACAGTGAAGCTTGTGGAAGTTTCAGCAAGGCGGATGGAGGTGTGTAGCGGTGGATACACCTCGCCGGAGGTCTGGTCGGAGCGGAGGATGATGGAAGTGAACGGTGGCATTGAGAGGATATTTTTTGGAATTTTTGAGTAGGAAATTAAACTAGAGACCTAGAGAGACCTAATTACCTATTCTAAGTGGACGAAAGGGGGCAGATTCGTGCCGATTTTGGCATGCCGGCGACGGAGAAGACTAACTCTCCGGTAGGAAGGAACGGCGATGAAGACGTGGAAGGGGACGACCGCTGGTATTGCGGCACGTGGAGGAATCTGAGGATAAGGAATCCGCTGCTGGTTTTGCGAGAACAGATGAGGAAGGAGGTCGAAGATATTGCTCGAGCTCGCGGAGCTTTTCGGTCGAAGAGGAGGGAAGAACGTGGGGTAATTCTAACTGAAATTCAAGCTTGGAGGATCAGGCAGGCCTGGAGGGTCTTTATATGGGTGTCAGGGGGTTGATTAGAGCTTGGAAGCCAAGATTTCAAGCTTGGAAGGTCGTCGAAGTTAGAAACCCAAATTTCTCATGCGTTCGCATGAGAAATTGGG
Source organism: Thalassia testudinum (assembly GCA_037157565.1). Taxonomy (NCBI): domain Eukaryota; kingdom Viridiplantae; phylum Streptophyta; class Magnoliopsida; order Alismatales; family Hydrocharitaceae; genus Thalassia; species Thalassia testudinum. The sequence continues at coordinate 29,684,795 of JAZHRO010000030.1, read as the reverse complement.
AATAATTGAAGTACAAGAATCGGTCTGATTGAAAGAGAATTTCAAGAGGAATCTCCGGTTCAATTTTGAAGAGGTTTCAGTAATCAATCAGGAGAAATCCTCGATTGATTGTCGTTGGAGTTGTAGAAGTAGGAGTTCTGTGCGGCGGGGACCTTTTTGTGAGAACAACGAAAAAGTTGGGGTCCTGTTTGAAAGAGTTTTGAAAGTTAAGGGTATAAATGTAATTAGATAGGATAAATTTGCAAACTAGGTCAAGACAAACTCATCTTGGGTCCAAATTTTGCTACTAACTTAATTTGGACCTAAGGAATCTAATGGTGAAGTTGGATTTTGGTTTTGACCATGTTTGACTTGGTAATTTATGCAAAAACCTAAATCAGGGCAAATGCCTATCTATGATTCTGTTTTGGGTCAAAATGGATTCTGTTGGTCAAATTAAAGGTTCTAAACCTATAGAATATTTTTCTATGAATTTTAGATGGTTTAGGTGGATTTTATCCTGATCAGAATCTCAATTAATTAAGCGGGTCTATTTTTAGGGTTTCAAAAGTCATTTAATTCTCAAAACACGTGTAAATCCTTTTCTGATTATTCTAACCCACTTGTTATCTTTTTAAGACCAATTGACCCTCATTCAACCCTTGAGAAAACCCATGGTTGTACTGCATTCATGATAAGCTGGTAAAATTACAGTTTTAACCCTAGTTTCTTATTTTTCCTTCAGAATGATTATGCAATAACTTGTGACTCTTTAGCGGTTATGTAGGAGCATTTACTGACTTAATTGGGTCAAAATGAGCTAGTTATGGCTCATGATGGTGTTCCCATCATACCCCCATGCCTAGTTTTTGCTAGTCCCTTAGCAAAATTTCAAGGTATTAACTTTGATTCTAGACCATAAAACCTTTTGATGCTTAAAAACTTTGCTATGTGCTTCCTTTTGTAGATTAGGTTAGAATGCCGATAGTAGGCCTAGAGGTACTCAAGTACCAACCAAGATCCAGACCTGAACAGCTCTAACCTCACTCTGCCACGAAGGTTTCTAAGGCCCACAGGAACTAACCTAAGGTTCGTTGAACTCCGTGATTAAAGCACCCGTGTTTGTAACATGTTTTAGCCCAGGTTCAGTTTGCAGTGCGTTTTTGTTTGAGGGGGATAAAGGAATTTTTCTTTGTTTTTGGAGAGTTTTCTCTCTCTTTTCTTTTTATTTCTAGCTTCAGATTAGCTTTACAATATGGTTTGTATCGGATTCCTAGTCCCCACCATCAATCCTAGCAGGGTCTCTGGCAATCGATGCTTCGAGATAACATCACCCATGGCAACCCCCAAAACCCTGGCTTTCGAGATTTCGAGATAATCCTGCCCATGGCGTTCTGTAGCTAAATCAAGACCCTGGCAATCAACATTTTGAGATAATGCCGCCCATGGCATCTGAACCAGCACAAGGTGCTTACATGGCCTCGGTAGGATATGTAGATATCCTAGGAGACAAGCACCAAGGAGATGTTATGTTATTGCACATCTTCGAGGGGAATTTTTCACCTCTCCACACCGGGAACTCATCCAAATCAACTTGTGTTGATCAGCTGCTCCTAATCTAGGTAACTTTTTTAGAACAAGTTTAACGCATTTGCGTGATTTTGATACTTAGGCGCACTGAACTAGACTGTGTGTGGATTGGGATGCTTAGGTTACTGAGTCCTGCAAACCAAAGGTCAGTTAACGAGGCCGAATAATCCCTAAGCCTTAGACCTAATACTTAAGCTTCGCATTTTCCCCAACCTCTAAGGATTATCCAGATTTTAGCGGGTACTTGAATTTTTAAGCCTAGGATTACAGCCCAAGAGGCCTAAAATCAACATTCCTACTAATCTCTTCTTTGTTTTATTAGCACTTTTTGCCTTTCATTTTCTTTCTTTTGATTTTGTCTAGAATTAAGTCAATTCCTTAATCTTTTACTAATGACTATTTCTTTTTCTTTTCTTTTCAAATTATGCTCCTTTTTGACAATTTTATCTCCTCTCTTTTCTCCTCAAAATCTGATATGCCCTCAAAATTTCCTCTCCTCTCCCATTTTCGTTCTTTTTGTAAATTTTTTTTTTGGTATTTTTGGAATATGTGATTTTTTGATAAAACCCTTTCTTGTGAAGTGATTTTCATGGCATTTTATACTTTAATACCCCCTCATGCCTACGATTTGCAATGTCCTCAATGTAAATTAGGTGGGTTCGAGCTCAACTTAGATCATTCATTAGAACAAGTGTTGGGTGGGTGAATGGGTCAGGGTGACTTAGTGCAGACGATTTCAGGCTCGGGTACGGGTACTAGAGGTGGAGTCGGTTGTTCTAATGGATGAACCCTGAAGTGCAATATGAGTTCAGCATAAGATGTGTCAGGAAGGGTTTCGGGTTTTTCAAAAATAACGGGTTGCCTCCTGTTAAGCGCTGAGTTTAACGCCATCAGTCGGGCGCAATGAGCACAGGGAGAATGGAGGGCAAAAGATATCTCAGCCAAATTTGTATCGGTGAGTTCAATGAATGGTTTGAGTCTCTAATTGTTTACGACAAAAGGTTCTAAATCATGGCTGAGTTGACTGATTTCGACAGCTCCATTTCCAAAGATTCGTCGGACTGGTCCAATCCATTTTGATTTGAGTTTTCCTGGGAACAATTTGAGTTTGGCGTCAAAGAGTAGGACTTTTTGACTAGGGAAAAAGATCTTTCTGGATATGTGCTTGTCGTGAAAGGTCTTAACCCGCTCTTTGTAAATTCGCGAATTCTCTAACAGTAAAAGAGTACAGCAGTAAAGAAAGTAAAGGCTGCTACAATACATATCACCACCACAACAGTAGAACAGTAACAAGGTATAGGAACGTAAAAGTAAAGGTACATAACGTAAAAGTGCAAGAGTCTGAACTCACAACAACAGAAAGTACTACAAAAGAAAGCTACTGCTACTAGGCCCAGCACCCTCTGCAGTCGGAGACTCGAGCTGCTCAACACCTGGACCTAAAAAGGGTTATGAGTAAACACAGTTAGCAAACGCTGAGTAGAGTGGCAACCAACTAATTAAAGCAGTAAAGCTAACAGATAAACTAGCTATTCCAATTCTTTAATTTACAAGTGATTCCTTTTCACCCATTGGTTTATATAATTTCAAATCTCTTTCTTGATCTCAAATGTTTCTTGTGAGAACGATCTTGATTGCAGTCTTTTCCGAAGAGTACAAGGCACACGTGGTGCTCTCCTGGCTGGGAGAGTCCCCCCGTGGTGATCCTACACCCAGTCAACCACCCCAAGGTCACGGACAGACGTAACGGTGACTACAGAACGCGCGATAAGCGCACGGGTAGCTACCCCGCACTAGCACGCGGTCAGTCGTTTCCGCTAACGGGTGCACCCAAAGTACAGCATGGAACAGTATAGGGCCTAGCCCTCTCAGTAACAGGAGTCTAGCCCCTAAGAACCAAACAGGATTTTCGTCCCTCCACAATCCATGCACCCTTGCCTGACTATGCTGGTTTGCCCAGTGGGCCTAACAAGTCGATGTAGGGTGGCTAGCTGAACCTTGGGCCCCGTGGGGTGGCTAGCTCTCTCCCTATACTAGTAGCTCTCCCCGGTACAGTATACACGAGGGCCAAGAAGTCGGTGCAGAGTGGCCAATCCTAACCCCGAGTCCCAACCCAAGGGCGGCTAGCTCCGCTCTACACTAAACAAGGGACAGTCGCTCTCCTTAGTACTACGTACTCAAGGGCCAACGCACTTCCCCACTCACATTTCCAGATCCATTCCATTTATTTCTAGGAGCTCTACTCCTAATTCCCTATAGGGTTCATGCTCATATTTCTCATGCCATTCCATACCAGGTTTCATCATTCACATTTCCATTCTCAGGTTATACACATGCAGCTTGTATTTCTATCATTCACATTTCCATTCTCAGGTTATATACATGCAGCTCGTATTCTATCATTTAACATATACAACAGGTACTGGTACATGTAACTGTTTAACTAGAACAGGTAATTCATATTTCACAGATAGCTCTTGTTCATTAACAGGCAGTTATTAATAGTTATATCTACTCATTCAAGACTGCAATTTAATCTTTCATACAGACATTTCAAGTATTTCTCATCTTAGGATTCATGCCATATCCTAGGCTCTAATCATTCATTCCACACATGCATTCAGGTTTATAACTAAATTAGGGGAAGCCACTCTTCCAAACAACCCAGGAGTATTGGGGGATCAAACGGCAGGCTCACGTGCGTTAGCAAGCCCCGAACCTGCAACGGAATGAAGTCTTATAACAAGGAACAATCACAATGGAACATTCAGAATAGTATAGAAAGTCTTCTAATAAGCAGAGGAACTCACAAGGAAAACACCGATATCTTGTTTTCATAAAACGGACCTCAAACGGATCCTAAACGGGTCAAAAACAGGGTTAATGACTTAAATTAGATGTCTGGCACAATGTCCAGACGTCTTAAAAGTGTTCAGAATTGACTTTGCGTCGACCTCAGACATCCAGGACCTCTTTTGGACCGTCTGGACCCAGCTCCAGACGTCCGACCTCCTCTCTGGACGTCTGGGAGTGATTCCAATCGTCTGGTAAGCTGCCCAGACGTTTGAAACACGTGTAAGGGGATGTCCCGCGCCTTCTCGAAGCAATCCCTGCACGCGACAGCAAAATCTTCTCAAATAAGCCACGCAAAGCGTAGCTGTGGAGTGACTTGCATGGTCGTATCCGCAAAGGGAACGTACCTTCGTGAAGATCTGTCTTCAGATGTCTGGAGTCGCCTCCAGACATCCACTCCGTCGTCTGGACGTCACTCCAAACATCTGATTCTGGGAAAAACCTAGAACCAGAACCTTCTCTTGCAAGCTCTCGCCCCGCGCAACCGCGGCTCGCCTCCTCGTCTGCAACTCCGACTGCAGTAGTGTCGAGGATGACTCCCCCGATGATATCATCCTCCCGCACATGCCGCTCCAGTCGTGCGCTCTCCGGCGAGCTCCCACACGAGCTTGCGAGCTCGAGCTCCTCCTCCTCTCCTTACGCCGCTCCTCCTCATCGCTGCTCTCGCGCTCTCTCTCTCTCTCGCTAGCTCCTCTCGCTGGGGTGGAGAGGAAGAGAAGAAGGTGGCTGTGGTGGAGTGGGGAGAACGAGAGAGGAGAAGAGGGGTTTATAAAGAGTGCATTAGGGTTCGTATGAGGAGGGAAGAGAGAAGAAGGGAAGAAAAAGAGGGTATTGTTTGCCTGTCGCTCATGCACAGATGTGAAGGCATGCACAAAAATTTCAATTTCCGGATGTTTAGGAAGGTGTCCAAACGTCTGACCGACAGTCCAGACATCTTAAAAGGCTCAGGACAGAACGGGTCTTTACATCATAACAAACTTAAACGAAGTTTCGTCCCCGAAACTTGAGCTAGTTAGGGTGCAGAAAAGGAACAATATACGCATAACAAACTTAAAGAGGACCAAAGCCAGTTTGAAAAGACGTACCCTCAAAAAGCACCGGGTACTGCTGTCGCTTTGCTGCCTCAGGCTCCCAGGTAGCCTTCTCGTACCTCTAGCTCCTCCACAAGACCTTCACCAGGGGTACCTGCTTCCATCTCAAACTCCGGACAGCTCTGTCTAGTATCTGTACTGGTCGCTCGGGGTAGGTTAGGTCATCACCCACCTTGACACTCTCGTGGCTTAGAACATGACTGGGATCTGCGACGTACTTCTTGAGGTTGGACACGTGGAACACGTCGTGCACACCAGAAAGCTGGGGAGGAAGGGCAAGCCTGTAAGCAACAGGTCCTACCCGCTCCAGGACCTCAAAGGGCCCCACAAACCTCGGCGTGAGCTTCCATTTCACCCCAAAATGCTGCAGGCCCTTCATGGGCAAAATGCGAAGAAAGACGTGATCCCCAAACTCGAACTGCACCTCTCTGTGCTTCCGATTGGCATAACTCTTCTGTTTGCTCCTGACAGTGCGAAGTCATCTGTGAATCTGCTCTTACCACTTCCTGACTCTGCCAGTGTCTATATCATGTTCTCTGACTATCCGTCTGTCTGGGGGTGGTATGCCGTACTGAACCTCAACCGTGTCCCCAAAGCCTGCTGAAACTCAGCCCAAAACTGGGACATAAAACGGGTATCTCGGTCGGATACAATCTCATGCGGAACTCCGTGCAGACGTACCACGTCACAAATATACCTCTCTACCAACTGCACTGGTCCCAAGGTGACTCGAATCGGCAAGAAATGTGCCGTCTTCGTCAATCTATCTACGATCACCCAGACTACGTTGTGTCATCGCTGGGTAATGGGCAAGCCCACCACCAAGTACATGGTGATGCTCTCCCACTTCCACTCTAACACGGGAAGTGGCTGCAATGGCCCCGCAGGACTCTGATGCTCGGCCTTCACCGGCTGGCACACTAAACACTACTACACGAACTCACCTACATCCTGCTTCATCCCCCTCCAGCAAAAGTCACGTCTCAGATCATGATACATATTCGTGTTGTCGGGATGTATGGTGAACCTGGACCCGTGTGCCTCAGTCAGGAGCTCTCTCAACAACTCCTCATCCCTGGGAACACAAACATCCCCTCATACGCAGCACCTCGTCTGTAAAAGAGAAGTCTCCTGGGTCCCCTGACAGTACTCTGTCGCGTAACGACTGTAGGTACGAATATGTCATCTGTCCTGTAATGATGCGGTCTATCAGCTCTGGTCTCGTCTGTTGTGTCACAGTCACTGCCCCGCAATGCCACTGTAACTCTAGGGGTCGCCAACTACCCAACTCCTCCATAAGCCTCCAACTCTGTGCCTATAAGCTGGCCAAGTGGGCGGGTGCCTTCCGGCTCAAGGCGTCAGCCACCACGTTGGCCTTCCCCGGATGGTAGGAGATGCTACAGTCATAGTCCTTCAAGAGCTCTAACCAACATCTCTGTCTTCAAGAGCTCAAATGTCTCACCGTACAGGTAGTGCCTCCATGTCTTCAACGCGAAGACGACAATTGCCAGCTCTAAGTCATGGGTAGGGTAGCTATGCTCATGGGGCTTCAGTTGCCGCGAAGCATAAGCAACAACGTGACCCCGTTGCATGAGCATACCCTCTAACCCCTGCAACGAAGCGTTCGTATAAACAACGAAATAGCCACTACTGTCTGGGATGGTAAGCACAGGAGCTGAAGTTAGCCTCTCCTTCAACTCCTGAAAACACGCCTCATAAGCGTTTGTCCAACCAAAGGGCATGTCCTTCCAGGTCAACTGAGTCATAGGACGCGCAATCTGCAAGAAACCCCTGATAAACAGCCGGTAGTAACCTGCCAGTCCCAAGAAACTGCGGATCTCTGTCACTGTTCGTGACTTCTCCCACATGAGTACTGCCTCTACCTTGGTTGGATCCACAGCCAAGCCATCCCCTGAAATCACATGACCTAAGAAGGTCACCTGCCTCAACCAAAACTCGCACTTGCTGTATTTGGCATACAACCTACGTCGTTTCAACGTGTCCAGAACCATCCGCAAGTGCTATCCGTGCTGTGCTTGATCCCCCGAGTAAATGAGCACATCATCAATAAATGCCACCACAAACTGATCCAGATACGGTCTGAACACCCAATTCATCAAATCCATGAAAGCAGCAGGAGCGTTGGTCAGCCCAAATGGCATGACCAAAAACTCGTAGTGTCCGTACCGAGTGAGGAAAGCTGTCTTGGAGACGTCAGTCTCCCTGATCCTCAACTGGTGGTAGCCAGATCTCAAATCTATCTTGGAGAATACCGTGGTACCTCGCAACTAGTCAAACAAATCATCAATCCTCGGCAGGGGATACCTGTTCTTGATGGTGACCCTATTCAGCTGTCTGTAGTCCACACAAAGGCATAGGATACCATCCTTCTTCTTCACAAATAACATTGGGGCTCCCCACGGGGACGCACTGGGCCTCACAAAGCCCTTCTCCAATAGGTCCTGCAACTGAGACTTGAGCTCCCACAGCTCAAGTGGTGCCATCCTGTAAGGTGCTGTAGAAATGGGGCTGGTCCCCAGTACCAGTGAGATCTCAAACTCAATTTCACACTCAGGCGGTAGTCCTGGCAGCTCCTCTGGAAACACGTCGGGGTACTCTCTGACTACCGGGATGCTCTGAAAGTCTGCCACGGGGCTGGGCTCTGCCACTACACAAGCCAGAAACCCCTCACACCCCTAGCCCAAAAGTCTCGCCGCCCGAAGTGCAGAAATGCACCTGAAGCCTCCATCCACCAACTGTCCGTGAAACTCAAAAGAAGGCATCTCTGGTATGGAGAAGATGATCTTCCTCTCAAAACAGTGCACCAAAGCATGGTAAGCGGACAGCCAATCCATCCCCAGAATCATGCCAAAATCCTCCACTGGTATCACAATCAGGTCAGTTGGGAGGCTGTGTCCCCCAACACTGACCTCATGATAACACCACGCAAGGGGGTAGTAATTAGGTTGAATATGGCCCATCTTTAGAATAAAAGGCACAACATAAAGTAGAATAGGAGCATTGCATGCATCAAGTACCAAGATTGCTTATAAATTGCATTAATGGCCATTTGTGTAAAGCATGTGTCAAAGCAGGCCCCAGATGAGCAATCGGACCGCACGGATGGATTTAGAACGACGAACGGAATCCAACGGACTCAAGATCGGCCAAATCCGACATCTGGAGCTCCCACAATGGGCCCAAAAAATTCTGACCGTTGATCTGGAGATCAATGGCCCAGAAAGCGCCACGTCGCCCCGGCCCACCGCTCGGACGCCCTCAAGCAAGCCAAGGATGAATCTCGGCTGTTGATCTTCGATCGAACGGCCGAGATCCGCGCGTTCGCCCGCGGTCGCCGCGACAAAGCGCGGGCGTGGCGCAACGGCTAGCGCGCACGCCCGCATCGCAGCGACGCGCGTTCGAATCGCGCGGAGCGGAAATCAAGCGCGAGCGAAGGACGCGGCAAAATTGGGCCGCCTGATCAGCAGCGGGCGGCCAGGATCGCGCCATGCGGTGCAATGATAGCTCCCGAGCGCCCACGCGCGCGCGCACACCGGGCGGAAACGCGCGCGCGCACGCGCGCCCGAGGTGCGATCTCAGTGCGGGCACGAGAGGATCTCAGCCGTCCGATCTTCGATCGGACGGCTCTCGTTCAACGTCCACGGATCGCTCTTGGAGAGAGAGAGGGACGGGCAGCTGACCGGCGGCAGGAAGGCTTCACCGACGTATCTGGAAGCGATTTTAGCGACGTTCTGGATGTCGCTAAAGCACATTCTTCTTTTAGGAAGCCCTTAACTCTATTTAAACCCCCTTCTACCACCATTCAAGGCATACTCTCCCACTTGCAACTACTCCACTACTCTCCTAGCTAGTTTTAGGCACTCTTGTAATCGCCGGAGGCGACGAGCCGCCGACGGAGCCTCCTCCACCGCCGTGGTTGCCTCGTCGCTCTCCACTCTCTCTCTACCTCTCTCTCTCTCTCTTTTAAGCTTTCATTTACTTTTGTTGAAGCATGTATTTAATGTTGTAAACCATGAACTATGAATGCATGTTTAATGAAATTATTTTCCATTTAGTCGCCATTTTAATTTCTGCTTAAAGTGCATGATCAAAACCAAGAGCTTTCTAACCCTAAACTCTCTCTATCTCTCGCTTTTCAAAATCGTCTCTTTCGCAAGCAAAACTCTGCCTTTTTCGTGACAACAAGTGGTAAACAAAATCCAATTTCCACGCCTCCCTGAGACCGACACTCGGACTCACCTCCGTTTACTTCTTTTAAAACCGACGTATCAAGTGCAACTATAACGACACCTCTTAACACACACGCACGAGACCACGTCAATTTTTGGCGCCGTTGCCGGGGAGGCAACGGATTTGTTTTATCACCTCCATTCCACATTCATTCTCACATCGTCTAATGCCCTATTTTCCTTTTTACTTGACGGTTGCAGGAATTCGGCGCATGGACGGCGAAGCGACGCATTCCACGACGGTAGCAAGGGAGTAGGCACCTCGAGGACCGAAAGTGAGTACCCTCTCGTTCATTGTTTGCTTGCGTGAAAAAGCTAAAAAAAATTGTAAAAAAAACTAAAAAAATTGGCGTGGTGAATGATTGCTTGACCCACATTCTTAACACATCACCCTACAAAAAAATGTACACTCTAATATGCTGAATAAATTCTTGGAGTGTTCTTTTCTTTTTCTCTTGAGTGGTGTTTGCGAAGCCACCGTGAGTTGACCTGGGCCGCACCACTCAACCCTAAAAACTGACTCATCTAATAGAAGCTGCACGATCTTTAGGATGAGCACACTAGGGTTTTAGAGCCTCTACAAAATAAAAGGAAATCTACTTTCACCAAGTTGTGTGCAGAACTTGACGTGCCCACTGAAACTTGTTTGAAAACATTAAGACACGTCAACCCTAAAAAGTACTCAAGTAAGGATGAAACACTAAAAGACACTATATCTTAACAAATCCTTGCTTGAAAATCATGTTTTGCTAGAAGCACACACTTTCAAAGTGGAAAATTAAGAGGCACCACCCCAATCAACGCCTCATCACATCACCCTAAGCACAAACACTATCCTAGCCCTTTAAAACTGAGTAGACGTGCCCTAGGCAGGACTGAGTTAAGTCTCAAAAGGTGAGGTTTTGTCTGCTAGGCACTTGGCTTTCATTCCCTTGGTAGAATTTGGTGACTAGGCTGCGGGGCAGTGTCAAACGACCGCAGTTGTGGGGTCTATGGAACCGGAGGCGCAAGCCAAAGGAAGAACCTTCCTTGCAATCCCCTCGTAATCAACCTGGCCAGATTAGCCTTGAGAAGGGGAGTCCAGTGCTTACGGACTTAATCACCCTTTGTGAGATTTCTAGGTCTCCTAAGGAATACACCATAAGGATTAGGCTTGCGTGCTTGATTGAAACACATTTCTCGCATCTGTCGCCCTCCGCATCCCCTCCTGTTCTTCTCTAGTGTATGCACGGGAGGCGCTCACTGCATCCTGAATTGTATGTTTTGGGGCAGGAATCTAGGCGACGTAATTCTGTTGAAAACATGGCTAAACCTAGGGTAGATGAGGCTGAAGATCAACCCCCACCAGATGCTATGGCTATCATCCAGGCTCAAATCAATGCTAACCATCGGCTTCAGCAACAATAAATCCACACCATCATGCAAGCCATACAACGGTTACAGAACCCACAAGAACAACCACCACCTTTCAATGACATACCAGGACAACCACCACTTGATTTACCGCCATTTCAGGACCAGCCAAGACCCCTCCGTGATTTCTATAACCCTTCTGCCATTAGAGTCGAGCCACACCTTAGGATCCCCGAAGGGGGAGATGATTTTGAGCTAAAACCTAATGTATTAAGTCTAATCCAGAGCCACTTTCATGGAAGCTCAAATGAAGACCCCTTTCAGCACCTAGAAGATCTCGACCGCATAGCAAGAACAGTAAAACCTAGGAACATTAGCCTTGACATTGTTCTAATCAAGATGTTCCCTTTCTCATTAAGAGACAAGGCTTCTCATTGGCTTAGAACCCTAGGTAGACCCATCACCACCTGGGAGGAACTGAGGCATGCATTTTTAAAGAAATTCTTCCCCATAGGAAAGACCAATGCCCTCAGAAGAGCTATCACTACTTTCACACTCCAGGGTGGGGAACAATTTCATGAGGCGTGGGAAAGATTCAATGAACTTTTGAGGAAATGCCCACACCACGAAGTTCCAAGGTGGCAATTGGCCCAGATCTTCTACCACAGTCTGGACAGCAACCTACGGAACTTCGTCGATGCCTCATGCGGGGGAAACTTCCTAAACAAAGACGAGGAGAGCGCGTTTGAGCTCTTTGAGTCTATGAGCGAGAATTCGCTCAACAATGCCTCCATGAACCAGTTTAACAGGTCCAGTCAACCCCGTGGCAGGATTTATGAGGTGCAAGCAAATTCTGGAATGGTTGACATGGACATCATTGCCAAAAAGTTGGATCGAGTGGAATTGGTGGACAAGAAGATTGATGAGCTTCTAAACCAGACCAGGAACCCCTTGCAGACTCTCTCCCTAGCAAAGGAAGCACATAATGTCGACCTGGTCCAACCCTTCACCCAATCAAACCTGGAACAACCCCTGACCACGTTCCAGGGAGGGACCTTTGCTCCCTCGACCCTTGATTACTCCCTTCCTTCTTCATCAACATCGGCTATTCTAGAAGATGTGCAAGCCATCCAAGAATATGCAAAACCTGACCCTTTCTCCAACACTTACAACACTGGCTGGCGTAATCACCCCAACTTTGGTTGGACAAACCAGAAACCACCGCAATTCCAAAACTAGCCCAGGCCAAACCAACAGCAACACTTGCCCCCCTATCAGCAAGGACCACCAATTAGACCCCAATATAACCAGAATAGGGCGGCCCCTCCCCCACAAAACCAAATGGACACCCTAATAAAGATGATGGCTGACATGAACCAAAAACATCAGGAAGAAATGGCCTTGGTAAAGGGACAGTTAAGCCAACTCTTGGACTGTAAACAGCAAGGATCTCTACCTTCCCAACCGCAACCAAACCCGCGAAACATAATTAACAGAGGCCCCAATTCGCAAGGGTTCCAAGGCAACCCCGGGCAGGCTCATATGGTCCAGCCGGCCCCACAAACACCTCCTGGGTTTGGCACTTCTTCATCCTCGTCTTCTCAAGGATCACCCCATGGCCCCAATGCCTCTGCGAATGCGGTGACCTTGAGAAGCGGCACCAAAACCCAGGATCCCAAATGGTCGACTCTCCCCGAGACTTTACCCGACTTAGAAGAAGCACCAACCAAGGACCCAGACATGGAACCAATTCAGACACCCTATCCTGAGGCCTTGGAAACAATCAAGAGAAAAAAGAATACTGTGGAAACTGAGGAGCTGATGGAAATTTTTAAACAAGTACAGATTAATATTCCGCTTCTAGAAGCTGTCAAACACATCCCCGCTTACGCCAAGTTCTTAAAGGATGCCTGTACACCCAAGCGTAAGCCGAGACCTCAAGCACCTAGGAAGGTTGTACTCTCTGAGCAAGCCAGTTCTGTGATATCAAGCAACCTTCCACTCAAACAAACTGACCCAGGAGCGCCCCTGATTTCCTGCAACATCGGGGACATGACATTTGATAGAGCGCTCCTGGACCTAGGTGCTTCTATCACCCTAATTCCCACAACCTTGTACCACCAATTTGGTTTTGGGGAGCTGGCACCAACCCCTGTCACCATCCAGCTAGCGGATAGATCAGTGAAAACCTCGAAGGGGGTTGTCGAGGACGTGATTGTATGGGTCAAGGACTTCTATTTCCCAGTCGACTTTTTGGTGCTCGACATGGAAGTCCCTGAAAAATTACAGAACGCACCCATAATCTTAGGCAGACCTTTCTTAGCTACGGCTAAAGCAAACATCGATTGCGACACGGGATGTATGGAAATCGCCTTCGGAGACAGGAAAATGCAATTGGATATCTTCCGAGCAACAAAGTCTTTTGATTGTGATTACATTGAGGAACATGATCCCGTGGAAACTTTAATCGAGGAATGCCTTACCCTCAGTTCTGTCTCAGACCACCAAACCCGTAGTTCTGACCCATCACCATCATTACCTGTGGACCTCTGTAAGGCTGAGTATCATCACATGACACCATTTGAAGAAATCGATGTTGATCAACTACCGCCCTTTCCATTCCCCTCGACTGTGGTCCCACCCGCACCTGGACTTAAACCATTGCCCAAGAATCTCAAGTACGTCTTCTTGGGACCTGGCCAGACCTTCCCAGTAATTATTAATTCCCATCTAACCAAGGATCAGGAACTAAGGTTGACTGCAACTCTTTCAGAACATCGGGCCGCCATTGGTTGGACCATCTCAGATCTAAGAGGAATTAGCCCCACCTATTGCACCCACAAGATTTACTTGGAAGACAGGGCCCGACCTTCCCGCCAGATGCAGAGACGGTTAAACCCTAACATGTGGGAGGTTGTTAAAAAAGAAATTATCAAGTGGCTCGACGCCGACATCATCTACCCTATCTCTGATAGTCCCTGGGTGAGCCCCACTCAAGTGGTTCCAAAGAAGGCTGGGCTCACCGTTGTCACTAATGATCATGGCGAATCCATCCCCACCCGCACCACCACCGCATGGCGGGTGTGTATTGATTATAGGAAGCTTAATGAAGCCACTAAGAAGGACCACTTCCCCTTGCCATTCATTGACCAAATCCTTGAAAGATTGGCAGGGCAGAAGTATTTTTGCTTCCTGGATGGATATTCAGGATATAACCAAGTCGCAATTGCTCCGGAAGATCAGGAAAATACCACATTCACTTGCCCGTATGGCACGTTTGCATTCCGTCGAATGCCGTTCAGGTTATGCAACGCACCCGCGACCTTCCAGCGTTGCATGCTAGCCATTTTTTCAGAAATGGTGGGTGAATACTTGGAGGTCTTTATGGATGATTTCTCTGTATTCGGGAATTCATTCGACCATTGTTTGAGAAACTTGGAGAAAATCCTGAAACGATGTATCGAGGTTAACTTGGTGTTAAGTTGGGAAAAGAGCCATTTTATGGTTCAAGAAGGAATTGTCCTCGGACACATCGTTTCGCATTGGGGCATTGAGGTAGATCGAGCTAAGGTTGATTTAATTTCCAAACTTCCTCCACCTAGTTCGGTCCGACAAATTCGCTCTTTCCTAGGACATGTTGGCTTCTACCGAAGGTTCATCAAAGACTTTTCCAAACTTTCCAAACCCTTGACCGACCTTCTAGCCAACGACACCACTTTCCACATGTCTCCTGATTGCATCCAGGCTTATCATACCCTCCGGGACTTAGTCTCCACCTCACCTGTCCTTCAACCCCCAGACTGGTCCCAGGATTTTGAGATTATGTGTGACGCATCAGATTTTGCCATAGGCGCTGTCCTGGGACAAAGGCAAGACAACAAGCCCGTGGTGATCTACTACGCGAGCAAAACGTTGGACAAGGCCCAACATAATTATACGGTCACAGAAAAAGAGTTGCTCGCTGTAGTCTTTGGACTGGAAAAATTCCGATCATACTTGATGGGATCCCACGTGACTATCTACACCGACCATTCAGCCATCCGGCACCTGTTGGCCAAAAAGGACGCAAAACCCAGGCTCATCAGATGGATCCTGCTTTTGCAGGAATTTGACCTGGAAATCCGAGACAAGGTCGGATCGAAAAATGTGGTGGCTGACCACCTGTCAAGACTTCATCCAGACCACATTGGACCCTCCCTACCTCTATCTGATACCTTCCCTGATGAACACATCCTAGCCGTGCAAGACAAGAAAATGCCATGGTATGCTGACTATGTCAACTACCTAGTTATAGGACAAACCTCGCACAGCTGGTCCAGACAGCAACGGGACAGGTTCTTGGCTGAGGCCAAGCACTATTTCTGGGATAATCCCATGCTGTTTCGCCTATGTGCTGATCAGATCATTAGGAGGTGCCTCCCCGAAGACGAAGTTCAGAGTGTACTTTCCTTTTGTCATGACCAAGCGTGTGGCGGCCATTTCTCTGGCAAGAAAACAGCTGCAAAAGTTTTGCAGTCTGGATTTTATTGGCCGTCCCTATTCAAGGATGCACACATCTTTGCCAAGACTTGCTCACGATGCCAAACACTAGGGACAATGACCAAAAAAGATATGATGCCCCTTCAGCCCATTTTGATTGTCGAAATTTTTGACTTTTGGGGTATCGATTTTATGGGCCCCTTTCCACCATCCAACGGCTTCGAGTATATCCTGGTCTCGGTAGACTATGTTTCCAAATGGATTGAAGCCGTCGCCACCCGACGATGCAATCACAAGACGGTCATGGACTTTGTAAAGAAGAACATCTTTTCCCGGATTGGAATACCCAAGGCCATGATCAGTGATGGTGGAAGCCATTTTATCCATTCCCAGTTCCGTGCCCTACTTAGAAAATATGGGGTAAACCACCGCATTGCCACCCCGTATCATCCACAAACAAATGGGAAGACTGAGGTCTCAAACAGACAAATCAAGAACATTTTACAGAAGACTGTGAGACCTGACAGGAAAGACTGGTCCACACGACTTGATGATGCCCTGTGGGCATACAGGACCACTTTTAAGACCCCGATAGGCATGTCACCTTACCGCTTGGTCTTTGGCAAAGCTTGCCATCTCCCTGTCGAATTGGAACACCAGGCTTACTGGGCTATTAAGCAATGTAACATGGATCCCCAGTTAGCCGGTGCGCAAAGGACTCTTCAATTATCTGAGCTTGAAGAAATTCGTCGTGACGCCTTTGACAATAGTCGGCTATATAAGGAGAAAATGAAAGCCGTCCACGACAGACTCATTCATAGGAAAACCTTTGAGCCAAACCAACAAGTCTGGCTATTTGATGCACGCCTGAAACTCTTCCCAGGGAAACTTAGGTCCAAATGGACAGGACCATTTCGGGTGGTCAAACCCTATTCCAATGGGGCAGTCGAAATCGTCGATCTTAATACCGGGCACACCTTTATAATCAATGGTCAAAGATTGAAGCATTTCCTGGCCCAGGTACCTCCCAAGGAAAGTATCACCCTTGTTGAGGGTTGACACCAAGCACCGCCCAGCTGGAGGCGTTAAACTCAGCGCTTCCTGGGAGGCAACCCAGCGGATTCAGACTGATCTGGTAGTTTACGTCACTCAGGTACTATCTTTTTGAACCCTTCTGCATCCATGCATCTGCCAATGAGGACATTGTCCAACTTAAGCATGGGGGGGATGGTAAATTGCATAATCCTGAGCTTAATTAATCAGTCTGAATGAATAAATTAATTGATTAAAAAAAAAATTGAATTTAGGAAGAAAAACTTAGGCATTAGAAACTTGTCAATAGTGGGAAATAATACAAAAAGAACTTAAACACTTAGACTTTTCAGGCCTTCAAGCTTAATCAGCCCTGGTGTCCGTTAAAAAATGGATTTAGCGGCGAATCCTTGAAACTTTAAGCTATTCTAATTCACCTAATAAATAAGGTAATAAGTATACGACTTATCAACTCACCCTCTAACTCAGGAAAACTTTGAGTCTAAGCATCTACACACATTTTTGCACAGACTCACTTCTCGGAGATTTTGACAGAAATTGGGTAGCTAATGAACTCTCTAGGGTGGTATGGCTGGCAAGTTGTCATGGGTAATAGCCCATTGGCAGGTTGTCCAGAAACCAGCCACAAGCCATTTCTTTTTCGCTGCCTCTAGGTACATTTGAGATTAGGGAAGCCACCTACGAAAA
Source organism: Thalassia testudinum (assembly GCA_037157565.1). Taxonomy (NCBI): domain Eukaryota; kingdom Viridiplantae; phylum Streptophyta; class Magnoliopsida; order Alismatales; family Hydrocharitaceae; genus Thalassia; species Thalassia testudinum. The sequence continues at coordinate 29,667,460 of JAZHRO010000030.1, read as the reverse complement.
AAAAAAAAAGAAGAAGAAAAGAAAATAAACCACACTTCACCGCACATGTATGGCTGGAAAGTGATCATGGGTAACAGCCCATTGGTCGGTTGTCCAGAGCCCAGCTCAATAATTGCACAAAAAAAGACCAAAACACCTAAGGACGAAGCGGGGAAGTAGTACAAGCCGGGGAGATATACACTGGAAAATCCTTGTGTTGACCCCAAGTAAAATGAACGTAGGGAGAAAGCTACCAATCGAACAAATACACCTTCAGGCAAAAATTTATTTTCTTTTTCGGTCACCTAGGGGCGTAGAAACTCGAAGTCTGTCTCAATTACCGATAAGTGAGTCTATCACAACATTCACACCAAGATGCATAGCACTTAGGGTTTTGACCGAAGTTTTGGGTGGGTTGGGTAGCCATAAAAAGTTACCAACCCACACTGAATTCCGAAAATTCTAAAAAGACATATATAGATATATACGTATACATATGTATAGTTATATATACAAAGCAAGGATTGGGGAGATTCGTATTTTGGAAGACACCCGGGCGCTGCTTAGTCTTTGTAGATTAAGATCTTCGTATATTTCCTCTTATTGACAAGTAACGAAGTGCTTAAGCAATTACTTCTTGAATTCTCCAAAGAAATAAAGGCTAGAATAAACCTTGCTAGGGACTATCAAGGAGTAAGCATGGGGGTATGATAACACCACGCAAGGGGGTAGTAATTAGGTTGAATATGGCCCATCTTTAGAATAAAAGGCACAACATAAAGTAGAATAGGAGCATTGCATGCATCAAGTACCAAGATTGCTTATAAATTGCATTAATGGCCATTTGTGTAAAGCATGTGTCAAAGAAGGCCCCAGATGAGCAATCGGACCACACGGATGGATTCAGAACGATGAACGGAGTCCAACGGACTCAAGATCGGCCAAATCCGACATCCGGAGCTCCCACAATGGGCCCAAGAAATTCTGATCGTTGATCTGGAGATCAACGGCCCAGAAAGCGCCACGTTGCCCCGACCCCACCGCTCGGACGCCCTCAAGCCAGCCAAGGACGAATCTCGGCTGTTGATCTTCGATCGAACGACCGAGATCCGCGCGCTCGCCCGCGGTCGCTTCGACAAAGCGCGGGCGTGGCGCAACGACTAGCGTGCACGCCCGCATCGCAGCGACGCGCGTTCGAATCGCGCGGAGCGGAAATCAAGCGCGAGCGAAGGGCGCGGCAAAATTGGGTTGCCCGATCAGCACCGAGCGGCCAGGATCGCGCCACGCGGCGCGATGACAGCTCCCGAGCGCCCACGCGCGCGCGCACGCCGGGCGGAAACGCGCGCACGCACGCGCGCCGGAGGCGCGATCTCAGCGCGGGCGCGGGAGGATCTCAGCCGTCCGATCTTCGATCGGACAGCTCTCGTTCAACGTCCACGGATCGCGCTTGGAGAGAGAGAGGGGCGGGCAGCTGACCGGCGGCAGGAGGGCTTCACCGACGTATCTGGAAGCGATTTTAGCGACGTTCTGGATGTCGCTAAAGCACATTCTTCTTTTAGGAAGCCCTTAACTCTATTTAAACCCCCTTCTACCACCATTCAAGGCATACTCTCCCACTTGCAACTACTCCACTCCTCTCCTAGCTAGTTTTAGGCACTCTTGTAATCGCCGGAGACGACGAGCCGCCGACGGAGCCTCCTCCACCGTCGTGGCTGCCTCGTCGCTCTCCACTCTCTCTCTACCTCTCCCTCTCTCTCTTTTAAGCTTTCATTTACTTTTGTTGAAGCATGTATTTAATGTTGTAAACCATGAACTATGAATGCATGTTTAATGAAATTATTTTCCATTTAGTCGCCATTTTAATTTCTGCTTAAAGTGCATGATCAAAACCAAGAGCTTTCTAACCATAAACTCTCTCTATCTCTCGCTTTTCAAAATCGTCTCTTTCGCAAGCAAAACTCCTCCTTTTTCGTGACAACAAGTGGTAAACAAAATCAAATTTCCACGCCTCCCCGAGATCGACACTCGGACTCACCTCCGTTTACTTCTTTTAAAATCGACGTATCAAGTGCAATGATAACGACACCTCTTAACACACACGCACGAGACCACGTCACCTCACAGTCTGTGTAAACCTCCTCAGCTACAAACAGCTGACCACCCAGACCTCTGATCACAAAAGGATCCTTTAACAACACACAGTTCTGTCCCAAACTGACAGCAAAACTCGCAACAACAAACGAGTGCGTGGTGTCGGAATAAAAAAGTACGTAAACTAATCTGCCTGAAACTGTAACCATACCTGCCACCACTGAACCTGATGCTCTGGCGTCTCTGTGTGTCAGGGTATTGATACACCCCTCAGCTCTCGGTGCAGAAGAAGCAGCCACACTCTGCATCGGACGGGTAGCCACTGGCCGGTACCCTCCCCGCAATTGCTGTCCTCCCCAACGGGCCTAGGAACCACGACCACCTGCTCGGCCTCCAGTGCTCGGTGCAGGGAGCATCTGCTGTGCTCCAGCCCTGACGGGCAGTCCCTCCTGATGTGGCCCGACTAGCCACACTGGTAGCAGACTCCCGCCCTCGGTAGGTCCCTGCTGACGGTTGGGTGGGGGTCCAGTGCTGGCAGCTGGCCCTTGCCGGGGGCCCCCAAAGGCCACTGACAGCCTTGCAAAGTGAGACGGCTCTCTTGCGAGCGCCGCGTGCCTCCCTTCCCGTCGGCCCTGTGAGTACTCTGGCTGGAAGGGCCTCTTCCGTCCACTGTCAGTGTCACATGCGGCCAGGTTGGTCTCCTCATACGTCATAGCTGCCTTTGACTGCCCTCTACTAGCCTCTGACTGCCCTCCACGACCTGTGTACAGTGCTCTCCAGCTGGTACGTGGCAAAGGCCATGCAGCACTCCGTAGGGGGGCGAAGGGTGTCAAACACCTTCTCAATCTGCTCCAACCAGTCCTCTGCCTCAGTCGGGTCCTCATCCCCCTTGAAGGAGGGGGGCTTCAGCTTCCGGAACTGTCCGTAAAGCTCGTAGTGTCGCTGTAGTGGGGGTATGGGCATGCCTCCAAGCAGGGAGGGCTCGTCCTCGAAAGTGTCAGAGTACAGTGGGGGCGGTGGAGGACCACCCCCTCCCCCACATCCAGCGCTGCGTCAGTCTCGTGGTCCCACAGAGGACTCCCCCTCCACGTCCCCAGGGAGAGGTGCTTGTGGAGGCAGGTGGAGCTTCTCTCGTACTATCTCCCGTATCAACTGGGTGAGGTCCTGAGCCTGAACGCTAGGAAGAAGTGGCTGGTCCACTGAAACCTCGTTTCCAGCACGTCCGCCCCTCTGACCTTGTCCACGACTGCGTCCGCGGCCCGCCTCAAGGACTCCACGTCGAAGCATCTCCTGCAAGGAGACACGAAAAACAGAACAAAAAGACGTCAACACTAACGGACATTCAACAAAAGAACCTTAGAACAGATGTTAAAAGGTACGTCGTGGTTACTCTAGTTACATGCACGTGAATTGGTTATTCTCAAGCAAGTTGGTTCATTTCTCAGGATGACCTTGCTCTGATACCATCTTGTTTCGACCTGGTTCCTGAATTCCTACAGGACCCGAGACTGACTCTACTCGACTAATCCTAAGACACAGTCGTCCAACAAGAAATAACCAAAAAGAAAGAAAGTAAACCACATACATTATGCTAAGCAACTAACAATAAAATAGTACAGCAGTAAAGAAAGTAAAGGCTGCTACAGTACATATCACCACCACAACAGTAGAATAGTAACAAGGTACAGGAACATAAAGGTACAGAAAAGTAAAGGTACATAACATAAAAGTGCAAGAGTCTGAACTCACAACAACAGAAAGTACTACAAAAGAAAGCTACTGCTACTTGGCTCTACTAGGCCCAGCACCCTCTGCAGCCGGAGACTCGGGCTGCTCAACACCTGGACCTGAAAAGGGTTATGAGTAAACACAGTCAGTGAATGCTGAGTAGAGTGGCAACCAACTACTAAAGCAGTAAAGCTAACGGATAAACTAGCTATTCCAATTCTTTAATTTACAAGTGATTCCTTTTCACCCATTGGTTTATATAATTTCAAATCTCTTTCTTGATCTCGAATGTTCCTCGTGGGAACGTTCTTGATTGCAGTCTTTTCCGAAGAGTAGAAGGCACACGTGGTGCTCTCCTGGTCGGGAGAGTCCCCCTGTGGTGATCTTACACCCAGTCAACCACCCCAAGGTCACGAACAGACGTAATGGTGACTACGGCATGCACGATAAGTGCATGGGTAGCTACCCCGCACTAGCACGCGGTCAGTTGTTTCCGCTAACGGGTGCGCCCAAAGTACAACACGGAACAGTATAGGGCCTAGCCCTCTCAGTAATAGGGGTCTAGCCCCTAAGAACCAAACAGGGGTTTCACCCCTCCACAATCCGCTCACCCTCGCCTGACTACCCTGGTTTGCCCAGTGGGCCTAACAAGTCGATGTAGGGTGGCTAGCTGAACCCCAGGCCCCATGGTGTGGCTAGCTCTCTCCCTACACTAGTAGCTCTCCAGTACAGTGTACGCGAGGGCCAAGAAGTCGGTGCAGAGTGGCCAATCCTAACCCCGGGTCCCAACCCAAGGGCGGCTAGCTCCGCTCTACACTAAACAAGAGACAGTCGCTCTCCTTAGTACTACGTACTCAAGGGCCAGCGCACTTCCCCACTCACATTTCCAGATCCATTTCATTTATTTCTAGGAGCTCTACTCCTAATTCCCTATAGGGTTCATGCTCATATTTCTCATGCCATTCCATACCAGGTTTCATCATTCACATTTCCATTCTCAGGTTATACACATGCAGCTTGTATTTCTATCATTCACATTTCCATTCTCAGGTTATATACATGCAGCTCGTATTCTATCATTTAACATATACAATAGGTATGGGTACATGTAACTGTTTAACTAGCACAGGTAATTCATATTTCATAGATAGCTCTTGTTCATTAACAGGCAGTTGTTAATAGTTCTATCTACTCAATCAAGACTGCAATTTAATCACGCATACTGACATTTCAAGTATTTCTCGTCTTAGGATTCATGCTATATCCTAGGTTCTAATCATTCATTCATACATGCATTCAGGTTTATAACTAAATTAGGGGAAGCCACTCTACCGATAACCCAGGAGTATTGGGGGCTCGAACGATAGGCTCACGTGCCTCAGCAAGCACCAAACCCACAATGGAACGAAGTCCTATAACATGGAACAATCACAATGGAACATTCAGAACAGTATAGAAAGCCTTCTAACAAGTAGAGGAGCTCACAAGGAGAACATCGATATCTTATTTTTGTAAAACGAACCTCAAACGGATCCTAAACGGATCAAAAACAGAGTTACTGACTCAAATCAGATGTCTGGCACAATGTCCAGGCGTCTTAAAAGTGTCCATAAATGCACCTCAGACTCTGCATCGACCTCAGACATCCAGGACCTCTTCTGGACCGTCTGGACCCAGCTCCAGACGTCCGACCTCCTCTCCGGACATCTGGGAGTGCTTCCAACCGTCTAATAAGCTGCCCAAACGTCTGAAACGCGTAGGAGGGCATGTCCTGCGCCTTCCCGAAGTAATCCCTACACGAGATAGCAAAATCTTCTCAAATAAGCCACACAAAGCGTAGCTGTGGAGTGGCTTGCATGGCCGTATCTGCAAAGGGAACGTACCTTCGCGAAGATCTATCTTCAGACGTCTAGAGTCGCCTCCAGATGTCCACTCCGTCGTCTGGACGTCACTCCAGACATCTGATTCTGGGAAAAACCCAGAACCAGAACCTACTCTTGTTTGAACTTGTCGCGCGCAGCCGCGGCTCGCCTCCTCGCTTGCAGCTCCGACTGTAGCAGTGTCGGGGACGACTCCCCCGACGCTCTCCTCCTCCCGCACGCGTCGCTCCGGCTGTGCGCTCTCTGGGGAGCTCCCACATGAGCTCGCGAGCTCAAGCTCCTCCTCCTCTCCTCACACTGCTCCTCCTCATCGCCGCTCTTGCACTCTTTCTCTCGCACTAGCTCCTCTCGCTGGGGTGGAGAGGAAGAGAAGAAGGTGGCTGGTGGTGGAGTGGGGAGAACGAGAGTGGAGAAGAGGGGTTTATAAAGAGTGCGTTAGGCTTCATATGAGGAGGGAAGAGAGAAGAAGGGAAGAAAAAGAGGGTGCTGTCTGCGGGCCGCCCTCGCATAGGAGCGAAGGTTTGTACAAAAATTTCAATTTCCAAACATCTGGGAAGGTGTCCAGTCGTCTGACTAGACGTCTAACCGACAGTCCAGACGTCTTAAAAGGCTAAGGACAGAATGGTCTTTACAAGTTTGTATCACTAGGCTGGGTTTAGCTTGGATAAGGTGGGTCCTGTGTTATTTTGCCAGTGCAGGTAATAACAAAATTTAATCCTGCCTGGTTTTGGTTTGGAGTGGGTAGAAGAGGTGCTTACTGCTGGTAACTCATATATAATGTCGAAGCCTCCATCCCATCAGGTGATGGAGTAGAAGGGGCCTGATAAACAAAGTGAGCTTGGCTCGGATTTGGGTTCATAATGAACCTCTAGTTTGGCACGTTATTCGGATTAGGAAGAGGTTGTGAAGGAAGTGCACCAAGTTGGCGAGGATTTTCCATCTAGGTAAGTTGATTGAGTCAACCCAGATTGATAAGTTGGGTTAGGCCGAGGCTGAGGTGGCTGATATGGACGAGGAGCTTGCGGTCGGGGTGGATATTGAGGTCTCTGATTTTGATTATTGCCTAACCACATGAAGTTGAGATGATTACGCCATCCAGGGTTGTAGGTGTTTGAGAATGGATCATTTTGAATGGCGTTGAGGTCCTCGCAGGTTTGAGGAAACTCAGAAAAATCAGAATATGAGGGTTCAGAGTTCCCTCAACTAGAGTAGGTGGATCCAGAGTTTCCTCCGTAGCCAGAATTAGACGGGGGTGGATATGGATCCATCCCCTGAGAAGGTTGGTGATAGATGTTGCGCACGACCTCCCTGCCAGAGGGTGGTTGTGTGAATGGGTTTTGCGTAGAGGTGGCTCGCTGCAAATGTCGAGTTAGCTCATCCACCTTTTTCTCAATAATAGAGACCTTGTCCAAGTGACTGGCCATTAGTTCCAAGTCGACGGAAGAGGACAGGCCCTGTGTTTCATGTGCTCCCTTTGGATTCGTCAATGCACGAGCATTCGTCCGGTCGAACATGCTCATGGATTCATTATTGATGGAGTTCTCACACATATTCTTAAGAATCTCCCACACGGTGTCTTCATGTTGACCCATGATGTTTCCTTCGTAGGTCACATTGACAAATAATCTGATATCAGGTCACATTGACAAATAATCTAATATCCTCATGGAGTCCCTGTAAAAAGAATGGACTTGTTCCCATTTAGGAACTCCGTGATGGGGGCACTTTCGCATGAGATCCAGGAAACGATCCCATGCTTCGTGAAGTGGTCTCCTGCTTGTTGTGTGAAATGTGTGATCTGGTGCCATAAAGCATTTGCCCGACCAACAGGGAAGAACTTTCTCAGCAACTCGGATTGAAGTTTCTCCCAAGTGTTGATTGGACGCATTTGGGTTTGGTACCAGTGAGCAGCTTTATCCATGAGAGAAAAGGAGAACATTTTCATGAGTAGAATATCCCGATTTTGAGCTTCTGACCTAAAGGTCTGGGCCAGATGCTTGAGCTATTTGATATGCTGGAAAGGATCTTCAAAATTACACCCATGGAATTTGGGAATGACATGAATCACGTTGGGCTTGAGTTCAATGTCATGACCTCCAGCGGGGATTTATACTCAAGGTTCGATTGCTACCGCAGCGGGATTGTAGTGATCTCGTATCATTGGATGCTGCAGTGGGTTCACAAAGACTTGGAATAGATCATTGAGGCACTGAAGTTGATTTTTGAGATTATTTTCTTCTGTGGGTTGTGCCATGATGATGGATGAAGGAGAATCAGGTTTAGATGAATTGGAAGAGATATCAATAGGATTGGGTTGTTGCACAAACAAGGAGGTCGAGGCTTGGCCTCGACGTAAATGAGTGACTAAAGGAGGCCTCAAGGATGGTATCAGAGACCTCCTCCTGAACATACACCGATGGAGTAGATGAGATGTAGAATGTGATGGACCCAATCAAGACACACAAAAAATTTTGGATGACTATAGAGGTTCGAGGCGGATGATACCCCTTAGTCAGAAAGCCGTCCACTTGAGAATTACTTGGGCAGCTAGAGAGGGAGAGTCCCACAAAGACCCCTACATGGTAGAGTGTCCCCACGGGTTACAGGGTTTCCCCCACTCGACCTCTCTTGTCATTGATGTTCCAGGTAGACCAAAATGGGGACTTAACCTCTTAAGTCTACCAGTTTTAATCAAGAGCAAGGGTGCTTAGAATTCCACTTGAACTTTAAGATGTGTTGAGTGCAAAAGTGACCTAATTTGAAGATTGGTTGACCCAAGCAAGGTGGGCCAACTTCACCTGTATAGTCCTTAAAAACTTAGGTCTCTCTTTTGGTGTTCAAATGACTTTAAGAGCCTGATTTTAGGGTTTTGCTTGAATAGATCAGTTCAATCAAGGTCTAGGCACACATTGTTTGAGAAGATGATTTCTTGGTTAAGCAAGTGTGTCTCTAAAAACCCTAAATTGAAATCCTTAATTGGCTCTAATTTGATCCACTTTAATTTGTCCAAAGGTGGCACCTAGGGCTTAAACAAGAATGTGATAGCCCTAGATACCTTAAGCTTTAAGTGGGTGCACAAATCAGGATTCGTTGTCCAAATAAAATGTATCAACTCAGGCAACTTGATGAATTATCTACAGATAGAATGCAAGTAGCCCTAATTGATTTCTTTTTTTCCTTTTATCCTTTGCAGAATGAGGGGCTTAAGAGAGAGAGTAGTTAGAACTTACCTGCCTCTAGCGTGTTTACTGTGCAGCTGATCTTCCTTCAATGTATCTCTCCTAAAACAACCACAGCAAAAGAGATATAGCAAGTTAGAATCTGAATCAGGAATTGCAATCAAGAGTTCTAAATTGCCTATTGCTCCTGGCAACGGCGCCAAAATGTTTTACGTGTTAAATCGGTGTTTAAGATTGTCGTGTTGTAGTATAGCCACAATAGTGCTTAAACAAATAAATTTTATTACTCGAAAAAGTTTTGAAGTCGAACACAGGGAACAATATGAAATTTAGATCTCAAGAATTGCAATTTAAGCACAACATAAGCAATTTATAATAGAACTCCAAACAATAACGATATATAAATGAAAACAAATGTCAATAGTGCAAAAAGAATGAGGTAAAATGGTGATTTGAATCACCAAATATCCCTCACAATAACAGCAAATTTCTTAATAGTATCAATCAAATAAAGCCTAGCAATCAAGTATCAGACGACTTAACCGTCTCGAGCTACAGTGTATAGCCTTTTCTCTCTTCTCTGCCTCTTCTTCTTCCCTTATCTTCTTTCTTTGCTGCAACTGCTCTTCTCTCCTTTTCTTCTTCCTCTTCTACTGCGGGTTCTCTCCTTCTTCTTCTTCTATTTAGCCTCTTCACACAAGGAGGAGGGCTTCTCGAATTGGCTAAGTGTTAGCCAATTTCCTCTGCAGCAAAACCCCCCTACCCCTGCGCAAGCTTTCTTTCTCTCTTTGGGTCACACTCTCCCAGAGCCTTGCATATCGGGTTATCGGGTAATTGGAGGATCCGCATACCCGGGTCCAGGGTCACCGGCGTGGTGTAGTGACCAAGGAGTGAGAGCGTAGGTAGGCTAGTGAGTGAGGGTGTGGGACCTCACCCCAGTGTTTCGAGGCGATAAGCCTAATGTAAGAAAATAACTTATGCGTGCTCTTTAGTTTGGAATCCCACAATGTGGGACTAAAATAGGTCCTCTTTGTGGTGCACCGCAGAGGTGAACTCCTCTTCTTGCATGAAAGCTCCAACAATTGCCACAGTTGTTGGAGCCAAGGCCTCTAACTGACCATCTGGAACTAGTCTCTGAGTACTTCTACACCACCTAAAGGTGTCATCTGAGCGTGCACAACCAGGAACTCGAAGAACAGTGCCGGTGTTAATGGTGGCGACGACGTAGACTGATGGGGAACCTGAAACATGAATACGGCCTCTCGGCCTGATTAAAATAGTTCAGAAGCTTCGTGTAGGTCTAAGGAAGATGATGGAAGTGTTAGGTCGACGTGGGGATGAGTCAGGTGGCCGGATGATGACGGAAAAACCAGTGCAAAGGTGGGTTGTCGAGTAGGTGGTTTGGGTAGGCGAAAAGGAGAAATAGGAGAGGGCTCTCATTCATGGTGGAATGGTGGAGCTTGTGGAAGTTTCGGTGAGGCGGATGGAGGTGTGTAGCGGTGGATACGCCTTGCCGGAGGTCTGGTCGGAGCGGAGGACGATGGAAGTGAACGGCGGTGTCGAGAGGATAATTTTGAATTTTTTGAGTAGGAAATTAAAGTAGAGACCTAGAGAGACCTAACTACCTATTCTAAGTGGACGAAAGGGGGGAGATCCATACCAATTTTGGCATGCCGGCGACGGAGAAGACTAACTCTCCGGTAGGAAGGAACGGCGATGAAGACGTGGAAGGGGACGACTGCTGGTATTGCGGCACGCGGAGGAATCTGAGGATGAGGAATCCGCTGTTGGTTTTGCGAGAACAGATGAGGAAGGAGGTCGAAGATATCGCTGGAGCTCGCAGAGCTTTTCGGTCGGAGAGGAGGGAAGAACGTGGGGTAATTCTAACCGAAATTCAAGCTTGGAGGATCGGGCAGGCCTGGGGGGTCTTTATATAGGTGTCAGGGGGTTGATTAGAGCATAGAAGCCAAGCTTTCAAGCTTGGAAGGTTGTCGGAGTTAGAAACCCAAATTTCTCATGTGTTTGCATGAGAAATTGGGAAATAATTGAAGCACAAGAATCGGCCTGATTGAAAAAGGATTTCAAGAGAAATCTCTGATTCAATTTTGCGGAGGTTTCATCAATCAATCAAGGAGAAATCCTTGATTGATTGTCACCGGAGTTGTAGGAGTAGGAGTTCTGTGCGGTGGGGACCTTTTTGTGAGAATGACGACAAAGTTGGGGACCTGTTTGAAAGAGTTTTGAAATTTAAGGGTAGAAATGTAATTAGATAAGACCACTTTGCAAACTAGGTCAAGACAAACTCATCTTGGGTCCAAATTTTGGTACTAACCTAATTTGGACCTAAGGAATACAATGGTAAAGTTGGATTTTGGTTTAGACGATGTTTGCCTGGGTAATTTATGCAAAAACCTAAATTAGGGCAAATATCTGTCTGTGATTCTGTTTTGGGTCAAAATGGGTTCTGATGGTCAAATTGAAGGTTCTAAACCCTAGAGAATATTTTTCTATGAATTTTAGAGGGTTTAGGTGGATTTTATCCTGATAAGAACCTCAGTTAATTAAGCGAGTATGTTTTTAGGGTTTCAAAAGTCATTTAATTCTCAAAACACGTGTAAACCCTTTTTCTGATTGTTCTAACCCACTTGTTATCTTTTTAAGACCAATTGACCCTCATTAAACCCTTAAGAAAACCCGTGGTTGTACTGCATTCATGATAATCTGGTAAAATTACAGTTTTAACCCTAGTTTCTTATTTTTCCTTCAGAATGATTATGCAATGACTTGTGACTCTCTGGCGGTTATGTAGGAGCATTTACTGACTTAATTGGGTCAAAATGAGCTAGTTATGGCTCATGATGGTGTTCCCATCAGAGGGGGCTTAGGATTTTTAGCTTTGAGGTGGAGTTTCCTCTTTTCCCTCTTTTCTTCTTGAACCGCATAAAGGTAACCACAGAACTGGGGTCCCCCAATGAAGTCGAGGGAGAAGAAGGACTAGCCGGAATAGCCGTCTCCCCCTGAACCATCGACAGGGGAGGAGAAGAGCCTTGACTCGAAGGTAGAGGGAGGAGCGTTAGCAGACTAGTAGAGCTCAGCCTCAGGACTATCGCTAGAAGCCTCACCAAAATGACCTGAAAGAGAAACGGAGCACGACAGGAGCGAATGGCCAATCTTAAGGTAGTAAGCACAGCAAAGGGAAAGTTTTCATATACCACCCTTTATTTGATCAACATGTCTCCATTTAAGATCTGAACCGAGTCCGGTCGTGACGCCAGAAGGTCTAGTTCAACGCAAACCCTAGGATAACCAGGGCAGAAGCCTTGCACCGTCCTCGGATCAATGCAAACAAGAGAGCCTAGTTGGTAGGCCAATGACAATAGGGCTTTGGGATGGACAAGGTGCAGGTTCAAGCCTGGGAAACCAACCCAAATAGGGGCCATGGTCATCGGGGAGTCCTTGTAGAAGCTAGGGGACCAGCGGATGAACAAGATGCGAAGCGAACCCACAAAGGTCGAGACCACCGAGAAGAGGTTGCACAAATTGAGGTAAGTCGCGCAACGCACCAACCAATGTCTCATGTCCAACGAGACTAGAGCAAAATCTGAGATCCGGATCTTAAGGGAGAGGAAGTCCTTCACGACCTGGAAAGAGGGTTTTAGACCCATCACCTGGATAACAACCAAGGACTCGAAGCTCTTGGCCAACTCGTCGACTTCCGAGGAAGTGAACAAGGTGCACACCATTCCTTGGTGTTGGATCGGGAGACAAACCGGTAGGTCTAGGTTGACATAGGGCGCGGGGTCAACAGCGCACTGATCTACCACCACAAAAGCAAACGAAGGCTACAAGGAGGGGGAAGATCATGGGGCCTCCACAACCGAGGAAGACGTTGGAGATGCCATGCTCCCGACCGTCCATGAAACTCTAGGGGAAGCATGACGGGATCGCCAACGGACCAGGGCTTCCACGAAAAGCGGAGGGCAAAGGGCGAGGAAAGAGATGAGGTGATGGATGCCCTAGCTGATGCTCCACGAGGGGAGCATCGGTGGAGGCAGGGCAGTGCCCTTCTCTGCCGAAGGGAATAAGGAGTGCACCGAGATGGGAAGAAATGTTGTTAGCTCTAAATCGGGGTTTTAAAAATGATACGTCGCAGTATAGTCGATAAAGTGTGAAAACAAATAGAATTTATGCTCGAATGGAAATCCGAGGTCGAATGCAGGGAGCAAGTAGCAAATCAATCTCAAAATCACAATTCTAAGTAAAATATATAAGCTATTGCAACCAAAACTTGATTCAGAACTATTCAAGAATGATATATCAATAATTCAAGTACCAATGTGCAAAAATAATGGGTTAAAATGGTGATTTGAATCACCAAATTAATCCTAGATAATTTAATCACAATTATTTGAAATGTTTGAATATCAACCAATTTCCACGTCAGTTAATATTTCAATAATGCAACAGTAGCCTAGAACTAGTAACAGAGGCAAAAGCCTCTCTTCTTCCTCAAGCCTCAGTGATACGCATGAGCACAGCATAGAGGCATGAAAGCCTCTCAGAGATGCAAAGGGTTCAAGTGTTGAGAGCAGAGGTGCAAAGGGAAAAAAACTCCCTTCCCCTCTCTCTCTTTCTTTCTTCTCCTCTCTATCAGAAATTCGAATGGATCCGGGTAATCGAACCCACGCCTAGATCCACGTGGCATGAGCACAGGCGAGGGCACGTGCACTGGAGCTTGCGAGCAGGACCTCACCCCTGTGCTCTCAGAGGAGATGACATGTTATTGCACATCTTCGAGGGAAATTACCTGCCTCTCCGCGTCGGGAACTCGTCCAAATCAACTTGTGTTTTTGAGCTGCTCCTAATCTAGATCTTAGGACCTTTTTCATAACAGATTAAATGCCTTTTGTCATGATTTCATCTTTTAAAGCGTACTGAACCAGACTGTGTGTGATATAGGGTGCTTAGGTTACCAAGTCCCGCAAACCAGAGGTTAGTTAACAAGGCCGAATACTCCCTAAGCCTTAGAACTAATGCACAAGCTTTGCATTTTCCCCAACCTTTTAAGGATTAATCTGGATCTTGACAAGTATGTGAATGTTTAAATCCAATACAGATCCAAGAGGCCTAAGGTCATTGGGTGTACACACGTCTGGTTTGCGTCTTACTCTTAGGTGTACACACATCTTTCAAGAATCGCGAGTAAGCCGTTACGTGGTGAATTGCATCCATCAATGAGATGTTTATTTGGACCTGCTCAAAGAGTTTGACCAGGTCCTCCTCGAGAGCCATGGGTTTGGGTTTCTTCTTTCCTTTGGTCAAGGCCTCTGAAAATGGAACCACTATAGGTTCCTCTAGAATTTGTCTAGGTTCTTGATCTGGGATAGGGTTATCCTGGATAACCAACCTAGGGTTTTAGTGTGAACTACCGGGCTGAGAGTGGCTCCGATAAGGTGGGTCCTAAGTTGTTTTGCCACTACGGGTGATAACGGAGTTCAGTCCTACTTGGTTCTGGGTTGGGTTTGGCAAAAAAGGTGGTTGCTACTGATAACCTGAATATAATGTTGAAGCCTCCATCCTGTCAAGTGATGGAGCAGAAGGGGCCTGATAGATGTAGTGAGCTTGGCTTTGAGTCGGGTTCATAACGTGCCTCTGGTTTGACACGTTATTTAGATTGGGCAGAGGTTACGAAGGGAGTGTACCAGGTTGGCGAGGATTTGCCATCCAAGCGAGTTAATTGCGAACCTCTGTGATCTCGTCTCTGTGCTATTTTTGCATAGCCGCATTCGTCTTCTGGATGTCAGCCAGAGTCTGAAGGATAAGGGTCATTTGAGCTTCCCGAGTTGGCCCAGATTGGTAAGTTGGGTTGGGACGAGACTGAGGCAGCTGATAATGATGAGAAGCTTGTGGTCGGGGCTGATATTGAGGTCTCTGCTTTTGATTGTTCCCTAACCACATGAAGTTAGGATGATTACGTCATCTAGGATTATAAGTGTTTGAGAAAGGATCATTCCAAACAGCATTGAGGTCCTCACAGGTTTAAGGAACCTCAGAGAAATCTGAAGATGAGGGTTCAAAGTTCCCCCAACTAGAGTAGGTAGATCTGGAGTTTCCTCTGAACCCTAGATCAGACGGGGGTGGATATGGATCCATCCCCTGAGAAGATCGATGGTAGATATGCACAGTCTCCCTCCTAGGGGTGGTTGTGAAAATGGGTTTTGTGCGGAAGTGGCTACTGCAGATGTCAAGTTAGTTCGTCCACCTTCTTTTTAATGATCGAGACCTTATCCAAGCGACTGGCCATTAATTCCAAATCGACAGATGAGGACAAGCCCTGCGTCTCATGTGCTCCCCGTGTATTCGTCAATGCATGAGCAGTCGTCTGGTCGAACATGCCTATGGATTCATTATTGATGGAGTTCTCGCACATATTCTCGAAAATTTCCCACACGATGTCTTCGTGTTGACCCATGATGTTTCCTCCACAAGTCACATTGACGAATAATTTGATGTCCTCACGGAGTCCCTGGTAAAGAGATTTGGCTTGTTACCATTTAGGAACTCTGTGATGGGGGTATTTTCGCATGAGATCTAGAAAGTGGTCCCATGCCTCATGAAGCAGTTCTCCAGCATTTTGTGTGAAATGAGTGATCTAGTGCCTTAAAGCATTTTTCCGACCAATAGGAAGGAACTTTTTTAGAAACTCGGATTGTAGTTCAGTCCATGTGTTGATCGGACTAATTAGGGTTTGGTACCAGTGAGCAGCCTTGTCTATGAGAGAGAAGGAGATCATCTTCATAAGCAAGATATCTTGATTTTGAGCTTCTGACCCAAAGGTTTGGGCCAGATGCTTGAGTTGCTTAATATGCTGGAAGGGATCTTCAGAATTAAGCCCATGAAATTTAGGAATAACATGAATCATGTTGGGCTTGAGTTTAGTATCAGGACCTCCATCCGAGATTTGGACTCGAGGTTCGATCGCCACCGTAGCGAGATTGTAATGATCTCTCATCATAGGACACTGCGGTGGATTCATAAAAGCCTGGAATAAATTGTTGAGATGCTGAAGCTGATTCTGGAGATTGTTTTCTTCTTCTGCTGGGTGCTCCATGATTATGGATGAAGGAGATCTAGGCTCAGATGAATCAGAAGAGATATCGATATGGTCGGGTTATGGCACAAATAGGGAGGTCGAGGCTTGGCCTTGATGAGAGTAAATAGCTAATGGAGACCTCAAGGGTGGTCTTAAGGACCTCATTCCAAACATGCACCGATGGAGAAGATGAGAGATAGAAGGTGTGATGGACCCAATCAAGACACCCAAAGATTTTTGGATGACTATAGAAGTTCGAGGAGGATGATACCTCTAGATCAAAAAGTCATCCACCAGAGAAATACCTGGGCAGCCAGGAAGGGAGAGTCCCGTAAAGATCTGTACATGGTAGAGCGTCCCCACGAGTTACACGGTTTCCCCCACCCGACCTTCCTTGTCACCGCGAATCCAAGTAGACCAGAATGGATAACTTGACCTCTTAAGTCTACCAAATTTAACTTTAGAGAGAGGGTGCTTATGATTTCACTTGTAACCCACCACGGGTTACAAGGTGGATCAACTTCACCTAATTTGTCCTTTATTATTAGGTTCCACTTTTTAGGATTCGAGTGATGTTTAGAGTTTGCTTTTAGGGTTTGCTTATTTAGGTAAGTTCAATCAAGGCTTAGGATGCACACAATTTGGAATGGCTGATTCTTTTTTAAGCAAGTGTGTCTCTAAAACCTTAGAATGGAAACCCTAATTGGTTCGATTAAATTCTTCCAAATCTAGCACCTAGGTGTTTGTACGCTTTTGTGGGGTTTTAAAAGATAACACGTTGTAATATAGCCGACAAAACGTTCAAACAAATATAGAGAATTTTATTACTCGAAAAACTAGAGTATCCAAGGTCGAACACAGGGAGCAATCTCAGTACTTTTAAAACCAAAGAATACAACTTTTAAATGAAAACAATTGATTCAAAGAGAGAGAGTTATAAAAAGAATTGCTAAAAGAAAACAGAATTGGACATCTAATTTCTTTATCAGACGTCTTAAAAGTAAGTCTTCTTTCTATCTTCTGCCTTCTTCTTCTTCTTCGTTGGCTCTTCTTCTTTTCTTCTAATCCACAGGTCTTTTTCTTCCTTGAACTTCCTTCTCTTCTCTTCTCTTTCCTGCGAAGGCTTCCTCTTCCTGCCTTTGTTTCTCTTCTGTCTTCTTCCTTTTTGTCTGCAGTCCTTTCTTCCTTGTCTTCTCTTCTTCTGCTTCTTCTTCCTTCCTCTCCTTGCGGCTAAGTCTCCTCTTCACCGCCCGGCCTGCCTGCACAATAGGGAAGCAAAACCTAACCCTTCCCCTCTACCCGCGCGTCTCTCACTCTCTATGCAATTCGCACAAGGACGCTTTCCCAGAGCCACGGGTATTCGGGTTGGACCTCGCACCCGGGACCAGGTGCACCTGCAGGTGGGTGATGCGCGAGGAGTGCTCAAGTCAGGGTCGGGTCGGATCCCGCCAGACTCATGAGGTGAAACCGCAGACGAGGCGGGCGTGGGTAAAGTGAGGGACCTCACCCCTGTGCGTTCGGAGGCGATAAACAGATAACACAAAAAAAACTTAAACCATACCTGCGTGTTGCGTTTCACCGATGTGGGACTATCTGGCCTGCCCCAATTTCGCGCGCACCTGCAGAGCTTTCTTCGTGCAATTGCCAAAGCTGCGAGCTTCGCAGTGCTACCAGCTGGACCCGAGGGCTTCGCACTGCTCGCGCGAATCTGCTGCGCCTGAAGCCTGGAGACCTGACGCCTGGAGCTGCTGCGAAGCTGCTTGCTGCTTCAACCGTCAATGGCGGCAGGAGCTGAAACACTGTCAAACACAAAATGAGCCTCTCGGCTCAATCAGACCAGCTGGGGACCTTCGCTGTGGCACGGCGAAGGCGGTGAATGGTGCTGCAGGCCGTGGGATGGCCTAAGCGTGCTGCCTAGGTCAACCTGTGGCCGGAAGTGTGGGTGAGTTCGGGGGACTATTATGGAGGTGTGGAGTGGCAGTGGAGGGGCGGAGATTGTTCCTTTTGGTGGGGCAGAGCTTCTGAGATGGTTGGCGAGCCGTGTGGAGGGGCAGAATGGTGGATGCAGCTCGCCGGAGGTCGGTCGGAGACGTGGAAGATGAGGGTGGTCAGCGACGGTCGCGGGTCGATTAAATGAAATAACAAGGGGGAAAGAGAGAGGGGAATACGGGGAGTAGTTCTAACCTAATTGTAGGGACGAAGGGGGATGGAGGGCGAACAGCTGTACCTGCTGTCGCCGGAGAAGACGTTGCCCAGTGGAGGAAGACGGCGGCGACGACGGGGCTGAGGCGGCGTGCGCGGGTGTTGCGCGACGCAGAGGAGAGTCAGGAAGATGACTTTGCCACTGGTTTTGTGGCAGAGCGAAGAGGAAGGGACAGGGAGCTCACCGGAGCTTGCTGGATGCTTGGCCGGAGAAGAAAGATACGAATTAGGGGTGGAAGTCTGGCCAACTCAAGCTGAAGATCTGCGGTCGGGTCTGTAGGTCCTTTTATAGGTGTTGGCCGAACCTTCTAGTGCATGGAGGGCGCGCAATCACCTCCACTGGCTCGTCGGAGAAGGAAATAAGGTGGATACCCAAATCTCTCGTGCATTCGCATGAGAGATTGGGTTCACACCAGAGATCGTGATTGGCTTTAGATGGAAGGTAATTCCTCAGAGAATCTCCCTTCCATTTCTGGGAGGGAATCTCTGAGGAATCAGATAGTAATCCCTCTCTAAACCTCACCGGAGATCGGTTCTGCCATAGCAATGGCGGCAGGACCTGATTGCAAAGGTGGCGAGGAACTTAGGGGGCTCTCTGCAATGATTTTCAAAAGATAGGGACCAAGTTGTGATTTGGGTGTACTAAATTGCAAAGTAGGTCAAGATGACCTCCACTTAGGTCCAAATTTTGATATAAACCTAATATGGACCTAACGAATCCAATGATGAATTTGGATTTTAGGTTTGACCTCGTTTGACTGGACATTTTGCGTAAAAACCCAAATTAGGTTAATTGAATGGCTAGGACCCTAATCTAGGTCAAACTAGGTTCCAAAGGCCACATTAAGTGTTCTAAACCCTAAGGGGTATTTTTCCATGATTTTTAGAGGATTTAAGTGATTTTTATCCTGATCGGAACCTTGTTAATTTAAGTGGGTCTGTTTTAGGGTTACCAAATGTCATTTAATTCCTAGATTGCACATAAACCCATTTCTGATTGACTCACCCCACTTTTTATCTCATTTAGACCATTTGACCTATGTTTTGCTTCTGTGAAATCCCGTTTATGTACTGCAATGGTAAAATTTTAGTTTTACCCTTTAATTCATGTTTTCTTCTCAGAGCACTTATTCCTTTATTTGGGCCCTCTTCTAGGTTATGTAGGAGCTTTTATCTTCTTTATTGGGTCAAACTGAGCTAGTTATGACTCATGATGAGGCTCTCATCATACCCCATGCCTAACTTTTGCTAGTCCCTTAGCAAAATTCCAAGGTTTTAACTTTCGTTCTAGACCCAGAGTGTCTGTCAACAATCATGATAAGTGCTTCTCCTTTTCTTTTGTGATTAGGTAGGAATGCCGACAATAGGCCTAGAGGTACTCAAGTACCAACCAAAATCCAGACCTGACCCGCTTTAGCCTCAGTCCTCCGCAAAGGTTTCTAAGGCCCACAAAAACTAACCTAGGGTTTGTTGGACTCCGCGATTAAAGCACCCATGCTTGAGACATTTTTAGCCTAAGTTCAGTTTGCAGTGCATTTTTGTAAGAGAGAGATAGAAGATTTATTTGTTTGGAGAGCTTTTCTCTCTCTTTTCTTTTTATTTCTAGCTTCGGATTAGCTTCTCAACACGGTCTGTATCGGATTCCTCGTCCCCATCATCAATCCTCAAGGGTCCCTGGCTTTCGAGATTTTGAGATAATCCCACCCATTGAAACCCCCAGAACCCTGGCTTTCGAGATTTCTAGATAATCCCACCCATGGTGTTCCGTGGCCGAATTCAGACCCTGGCAATCGACATTTCGTGATAATGCCGCCCATGGTATCTAAACCAGCAGAGTGCTTACATTCCCCCAGTAGGATATTTAAATATCCTAAGAGGCAAGCACCGAAGAGACGATATGTTGTTATGCATCTTCGAGGGAAATTTCCCTCCTCTTCACGCCGGGAACTCGTCCAAATCAATTTGTGTTGATTGGCCGCTCCTAATCTAGGTGACTTTTTCAGAACATTAGACGCTTTTTGCGTGATTTGGATGTTTATGCGCACTGAACCAAACTGTGTGTGAATTTGGGGTGCTTAGGTTACCGAATCCCGCAAACCGGAGGTCAGTTAACGAGGCCGAATACTTCCTAAGCCTTAGACCTAATACTTAAGCTTCGCATTTTCCTCAACCTCTTGAGGATTATCCAGATTTTAATGGATACGTGAATTTTTAAGCTAAAGAATCTTGCCCAAGAGGCCTAAGACCAGCGTTCCTGCTAATCTCTTGTTATGTCTCCTTAGCACTTTTTCTTTTTCTTGATTTGGTCTAGAACTTCAGTTAACCCCTTAATCTTTTACTAATGACTATTTCTCTTCATTTTCATTTTGTGCTCCTTTTTGTCATTTTACTCTTTTTCTCCTCCTCATTTGTTTGACCCTGAATTGTTCCTCCCTTCCTTCAAGTCTTTTTTTTTTTTAATTGAAACCCTTTCTTGATATGAATTTTCCTAACATTTTGCACTTTCATACCCCCCCATGCCTAAGATTTGCAATGTCCCCATTGTAAATTAGGTGGGTTCGATTTCAGCTTAGTTCACTCATTAGGATAGGTGTGTGGTGAGTGAATGGGTCGAAGTGACTTGTTGCGAATGATTTTTAATCTCGGGTAGGGATACCTGAGGTGAAGTCGGCTGTTCTAATGGATGAACCCTAAAGTGCAATATGAATTTCGCATAGAGATGTCAAAAAAGGTTTCAGGTTTTTCAACGAATGACGGGTTGCCTCCCATTAAGCGCTGAGTTTTACGCCATCGGCTGGGTGTAATGAGCTCAAGAGGAATGGAGGGTAAAGGATGGCTCAGCCAAGTCTATATTGGTCATGTCAATGAACGGCTTGAGTCTCTGACCATTCACGACAAAGGGTTCAGAATCATGGCTGAATGGGCTGATTTCAGTGGCTCCATTTCCGAAGATTTGTTGGACTAGGTATGGTCCGGCCCACTTGGATCTTAGCTTCCCTGGGAATAATTTGAGTCGGGCATCAAAGAGTAAAACTTTTTGACCAGGATGAAAGACCTTTCTAGAAATGTGTTTGTTGTGAAAAGCTTTTACCCGTTCTTTATAAATTCACGAGTTCTCATACGCGTCGTGGCGTAATTCATCGATCTCGCTCATTTGAAGTCTTCTGTGGGTTCCAGCCTTAGAAAGATCCAGATTACAGGTCCGTACTACCCAATAGGCTTTATGCTCCAACTCGACAGGGAGGTGACATGCCTTCCCGTACACTAGTCTGAAGGGAGACATTCCTAATTGGGTCCTGTGGGCGGTCCTATAGGCCCACAATGCTTCCGGAAGCCAAGAAGACCGATCCTTTCTATCAGGTCGAACAGTAACCTGAAGGATCTTCTTGATCTCTCGGTTAGATAGCTCAGCTAGACCATTAGTTTGGGGGTGATAAGGAGTAGAGATTCGGTGTGACACCCAGTATTTGGTCATCAGTGACCTGAACTGAGCGTTAGTGAAATGGGTCCCTCCGTTGGAAATTATAGCACGTGGGATCCCGAACCTTGAGAAAATGTTCTGATGAAGGAATTTTATAACAACTTTATGATTGTTGGTTTGGGTCGGAATGGCTTCTATCCACTTGGAAACATAGTCAACTGCGAGTAAGATGTATTCGAAGCCATCCGAGATTGGGAAGGGTCCCATGAAATAAATCCCCCAAATATCAAAAATTTTGCATACCAAGATCGGCTGTAGAGGCATCATGTCTCGATGGCTCATGTTGCCCAGAGTCTGGCAACGGGAACATGCCTTACAGTGATCGTATGCATCTTTGAAAATTGTGGCCCAATAAAAGCCACACTAGAGGACTTTTGATGCGGTTTTATGTCCTGAAAAATGTCCACCGCATGCCTGGTCATGGCAAAATGAGAGTATGTCTTTGATTTCCACTTCCACGACGCATCGTCGAATTATCTGATCAGCACCAATGCGGAATAGATACGGGTCTTCCCATAGGTAATACTTGGCATCGGAACGCAATTTGTCCTTTTTGGCCTTCGGCCAATCGGGCGGAATCTGATGTGATGCCAGGTAATTAACTATATCAGCGAACCATGGAAGACTTGTACTGATAGTCAGGAGGTGCTCATCAGGAAAATGTTCTGTAATAGGTCCGGAAGGGTTGATTATTTCAGAAGGAAGGCGGGACAAGTGATCAGCTACCACATTCTGCTTTCCCGCCTTGTCATGAATCTCGAGGTCAAATTCTTGCAACAGCAAGATCCATCAGATTAATCAAGGTTTCACGTCCTTCTTTGCAAGGAGATGCCTCACAGCTGTGCGATCCGAGTATATGATAACACGGGAACCCAGAAGGTATGATCTGAATTTCTCCAGGGCAAATACTACGGCCAGCAGCTCTTTCTCAGTAACCGTATAGTTACGCTGAGCCTCATCCAGTGTTTTGCTGGCGTAGTAAATGACCACAGGTTTCCCGTCAATTTTCTGCCCCAAAATCGCTCCTACAGCGAAGTCAGATGCATCGCACATGATCTCAAAGGGTTGAGACCAATCAGGGGACTGTAGGATTGGGGCTTGGGTGACTCGGTCACGTAGGATCTCAAATGCTTGAATGCATTCCTTGGAAATTTCGAAAGGCACATCCTTGGAGAGAAGATTGGTCAGGGGGCACGCGATTTTGGAGAAATCAGGGATAAATCGACAGTAAAAACTGACGTGCCCCAAAAAAGATCGGATGTCCTTAATCGAGCTAGGCATAGGGAGCTTGGAAATCAAGTTAACCTTAGCTCGATCCACTTGGATGCCTTTCTCCGAGATTAAATGTCCCAGGACAATTCCCTCAAGCACCATGAAATGGCTCTTTTCCCAGGAAAGAACCAAATTCACATCAATGCACCACATGAGTATTTGGACCAAGTGTTGGAGGCAATCGTCAAATGATTCTCCAAAAATTGAAAAGTCATCCATGAAGACTTCCATATAATCACCTACCATATCTGAGAATATGGCAAGCATGCACCGCTGAAAAGTTGCAGGTGCATTGCAGAGATTGAATGGCATCCTTCGAAACGTGTACATTCCGAAGGGGCAGGTGAATGTGGTCTTTTCTTGGTCCTCTGGATGGATTGCCACCTGATTGTAACCGGAGTACCCGTCAAGAAAGCAGAAGAACCTATTTCCCGCTAGTTTTTCAAGGATCTGATCAGTAAACGGTAGTGGGAAATGATCCTCCTTCGTGGAGGAATTGGGTCTTCTGTAATCAATACAGACTCTCCATGAGTTAGCTATTCGGGTCGGAATGACTTCTCCGGTTTCAGTCGTGATGATGGTAAGTCCTGCCTTTTTAGGCACCACTTGTATTGGACTCACCCAACGACTGTCGGAGATCGGGTAGATGATCCCTGCATCTAACCACTTTATGATCTCCTTTTCACAACCTCCTGTAGGTTAGGGTTTAGGCGTCTTTGCATTTCTCTTGAAGGTCGTGCGCCTTCGTCTGTGTAGATTCGATGTGTGCAGTATGAAGGGCTTATACCAGTCAAATCATCGAGAGTCCATCCAATGGCTCTACGATGTTGCTGGAGAACAGAAATCAAACGGAGTTCCTGGTCAGGTGTGAGTTGAGAGTTGATAATCACAGGAAACGTCTGATTTGAATCCAAAAACACGTACTTCAGATGTTCGGGGAGGGGTTTGAGTTCCATGACAGGATTGTCAGCAGCAGCGGGTGGTTCGGGGTTTGTATCAGGAGCAATGGTAGGAGTCATAGGTGTGTCTAGATCATGTTCGCACTCCTCTGTTAGCGGGTTTTGATTCTCTAGTGGTTGATCAGGGATAATCAGGTTGTCCTCTATATGCAATTCATCAACCACGGCTTTGATATCACATATTTCCTCTATAACCCCGTAATTAATCCCTTGTTGGGCCTTGAAAATGTCAATCTTCAGGCTTTGATTCCCAAATTTTAATTCTATCTGGCCCTCTTCGCAGTTTATATTGGCCCTAGCCGTGGCCAAAAAGGGTCTCCCCAATATGATTGGTGTGTCCCTTGGGTTCTTATGTGCCTCCATGTCCAGTACTATGAAGTCCACTGGGAAATAGAAATCTCTTACCCTAACAATGACATCCTCAAGTATTCCTCTAGGTGACTTGATGGATCGATCGGCTAACTGCAATGTCACCTCAGTGGGTTTAAGCTCAGATTCTTTAAGGTGGTCAAGGAGGGATGTAGGTATTAAATTTATGGAAGCACCTAGGTCTAGTAGGGCTCTATCAAATTGGGTTTCACCAATTTTACAAGAAATCAAGGGAGTTCCTGGGTCTTTAGCCTTGGGTGGGAGTTTGCTCAAGATGACAGAGCTAGCTTGCTCTGACAGTACGATTGGATTCCCATCCTTGGTTCGCGGCTTACGTTTAGGTGTACATATGTCTTTCAAGAATCTTGCGTAAGCCGGTATGTGGCGAATTGCATCCATCAATGGGATGTTTATCTGGACCTGTTCAAAGAGCTTGACCAGATCCTCCTCAGGAGCCACGGGTTTGGTTATTCTTTTTCCTTTGGTCAAGGCCTCAGGAAATGGGATCCTAGTTGGTTCCTCTAGGATAGGTCCAAATTCTTGATCTGGGATAGTGGTATCTTGGATAACTATCCTAGGGTCTTGGCTATTATCAGGCTTGGAGTGGTTCGGATAATGTGGGTCTTGGGTTGTTTTACCACTACGTGTTGTTACAGAGTTTAATCCGGCCTGATTCTGGTTTGGGTTTGGTAGGATGGGTGGCTGCTGTTGAAATCCCGCATAAGATGTTGAACTTCCATCCCGTCTGGCGATGGAGCAGTAGGGGCCTGATAAATCAAATGTGTTTGGCCTGAATTTGGATTCATAACGCGCTTCTGGGTTAGCACGTTATTTGGGTTGAGCAAAGGTTGCGAAGGAAGGGTGCCAGGTTGGCGAGAATTTGCCATCTGGGCCAGTTGGTTGCGAACCTCTGTGATCTCGTCCTTGTGCTATTTTTGCATTGCCGCATTCGTCTTTTGAATGTCAGCCAGTGTTTAAAGGATAAGAGTCAGTTGATCCTGGTTTTGCCCGGATTGGTAAGTGGGATTGGGCCGAGGCTGAGGCGGCTGATATGGACGAGAGGCTTGTGGACGAGGTTGATATGGTGGTCTTTGAGAATTTCCCACCCACTGAAAGTTAGGATGATTTCGTCATCCAGGGTTGTAGGTATTGGAGAATGGGTCATTCTGGATGGCGTTGAGGTCCTCGCAGTTCTGAGGAACCTCAGGAAAGTCAGAATACGAGGGTTCAGAGTTCCCCCAACTCGAGTAGAATGGATAGGAGGTCACTCCGGTCCGAGAGGTAGACGGGGGTGGATGTGTGTAACGAATGTGTGCCCCAGACGTATTTTAAGACGTCTGGGAGGTGGCTCAGACGTCGGACAAGACGTCTGGGATCACAACCAGACGTCTGATAAGACGTCTGGGATAGTTTCAAGACGTCTGGAAATCCGTTATTTTCGACACACGTGAGTCGCCTGCGCGCCTGAGCGCGCAGACCGCATATTCCCTCTTTTCTCTGCGGCTGCAGGCGGCCTGCCGCCTTCTCTCTCTCCTCTCCGCGCGGCGTTAAAAGGGGCGCGCCTCCCCTCCCGTCTCCACTGTCTCCTCCTTCTTCTCCTTCCTGTGCGCGAGACCGAGCGGACGCGAGGGCGGCAGCGGCGGCCGCAGTGAGCGCGGAGGTGCGGCGTGCGAGGGCGGAGCTCTGCCGTGAGGGCGAGCTCGCCGGAGCGGCTTGGCCGGCCGACGGAGGGCGCAGGGGGCGCAGAGCGACGCGGAGAGGGACCTGCTGCGGGCTGAGCAGCAGACGCGCGAGGTGCGACGCGGGCGACGTCGCGAGCGGAGGCCGAGCAGGGTTCTGATTCTGGAAAAATTTCCAGAATCAGACGTCTGGGTTGATAGCCAGACGGCAAGGTCGACGTCTGTAAGATCATACAGACGTCTGAAAGGTGAGTTTCCTCTTTCTTCTTCCTTCTTGTCGACTGACCGTACTGAGGGAGGGGGGTTGGCTGTGCGCAGGTTCGCTGATTCGCCATCCTTTGAGAATCAGACGTCTGGAAGTTGTACCAGACGGCGGGAGTGACCTCCAGACGTCCGGAGGGACCATCGGACGTCTGGGATCTAGGGCAGACGTCCCCGCAGACTTCTGGACGTCTGGGAAACCACGCTGAACAGGTAATTCTCTGATCCACTTTTTAAGGCGTCTGGGAGGAGTACCAGACGTCTGATTTTGCACAGTATCGTCTTTTTCGACCCGTTTAGGGCCCGTTCGGGCTCCGTTTTCCGCGATTCGAGTTGCGTTCTTTTCAGAAGTAATTCCTCTACCCGTCTACAGTAGCTATACACTGTTTTGAGACACTCCTTGTGTTTGATCCTTGTGATAGGACCTCGTTCGGTTGCAGTCTTGAGAGTCGCAGAGGCACGCGGGATTCCCGATCACGCCCCCATTACTCCCGTTGTACCTGGTAGAGTGGCTTAAGTTATTAATAAAATCCGTTAAAGTATGAAACCATAACTAGAATCTAGGACATTGCATGAATCCTAGGAATGAGAAATGTATGGAATGATAGCTCCTAGGTGATGCATGAATCCTAGGGCTGGAAAACTAGTTGTATGCTAGATCCTAGGATGTGGCATGAATCTTAGGATGGAAAAACTAGTGGAATGTATAATACTGCAGTCTTGGAAAAATGGAAAGGAATATAAAGCTGCCTGTAATTTGAATTAACAGCTGCCTGTTATGAATAAAGAAACATGTTTGAGATCATGGATTTTGAGAACGTGAATCTGGAAAGTGAAACATATGATGTTCTGAGATAAAGAGATGGAACCCTACGGGGAATTAGGAGTGGAACTCCTGGAAAGAAAAAGGAATGGAACTGAGATGTAGTTTGTACTGTCTCTTGGGTACGCAGTACCAAGGGAAGTACCTGTACCTGTTTAGTGCAGAGTGGGGCCAGCCGCCCCAGGGACCCGGGGTTAGGATTGGCCGCTCTGTACCGACTTGTTGGCCCTCGTGTACGTAGTACCGAGGAGAGCTAGTAGTGTTAGGAGAGTACTAGCTACCCCACGGGCCCCGGGGTTCTGCTAGCCTCCTTCACCGACTTGTTAGGCCCACTAGGGCAAACCAGGGTAGTCAGGCGAGGGTGCGCGGACTGTGGAGGGGCAAGGCCCCGGTTTGGTTACTGTGGAGGGGTTGGACCCCTGTTACTGAGAGGGCTCTGCCCTGGTTCCGTGCTGTGCTTTGGGCGCACCCGTTAACGGAAACGACTGACCGCGTGCCAGTGCGGGCTAGCTACCTGTGCGTTTATCGCGCGTGCCGTAGTCACCGTTACGTCTGTCAGTGACCTTGGGGTGGTTGACTGAGGGTAGGATCACCACGGGGGACTCTCCCGGCCAGGAGAGCACCACGTGCTACTTCTACTTTTGGAAAAGACTGCAATCAAGATCGTTCCCACGAGGACATTCGAGATCAAGTAAAGGATCTGAGAAATAAATGAAATAGTGAGAAAAATTGAAAGATGTGAATAAAGGAAGTAATAGAACATAACAGCTACTGTACACTCTACTGTTGCCTTTAGTTAGTTTGCCACTCTACTCAGCGTTTTGCTGACGTGTTACACTCGTTACCTTTTTCAGGACCAGGTGTTGAACAGCCAGGGCCGGCGGCTGCAGAGGACGCTGGGCCGAGTAGGGTCCAGTAGAGTTACCACAGCCTTTTGTACCCCTTTTGTTTCTGTTCTAGTGAGTAGTTTTTGTTTCCGCTGTACCTTCTTTACCTGCAGTTCTTGTTAGATGATAAATGCTGTTTTACTGTTGTGGTGGTACCTACTGTAGTAGTTTCTTTCCTTACTGCTGTACTTTCTTACTGTTAGTTATATTCATGCTGAATGTGGTTTATTTTACTGTCTTTTGGTTACTTCCTCGTTGGACGACTAGGTCTTGGGATTAGTCGAGTCGGTCCGGTTCTCGTGTCTCGTAGGGACTCGGGAACCGGGTCGTTACAATATGGGTCCATCCCCTTGGCAGATTGGTGATAGATGTTTTGCACAGTTTCCCTTGCCAGAGGAGGTCGTGCAAAAGAGTTTTGTGCAGAGGTGGCTTGCTGCAAATGTCGAGTTAGCTCGTCCACCTTCTTTTCTATGATAGAAACCTTGTCCAACCGAATGGCCATCAGTTCCAAGTCGACAGAATTGGACAGGTCCTGCATCTCATGTGTCCCTCTTAGATTCGTCGAAGCGCGGGCATTCGTCCTGTCGAATAAGCCCATGGAGTCATTATTTATGGAGTTCTCGCACATATTTTTGAGAATCTCCCACACCGTGTTCTCATGTTGACCCATGATGTTTCCTCCGCATGTTGCATTGACGAATAAACGAATGTCTTCACGGAGTCCCTGGTGAAAAGACTGGACTTGTTCCCACTTAGGAACTCCGTGATGGGGGCACTTTCGCATGAGATCTAGGAATCGATCCCAAGCTTCGTGAAGAGATTCTCCCGGTTGTTGAGTGAAATGAGTGATCTGGTGGCACAAGGCGTTCGTCCGGCCAACGGGGAAGAATTTTTTCAAAAATTCAGACTGCAATTCCTCCCATGTGTTGATCGGACGGGTCTGAGTTTGATACCAGTGTGCGGCCTTGTCCAAGAGGGAGAACGAAAACATTTTCATGAGTAGGATGTCCTGATTTTGTACATCTGACTCGAAGGTCTGGGCCAGATGCTTGAGTTGTTTAATGTGTTGGAATGGATCTTCAGAGTTAAGCCCATGGAATTTTGGTATGGCATGAATCATATTGGGCTTCAGTTCAGAATCAAGTCCTCCAATCGGGATTCGTACTCGAGGTTCGATCGCTACCGCAGCGGGATTATAGTGATCTCGCATCATAGGTCGCTGCGGTGGGTTTACAAAGTTATGAAAGAGATCATTAAGGCGTTGAAGTTGGTGTTCAAGGTTATTCTCCTCTTCAATGGGTTGTGCCATGATGGAAGAAGAAGGAGAACCAGGGTCTGAATCAGATGAAAGATTTATGTAGTGGGGTTGCTACACAAACAAGGGCGTCGAGGCTTGGCCTCGACGAGAGTGAATTTCTAAAGGAGGCCTTAAGGGTGGCCTTAAGGACCTCCTACCGAACATGCACTGAAGGATGTGATGAGATTAGAAGGTACTGGACCCAATCAAGACACCCAAAAATTGTTGGGTGACTATAGAGGATCGGGGCGGATGGACCCCTTAGTCAGAAAGGTCGTCCACTTGAGAAATACCTGGGCAGCCAGAGAGGGAGAGTCCCGCAAAGACCCCTACACGGTAGAGCGTCCCCACGAGTTACAAGGTTTCCCCCACCCGACCTCTCTTGTCACTGCGGTTCCAGGTAAACCAGAATGGGGAACTTGACCTCTTAAGTCTACCTTTTTTGCTTTAAGATCAAGGTGCTTAATGTTCCACTTGAACTTTTAAGTATTTTGAGTGAAAAAGTGACCTAATTTTAAGGTTGGTTGACCCAAGGGATAAACTTCACCTCTTATTCCTTTAAGAGCTTTTAGGTCCTTTTCTTTTTAAGGTTCAAATGGATTAAAAGCCTGATTTGCTTAGGGTTCTTCTTGTGTAGATCTTTTCAAACAAGGTTTAGGCACACCTCTTTTTGGAAAAATTTATTTCTTTGTTTAAGAGAAGATGTGTCTCTAAAAACCCTAGCTTTGTAATCCTTAAATTGGCTCTAGTGGGTCCAATTTAGTTGCCTCAGAATTTAGTACCTAGGGCTCAATCAAGAAAGTTTTAGCCCTAGTTACCTTAGTTAGATGAGCAGATAAAAATGTGTTGAAATGAAAATCAGGCAACTTGATGAGTTACTAAATATGAAACAGGTAGCCCTAAGTTGATTGTTCTTTTTTTTTTTCTTTCAGATTTTGAGAGAGTTAAGAGGGAGGGCTTATGGAAATTACCTGTTCCTTGGAGTGTCTGTCGTGCGGCTGCTCTTCTTTCCTTTTTGCTTTCCCTGTTTGAGCACAACAAAAGAGAGGAGTTAGGTCAAATATTGGATAGAAAAGTTGTAATCAAAAGCTTTAAAAGTGCCCGTTGCTCCCCGGCAACGGCGCCAAAATGTTTGTATGCTTTTGTGGGGTTTTAAAAGATAACACGTTGTAATATAGCCGACAAAACGTTCAAACAAATATAGAGAATTTTATTACTCAAAAAACTAGAGTATCCGAGGTCGAACACAGGGAGCAATCTCAGTACTTTTAAAACCAAAGAATACAACTTTTAAATGAAAACAATTGATTCAAAGAGAGAGAGTTATAAAAGAATTGCTAAAAGAAAACAGAATTGGACGTCTGATTTCTTTATCAGACATCTTAAAAGTAAGTCTTCTTTCTCTCTTCTGCCTTCTTCTTCTTTGTTGGCTCTTCTTCTTCTTTTCTTCCGATCCACAGGTCTTTTTCTTCCTTGAACTTCCTTCTCTTCTCTTCTCTTTCCTGCGAAGGCTTCCTCTTCCTGCCTTTGTTTCTCTTCTGCCTTCTTCCTTTTTGTCTGCAGTCCTTTCTTCCTTGTCTTCTCTTCTTCTGCTTCTTCCTTCTCCTTGCGGCTAAGTCTCCTCTTCACCGCCCGGCCTGCCTGCACAATAGGGAAGAAAAACCTAACCCTTCCCCTCTACCCGCGCGTCTCTCACTCTCTATGCAATTCGCTCAAGGACGCTCTCCCAGAGCCACGGGTATTCGGGTCGGATCTCGCACCCAGGACCAGGCGCACCGGCAGGTGGGTGATGCGCGAGGAGTGCTCAAGTCAGGGTCGGGTCGGATCCCGCCAGACTCATGAGGTGAAACCGCAGACGAGGCGGGCGTGGGTAAAGTGAGGGACCTCACCCCTGTGCGTTCGGAGGCGATAAACAGATAACACAAAAAAAACTTAAACCATACCTGCGTGTTGCGTTTCACCGATGTGGGACTATCTGGCCTGCCCCAATTTCGCGCGCACCTGCAGAGCTTTCTTCGTGCAATTGCCAAAGCTGCGAGCTTCGCAGTGCTACCAGCTGGACCCGAGGGCTTCGCACTGCTCGCGCGAATCTGCTGCGCCTGAAGCCTGGAGACCTGACGCCTGGAGCTGCTGCGAAGCTGCTTGCTGCTTCAACCGTCAATGGCGGCAGGAGCTGAAACACTGTCAATCACAAAACGAGCCTCTCGACTCAATCAGACCAGCTGGGGACCTTCGCCGTGGCACGGCGAAGGTGGTGAACGGTGCTGCAGGCCGTGGGATGGCCTAGGCGTGCGTGCCTAGGTCAACCTGTGGCCGGAAGTGTGGGTGAGTTCGGGGGGCTATTGTGGAGGTGTGGAGTGGTAGTGGAGGGGCAGAGATTGTTCCTTGTGGTGGGGCTGAGCTTCTGAGATGGTTGGCGAGCCGTGTGGAGGGGCGGAATGGTGGATGCGGTTCGCCGGAGGTCGGTCGGAGACGTGGAAGATGAGGGTGGTCAGCGACGGTCGCGGGTCGATTAAATGAAATAACAGGGGGAGAAGAGAAGGGAATATGGGGAGTAGTTCTAACCTAATTGTAGGGACGAAGGGGGACGGAGGGCGGACAGCTGTACCTGCTGTCGCCAGAGAAGACGTTGCCCAGTGGAGGAAGACGGCGAGGACGACGGGCTGAGGCGACGTGCGCGGGTGTTGCGCGACGCAGAGGAGAGTCAGGAAGATGACTTTGCCACTAGTTTTGTGGCAGAGCAAAGAGGAAGGGACAGGGAGCTCGCCGGAGCTTGCTGGACGCTTGGCCGGAGAAGAAAGAGACAAATTAGGGGTGGAAGTCCGGCCAAGTCAAGCTGAAGATCTGCGGTCGGGTCTGTAGATCCTTTTATAGGTGTTGGTCGAACCTTCTAGTGCGTGGAGGGCGCGCAATCACCTCCGCCGGCTCGCCGAAGAAGGAAAGAAGGTGGATACCCAAATCCCTCATGCGTTCGCACGAGAGATTGGGTTCACACCAGAGATCGTGATTGGCTTTAGATGGAAGGGAGTTCCTCAAAGAATCTCCCTTCCATTTCTGGGAGGGAATCTCTGAGGAATCAGGGAGTAATCCCTCTCTAAACCTTGCCGGAGATCGGTTCTGCCCTAGCAATGGCGGCAGGACCTGATTGCAAAGGTGGCGAGGAACTTAGGGGGCTCTCTGCAATGATTTTCAAAAGATAGGGATCAAGTTATGATTTGGGTGTACTAAAATGCAAAGTAGGTCAAGATGTCCTCCACTTAGGTCCAAATTTTGGTATAAACCTAATTTGGACCTAAGGAATCCAATGGTGAAGTTGGATTTTAGGTTTGACCTCGTTTGACTGGACATTTTGCGTAAAAACTCAAATTAGGTTAATTGAATGGGTAGGACCCTAATCTAGGTCAAACTAGGTTCCAAAGGCCACATTAAGTGTTCTAAACCCTAAGGGATATTTTTCCATGATTTTTAGAGGGTTTAATTGATTTTTATCCTGATCGGAACCTTGTTAATTTAAGCGGGTCTGTTTTAGGGTTACCAAATGTCATTTAATTCCTAGATTGCACATAAACCCATTTCTGATTGACTCACCCCACTTTTTATCTCATTTAGACCATTTGACCTATGTTTTGCTTCTGAGAAATCCCGTTTATGTACTGCAATGGTAAAATTGCAGTTTTACCCTTTAATTCATGTTTTCTTCTCAGAGCACTTATTCCTTTATTTAGGCCCTCTTCTAGGTTATGTAGGAGCTTTTATCTTCTTTATTGGGTCAAACTGAGCTAGTTATGGCTCATGATGAGGCTCTCATCACTAGGGCTCGATCAAAAAGGTGCATAGCCCTAAGTGTCTTAAATTCCTCAATTGGTGAAAGAATCAGGTTTGGGATGTTTCTAAAAATGTATCAAATTAGGAAACTTATGATGATTAATCTAAAAATAGAATACAAGTTGGTCCTAATCGATTTCTTTCCTCTTTTAGCTTTTCCGAATCAGAGGCTTAACAAAGATGGAAAATGAGATTACCTGCACTTGGCGTGGATGTTGATTTTTATCCTTGACTAAATCCTTGCATAAATCACAACCAAAGAGATAGAGCAAGTTAGCATCAAGCCAGGAATTGTAGTCAAGAGATAAAATTGCTCGTTTCTCCTTTGCTACGGCGCCAAAATGTTGTTCGCTCTAAATCAAGGTTTTAAAAATGATACGTCGCAGTATAGCTGATAAAGCGTAAAAACAAATAGAATTTATGCTCGAATGGAAATCCGAGATTGAACGTAGGGAGCAAGTAGCAAATCAATCTCAAAATCACAATTCTAAGTAAAATATATAAGCAATTGCAACCAAAACTTGATTCAGAACTATTCAAGAATGATATATCAATAATTCAAGTACCAATGTGCAAAAATAATGGCTTAAATTGGTGATTTGAATCACCAAATTACCCTATACAATTTAATCACAATTATTTGAAATGTTTAAACAATGAATATCAACCAATTTCCATGTCAGTTAGTATCTCAATAATGCAACAGTAGCCTAGAACCAATAACAGAGGCAAAGGCCTCTCTTCTTTGTCAAACCTCAGTGATTGGCATGAGCACAGCACAGAGGCACGAAAGCCTCTCAGAGATGCAAAGGGCGCAAGTGTTGAGAGGATAGGTGCAAAGGGCGAAAGCCCCCTTCCTCTCTCTCTTTCTTTTTTCTCCTCTTTGTCAGAAATCCAAACGGATCCAGGTAATTGGGGTGAGGGTCATCGGGGTGAGGAAGGTATAGGGTCATCGGGGTGAGGAAGAGAGCCAGAAGGCTCTGGTGTTGGTCGACCGGAGCTGGAGAAGGTGAAGAAGATGGTGAGGCAGCAACGTCGAATGAGGTGATGGAACGACCTTCCTTTGGCTGGGGAGGTTCGCGAGGGCGAGTGGAGGACGTTGGGCCATCCAATTTGGTGGTTGGATGACCGGAAGAGGGAGAATGGAGGTGGCCATTAGAGCAAAATCCGAAGGTGGCCAGAGAAGGAGGAGGGAGTTTCTCAGGCCAAGACTTGCCAAAGAGGTAAGGAACCTGATATAGGATCATTTAATTTAGGCCATACAACAGAGTTCTAAGCTTGGAAACAAGCTCGCGAACTCCGTGCTTTTTGCTCAAGGCTTCCTTTCAAAGTATTCGCATGAACTTTTGGGAAGGAATTGGGATCCAAGACCGGTCTCATTTGGAAGGGAAATTCACAAGGAATCTCCGGTTCAAATTTGGGATTGTTTGATTGAGAATCGAGCAAGAAAATATCCCTTGAATCCCGCTGAAGCTTGATGTGTTCACACCACTAGCGGTAGGGACCTAAATGTGAAGACAATGAAAAAGTGAAGGACCTATGTGTGAGAGAAAAGAGTTAGACAGGATCAAAATGCAATCTTGGTCAAGGTGATCTCTGATTAGGCCCAAATTTTGGTACAAACCTAATTTGGACCCAAGGAATCTGATGGCGAAGTTGAATTTTGGTTTTGATCATGTTTGACTGAGTAAATTATGCAGAAACCCAAATTAGGGCAATTGTCAATCTGAGACTCTATTTTAGGTCAAATTGGGTTCCAGTGGTCAAATCAAGGGTACCAAACCTTAGGGAATATTTTTCTATGATTTTTAGAAGGTTTAAGTGAATTTTATCCTGACCAGGACCTCATTTAATTAACCGGGTCTGTTTTTAGGGTTTCAGATGTCATTTAATTCTTGAAATGCTTGAAAAACCCATTTTTTTCTGTATGGACCCACTTATTACACATTAATGACCATATGACCTTTAATAAACCCGTAACAGATCCCATGGTTATTCTGTAGTTAGTGAAATGTTGTTAAAATTGCAGAAATAACCCTGATTTCTTATCTTCTTAAAATAAAACATTATGCATATATGACCCTCTAATGGTTATGTAGGAGCTTTTATCAACTTTATCAAACTAAATTGAGCTAGTTATGCCTCGTGATGGTGTTCCCATCAAGAAAACCCTAGCAGAGCAAGGAGCTCGGGATTTCTAGTAAGCGGAAGAGATGATCTTAGACGGTCAAACTCTCAAACAAATCATCTAATGTGCAAGAAGAAAGAAGATCAAGTTGACTTACATTGAGGAGCTCAACCACCCAAGTTATTCAAAGAAGTTTAAGTGTATTATCTAGTAAAAGTGTTCTAATTTTATTTTCTTTTATTCGACCCATTGTCAAGAGAGCCCAAGAATATTAACTAAAGTCAATTACCCATTAGGAAGCCTTAGAAACACTTAGAATCACTTAAACATAAGTCAAAACCTAAAATAGAAAATAGAGGTCATATTAAATCATGACCGATAGATCCATTGAAGAATTACCCTTCAATCACCACCCAATTGACGGATAGAGAAGCCATCCAATATTGAGGTTTAAGATGACTGATGAAACCATTAGCCGATTGATGAGTGAACGTTGATTAGTTAACCTTCATATATTTTTAATGGTCTTGAAACTAAGTTTACCATTAGTTAATCTTAGATTAATCTAACCC
Source organism: Thalassia testudinum (assembly GCA_037157565.1). Classification (NCBI taxonomy): domain Eukaryota; kingdom Viridiplantae; phylum Streptophyta; class Magnoliopsida; order Alismatales; family Hydrocharitaceae; genus Thalassia; species Thalassia testudinum. The sequence continues at coordinate 29,631,755 of JAZHRO010000030.1, read as the reverse complement.
TAAGTTCAAGTAGCCATTAAAAGAGTAGTTGATTAATGCTTTACACATTGGCCATCACGCATAGTATCATTAAATGACCCTGTACAAAAAATCCAACATCCAAGAAAATTCCCGTTCATGTGAAATGACTAATATCACTGCAATAGTTGATCAATGCTTCACATGACAGTCGTCTAACGACTTCATTGGACGACTAGTGTGAATTAACTCATTTGACTCTTTGATTCATTTCACCTATCCGTTATCTACTTATCATATTAACTCCCAATGGCTCTACATTCATTCCTAGATTATCTAGAACCTTCCTAATTGTTGCTTGTAAATACCTTAAAGAGACTTCTTTGCTGAGACACACGAGATATACTTGATACAATACTTCTTGTACAATACACAACATAAAAGAGCACTTACATCACTGTGAAGCCTACAATATTTGTACTCTCAACCATGTCTTGGTGCTCAAACTCACCGCACTTAATTCTACAACTTCGAGAACACTTTCTTTCATTGCTTCCACACTTACATCCTTCACAAGGGAAGTAATCCAAACCCTTAGAAGCTAAACTAAGTTGATTCTTTCAATGGTTTTGTAGGGTTGTAGTTTTCCTCTTTATTTTCATTTTCTTATGAGGGTGTCCAATTTATGGACTTACGTCTCATCTCCAAAAAGGAGAGACAAAATTCTCATCGATTGGAACCAGTCAAGGATTGTACTTGAGGTTACACCACTCTCAAGTTTAAAGTGGTGTATTAGTAGTTTTGGTCAATTTGACTGATAGGGAAAATCTTAAGTTGGAGAGACTAAGGCCTTTGTTTTTACCCAAGGGATTTTTCACTTAAAAAATATTGTATCTTTTTTATGATTATTTTTATCTTTGTTATATGTTTTTTACCCCATAATATTCACTCCACCTCTATTGCGTAATTTCACATGTGTTTCACTATTTGGAACCTATGAAGTAAAAGCAATCACAAATACCACCATTTGTTGTCTTTTTTGTGGTATATGTAATAATGCTCTTTAAATTTTGTGGTACACATAGTATAACTTCATTATTCTTTTTTGAGGGGATGCAATAGAGCTTCTTTGGCTCTAATGAACAAATACTATGAATTAATGAATATTCTTGTTATCGACTTATCTTATGAATTGATAAATGATCTTATTATCAATTTAGTCAAAAAAAATGGTCATTCGAATATTTCATCTTTCATGGCATGAACATATCACATTTTGATTGCATTTGACAATCTTTTATCTTTGAAGACCAAAATTATATCCCAAGCCTCTCTTGATGTCTTAGACATGGCTCTACATTTATAAATCTTTTGCAAGATTACAATTTTTGTGTACTATTTGCACTATTTTCTTTTGGGTAACATGGATTTGCTGTGACATATAATTAACCCAAGAACAATAATTCATAATTTAATGTAAATAACATACTAGATTGCAAAAGAAAAAAAAAATACTAGATTGCAAATGCCAACAAGATGGGAGAGCTCTACATAGAACTATGTATCAACCAATTCTATGCAAATATCATCGACATGATTGCAATATTGATATTATTTATCAAATTAGTTATAATCTAAAGCTTTAAATAACTAGCCTCAACCCTCTAGGTCATTGGATATATACTTAGAATAAACTATTGATTACTTTATTTGCATTTACAAAAATAAAATAAATTAAAGCATCATCGCAATACAATCTCTTAGACTTTTTTTTGCAGTACCTGTAGCACACCTTCTTTGGATCTTATGAAGTAAAAGATTTAAAATATAACTACAATATAATCGCTTTATCTTCTTTGTGGTACATGTAGTACAACTTCCTTTTCTTTGTTGTACAACTTCAGTTTTAATGAACTAATCCTAAGAATTAATAAATGTTCTTATTATCAATGTAATCTTATGAATTAATTAATAAATGATATTGTTATCAGCTTAGTCAGAATAATGGTCATTTAACTACTTCATAGATTCACAATTTTTGTGTACCTAAACTATTTTCTTTTGGGTGACATGGATTTACTTTGACAAATAATTAACCCAAGAACAATAATTCCTACTTCAATAAACATAATAAGGTAAATTACAAACAACATCAAGACAAGAGAGCTCTATGTATAACTATTTAGCAACCAAGTCTTACAAATATCATTAACATGATCGCTGACATTATTTATAAGCAAACTAATTATAACCTCTAAATTTTAGCTTGCCTAAACCCACATGATCATTGGATACTGAGAATAAACTATTCATATCTTTATCTATGTCTACAAAAATAAAATAAAATAAAGCATCACTGCAATACGATCTGTTTGACTTTTTTTTGTAGTACATGTACATCTATTTCAGATATTTTGAAAAAAAAAAATCAAAGTATAACTATAGTTTTATTTGTGTCCACAAAAGTAAAATAAAATAAAGCATCGTTGCAGTACAATCTATTTTGACTTTTTTGTAGTACATGGAGTACATCTATTTTAGATATTTTGAAAGTAAAAAATAAAAGCATAGTTATAGTACAATCTTTTTACCTTTTTCGTGGTACATATAATACAACTTCTTTAAGTTATAATACATGTAGTACACCTTCCTTTTCTTATTAGTACAACTCTTTGGCTCCAATGAATTAATCCTATGAATTAATAAATGCTCTTGTTATGAACTAATTTTAGGGATTAATGGATGGTTTTATTATCAATTTAATTGAAAAGAAATGATCTGATGGCCTATTAGGTGAGTTGGTGATGACCATTAATTATGATAGAAGGAATCCAAGTTCATGCGATGGCGTCAGTCGCTCCGGTAGCTGTGGTAACCACGATTGCAACCAACGTGATCACCCCATTTGGTAGTTCCTTTGTTGTAGTCCCAAGGCACGATACCATCCTCCAGTAGTTGAGATGATATTGGATACTGCCATGGACTTGTTTAATAGCTGATTTTCACATTAAAAACCAAACTCTAGGAGGTCCAAAATTTCTGTCTCCAGAGATAGGGAGATCCATTTTCGAGGTCCTCAGAGGAAGGGTCCAGTCAATTTCTATGTGAGAGGTGCAACTTCGAAGTCTTCAGAAGAAGACCCCTTTTAGGGATACTAAACGATGAGCCATCAGCATCAGATCTTCAAAGCCAACTACAGTTCGTCTAGCAGCTCTAGCCCGTGTTACCGCCTACAAGTAAGAGTTAGTCTAGAGTGTTGTTTGTTCTGTTGTGTAGAGTAGGTTTATTTGTATTACAAGCTAAACATTCCATACTCCAACTTGAGGGAGAGTGTTGATAGAATTGAGTTGTGGATTTAGTGTCACATTGGAAGATGTGGACTTCTTGTGTAAGTGGTGGCCTATAAATAAGTGTGTACCCCTCACCTATTCTTTTTAGAATAAGAAATATAAATCAATATCCTATCGGATTCTTCTCCTATGATTTTCTCCTTACTCATCGTAAGTGAGGTTTCCACGTAAATCTAAATATTTATAATATCTTTTATTGTTTTGATTCATACTTCCGCTTGTTATTTTTTTTAAACTGAACCGTGGTAAGGGAATGGGCCTCACTTAAGGATCTCATTACTTAATTAAGGATTGGTCCAATTTGGAGCTCAGAAAGTTTTCAGAATGCCATGATAGGTACAAGCATAACCAACTATCTTGATGTAAACTTTTTAGAGAATAGGCCATAGAAACCTTCACTGTCATAGATAATTACATTTTGATTGCGCTTGACAACCTTCTATCTCTAAAGATCAAAATCATGTCCTAAGACTCTCTTAAATATCTTAAACATCACTATACACATATAATCTCTTCATGAGATTCACAATCTTTGTATACATATACTACTTTCCTTTGCGCAACACAGATTTTTTATGACATAATTAATCTAAGAACATAAGTTCACATCTCATTCCCAATAACATATTTGATTATGAAAGCTAACAAAGTGGGAGGTTTCTACGTAGTAGTATGTATCAAAGTTTTTACAAATATCATCCACATGGATGCAAGGCTGATATTATTTTAATCAAATTAAATATAACATAAAGTTTTAGTAGAAGTGCCTCAACCCTCTTATTCATTGGATACCTAGAATAGACGATTGATACCTTAGTTTGCCTTCACAAAGATAAAATTAATTAAAGCACCGTGGTAATATAATATTTTTGACCTTTGTGTAGTACGTGTAGTACACCTTTCGATGGTATGAAGAGAAATTAAGGGAAAAAAATTTTAAATAAAAAACCTAACTATAGTATAATCTTTTTATCTTTTTGCAGTACATATTAGTTCAACTTGTTTAAGTATTGTGATACATGTAGTACTGCTTCAGATCATTCTTTTTTTAGAGGATGCAGAACAGCATCTTTGGCTGTAATGAGCTAACTTGTTAGGAATCGATCTTATGAATAGTCTTATTATCGATTTGATCCAAAAAAAAAGGCTGCTCAATTATTTCATCCTCCATTTCGTAAATACGCTAATTTTATTGTTCTTGACAAACTTTCATCTCTAAAGATCAAAACCATGTCCTAATGGCCTTAACATCATTACACATATAGCCTTTAACGTCACTACACATATGGCCTTTCTGCAAGAATCGTCAATCTTTGTGTATCTAAACATTTTGTTTGGATAACATGGATTTTCTATGTGAATAAGAATTTCAATAGGATGGGAAAGCTCTATGTAAAACTATGTAAAACTATGTATCAACCAAGTCTTTATAAATATCATCAAGGTAATTACAATGCTGATAAATTATTCAATCAAATTAAGTACTATCTCAAACGTTAGAAATTGGACCTCAACCCTCTTAGCGCAATTCGAGAAGTTTCATACGTACAATTTACAACTAAGGTTTAAATTGTTTAAATACGGGAAGGATTGGGCTTTGAACTACAATAGTCATCAAAGAAACATGAGCAATCCGTAGGTTCTACTGGGCAAAGAGACTTGAAGTCTTTGTGGATAGAGTCCTTAATTTTCTTTTTTTGATTTTGAAAATGAACTTTTCGTTGAGAGAAATTACCCGATACAAAAGACGTAAGGGAAAAGATGGAAAAACCTAACCCTCAAGAGGGGGAAGAAAAATGCCCCGTAGAAATGAGGGAACACCCAAATGTAAAAAAAAAAACTAAGAGAGGAAGAAGAAGAACAAAGCGACCCTAGATCGGGAACCGAACAATCTCCTGAAGGAGATCGATCCCACGCTCATAGAACGGTAAATGTCAACGAGAAAAATCTCAAAGAACTATGCTGACCATGTAAAGCACGGGTCACACGTGATCCCCGATAAAATAAAAAATACTAGAAAAAAAAAGAAAAAAATGGATCAATCCATCAAAACACAATCAACCACACACAACCGCAGCAATACACAACCTGCACAAATACAGACAAACAACATCGCGCAACGACCCGACCACCGCAATGACCACATCACCACTGACCAACCCTCTGCCTGCCGTCGTGTTCAGCGTCGCTCACTCTCTGCCGCCGCCCACCGTCGCGTTCAACGTCTCTCACTCTCCGTCGCCGCCCGCCATCCAGCTCGCCGCAGTGCACATTGACAAGAATGCCACGAGCACCGACAAGATAGAGTCCTTAATAAATTAATGCTTTTTGTAATGTACCATTGGATCGCACGCACGCATGTGATGACGTGCATCCACACTTGCCTCTCTTTTGTGCACCTGCCCACGCGCTACCTCGCCTCACCCTCATGCTTACGCGCGCCTATGCTGGCTTGCACTCTCCTCTCCGCATGCACTATTGCACAACTGCACGTTGTTTGCGTGCATCCCACATGCATTGTCGACCTCCTTAGGTGTAAATGCCCACACACACTCTCTCTCTTCCTTTCTCATTCTTTCTTCTCTCTTCCTTCCCTCAAGATGTGTGTAGTTTGAGGAGAGAATTAATGACCCAAGACCCCAACTAGAGCTTTATATAAGCGACTAATCACGATGGGGATTAAGGAAAGCCCCACCTTGACGAAAATAGTCCTCGAGTGTTGGTTTAATCACGCCTCAATCTTATTCATCCTATTTTTTGTATAACCTGAGTTACACACCTCGGATTTCCACAAAACAACTACTATTGGAAAGCTTGCAATAAGAGAAATCCAATGATACCAAATATGATCTATTTTGGAAACTTTAACTGAGGGTTGATCAAAAGCACACATTTTTCATGTTTTACAAGGCATTTTGAGTCGATCCGACCCCAACAGGTACTAATGGATTCAAAATGATGCGATTGACTATGAAATGACTTAACATCTAGATTTTGGAGCATTACAATATCAAACAAAGAGGATTGCTACTTCACCAACAAAATTATGGTGGCACCTTTACCACCCAAGTTTAAGATGCCTAACATACCCCTCTATGATAAAATCGCAAACTTCATCACCCTTTGCTTGCAAGTGATGATGGCTCAAGAGGTGCAAAGTGCCATGACCGACAGGATCCCCTCTTCCTTATTGGAAAAGGGATGGATTGGGGTGACAATCTTCTTCTCTAGTGAATCAATAACTTTTAAGAGTTTTAAAAGAAATTCATTTGGGCCTTTACTAATGCTCATCGATGATAGGAGAATCTACATCTCTTGTGTGAAATCAAATAGGAGAAGGATGAATTGTTGTGCTCGTATATAGAGTGCTTCTAGGCATAATATAGCAAATGCCATAATCCTATGGATGAAACATCAATTATGCCTTTCATGGATGGGCTCCTCACAAGCACTCTATGGAATGATCTCCAAGCTTATTGTCCCTCCACCATGGAGGAACTCTAGATGAGGGTGTGCACTTGGTGGGCAAATCTAACCTTCGATAGAAGAAGTGGAAAAGGGAGTTAACTCAAGGAACTACTTCCCTAAAGAAAGATCTCTTGAACCAAAGTTTAAAAAGGGAAACATCAACGACCAGAATAACCGTAAGAATAACAGAGGAGGCGAGCAACAAAAGCCTAAATTTAAGCAGAAGCCGACTAATTTCAAAGGCAAAAGAGGGGTAGGTGCCCTTTTTGCCCCTATTTCAAAGAGTACACTTCCTTGACGTACAATGTCCCAGGCTTATGGCAAGCAGTCTTGGTGGCAAGGTGATGACTGTCTTTCGTCGGTGTTTAAAAATATATTCGTTACAGTATTACCATGAAAAACGATTATCAATTTAAGTTAATTTATTACTCGAAATTTAGAATGTTCTGAGGTCGAACTCAGGAAGCAAACTTAATTCCAGAAGCATACAAAATTCACAATTCACAACAATATACTATTTTACAAAAAATTAAAGAAAGAGGGAACGAAAATCTCTTTTTTTTTCTTTCTTCTCCTCTTCTCTCTTCCTTCTCTACTTCTCTGCCTTTTATTTCTTGGATGTCTGATTCTTTGAATCAGATGCCTTATCTGCCTCTTGCTACAGTGCCATTGCAGGTTCTTCTCCTCTTGGCTTCTTCTTCTTCTTCCTTTCCTCTATGCGGCAGGCTTTCCTCCTTCTCTCTTCTTTTCTTTTCCTTTGGCTTTCTTCTTCAGCTCCTTCTTCTGTTGCAGCTCTTGGCTGCTTCTCCTTCTCTTCTCCTCAGCCGCGTCTCTTCTTCTTTTCTCTACTGTGCTCCCTCCTCCTTCTTCAACTTCTGCTGCTTTGTGCAGCTAAGTCCTCAGCTGCTCCTCCTCCTTTCTTCTTCTCCTGCTTCCCTGCACATTACAAGGTTAGGCAAAACCTAACCCCTACCCGCCCCACGTCTCTCTCTCTCTTTCAAATTCACTCCAAGGTTCGCTCCCAGAACCTTAATCGGGTAAGCGAGTCCGGTAACACGCCCGAGACCAAGCGCACCGGCATGGGTGGTGCGCGAGGAGTGCTTGGTCGGGTAATCGGGTTTGGACCCAGGCCCGCGGGGCGGGAGCGCAGGCAAGGGCAGGCGCTAGTGCGTGGCGTGCTGTGCGTGCGTAAGTGAGGAACCTGACCCCAGTGTATCGAAGGCGATAAGCGTAAGACACAAAAACAATACAAATGACTTACCGCTCACTTGCGTTTCCAAGGTGGGACTAAAGTGTTCCACCCACTTCTTCACGCTCGTAGGGAAGATGCCAGCCTAATTGAAGCAGCTGCAGTCGCAGATGCCTCCAATTGCTAGGTGCGAAAGAGTCGTGGAAAGCTTTCGCGCACCTGGGACTCGATTTCCTGGAGCGGGGTGACCTGGAGCGAGCTTGCACGCGAGCTTTGCTCCTACTCCAATGGCGGCAGGGGGTCGAAACCTGCGATCATTGAACACGGCCTTTCAGCCCCACTAGATCACTTGGGGAGCTTCGCCATGTTACGGCGAAGGTGAGACGGTGGTTGGCTGGCCGTGGGGCGGCCTAGGCGTGCGTGCCTAAGTCGCTCTGTGGCTGTGTTTGTGGAGTTGTTCGAGGGAGGTATGGAGCGTGTGTGGCAAGCAGTGAGTGGGCAAAAAGTGGACAGTGGACAGAGGTGGAGCATGTGAGGTGGTTGTCAAGGCGTGTGGATGCGTGGAGCGACGAGAGCGCCTTCACCGGTGGTCGGCCGGAGATGGGAACAATGGTGGTGGACTGTGGCGTTGAGGGGATAAAAATCGTAATAAAGATAGGGGAAATAAAGAGGGAGAGAAAGGAATAATTCTAACTTAGCTAAGCGGTCGAAGGGGGGTAGGAGGCAGACGACTCATTCCTGCCATCGTCGAAGATGAAGATGTCCAGAGGAGGGGTGACGGTGACGGCGACGACGACGGGGCTAGAGGCGCGCGCGCGGGTGTTGCGCGACGCGGAAGAAGGCGGTGAAGGCGACTCTACCACTGGTATTATGGCAGAACGACCAAAAAGAAGAGGAGGGTTCGTCGGAGCTCACTGGACTCTTGACCGGAGGAGGAGGAGATGAAATTGGGGGGGATTCTTCAGCCAAGTCGAGCTTGACCGAAGTGGCAACCCCTGCCGTCCCTTAAATAGGTGCTGGCAGGGAGAGAAACACAAGGAGGACGCATGGGTTGGTCCCCGAAGACGTGACTGAAAAAGAGACCCATACTTCTCACGCATTCGCACGAGAAGTATGGGTGCCGGCAAGGCATGGGAGGAGGTCCATGCGGAAGAGGACAACGTAGGGGACCCTCTTCTCATTTCTAGGGCCGGCTCCCATGCGCGGCGCCATCCTCTGTGCAAAGTCGCCGGAGGTATGGAATACTGCTGCGGGTGGCAAAGGGATCGATATGTAGAAGACAAAGGGAAAGTTGAGGGTGTAACGCAAGAGTTCAAGAAGTTAAGGGTCAGAAAGTAATTATTGAGGACCAATTTGTAAAGTAGGTCAAAATGGCCCTCCCTTAAGTCTAAATTTTGGTACAAACCTAATTTGGACCTAAGGAATTCAATGGTGAAGTTTGATTTTAGGTTTAACCACGTTTGTTCAGACATTTTGCACAAAAACCTAAATTAGGTCAAAAATTGGGTATGGTTCTCAATCTAGGTCAAGATAGGTTCCAATGACAAAATTGAAGGTTCTAAACCCTAGGGGATGTTTTCCCATGAATTTTAGAGGGTTTAATTGATTTTTATCTTGCCTGAAACTTCGTGAATTAAAGTAGGACTGTTTTAGGGTTGTAGGATGTCATTTAATTCCTAGATGTCACTATAACCCTTTTCAGATCAAATCACCCCACTTTTTCTCTTATTAGGTTTACTTGACCTTTGTCTAGACCCTTAGAATTCCCGTTGGTGTACTGCATTGGTAAAATTACAATTTTACCCCTTGTGAATTGTTTTATACTCAAATTTATAATTCTCTGATCTAGGCTTTCCCTTAGGTTTTGTAGGAGCTTTTGTATACTTATTTAGGTCAAAATGTGCTAGTTAGGGTTTATGATGAGGTTCTCATCATACCCCCATGCCTAGCTTTTGCTAGTCCCTTAACAAAAATTTAAGGTTTTAACCTCTGTTCTAGACCATGAGTTTCTTTCATCAAATTGTGATAAGTGCTTTTCCTCTTGTATCCTTGATTAGGTCAGAATGTCAATCATAGGCCTAAAAGGTACTCTAGTACCAACCAAGATCTAGATCTGTCTAGCTTTAGCCTCAGCCTTTAGCAAAGGTTTTTAAAGCCTACAGGAACTAACCTAAAGTTTATTGGACTCCGTGGTTAAAGCACCCGTGCTTGAGATATTTTTAGCCTTGGTTCAGTTTGCAGTGCGTTTTGTAAGAGAGAGACAGAAGGTTTATTTGTTTGGAGAGTTTTCTCTCTCTTTTCTTTTTAATTCTAGCTTAGGATTGGCTTCACAACACGATCTGTATCGGATTCCTTGTCCCCATCATCAATCCTCAAGGGTTTCTAGCAATCGATGCTTCAAGATAGCACCGCCCATGGAAACCCCCAAAACCCTGACTTTCGAGATTTCGAGATAATCCCGTCTATGGTGTTCCGTGGCCGAATTCAGACCCTGGCAATTGACACTTCGTGATAATGCCATCCATGGAATCTGAACCAGCAGAGTGCTTACATGCCCCCGGTAGGATATGTAAACATCCTAGGAGACAAGCACCGAGGAGATGATATGTTGTTATGCATCTTCGAGGGGAATTTCCCACCTCTCCGCGTCAGGAACTCGTCCAAATCAACTTGTGTTGATCGGTTGCTCCTAATCTAGGTGACATTTTCAGAATATTTGAAACACTTCTGCATGATTTTGATATTTATACTCGCAGAACCAGATTGTGTGAATTTGGGTGCTTAGGTTACTGAGTCTCGTAAATCGAAAGTCAGTTAACGAGGCCGAATACTCCCTAAGCCTTGGACCTAATACTTAAGATTTTCATTTTCCTCAACCTCTTGAGGAATATCTAGATCTTAACGGGTACTAAGAGTCTAGCTAAGAATGCCTAAGGTTCGCATTCTTACTAACCTTGTTATGCACTTTTGTTTTTTCTTTTCCTTAATGTGGTCTAGAACTTAGGTTAATTCCTTAATTTCTTACTAATGACTATCCCTTTTCTCTTTCATTTTGTGCTCCTTTTTATCATTCTTCTCTTTTTCTCCTCCTCTTTCTGTACAGTTTTCCAGCATTTTCTTCCTCCTTCAAAGTTTTTTTTTCGTATATGCGGATTTTTGTTTGTTGAAACCTTTTCTTATTATGTCATTTCATTGCACTTTCATACCCTCCCATGCCTAAGATTCGCAATGTCCTCATTGTACATTAGGTGGGTTTTTATTTAGCTTGGTTCATGCATTAGGACAGGTATTTGGTGAGTGAATGGGTCGAGGTGACTGTTGCGGACGATTTCTAATCTTAGGTACGAGTACTTGAGGTGAAGTTGGTTGTCCTAAAGGATGAACCTAAAGTGCAAAGAAATGTCAGAAAAGGTTTCGGGTTTTTCAAAAAGAATGACGGGCTACCTCCCGTTAAGCGCTGAGTTTTACACCATCAGCTGGGCGAAATAAGCTCAGGGAGAATGGAGGATAAATGATGACTCAGCGAAATCTGTAATGGTTACGTCAATGAACGGTTTGAGTCTCTGACCATTCACGACGAAAGGTTCAGAATCGTGGCTGAGTAGACTGATCTCGACTGCTCCATTTCCAAAGATTTGTCGGACAAGATATGGTCCGACCCACTTAGATCGTAGTTTCCTAGGGAAGAGTTTGAGTCGGGCATCAAAGAGTAGGACTTTCTGACCAGGGTAGAAGATCTTTCTAGATATGTGCTTATCATGAAAGGCTTTAACCCGCTCTTTGTAAATTCGCGAGTTTTCATACACATCAAGGCATAATTCATCAATCTCTCTTATCTGAAGCTTTTTGTGGGTTCCAACCTTAGAAAGATCTAAGTTGCAACTCCGTACTGCCCAATAGGCTTTGTGCTCCAATTCGACAAGAAGGTGACACGCCTTCCCATACACCAGTCTAAAAGGAGACATGCCTAATTGGGTTTTGTGGGCGGTCCTATAAGCCCACAAAGCTTCCGGAAGTTGGGACGACCAGTCCTTCCTGTCAGGTCGAACAATAACCTGTAGGATTTTCTTGATCTCCCGATTTGATAGCTCAGCTAGACCATTAGTCTGGGGGTGGTAAGAAGTAGCGATTCGGTGAGACACCCCGTATTTGGTCATCAGTGACCTGAACTGAGAATTGGTAAAATGGGTCCCTCCATCAGAGATGATCGCACGAGAAATCCAAAACCGTGAGAAGATATTCTGATGAATGAATTTGATGACGATCTTGTGATCACAGGTTCGGGTTGGAATGGCTTCGATCCATTTGGACATGTAGTCTACAGCAAGTAAAATGTACTTGAAGCCGTCCGAAATAGGGAAAGGGCCCATAAAATAAATCCCCCAAATATCGAAAATCTCGCATACGAGAATCGGTTGTAAAGGCATCATGTCGCGATGGCTCATGTTGCCCAAAGCTTGGCAACGACTGCATGCTTTACAGTGACTATATGCATCCTTGAAGATGGTGGGCCAGTAAAAGCCACACTGGAGGATTTTTGATGAGATTTTGTGCCCAGAAAAGTGGCCACCACATGCCTGGTCATGGCAGAAAGAGAGAATGTCATTAATTTCGCTCTCTGGGACACATCACCGGATGACTTGGTCAGCACTTATGCGGAAAAGGTACGGGTCTTCCCAGATTTAGTACTTGGCATCAGAGCGCAACTTGTCTTTCTTGGCCTTCGGCCAATCAGACGGGATCTGGTGTGATGCCAAATAGTTTACTATATCAGCAAACCATGAAAGCCTGGTATCAATAGTCAAGAGGTGCTCATCATGAAAATGCTCCGTGATGGGTCCAGAAGGGTCGATGATCGTAGAAGGAAGGCGAGACAAATGGTCAGCTACCACTTTCTGTCTTCCCACCTTGTCGCGAATCTCGAGGTCAAATTCCTGCAACAGCAAGATCCATCGGATTAATCGAGGCTTCGCATCCTTCTTAGTAAGGAGATGCCTAATAGCTGTGTGATCCGAGTAGATTATGATGTGGGAACCCAGGAGATAAGATCTGAATTGTTCAAGGGCAAATACTATCGCTAGCGGCTCTTTCCTCGTAACCATGTAGTTACGTTGAGCCTCGTCAAGTGTCTTGCTAGCGTAGTAGATGACCACGGGTTTCCCATCAATCTTCTGCCCCAGAACCTCTCCTACAGCGAAGTCAGATGCATCGCACATGATCTCAAAGGGTTGAGACCAATCAGGGGACTGTAGGATCGGGGCTTGGGTGACTCGGTCACGAAGGTTCTCAAAAGCTTGAGTGCATTCCTTGGAAATCTCAAAGAGTACATCCTTGGAGAAAAGAGTAGTCAGGGGGCACGCAATTTTTGAGAAATTAGGGATGAAACGACGGTAAAAATCGACGTGCCCCAAAAAAGATTGAATGTCCCTAATCGAGCTCGGCATAGGAAGTCTAGAAATCAGATCAACCTTGGCTCGATCCACTTGGATGCCTTTCTCAGAAATTAAGTGTCCCAGGACGATCCCCTCAAGTACCATAAAATGGCTCTTTTCCCAGGAAAGAACCAGATTTATGTCAATGCAACGCCTGACTATGTGAACCAAGTGCTGGAGGCAATCGTCAAATAATGCCTCGAAAACTGAGAAGTCATCCATGAAGACTTCCAGATAATCACCTACCATATCAGAGAATATGGCAAGCATACACCGCTGAAAAGTCGCAGGTGCATTACAGAGATCGAAAGGCATCCTTCGGAATGCGTACGTCCTGAAGGGGCAGGTGAATGTGGTCTTCTCTTGGTCCTTTGGATGAATCGCCACTTGGTTGTAATCGGAGTACCCGTCAAGAAAGCATAAGAATCTATTTCCCGCTAACTTCTCGAGAATCTGATCAATAAATGGTAGTGGGAAATGATCCTTCTTCGTGGAGGAATTGAGTCTTCGGTAATCTATGTAGACTCTCCATGAGTTGGCTATACGGGTAGCTATGACCTCTCTGGTTTCAGTCGTGATGGTGGTGAGCCCTGCTTTCTTAGGCACAATCTAGATGGGGCTCACCCAACGACTGTCGGAGATCAGGTAGATGATCCATGCATCTAACCACTTAATGATCTCCTTCTTCACGACCTCCTGCAGATTGGGATTCAAACGTCTCTACATTTCGCGTGAAGGTCGTGCGCCCTCTTCAGAATAGAAACGGTGTGTGCAATAAGAGGGACTTATTCCAGTCAAGTCATCGAGAGTCCAACCAATGGCTCTGCGATGTTGTTGGAGAACAGTAATCAGACGGGATTCCTGATCAGGTGTGAGTTTGGAGTTTATAATCACAGGAAATGTCTTATTATAACCCAAAAAAACATATTTTAAATGATCGGGAAGGGGTTTGAGTTCAAGAATGGGGTTATCAACAGCAACGGGTGGTTCAGAGTGAGTGTGGGGTACAAGGGTAGGAGTTATAGGTTTGTCTAGATCAAGGTCTAACTCCTCTAATTGCGGTTCAAGATTTTCGTGTGGTTGATGAGGAGTAATCATGTTGTCCTCAAGTTGTGGTTCATCAACCACAGCTCTAATATCACAAATTTGTTCAATGACACCGCAATTGATCCCTTGTTGGGCTTTAAAGATATCAATTTTGAGAGTCTGATTCCCAAATTTCAGTTCTATTTGGCCCTCTTCACAACTTATGTTAGCCCTTGCAGTGGCCAGAAAAGGTCTCCCTAGTATGATTGGTGTATCCCTTGGGTTTTCAGGTGCATCCATATCTAAAACTATGAAATCTACAAGGAAGTAGAAATCCCGCACGCTAACAATAACATCCTTAAGAATTCCCTTAGGTGATTTGATAGATCGATCTACTAGCTGTAATGTCACCTCAGTCGATTTCAGCTCGGATTCTTCTAGATGGTCAAGTAGGGATGTGGGTATCAAGTTTATGAAGGCACCTAGGTCCAATAATGCTCTATCAAACTGGGTCTCACCGATCTTACATGAAATCAGGGGAGTGCCTGGGTCTTTTGCCTTGGGTGGGAGTCTACTCAGGATTACAGAGCTGGCTTGCTCTGATAGTACAATTAGACTCCCACCCTTGGTTCGCGGCTTACGCTGAGGTGTACACACGTTCTTCAAGAATCATGCGTAAGCCGATACGTGGCGGATCGCATCCATTAAGGGGATGTTTATTTGAACCTTCTCAAAGAGCTTGATCAGGTCCTCCTCAGGAGCCACGGGTTTAGTTGTTCGCTTTCCCTTGGTCAAGGCCTCGGGAAATGGAACCTTGGTTGGTTCCTCTAGGATAGGCCCAGGTTTTTAATCTGGGACAGGGATAGGAACATCCTGGATAACTGTCTTAGGGTTTGGGTCACTACCAGGCTTGAAGTGGTCTGGATAAGGTGGATCTTGTGTTGCCTTACCACTACGGGTTGTTATAGAATTTATTCCTACCTAGTTTTGGTTGGGGGTTGGTAAGATGGGCTGTTACTGTTGGTAACCCGCATAGGAGGTTGAAGTTTTCATCCCGTCAGGCAATGGAACAGAGGGGGCCTGATAGATCAAGTGTGCTTGGCCCGGGTTTGGGTTCATAATGCGCCGCTGGGTCGGCACGCTATTCGGGTTAGGAAGACGCTGAGAAGGAAGTGTTCCTGGTTGGCAAGAATTTGCCAACTGGGAAAGTTGGTTGCAAACCTCTGTGATTTCGTCCTTCTGTTGCTTTTGGATAGCCGCATTCGTTCTCTAAATGTCAGCCAAAGTCTAGAGGATAAGGGACATTTAATCTTGGTTGGGCCCGGATGGATAAGTGGGGTTGGGCCGAGGCTGAGGCGGCTGATAAGGACGAGGGGCTTGTGGACGGGGCTGAAAAGGTGGTCTCGGATTCTGAGAATTTCCCGCCCACTAGAAATTGGGATGGTTTCGCTATCCAGAATTGTAGGTGTTGGAAAATGGGTCATTCTGGAAGGCGTTGAGGTCCTCGTAGGTCTGAGGAGCCTCGGAAAAGTCGGAGAATGGAGGAGTAGGGATCCCCCAGCAAGAATAGAAAGGATTGAAGGTCCCTCCAATCTTGGAGTCAGATGGGGGTGGATACGAGTCCATCCCTGGAGAAGGTCAGTGGAAAATGTTCTGCATAGTTTCCTGTGCGGGAGGGGGCTATGTGAAGGAGTTCTGCGCAGAGGTGGCTCGCTGCAAATGTTGAGTCAACTCATCCACCTTCTTCTCAATAATAGAGACCTTGTCCAATTGACTGGCCATTAATTTCAGGTCGATTGATGCGAACAGGCCCTGTGTCTCATGTGCTCCCCTAAGGTTCGTCGCTGCGCGGGTATTCGTCCGATCGAATAATCCCATGGAGTCATTGTTGTTCTCGCACATATTCATGTTGACCCATGATATTCCCTCCGCAAGTTGCATTGACGAATAGTCTAATATCTTCACAGAGTCCCTGGTAAAAAGACTGGACTTGTTCCCATTTAGGAACTCCGTGATGGGGGCACTTTCTCATGAGATCCTGAAAATGATCCCATGCCTCATGAAGATGTTCTCCCATCTGTTGCGTGAAGTGAGTAATCTGATGGCGCAAGGCGTTTGTCCGACCTACGGGGAAGAAATTCTTCAAAAACTCAGACTGAAGTTCTTCCCAAGTGTTGATCGGGCAGGTCTGTCTAATACCAATGGGTTGCCTTGTCCATAAGGGAGAAAGAAAACATCTTCATAAGTAAGATATCCCGATTCTGTGCATCTGACCCGAAAGTTTGGGCCAAATGCTTAAGCTGTTTGATGTGCTAGAAGGGGTCTTCAGAGTTAAGCCCATAGAATTTAGGTATGGCATGGATCATGTTGGGCTTCAATTCAGAATCAGGTCCTCCAGTCGGGATTCTGACTCGAGGCTCAATTGCCACCGCAGCGGGATTATAGTGATCCTGCATCATGGGGCGTTGCGGAGGGTTCATGAAGTTTTGGAAGAGATCATTGAGTCGCTGGAGCTGGTGCTCAAGATTATTCTCTTCTTCAACAGGCTAAGCCATTGTGGAAGAAGGGGAATTGGGTTCAGAATCAGAAGAGAGGTCTATGTGAAGAGGTTGTTACACAAACAAAGGTACCGAGGCTTGGCCTCGAGGAGAGTGAATTTCTAGAGGAGGTTTCAAGGACCTCCTACTGAACATGCACTAATGGATTGGACGAGGTTAGCAGGTGCTGGACCCAATCAAGACACCCAAAATATTGGATGACTATAGAGGTTCAGGGCAGATGATACCCCTTAATCAGAAGGTCGTCCACCTGAGAATTACCTGGGCAGCCAGAGAGGGTGAGTCTCACGAAGACCCCTACACGGTAGAGCGCCCCCACGGGTTACAGGGTTTCCCCCACCCGACCTCTCTTGTCACTGAGATTCTAGGTAGATCAGAATTGGGACCTTGACCTCTTAAGTCTACCACTTTTAATTAGGATCAAGGTGCTTAGGGTTTCACTTGAACTTTTAACCTTTTGAGTGCAAAGAGTGACCTAATTTAAAGGTTGGTTGATCCAAGGGATCAACTTTACCTACTAGTTCCCGTGAGAGCTTGTTAGGTCCTGTCTTTTAAGGTTCAAGTGACTTAAGAGCCGGATTGCTTAGGGTTCTCTTAATAGATCTTTTCAACAAATGACTTAGGCACACTTCTTTTGGGAATTTTCAGTTCTTGATTAGAAGGTGTGTCTCTAAAACCCTAGCTTTGAGTCTTAGGTTGGCTCTAATTGGTCCAATTAGTTGCCTCAGGATTAGGTAACTAGGGTTCAAGCAAAAAGGTTTTAGCCCTAATTACCCTTAGTGGATATGCAGATGGAATATGTTGAAATTAAGAATTAGGCAACTCTTGTGATTTACTATGTATAAAAGACAGGTAATTCCTAGATTGCTTTTCTTTTTCTTCTTCCTCTTTAGAATTTAAGGGGCTTAAAAGAGAGGATAGAAGATTACCTGTCCCTTGGTGTGGTTGTTGTGCGGCTGCTTGTTTCTTCTTTGCCTTCCTGTGCCTGCACAACAAAAAGAGAGATTAAGTCAGTAGCTAATTAGAAATTATGATTTAATAGCTTCTAGAATGCCCGTTGCTCCCCGGCAACGACGCCAAAAGCTAATGACCATCTTTCGTCGGTGTTTAAAAATATATTCATTGCAGTATTACCATGAAAAACGATTATCAATTTAAGTTAATTTATTACTCAAAATTTAGAATGTTCTGAGGTCGAACTCAGGGAGCAAACTTAATTTCAGAAGCATACAAAATTCACAATTCACTACAATATACTACCTTACCAAAAATTAAAGAGAGAGGGAACGAAAATCTCTTTTTTTTTTCTTTCTTCTCCTCTTCTCTCTTCCTTCTCTTCTTTCTCTACCTTTTCTTTCTCGGACGTCAAATTCTTTAAATCAGATGCCTTATCTTCCTCTTGCTACAGTGCCTTTGCAGGTTCTTCTCCTCTTGGCTTCTTCTTCTTTTTCCTTTCCTCTATGCGGCAGGCTTTCCTCCTTCTCTTTTCTTTTCGTTCCCTTTGGCTTTCTTCTTTAACTCCTTCTGTTGCAGCTCTTGGCTGCTTCTCCTTCTCTTCTCCTCGGCCACGTCTATTCTTCTTCTCTCTGCTACGCTCCCTCCTCCTTCAACTTCTACTGCTTTGTGCGGCTAAGTCCTCAGCCGCTCCTCCTTTCTTCTTCTCCTGTTTCCTTGCACATTACAAGGTTAGGCAAAACCTAACCCCTACCCGCCCCACGTCTCTCTCTCTCTCTTTCAAATTCACTCCAAGGTTCGCTCCCAGAGCCTTAATCGGGTAAGCGGGTCCGGTAACACGCCCGGGACCAGGTGCACTGGCATGGGTGGTGCGCGAGGACTGCTTGGTCGAGTAATCGAGTTTGGACCCAGGCCCGCGGGGCGTGAGCGCGAGCGAGGGCAGGTGAGCGCGTGGCGCACTACGCGTGCGTAGGTGAGGGACCTAACCCCTGTGTATCGAAGGCGACAAGCGTAAGACACAAAAACAATATAAATGACTTACCGCTCACCTGCGTTTCCGAGGTGGGACTAAAGTGTCCAACCCGTTTCTTCACGCTCGCAGGGAAGATGCCAGCCTAATTGAAGCAATTGCAGTCGCGAACGCCTTCAATTGCTAGGTGCGAAAGAGTCGTGGAAAGCTTCCGCGCACCAGGGACTCAATTTCCTAGAGCGGGGTGACCTGGAGCGAGCTTGCACGCGAGCTTTGCTCCTGCTCCAATGGTGGCAGGGGGTCGAAACCTGCAATCATTGAACACGGACTTTCGGCCCCGTTAGATCACTTGGGGAGCTTCGCCGTGTTACGGCGAAGGTGAGACGGTGGTTGGTTGGCCGTAGGGTGACCTAGGCGTGCGTGCCTAGGTCGCTCTGTGGCCATGTTTGTGGAGTTGTTCGGTGGAGGTATGGAGCATGTGTGGCAGGCTGTGAGTGGGCGGAAAGTGGACAGTGGACGGAGGCTGAGCTTCTGAGGTGGTTGGCAAGGCGTGTGGATGCGTGGAGCGACGGGAGCGCCTTCGTCGGTGGTCGACTGGAGATGGGAACGATGGTGGTGGACTGCGGCGTTGAGGGGATAAAAATCTCAATAAAGATAGGGGAAATAGAGAGGGGAGAGAAAGGAATAATTCTAACCTAGCTTAGCGGTCGAAGGGGGGCAGGAGGCAGACGACTCGTTCCTGCCGTCGTCGAAGATGAAGATGTCCAGAGGGGTGACGGCGACGACGACGGGGCTAGAGGCGCACGCGCGGGTGTTGCGCGATGCAGAAGAAGGCAGTGAAGGCGGCTCTGCCACTGGTATTGTGGCAAAGTGACGAAAAAGAAGAGGAGGGTTCACCGGAGCTCACTGGACTCTTGACTGGAGGAGGAAGAGACGAAATTGGGGGGGATTCTTCAGCCAAGTCGAGCTTGACCGAAGCGGCAGCCCCTGCCATCCCTTAAATAAGTGCTGGCAGGGAGGGAAACACGAGGAGGAGGCATGGGTTGGTCACCGTAGACGTGGCTAGAAAAGAGACCCATACTTCTCACACGTTCGCACGAGAAGTATTTGGTGCCGGCAGGACATGGGAGGAGGTCCATGCGGAAGAGGACAACGTAGGGGACCCTCCTCTCATTTCTGGGGCCGGCTCCCATACCCTGCAAGGCGCCATCCTCCGTGCAAAGTCGCCGGAGGTATGGCCTGCTGCTACAGGTGGCAGAGGGACCAGTATGTAGAAGACGAAGGGAAAGTTGCTGGGGTAAACGCAAGAGTTCTAAAAGTAAAGGGTCATAAAGTAATTATTGAGGACCAATTTGTAAAGTAGGTCAAAATGGCCCTCCCTTAGGTCCAAATTTTGGTACAAACCTAATTTGGACCTAAGGAATTCAATGGTGAAGTTTGATTTTAGGTTTGACCATGTTTGACCAGACATTTTGCACAAAAATCCAAATTAGGTCAAAAATTGGATATGGTTCTCAATCTTGGTCAAGATAGGTTCCAATGGCCAAATTGAAGGTTCTAAACCCTAGGGGATGTTTTTCCATGAATTTTAGAGGATTTAATTGATTTTTATATTTCCTAAAACTTCGTGAATTAAAGTGGATTTGTTTTAAAGTTGTAGGATGTCATTTAATTCCTAGATGTCGCTGTAACCCTTTTCAGACCAAATCACCCCACTTTTCTCTTATTAGGTTTACTTGACCTTTGTCTAGACCCTTATAATTTTCGTTGGTGTACTGCAATGGTAAAATTGTAGTTTTACCCCTTGTGAATTGTTTTATACTCAAATTTATAATTCTCTGATCTAGGCTTTCCCTTAGGTTTTGTAGGAGCTTTTGTATGCTTATTTAGGTCAAAATGTGCTAGTTAGGGTTTATGATGAGGTTCTCATCACAAGGTAACCTAAACTCAAGAGACCCTCGAAGATGAAGATTGTGCTGTTGTCGGGCACCTACTTCCAATTTCACAAGGACTATGGGTACCCAGCAGACATCTTTCAACAACTCCATGATGAGATGAAGTGCACATCCGCAAGGGGAACTTGGTGGAGTATGTTAAATAGAGCTCCAAGGGGAAGGATGAGTAGAAAGATCCCTAAGACTTTAATAACGACAAGATGTCCAACCTGAGAATCAACAACCTACTTATATATTGGGAAGACCACATTCTATCCTTTAGGGTGACCTAGTGGCTTAGCTAGGCAGAAGGGATTTGACTAGAGCACTCTCTCTAAATAAATATCATGAGTAGGATCTATGAGTTACGACCCAACCTAGAATCCTTCACTTGGCTAATATAGGTAACATGAGCATCAATGTTATATTCGACATTACGATCAACAGCCCTCCGGCAACATCTCTGGAGGCCTTTGATAAAGAAGCCCTCTAAAGGGTTATTGGAACTTATTCCGCCTATAGACAAATGGTAGGGAAGCAAGTCTCAAGAGCCAACACCATCGAGCATCATTGCGATCCACTTATAATCACTCTAATGGTTAAGGGCAAGAACAACCACGTTCGACACTAAAGACCAAGTGAGGATGACCCTCTATCCCCAAGGAGATTTGGGGCTATTTAGAGAAAGCATTGAGTAAAGACATGTACTTCTACCCAGTGCTTGTGTCGATAAGTGCATCAATCTTAGGCAATGGAAAGTTATCCTTCGAGCAGGCGTCATTGAGGTTGGTGGAGTCAATGCATATGTGGCATTTCCCATTTGCTTTTTTGCCATTAGCATGTTGGAAATTCAGTATGGGCATTGTATATTTAGAAGCAATAATAAAAGATCCATCCTGTAAGGGTTCTTTTCCTATGACTTTTCCCTTCTCTACAGAAGAAGTTTTCCATATATCTTATTTCTATTATGGTAATGCTTTTTTTTTTTTTTTAAGGAAATCAGGAGTCGATCTTATTCATCACCCACTCCCAAGGGGCAAGCAAAAGGCAGGAGGACCAAACCAAAACCTACCTGGTACAAGAAAAAATGGACCACAACTCGTGGCCTATTACATTGCAAAACAAACAACAAGAACAAAAAGCCTAAAAAAAAGGGCAGTAAAACAACACAAAACTAGAGATGACAAGGAAGGCTAACCCACAAAATATCTAGAATCCTAAGATGATATATGGGAATTGGATTCTATCCAGCAGAAGGATCCCCTATAGGCATGTAGGAAGATAAAAATGATTCGTGAAGATAAGTCAATCAGCAACTCCAAATTTGACTAATTTCGAAGCAAAAGCATTGGTGGCAGGGCAGATATAGGAAATATAGTTGATTCGATGTTTGCTTCTTAACAGATCAACATAATCCTGTCAGATGGCCCATGGAACACGAACTTTGCCATTCGACCAGTAGTACAATAGGGTGGAATCAAACTCTAGCTGAAGGGGAGTAAAACATGAGCAGTTGGAAGGCGCATGGTTCATAAGTCTAAGGATAGCTTTCTCCTTCATAAGAGTATTAGACATGTAAGAACCAGCTTTGATAAAGTCACCAATACTATTGCGAAGAACCCAAGCCATGTAAGTGTAAGAATCTTTGTAACGCAATGCAATATTAATTTTGAAACCAACCGAAGGATGAACCGCAAAGGTGGCAAGGCACACATTCCAAATCCAAAGGGAGAAATCAAACTTATGCCAATTAAGGGCCAGAAAGTGTTTAATTTGAGTAAAATGAAATTGAGCATTTCTCAGTTTATTCCTGATCCACCAAACATTAAACGAGATGAAGGTAATAAGACCTTTAAGGGCACCGCCTCTCCCCTTTTTCACACATGACCTCATAATTTGGAAAAAATTGGTTTGTGTTATGGCGGATGAGATGTTTAGAGAAAAGCCAATTGGAATACTGGTTAACAAGTTGGCTATGTGAGAAAATATGAGATATAGTTTCCAAAGACAGATTCAAGGGATGGCAAGAGCATTTCAAGGGTAAGGAGAAACCTAGTTTGGTGATGTTGTCATCGGTAGGGAGCTTAAGGAGCAAAATTCTCCAAGTATGGATCAAAATTCTAATAGGAGGATCGAGCCTCCATAAGTCCTTGGCCATAGGGATCTCAAAAGTGTTGGGAAAATGGCCATAGGACCCAGAAACAACAGAGAAATCCCTAGATGAGTTTGGGGACCATATAGGCATATCCTTGCTATTGTCAAGAGTAATTTGAGAGATTTGATCACAGATTTGTTAAGGGATATAGGCTAGAGATGGGTGGTGAAGTGAGTTACCTATTATATTCTTAACAGAAATAGGAGTTAGAATATCATAGTCCAAGTGGAAATCTTTTAAAGTAGAGTTTCCAATCCACAAATCCATCCAAAAATCAACGGCTCCTTCTTGTATTTCCCATCAAATCATAGGTTTCATCTTGGTATAAGTCTCCCAAAGGGTCCTAATCCTAGTAGGTAATTGTTCGAACTGGGACGGTGGCCCATAAAGTTGGTTCATAAGAATAGAGTAGGGAGACTCGGAGAAAAGTATGTTTCAACTCATTTCATTCTAAGGGCATAGACAAAAAGAGTTAGGTCATAGATGTCGAGTCCTCCAAAATTATATGGTTTAGAGATTTGTTTCCAAGAGATCTAGTGGTGTTTTGGCCCAGTATCAGAGGTACCCCAGAAGAAATTGGCAAATATAAACTCCAACTTTTTAATTATGGTTTTAGGATGTTCACGAACTGAAAGTATGTGAATGGGCACCGAAGAGAGAAGATGTTTTATGAGGAGTAATCTAGAGGCATAGGAGAGTAGGCTAGCTTTCCATCCAACAAGTTTGGATTGAATTTTTTCAATTATAGGATAGAAATATGAGATCCTAGCTTTACCAGGGAAAATTGGATATCTAAGATAAGTAAAAGGAAATGAGCCTAGTTGGATACCAAGGATTTGAAGAATACGGAGGAGTCTATCAAGAGGGAAATTTTGTCCTATATAATAGGAGCTATTAGATATACTAATATGTTGTCTAAATGTTTCCTGGAAGGATTGTAGGAATTTAGAAGGGTTGGAGATGGTTTGAATGTTCCCATTAAGAAAGAGGACAATATCATCCACATAAAGAAGGTCAAGGGGGGGAGACATTCCCCGTTTGACAGAGTAAGGGATGATTTTGTTTTGGAAAACAAGTTCTTTAAGACTGCATATGAAGGGCTCCATGAATATATCAAATAAAAAAGGAGACAAGGGGTCTCCTTGTCAAAGGCCCCTAGAAACTTTGAAGAAAGGGGACAAGGTGCCATCTACAAGGATCGAGGATCCTTCGTGTTGCACAAAGGCTTAAAAAGAGAAATGGCAGATGAAGAGAAGCCCAAGTTTTGGATGATTTGGTATAGCACGTCCCATTCAACTTTGTCATAAGCTTTTTTTGAAAGGAAGAAAGGACGAGGCCCGAGGTCTATCCTAAGCTTTTTGCAGGTCAAGTTGGATTATGACATTGGACCTAAAAACTTTGTGATCTATTCTTTAGGTAAGTTCGAAGGTAGTTGCAATATGATCAAATATGGTCCTAGCCTTAACAAAGCCCGCCTACTTAGGCGATATTAGCCTAGGAAGAAGCAATGAGAGTCTATTAGTCAAAACTCTAGAAGCAATTTTATAGATAACATTGCATAGGCTTATGGGACGGTAGTCAAAAAGCTCAACAACAACAGATTGTTTAGGAATAAGAGACAAGTGCTATTGAAAGATCTAGGGCTCTGATGTGATGTGAAGAAATAGGAGATAACCTGTACAAGGTCATTTTTTAGAAGATCCCAGAAGTTGAGGAAGAATTCTACATTGAAACCATCAGGACCAGGGGTGCGATTGTGAGGCATTTGGGTAAGAACATTGAAAATCTCAGTTTGGTCTTGGACAAGAAGAAGCGTGTTTGAATCAATCTAAGATAGAACTGGGGGGATTGCTTCCAAAAGAAGGTTATTAATCAACTATCTGCGACAATTGTCAATCAAGCACAATAAAGCGTTGTTAATGGGTTTTTGTCCCCAACAACGACGCCAAAAATAATATGATCGTCGACGACCATTTCACATTAAAAATGGTGTTTTAAATGTCGTTGTTGTAGTATATGTCACAAATGCAAACTGATGTCGCGTAAATTTTATTTATATACATAATTTTTATTGGTTTGTTCCAGGTCATTCACTGGGAGGTAGTTATTGATATACATCATTCTCTAAGTCCTTCCCCCTCTACCAGAGTCTACTGATCCTGCTCAGGTAAAAGGTTCCAACTCGATTTTGAATGATGTTGGTACTGTTTCTCAAATGCCGGATGGTTTTTCTGATTTCCCTATTGTGGTTCGCTCGTTTAATCCACCTAACAGTGATGCTAATTTGAATCTCCTTGGGGACACTTCTTCTTCCCCAGATTCTTGCATGAGCACAAATTTGAAGTTTGCAGATCATAAATTTTTGAACTACCCCCCTAGGAGTATTTCTATGAATCTTGGTGATCCTCCTGATGATGCGATTTTGAATGATCACTTTTCTTTGGTTAACTCTGAAATGATGGGTAATGATAGGGTTCTGTTAGATCAGTCAGCCACCCGATTTCCTATGGCCAATGCTTCGATTCTGAGATTAGTTGATAACAGAATGGGAACACCTTCAGCTGGTTTTAAGTGGGGCATTTATCTTCCTCTTCCGACTCCTGATCTAGATCCTTTACCTCCAAGGATAGAGGAAATTCTTAAGGAGGCCCAGACCCCTGCTACCCCAATTTTAAGCAATGATGGGATTTTTGAGAAATCTTGGTCGGATGGCGAGACTCTGGCTTGTTCTGATTTTTCTAATTTGGGATCCCAGGCGGTGCTAGCATATGAGGCGCACTCTTCCTCTAGGTCTAGAGGAGCCCGTTGCGATAGGCCTGCCAAGGGTTCAGTTAGGGTTACTCGTAGTCGGTCTAGGTCCCGCTCCTCATCCCTCTTCTAATTAAGTGTCTATTTGGAACTGTCGGGGTATTTTGAATACTCCTACTCTCAATCAGCTCAAATTTATTATTCTAGATCATTCCCTTAACTTGATCTTCCTGTTAGAACCTTTTGTTGTTCAACATGATGCTCTTAAAGTTATGGCTGCTATTGGTTTTGATTACTACATGGTGAACCCTGCTTCCCTAATATTTAGTGCTTTTGCCAGAACCGTTTGTCTGTTTCCCTGAGAAGCGCTATGCCTCAATCTTTAATTGTGGATTGTATTTTTCAATTTACCAAGTTCACAATTTCTACAATCTACGCTTGTTAGGAAGCGACCCTTAGATTTTCCCTCTGGAACCACCTGCTTTCTATTGCTAACTCCAGTAATTCCCTTGGATCTTTAGAGGTGATTTCAATTGTATCTTAAAGGCTTCTAACAAAAGTGGTGGTTTGTCTCATCGTGACTCCTAATCCATTGGCTTTCAATCTTTCATTAATCAGTTGGCCTTAATTGATTTGCCTTTGGGGGGGAACCAACTCTCCTGGTGTAATGGTCGGAGAGGGAGGTCTCACATCTATCAGAAATTGGACTGCATTCTTACCAACTCTGTTGCTATGACTCTTTCCCCCTCTGGGAAATATCTTTCTCGTCGCGATTCTAATCACGCCCCCATGGCCCTTTCTCTTCAAGAGGCTCCCTCCACCTATCCTCGACCTTTCTGCTTCCTTAATATGTGGTTAAGGGACAACAACTTTAAAGAGATGGTGTTATCTATCTGGTCCCAATCTTTGCCGGAGTGTATTGGAGATCCTATCTCTCACTTTTACATGAAATTAGCTTCCCTCAAGAGGGCCTTGAGGAGTTGGAATAGATCGACTTTCAAGGATATTTAGAAAATTATGGAACAACTAGAGTCTCACCATGATGATCTTGATGCCTCTCTTGCATCCACTTCGGATCACAACACCTCCGCTGAGCTCAACGATATCCATATTCAACTTGATGATGCTACTCTCAAACTTAACGATCTTTATGTGCAGAAAGCTAAGATTAATTGGCTTAGTAATGGGGAACGTTGTAATAGATTTTTCTTTACTTCTATTAAAAGGAAATTTGCCAAACGTGCTAGATCTTCTGTGGGGGATAAAATTGGCAACGGTTCTAGGCTGGAAGCAATTCATAAATCTACTAGCCACTTTGAAAATCTTTTAACTTCCACCTCTCCTTCTGGCTATGATCCTTTCCTTCAACACATCCCTTCTCTCATTTCGAGTGTTTATAGTGAGGGCCTTATTAAGACTCCATCCGAAGCTGAGATTTGGGAAGTGTTGTCTTAGATGCCTTCTAATAAGACCCCTGGGCCTAATGGGTTCAATGCTGAATTTTTTAAACATTCCTGGGATATCATTAAGGATGATCTTATCCAGGCCATCACCTCCTTCTTTGTAACTCATTCAGCCCCTCACGCCTTCAATAACACTTTCATCGCTCTTATCCCCAAAAAGCCTGAAGTGAGCGAGCTTGCAGATTTTAGACCGATTATCCTTTGCAACGTTGTCTATAAATCAGCTTTAGGTGTTCTTTCTAGACATCTGGAAATTCTCCTCCCTAAGTTGATCTCTCCTGAACAGGCTGGCTTCATCAAGGGTTGAAGCATCTTTGATCATATTGCCACCACTTTCGAGCTCTCCCAACTCCTTGATAAAAAGGTTCATGGCTCTAATGTCATATTTCAACTGGATCTTGAAAAGGCATATGACAGAGTTGAATGGGATATCCTTTTCAAAATCCTTGGAGCCTTTGGTTTCTCCACTCAGTCTATTAATTTGCTCAGAGCTTTTGTCTGTCATGAAGGGTCTTCTATATTGATTGATTGGAGCTCTTCCCCTTTTTTTAAGGATTCCTGTGGACTTTGCCAAGGTGACCCTATCTCTCCCTTCCTCTTTGACATCTTCATGGAGCCTTTTATTAGGAACTTGAAACTCCTTGTGCAAGGTGGGAGAATTGAACCTTTCATCCTTCACCGCAAAGTCTCTCCCCTGACCGTCCTTCTCTATGCTGATGACATCATCATCTTTACTAATGGCAATCTCAATTCCATTCGTAATCTTTCCAAATTCATTTTTGGTTTTAAGGTTGCTTTTGGGCAGAAGATTAGTCTCTAGAAGAGCTTCTACTATGTCGGGAAACATTTCCCTTCAGGTCGCCTTCCCCATCTTTTGGATCTCATGGGTTACCAAAATGGCTCTTTCCCGTTCACGTATCTTGGTTGCCCCATCTTTACGAGCAATGCTAAGAATTCCTACTTTCCTAAGATTATCAACAAGGTTCAATCTAAACTTGCAGGTTGGAAAGCGAATCTTCTCTCCGCTGCTACTAGAGTGCTCTTGATTAAGCTTGTTCTTACCTCTATCCCTATACACATTATGGCCGTTCTGGACATCCCATCTTCTGTCATCCGTAAACTGAACTCTCTTATGGCTAATTTCTTCTGGGGAAATTCGGCGGATGACCATCATCACCATTGGATCTCCTAGAACACTATTACCTCCCACCATGGTTCAGGGTGATTAGGCATTAAGAATCTGTTCCTCTTCATTAAGGCCCTGAGAATGAAGGGGGTTTGGCATGTTATCCATGAAGATTCCATCTACTTTGGATTGATCCATGATCTTTGGAAATCTGGAAACATTTCTCTGCTCCCTGCGAGGTTTCACAATCTTCTTCAAGCTAATGAGGACATGAAATCCAATATCAGATGGGAGATTCATGAGGGTCGGGTGGACTTTTGGTTTGATGTGTCTGTTGAGAACTCTGCACTCAAAGACTTCCTCCCTGAGGATATCTCGACCCCTCGTGCTCTAGCCAAAGACATCATCTCCTATTTCTCAACTAATCCCTTGAGCGGGTTCACTCCCAATCATATTCAGGATCAAATTGGGGAAATCTCGCTTGATGTCATGAAAGATAAGCCTCTTTGGACTCCCCATCCCTAAGGTACTTTTTCTGTTTCTTCTGTGTATCATCTGATTGAGGGTCCTATTGCTGTTGACTACAGTTTCAAAAGTTTATGGAGTCTGAAGCTTCCTATCAGAATATCCCTTTACGCCTGGCGCATTATCTCTCATAGACTCCCTACTGATGATAAAATTTCTAAACTGGGTATTGTGCTGGTTTCTAAATGCTCCTGCTGTCCCCATAAGCCGTCTCTTGAGACCCTCATTCATGTCTTCTCCAATAGTGAGCTGGTCTGGAAAATTTCTATCTGGGTGTTTAACAAAATCTATATATCTCCTATTGAGCTAGATCTCTTTTACACCATTATGGTTGCTTGCTCTTCTCATAGGCGGGGCAATATTATTAAGGCCATGATATATTTTATCTGGTTTTATGTTTGGTGGATCAAGAATAGAAATCGCCATGGTAATTTTCACTGGGGCGATTTGGATCATATCCTGGAATATGGCTAGTGTAACTTCCAAATGTCTACTTGGATCAGGAATCAAAAGCCCAAGAATTTGGCCCTCTCCTGGATTCACCCTACTTCTGGTTATAAGATTAACGTGGTGGCCAATTCCGATAATCTCTTTTCCCATCTGGGTTATGTCATAAGAGATCATACTAGGAAGCTTATTGGTGGGGCCTCTTGTAAGATTTCGATTGTCCCCCATGAAGTGGGCATCCTAAGAGCCTTACTGTAACGATCCGGTTCTCGTGTCTCGTAGGGACTCGGGAATCGTCTGATTCGCAAAGGATGACGAATCACAACACCTGCGCACAGCCAACCCCCCTCCCTCAGTACGGTCAGTCGACAAAAGAAGAAGAAAGCGGAAACTCACCTTTCAGACGTCTGTATGATCTCACAGACGTCGACCTTGCCGTCTGGATATCAGTCCAGACGTCTGATTCTGGAAATTTTTCCAGAATCAGAACCTTGCTCGGCCTCCGCTCGCGACGCCGCCCGCGTCGCACCTCGTGCGTCCGCTGCTCCGCCCGCAGCAGGTCCCTCTCCGCGACGCTCTGCGCCCCCCGCGCCCTCCGCCGGCCGGCCAAGCCGCTCCCGGCGAGCTCGCCCTCACGGCAGAGCCCCGCCCTCGCACGCCGCAGCTCCTCCGCGCCTACTGCGGCTGCCGCTGCCGCTGCGCCCTCGCGTCCGCTCGCTCTCGCGCACAGGCAGGAGAGAAGGAGGAAGATGGTGGAGACGGGAGGGGAGGCGCGCCCCCCCCCCTTTTAACGTCGCGCGGAGAGGAGAGAGAGACGGTCGCAGTCGCCTGCAGCCGCAGAGAAAGATGCAGGATCGCAGGTCTGCACGCACAGGCGCGCAGACGAATATCGCGTGCGAGCATAACTGTTCGCCAGACGTCTGTAAACTATCCCGGACGTCTGGTCAGACGTCTGGATGTGATCCCAGACGTCTTAAAAGACGTCTGGGGCACGCGCTCGTTACACTTACTGCATGCTCTCTTCCACCCTCTGGTTAACCATTCCCTACAGGTGGAAGTGGATTCTACTTTACTATATTACTAGTGGAATGGCAAAGTCCAGGTTGGGTGGAGAGCATCCAAAGATTTTAATCGCGTTCTTAAGAAGAAAAATCAAATCGAATCCTTATCTTACATTTATTATACAGTTAATCTCTTAGCTTCCAACAATGCTGATGGGAACACCATCATAAGCCATAACTAGCTCAATTTGATTTGATTAAGTCATTAAATGCTCCTACAAAACCATCAAAAAGTCATAATTCATTGCAAATCCTTTCAGAGAGAAATACAAGAAACCAAGGATAAAACTGTAATTTTACTATCAAATCTTGAATGTAGAATAATCACAGGTTTTCTCAAGGGTTAATTAAGAGTCAAATAATCTTAAGAGTCTAACAAGTGGGTTAGTACAGACAGAAAAGGATTTTCACGTGTTTTGAGAATTAAATGACTTCCAAAACCTTAAAAATAGATCTGCTTAATTAATTGAGGTTCTGGTCAGGATAAAATTCACCTAAACCCTTTAAAATTCATAGAAAAATATTCTCTAGGGTTTGGTACCTTCAATTTGACTATCAGAACCCGTATTGACCCAAAACAGAGTCTCAGATAAACATTTGCCCTAATTTGGATAATGGTGCAAATTACCCCATCAAACTAGGTCAAAAACAAAATCCAACTTCACCATTGAATTCCTTAGGTCCAAATTAGGTTCTTACCAAAATTTGGGCCCAATTTGAGATCATCTTAACCTAGTTTGCAATTTGGTCCTATTTGACTCTTTTATCTCACACACATGCCCCTAACTTTTGAATCCTTTACAAAAAAGTCCCCAACTTTATCGTCTCCTTCTTCAAATAGGTCCCTTCCACCATGAAATCCTAATCCTAAAGCTCCAACGACCTTAATTTGGCAAGATCTCCATGATTTCTTGACGAATCCCTCTCAAAATTGAAAGGGAAACTCGTCAAGTAACTGCCTTTCAAATGAGCCCATCCAGGGATCCTAAACCTCTCTAGAATCCTCGTGCGAACGATTTAATTGAATGGGTATCCTACGTCAGCGAGGATCTCAGAGTTTCTAAGTTTGTTTCCAAGCTTGGAACTCCATCTAGAGTCCTATAAAAGGACCTCTGTGGCCTTGCGCATCTTCTTAGCAAATTTTGGTGAGTCAACCACCTCTAATTCTCCTCCTTCGGCCACCAAAACCCTTGCTCCGGCAACCTCTTTCCATCTTGCTCCTCCGCACCTCCAACCATCAAAATGGTGGTGCCACCGTCTTCCTCACGCACCTCCCCAGCCAAAGGGAGGACTCTTCTCTACCTCAATCATCGTCACTGCTTTGCCGATCTCTCCGTCTTCTCTGGTGCCGGTCGACCAAAACTGGCTGCCTCCGCCACTCTCCCACCTCACTAAGTCTTTCTATCTCTCTCTCTCTCTCTATCTCTCTCTCTCTCTACTTCTCTCTCCCCACTCAGAACTCACGCACGACTGTCGTATCACCCCGACCGTCTTCACCTTCTTCCGCTCCAACGAAGCTCCGACGACGCCCAACTGCTGCTCCATCGCACGAACCTTGCCGCTACCACCCCCATCAGCATCGCCATGACTTCCCCACAAAAAACCCTCTATCAATTAGGGCATTCACCCTCTCCATCGCTCCACCGATCAACCCACTTCCACAGTGCTCTCTCCATCACCGACACACACACCATCCTCTACACGCCCTCAGACCACCACCACCACATTCACCATCACACGGCGAACCTTCTGAGAATCCTAATTGGCGCAATTAGCCTGTGGTCTTCTGTTTCAGGTATCCCGTTGCCACCGCCATTGACAAATCACACCTTGAAGAAGGTGTTCTTGCTTCAAACGCCCCATGCATCGCCTCCAAGTGGTGCGGAACCACTAGCTCTAGACTCCCAGGTCCCTGATTAGAGACCTCGAGCTCAGCAGTTGCTCCAATTCGGCAAAGGAAGTCCATTGCCTGCTGAGCGAAGAACAGGGGGACAACTTAGTCCCACATCGGAAAGCACCGAAGCCCTCGTGCAGTTTAAATTATTTTTGTGTTGTAGGTTATTCGCCTCAGCACGCACAGGGGGTGAGGTCCCCACACACACGCCCCTCGCACTCTCTCACCCGTGGCTACGCCACGCTAGTCTAGGCTCTGAACCGTTTACCCATATACCCAGATCCGATTGTCACTGAGAGACGAGAAAGAAAGGGAAAGGAAGAAGAAAAGAGAGATAGGGGAGGGGGGTTTTGCTTTGCTGCCCTCCTCTCAACACTTAGTGATTTTTGAGGGAGGCCTTTGCTTCTGCTAGTGTTGGTGCTGAGCTCTGTGTTGTGCTTTCTCTTGAGCTTAAGGAGGCAAAAGAAGAGAGAAAGGGAAGGAATGGAAAGGGTGCTCTCTTGTCACTGTAGTAGTTGGACGGTTAAGCTGTCTGGTTGAGAATTCCATCGTCTAATCTCTGAAGGGAGTGCACTGTGCACTTATCCTATGTGGACTTAAGTTGATTGATACTGTTGAGATATTTGATATTATTGTAATTAGGGTAATTGGTGATTCAAATCACCATTTTACCCCAATCTTTTTGCACTTTAGTACTGAGCTTCATCTTTATATCATTTTTTATTAAGTTTTGGGTTAAAATTGCTCATATATTTGATTGAAATTGTGATCTTGAGATTCATATTTGCCACTTGCTCCCTCTATTCAACCTCGAATTTTTTTCGAGAATAAATTTTATCTATTTTCAAGCGATTTCAACCTATACTACAACGCAACTTTTATAACATCGATTTCGCTCGACAAACATTTTGGCGCCGTTACCGGGGAGCAACGTGTAATTCGATCTCTTGATTACAATTCCTGACTTGGTACTAACTTGCTCTATCGCTTTTGAATGTGATCTATTTCATGGATTCATTGGAGGAAGATCAACAGCACATCAGCCACTCTAGGGGCAAGTAAACCACAAATCCAATCTCTCCTAAGCCCATGATTCTGAGAAGCTAAAAAAGGGAAGAAATCAATTAGGGTCACTTGCATTATATTCATAGATTAATCATCGAGATGCCTGATTTGATACATTCTGTTTAGAGAACATCCAAACCCTGATTTGTGCACCTACTTAGGGTTTTAAGGTCTCTAGGGCTATCACCATCTTGCTTAAGCCCTAGGTACCACATTTGGACAAAATTGAATTGGACCAATCAAGAGCCAATTAGGGTTTCCAGTTTAAGGTTTTAGAGACACACTTTCTCAATCAAGAATTAACCTTCCCAAACAGTGTGTGCCTAAGCCTTGGTTGAATTGATCTATTCAAGCAAACCCTAAAATTAGGCTTTTAATTTCATTTGAACGCTAAAAGAGGGACCTAAAATTCTCAAAGGACAAAACAGTGAAGTTGACCCACCTTATTGGGTTAACGAGTCTTCAAATTAAGTCACCTTGCACAAAATCATCTTAAAGTTCAAGTGAAATCATAAGCACCTTGCTCTTAATCTAAAATCAGTAGACTTAAGAGGTCAAGTCCCCATTCTGGTCTACCTAGATCCTCAGTGATAAGAAAGGTCAGGTGGGAGAAACCCTATAACTCGTGGGGGTGCTCTACCGTGTAGAGGTCTTCGCAGGACTCTCCCTTTCTGGTTGCCTAGGTAATTCTCAGGTGGATGGCTTTCTGACTTAGGGGTATCTATTAGAACGGAAGATCTACGCAAACGGAAGTTGAGTTTTGAAAACTCATCATCGTAGTATGATTTGCGAAGAAATCAATCAACAGATAAATTTATACCGAAACTTAAAGAATTCTAAGTCGAACACAGGGAGACTATGTCGTTCTAAAATCCGGAATTATATTTTTTTGGTATTTTTGTTTTGAAAGCGAGATAATTATAATGACATTGATATTAATACTAAGAGAGGGGGAGAGAGAGAGAGAGAGAGAGAACAATCACTTTGTAACTGAATACTCTTTTTACAACTAGAAAGCAGAAAATGATTACAGTTAGAAAGCGGCAAATTCTACTCTAGAAAGCGATAAAGAAGGGAGAGAGATGTTATCCTCCTTGACAGTTGCTTGAAGGACGAGCTGTACGGGGCGACACGTAGAAGACAGAGGACGAAGACGGAAGAAGAAGAGCGGAGCAGGAAGAGCCGAGGGTGAGGTAGGGCATCATCGTCATTGCGGGATCAACTTCTGGAACGGGAGAGAGAGAAAACTTTGATTTTGACTCTAGAGGAGCATCCCGGGTTTGGGACCAGCTTCTTTAGAGCTTTGGAGAGGGAGAGAAATGAAGGAAGGGATGAAGAAAGTGTGGGGGTCGTAGGGCCTTTTATAGGTGAAGATTGGAGGTCATTTCACTAAAAAATTTAATGACAGGGTCTTTAGTGACGGATTAAAAGCGTCACTAAAGCCCTGATCGTGGCCTCACGTGCGTGCCCACCCGCTGCCTCTTCTTCTCCTCGTGCCCAAACGTATGCCCACGTTCTCACCTTGTCAGTCGTCCGATTGCGAGATCGAACGGCTTAAAAACAATCTCGCCTGCTTCTTTAGCGTAACCGTGTGCCTGTGCATGCAATCAGGTGTTCGGACGCATGTCGGTGATTCACGCGCTCTAGTGCTTCCACGTCTCCTGCATCTGCACCGCCCGCTCACCAACCAATGACTCAATTGAGCCTCCACCCGCTTGCGCCCTCTATTTAAGGCGCCTGCTGTCTTGAACCCACGACCTCTACGTCGCTTACGGGCGCGCGACCGCTGTGCTACTTCAGTGGATGGTTGCGAATGCTTGCTCGGTGCCCAGAGCTTCCATCCAATGGCTCAAATCAATCGGTTGCTTCAGGAGATAGAGAGCGGTCCTCGCAAAAAAAGTTGGGCTGGTATGGGCGGTCAAGACGGCACCACGTGGCACCAACTTGGCCGTCCATCTTCTGTCTTGTAGATGGTGCCACAGATGTTGGATTGGATCGATTTTCACGCCGTTAGGATGTGATCATCGATCCGAACTCATCCATGCGGTCAAATTTGTCATCTAAAGTACGGATTGACACAATCTTGGCCCTTGATCTCTGACCTTCCTCGGATTATATCTGATGCTATGGAAGTCCTATTGAGGCAATCTTGGAGTCGTTGAACTCCAATCATCGCCCTGATCAGATCCATACGGTTGGATCTTCAATCTGAGGCCCCGATTAAAAGTCACCCTATCCCTGGCCACCAAAAAGAAGAAATCACCATACAACTTGTACAATTTGACCTAAATGCATGATGATGTATGTTATGCAATATTTACAATGCATGATGCTAATATGATACTAAGAACATGCATTAATAGACATTTTTGGCTATTCAGATGTATACACATTATACCCCCATGCCTATCTTTTGCTAGTCCCTAGCAAAAACTATATGCTATTTATAAAAGAATTAGGTCGGATTTCTTGGGCAAAAGTTATTCTTCAACACTAGGAGATTTTTACTAAGAACCTAAACTATAAAGACACAACAGCGCCCGGGCGTCTGCCAAAATGCAGACTGCCTCAAGCCCTCGCCTTATTCAAAGAAAAATCTTTTTCTTCTTTTCTTCTTTTCTATTTTTTTTCGAATTTTGAGTTTAGGGTTTCGAAGCAGCTTTCTATGACCACTCAACCCACCCAAGACTCGAAGAGAACCCTAAGTTCTAAGCATTTTTATGTGAAATGTGATAGACTCACTAATCGGCAATTAAAACGGACTTTGGGTTTCTACGCCCTTAAGTAACCTTGAAAAGAAATTCTGCCTAAAGGTGTACCTATTCGACCGGTAGCTTTCTCCCTACTTTAATTTTTTTTGGGTCAACACAAGGGTGAACCCAGTGTATATCTCCCGAGCTTATTCTACTTCTCCGCTTCCTCGTAAGTGTTTTGAAATTTTACGTGTATTTCTTGAGCTGGGTTCTAGACAACCTACAATGGGCTGTTACCCATGATAACTTGCCAGACAAACTCGCGCAGTGAAGTGTCACTTATTTCTTTTTCTTTTCATTTCTTCTTTTCTATTTTTTTCTTTTCTTTTTGGATTTTTTTTTCTAATTATGTGGCTTTCCTGATCTAAGATTTACCAAAAGGCAGCAGGAAAAGAATAGTTGTGTGACTGGGCTCTGGAAAACCTACCTATGGGCTATTACCCACAATAACTTGCCAGCCATACCACCCTAGAAGGTTCATTAGCTACCCAATTTCCGTAAAAATCGTCGAAAAGAGAGTCAGTATAAATAGTGTGTAGATGCTTAGACTTAAAATCCTCTCAAATCAAAGGGCAGGTTGATAAGTCATGTACTTATCACCCCAACTTATTTAACCAAATTGAAGTAAATTCAGAATGGCGAGGACTCGATAAACAAATCCACATTTTAGTAGAAACCTAGGCTAATTAAGCCTAAAGACCTGAAGGGTCTAAGTGTTCAAATCATATTGCATTATTCCCTAAGATTGAAAAATCCCAATGCCCAATTATTCTTTCTTAATTCATTTTTTTTCATTTTTTTTCTTTTTTTAATAAAGAAAGAAAAAAAAAAGTAGAATTTACAAAAATTCTACAGAGCTGACAAAATAATTCAAAAATGAATCCACCCCCCATGCCTAGTTGATGCAATGTTCTCATTGAAAATAAATGACATGAAAGGAAAGGTAGAATGTAGAAGATATCACCTAAATATAATGCTCGGGTCAGCTCTGAGTCAGATTGTACAAGTGCTGAGTTTAATTCCATCAGCTAGGTGATGGAACACCATCATGAGCCCTAACCAGCTCATTTTGATCCAAAGAAGAGAACAAAAGCTCCTACAAAATCAACTGGAGGTCCTAAGTCACTGAATAATTATTTTGAGGGAAAAGCAAGAAACAAGGGGTAAAACTATAATTTTACCATTGCAGTGCAACAATGGATTTTCTCAAGGGCTAAACACAGATCAAATGGTCTTAACAAGATAAAAAGTGGGTTGGTTCAAACAGAAAAGGATTCATGTGAATTCTAGGAATTAAATGACTTCTTATAATCCTAAAATAGACCCACTTGACTTAATAAGGTTCTGGTCAGGATAAAATTCACCTAAATCCTCTAAAAATCATAAAAAATATTCTCTAGGGTTTAGAACCTTCAATTTGACCCTTGGAACCTATTTTGACTTAAATTGGGGCCTCAGACAAATATTTACCCTAAATTAGATTTTTGCATAAATTACCCAGTCAAACGTAATCAAACACAAAATCTAACTTTACCATTGGATTTCTTAGGTCCAAATTAGGCTTGTACCAAAATTTGGACCAAAAAGGAATTCATCTTGACCCACTTTGCAAATAAGTCTAGCCCAATTACGTTTCTACCCCTATCTTTTGAAAACCATCACCCCTTCCAACTCCAGCCAGACCTCCAGCGAGGCGTCCGATTTGCTCCGCACCTCCATCCACCTCGCTAATCACCCCATAAGCTCCGAAACACCTCACTGAACATAAACCCTCACTCCATACACGCCATCACTCACCAACAAGGGCCCCTGAACACACCCACTCATACGCACACAGGTTGCCCTAGGCACACACACTCCAGCAGCCCCACGCCATGTCGACCCCCACAATACACTCGCCATATCTCGGCAAAGCCTCCTGAGCTTTCTGACGAGGCCGTGAGGCCGTTTGCGTGTTAACAGGTATAGGAGGTTCGCCGCCATTGAAGCAAGCAAGAAGCTTGCTTGCAATCTCTCTTCAGGCTCGCCCGCTCCAGGCTTGCATCCCAGATGTGCGGAAGTCCCTCGCGCACAGCTCCAGGAATCCAATTCTCGTCGAAGGACTTAGCAGCCGCTGCAATCAAGCGAAGACATCCCTATAGTAAGCACGCACAAGAGAGGTGGGAAGATAGTCCCACCTCTGAAGAGAGTGACCACCCGCACCTGCATAAGAGGAAAAACTACATTAGGCTCTTCGCCTCCTACCATGGGATGAGGTCCCACTCACCTTCACCCGCCTCATCTGTGACCCGACCTCCGCGGACCTAGTGTAACTTGTATACCTGACCTTGCACTCCTCGCCCATTGTCTCGGGTAACCGGGTCGAGTACGTGCCCGGGACCACGTCGGTGGACCTGGTCCCGGGCACGTACTCGACCCGGTTACCCGAGACAATGGCTCTGGGAGAGCGAACCTAAGAGAGAAGGAGGAGAAAGAGAGCGCGCGCGGGTCTACAGACTCCCAGAACCTGCCTTAAGATTATAAACAATTTACTCTACTTGTGTCTGCTCAATCCAACCAGTTAGAAGGAGGGACTGAGGAGAAGGTTCTTCCTTCGGCTTGCGCCTCCGGTTCCTAGTGTTCCCCCCAACCACAGTCGTTTGACGCTACTCCCCTAGCTAGACATCAGATTAATCAGTACAAGTAGGTTAATCGTAAACAATCTCAGACTAGGCCCCAAAGAGCAAATCAGTTCTTAAGGCCAGCGTCTACTCGATTTTATTAAGGCCTGGGATTGTAGTGCTTATGGAATGTGATGGGCCCTTAAAATGGGTTGTGCCCTTAATGATTGATGAGTATGTGTAAGTGCGTACACAACTAGGATTTTCAAGCAAGATTATTTGTGATGCGTAGATTTTAATGTTCAAATCTTGCATAAGTAGCTTTTAGGGTTTAGAATTAGGTTGATTTCAATCAAGTTTGAGGCAAATCAGGTTTTCAAGCACAGGTGAAGATTACTCTCCTTTAAAACCAAAAATAAAGTAGAGTGCCTAGTATGAACCTAGATTAAAAATCCTAAGAAGAAGCTACTTGATGAGTTGATTTTAGGTTGTGTGGTGCGGCCCAAATAACTCAAACAATTGGCCACAACTGCACCACTAGGTTTGGCACATAGAAATGGTTAACCTTGAATGATTTCTACTCTCTTATGTGTTGATTTGTGTGTACCGGTTCCACTGATCAGAATCCGATTGAGTAGAAGAAAATCAAGTAGGTTAAGTGCCTTGAATGTGGGTGTATGTTGTCTGTATGTTGAAAATTACCCCACAAAATTATCTTTTTATTTTTTATATAAGCGAGGGTGAAATGAGTGTGAGTGGAAATCCAAACAACCAAACTAATCCTAGGATTTATGCAAACACCTAGGTTAATTGGAATTTGAATTTAATGTGACAAATGAAATCTATGGAGGGGAAGAATGGGGAGCACTTACAGTTGTCTTCAACTGCACTTTACTCCGATCTACCGCTTGACGATTCCTTGATGGAGGTCTCTGCAAAACAATAGACATAAGAGAAAGCAAGTTAGAAGACAGTAAAGTGCGTGAAACGTGAAAAGAAGATCGAAAAATCATTGCCTCCCCGGCAACGGCGCCAAAATGTTGAAACGTAGAAGGACTACGCTATCAAATTTGATTTTGAAAACCTGTCGTTACAGTTTGAATAGCGAAGAACTCGGGTTCAATAAATAAAATTTATACCGGAATAGAAATCCCGGGTCGAACTCAGGGAGACTACATGAATCAAAATTAGCGATTATATTTTTTTATATTTTTGTTTAAAGAGTGGAGTAATTAAAATGATATGAAATAACTATAGACAATAAGAGAGAGAGAGAGAGAGATAAAACATCCACTTGAAGTTGCCAACTATTTGTACAACTAAGAAAGCGAGAAATTACACTAGAAAGAAAGAAAAATATTACAACTAGAAAGTAGGAAAATTCTACTCTAGAAAGCAGGAAAAAGGAATGGGAGAGAGAAGTTATCCTCCTCGACGATCGCTTGGAAGACGAGCCGGACAAGATGACGCCTTGAAGACGAGGAACGAAGTCGGAAGAAGGAGGTCGAGGCAGGAAGAACAGGAACGAGGCAACACGTCATCGTCGTCGCAGGATCCGCTTCCAGAATGGGGGAAAAAAATTGATTTTATCTCTTGAGGAACATCCCAGGTGTGGGACAAGCTTCTCTTGAGCTTTGGAGAGAGAGAGAAGAGAAGGAAGGGATGAGAAATTCATATGGAGGGGGTCTCCTTTTATAGTTGCAAGGAGTGGGGGGATTTTGGTCAGTGCAATTCGAAAAACATTAATTCAGGACCTTTAGTGACAGATAAATCCGTCACTAAAGACTTGAACGTGGCCTTCGTGGGCAGCTCTCGCGTGCCCGCTCGCCTTCCATGCCTAAAATGCACGCTTCACGTTCTTCAAATCTTGGCCATCCGATCGTGAGATTGAACGGCTTAGATCACTCACCGCATTTCAACTGTGTGCGCCTACGCGTGCGATCTCGTGTCAAGCGAGGGTGTCTGATAGTGCGTGTAGCCGATTGCATGATCTGGACCGTCCGCCACCGATCGTGCGGTCGAGATTAACCGTGCACATGCCACTGATTGCGAGTCGAACCCGCGCCTTGCATTAACGCAAGGCCCCTCGATCGCTGCGCTATCGCCGCTACTTTGTCGCGTTTACACTTCAAGCACGTGCGCCTTGCAGCCGTTGGATGAGCATCCAACGGTGGAGAAGAGTCAGTCAGATGGGTTGAGGTGGGTGCTTGCGGCCAGTTGGGCAGCTGAGATGGTGCCACGTGGCGCCATCTTGCCCGTCCATCTTCTGAGTATTGTAGATGGCGCCACAAGTGTCGGATTGGATTAATTTTCACGTCGTTAGGCTGCAATCGTCGATTCGAATCCATTCGTGTGGTCGGATTTGTCATCTGAGGTGTGTATTAACACCATCTTGGCCCTTGACCTTTAGGGTTCCTCAATCTCTATCTGGTGCTACGGGTATTCGATTAAGGCGATCTTAGAGTCGTTGAACTCCAATCGTCGCCCTAATCAGATCCGTACGATTGGATCTTCGATCCGAGGCCCCGATGAAAGGTTGCTCTGTCCTTTACCATAAAAAGGAGACAATTACTGTTGTGGTGGTGATATGTACTACAGTAGTTTTTACTTCTTTACTGCTGTGCGTTTCTACTATTAGTTGCTTAGCATAGTGAATGTGGTTTACTTTCCTACTTTTTGGTTACTTTCTCGTTGGACGACTGGGCCTTGGGATTAGTCAAGTCGAGCCGATCTCGGGTCCTATAGGGATTCGGGAACCGGGTCATATCAAGATGGTATCAGAGCAAGGTCATCCCGAGAAGTGAACCAACTAGCTTGAGAATAACCAATTCATATGCTTGAAACTAGAGTAACCACCACAACGTACCTTTTGACATCTATTCTGAGGTTCTTTGGCTAATGTCCATTAGAATTGACGTCTTCTTGTTCTGCTGTTCGCATCTCATTGTAGGAGATGCCTCGACGTGGAGTCATTGAGGTGGGCCGCGGATGCGACCGTGGACGAGGTCAAAGGGGCGGACGTGTTGAGCCCAATGTTTCAGTGGACCAGCCACTTCTTCCGGGCGTTCAGGCCCAGGACCTCACCCATCTAATACGGGAGATTGTATGAGAGGAGCTCTACCTACCTCCACGGGCACCTCTCCTTGGGGACGTGGAGGGGGAGTCCTCTGTGGGGACCACGAGACAGACGCAGCGCTGGACGTGGGGGAGGGGGTGGTCCTCCACCACCCCCATCGCACTCTGACGCTTCCGAGCACAAGCCCTCCCTGCCTGGAGGCATGCCCGTTTCCCAACTTCAGTGACATTACAAGCTTTTCGGACAGTTCCGGAAGCTGAAGCCCCCCTCCTTCAAGGGGAATGAGGACCCGACCGAGGCGGAGGACTAGTTAGAGCATATCGAGAAGGTGTTAGACACCCTTCGCCCCCCTGCGGAGTGCCACATGGCCTTTACCACGTACCAATTAGAGAGCACGGCACACAGGTGGTGGAGGGCGGTCAGAGGTCAGGAGAGGGCAGAGCCGACATGGGACCAGTTTGTAACCCTCTTCTGCGAGCAGTACTTCCTGCAGACGTGGCAAGATCAGAGGAGGCGGGAGTTCCACACTCTCCGCCAGGGGACGATGACTGTGAGCGCGTATCGTATGCATTTTCTGGAGCTGTTATGTTTCGCCGCAACAGCTGTGGCTACTAAGGAGGAGAGTCTGTGGAGGTTCACCGAGGGCCTCCGACCTGCTATTCGAGGGTATGTCAAACCCCTGAAGCTGCCCACGTTCTCGAGAGTGGTGGAGGTAGCTATGACATATGAGGAGACCAACCCAGCTGCACGTGACACTGATAGCGGACGGAAGAGGCCCTACCAGCCAGACTACTCACGGGGTCGGCGAGAGAGGAGGCACGCGGCGCCCACAGGAGAGCTGTCACACTTTGCAGGGCC
Source organism: Thalassia testudinum (assembly GCA_037157565.1). Classification (NCBI taxonomy): domain Eukaryota; kingdom Viridiplantae; phylum Streptophyta; class Magnoliopsida; order Alismatales; family Hydrocharitaceae; genus Thalassia; species Thalassia testudinum. The sequence continues at coordinate 29,589,145 of JAZHRO010000030.1, read as the reverse complement.
GTCAGTGGCCTTTGGGGGCCCCCGATAGGGGCGAGCTGCCAGCACTAGACCCCCACCCAGCCGTCAGCAGGGACCTACCAGGGACAGAAGTCAAGTTCCCCTTTGCTACCAGTGTGGCCAGCCAGGCCACATCAGGAGGGACTACCTGTCTAGGGCTGGAGGTCAGCAGATGCTCCCCGCACTGAGTGCTGGAGGACGAGCAGGAGGCCATGGTTCCCAGGCGTGTGGGGGAGGTCAGCAGTCGCGGGGAGGGTACCGACCAGCGGCTACCCGTCCGACGCAGAGTATGGCTGCTTCTTCAGCACTGAGAGCTGAGGGGCATATCAACGCCCTAACACACAGAGACGCCAGAGCTTCAGGTTCAGTGGTGGCAGGTATGGTTACAGTTTCTGGCAGATTAGTTTACACACTTTTTGATTCCGACACCATGCACTCGTTTGTTGCTGCTAGTTTTGCTGTCAATTTGGGAAAGGTCTGCATGTTGCTAGAGGATCCTTTTGTGATCAGAGGTCCGGGTGGTCAGCTGTTTGTAGCTGAGGAGATTTATACAGACTGTAAGGTCAGTGTTGGGGGACACAGCCTCCCCGCTGACCTGATTGTGATACAGATGGAGGACTTTGGCATGATTCTGGGGATGGACTGGATGTCTGCTTACCACGCTTTGGTGGACTATTTCGAGAGGAAGATCATCTTCTCCATACCAGAGATGCCTTCTTTTGAGTTTGATGGACAACCGGTGGATGGAGGATTCAGGTGCATTTCTGCACTTCAGGTGGCGAGACTTTTGGGCCAGGGGTGTGAGGGCTTTCTGGCTTGTGTAGTGGCAGAGCCCAGCCCCGTGGCGGACTTTCAAGGCACCTGGTGGTCAGAGAGTACCCCAACATGTTTCCAGAGGAGCTACCAGGACTACCGCCCGAGTGTGAGATCGAGTTCAAGATCTCACTAGTACCGGGGACCAGCCCCATTTCTACAGCACCTTACAAGATGGCACCACTTGAGCTGCGAGAGCTCAAGTCCCAGTTACAGGACCTTTTGGAGAAGGGCTTTGTGAGGCCCAGTGCGTCTCCGTGGGGAGCCCCGGTGTTGTTTGTGAAGAAAAAGGATGGTACCCTACGCCTTTGTGTGGACTACAGACAGCTGAATAGGGTCACCATCAAGAACAGGTATCCGATGCTAAGGATTGATGATTTGTTTGACCAGTTGCGAGGTGCCACGATTTTCTCCAAGATAGATTTGAGATCCGGTTACCACCAGTTGAGGATTATGGAGACCGACGTCTCCAAGACAGCCTTCCATACCCGGTATGGACACTACAAGTTTTTGGTCATGCTGTTTGGGCTAACCAATGCCCCCGCTACTTTCATGGATTTGACGAACCGGGTGTTTAGACCATATCTGGATCAGTTTGTGGTGGTATTTATCAATGATGTGCTCATCTACTCACGGGATCAGGCGCAGCACGGATAGCACTTGCGGATGGTTCTGGACACGTTGAGACGACATAGGCTGTATGCCAAGTACAGCAAGTACGAGTTCTGGTTGAGGTAGGTGACCTTCTAAGGTCATGTTATTTCAGGGGATGGCTTGGCTGTGGATCCAGCCAAGGTAGAGGTAGTGCTTAGATAGGAGAGACCACGTACTGTGACAGAGATCCGCAGTTTCTTGGGACTGGTAGGCAACTACCGGTGGTTTATCAGGGGTTTCTCACAGATTGCACGTCCTATAGCACAGTTGACCCGGAAGGATGTGTCATTTTCTTGGACAGACGCTTGTGAGGAGTGTTTTCAGGAGTTGAAGGAAAGGCTGACTTCGACTCCTGTACTTACCATCCCAGACAGTAGTGGTGGTTTCGTTGTGTACACGGATGCTTCGATGCAGGGGTTAGGGGGTGTGCTCATGCAGTGGGGTCACGTTGTTGCTTACGCTTCACGGCAACTGATGCCCTATGAGCATAGCTACCATACCCATGACCTAGAGCTGGCAGCTGTTGTCTTCGCGCTGAAGACATGGAGGCACTACCTGTATGGTGAGACTTTTGAGATATTCACGAATCATAAGAGCCTCAGGTATTTGTTTGATCAGAAGGAGCTTAACATGAGACAGAGACATTGGTTAAAGCTCCTGAAGGACTATGACTGCAGCATCTCCTACCATCTGGGGAAGGCCAACGTGATGGCTGACGCCTTGAGCCAGAAGACGCCCGCCCACTTGGCTAGTTTACAGGCACAGAGTTGGAGACTCATGGAGGAGTTAGGCAGTTGGCGACCCCTAGAGTTCAGGAGCATTACGGGTCAATAACTGTGACACGACAGACGAGACTAGAGCTGATAAACCGCATCATTACAAGACAGATGACGGACCCGTATCTGCAGTCGTTGAGAGAGAGGGTACTGGCAGGGGACCCAGGAGACTTCTCCTTTACAGACGAGGCGCTGCGTATGAGGGGACGTTTGTGCATTCTCGGAGATGAAGAGTTGTTTAGAGAGCTCCTGACTGAGGCACACGGTTCCAGGTTCACCATACATCCCAGGAACACGAAGATGTACCATGATATGAGAAGTGACTTTTGGTGGCGGGGGATGAAGCAGGATGTAGGTGAGTTCATGCAGCAATGTTTAGTGTGCCAGCAGGTGAAGACCGAGCATCAGAGGCCTGCAGGGCCGTTGCAGCCACTTCCAGTGCCAGAGTGGAAGTGGGAGAGCATCACCATGGACTTGGTGGTGGGCTTTTCCGTTACCCAGCGAGGACACGACGCAGCCTGGGTGATAGTAGACAGATTGACGAAGACGTCACGTTTCTTGCCGATCCGAGTCACCTTGGGACTAGCACAGTTGGCAGAGAGGTATATTGGTGACATGGTACGTCTGCACAGAGTTTCTCGTGAGATTGTATCCGACCAAGATACCCATTTTACATCCCAGTTTTGGGCTAAGTTTCAGCAGGCTTTGGGGATGCGGTTGAGGTTTAGCACGGCGTACCACCCCCAGACGGACGGAAAGTCAGAGCACACGATACAGACACTTGAGGAACTTTTACATGCCTGTGTACTGGATTGGGGGGGCTCATGGGAGGAGCACTTGCCCCTGGCAGAGTTTGCATATAATAACAGCTATCATTCGAGTATCGGCATGGAACCATACGAGGCTATGTACGGACAGAGGTATATTGCGCCCTTGGGTTGGGTGGAGGTGGGGATCAAGTGGGAGGTTGGCCCCCGGCTAATCCGGCAAGGTCAGGAGGTGGTAGAGAAGATTCACAGATGACTTCGCACTGTCAGGAGCCGAGAGAAGAGTTATGCCGATCGGAAGTGCAGAGAGGTGCAGTTCGAGGTTAGGGATCACGTCTTCCTTGGCGTTTCACCCATGAAGAGCCTACAGCGTTTTGGGGTGAAAGGGAAGCTCGCACCGAGGTTTGTGGGGCCCTTTGAGGTCCTAGAGCGGGTAGGATCTGTTGCTTACAGGCTTGCCCTTCCTCCCCAGCTTTCTGGTGTGCACGACGTGTTCCACGTGTCCAACCTCCGAAAGTACATAGCCGATCTCAATCACGTTCTGAGCCACGAGAGTGTCGAGGTGGGTGACGACCTGACCTACCCCGAGCGACCTGTGTAGATACTAGACAGAGCTGTCTGGAGTTTGAGACAGAAGTAGGTACCCCTGGTGAAGGTCTTGTGAAGGAGCCAGAGATACGAGGAGGCTACCTGGGAGCCTGAGGCGGCGATGCGAGAGCGGTACCCAGAGCTTTTTGAGGGTACGTATTTTCAGACCGGCTTCAGTCCACTTTAAGTTTGTTATGCGTATATTATTCTTTTTCCGCACCCTAGCTAGCTCAAGTTTTGGGGACGAAACTTCCTTTAAGTTTGTTATGATGTTAAGACCCGTTCTGTCCTGAGCCTTTTAAGACGTCTAAACTGTGGGTCAGACGTCTGGTCAGACATCCGGACACCTTCCCAGATGTCTGGAAATCAAAAATTTTGAGTACGAGCTCGCGTCTACGCACGGGCTACGTGCAGACAGTACTCTCGTTTTTCCTCCCCTTCTTCTCTCTCTCCTTGCCTCAAGCAAACCCTAAACCCCAACTTTATAAGCCCTCCCCTTCTCTCTCGTTCTCCCCACACCAGCCACCTTCCCCTCTTCTTCTCCACTCCAGCGAGAAAGACAGCGCAAGCGAGAGAGCACGCGGATGGCATCGAAGAGGAGCGGTGTGAGGAGAGGAGGAGAAGAGAGAGCTCGCGAGCTCGTGTGGGAGCTTGCTGGGAGCACATGGCCAGAGCAACACGTGCGCAAGGAGGAGTGATCGGGGAGGTCCTCCCCGACACTGCTGCAGCCGGAGCTGCAGGCGAGGGGGCGTGGCACGGCCACGCGTGGCGTGAGAGAGCGGAAGAAGGTTATGGCTCTGGGCTTTTCCCAGAATCAGACGTCTAGAGTGGCGTCAAGACGACGGAGCGGATGTCTGGAGGCGGTTCCGGATGTCTAAGGTGAGAGTTTCGTAAAGGTACGTTCCCTTTGTAGATACGGCCATGCAGGTCGCTCTGCAGCTTCTCCTTGCATGCCCTTTTTGAGATGATCTACTGATGGCGTGCAAGATTCTCTTTGGGAAGGCACGGGACACGCCCTCCCGCGCATTTCAGACGACTGGAAGCACTTCCAGACATCTGGAGAGGTGGTCGGACGTCTGGAGCTGGGTTCAGACAGTCCAGAAGAGTTCCTGGACATCTGAGGGTGACACAGAGCTTGAGGTACGTTACCGGACACTTTTAAGATGTCTGGAAGTTGTTCCAGACGTCTGATTTGAGTCAGAAACCCTATTTTTGACACGTTTAGGGTCCGTTTGAGGTCCGTTTTACACAAATAAGATACCGATGTGTTCCTTGTAAGTTCATCTACTTGTTAGAAGGTTTTCTATATTATTTTAAATGTTCCATGGTGATTGTTCCTTGTTATAGGACTTCGTTCCATTGCGGGTTTGAGGCTTGCTGAGGCACTTGAACCTGCCGTTCAAGCCCCCAGTACTCCAAGGTTTACTGGTAGAGTGGCTTCCCCTAATTTAATTACAAACCTGAATGCATGTGTGGAATGAATGATTAGAATCTAGGATATGGCATGAATCCTAGGACGAAAAATACTGGAAATGTCTGTATTGGATGATTGAATTGTAGTCTTGAATGAGTAGATAGAAGTGATAACAACTGCTTGTAAATAAATAATAGCTACCTGTGAAATATGAAGTACTTGTGCTAGTTAACTATTGCATGTAACTTTCCTGTTATATACGTTAAATGACATGATACAAGCTGCATGTGTATAATGTGAGAGTGGTAATGTGAATGATAGAAATACGAGCTCTCTGTGAATAACTTGAGTATGGAAATGTGAACTATAGAAATATAAGCTGCATGTGTATAACCTGAGAATGGAAATAGAAATGATGAAACCTGGTATGGAATGGCATGAGGAATATGAGCATGAATCCTTCGGGGAATTAGGAGTAGAGCTCCTGGAAATAAATAGAATGGATCTGGAATGTGAGTGGGGAAGTGAGCTGGCCCTTGAGTACAGAGTACCAAGGAGAGCGACTGTCCCCCTGTTTATTGCAGAGCGGAGCTAGCCGCCCTTGGGTTGGGACCCGGGGTTAGGATTGGCCACTCTATACCAACTCTTGGCCCTCGCGTACACGGTACCGGGGAGAGATACTAGTGTAGGGGGAGAGCTAGCCACCCCACGAGGCCTGGGGTTCAGCTAGCCACCCTACACCGACTTTTAGGCCCACTGGGCAAACCAGGGTGGTCAGGTGAGGGTGCGCGGACTGTGGAGGAGTGAGACCCCTGTTTTGTTCTTAGGGGCTAGACCCTTGTTACTGAGAGGGCTAGGCCCTATACTATTCCATGTTGTACTTAGGCGCACCCGTTAGCAGAAACGACTGACCGTGTGCCAGTGCGGGGTAGCTACCTACGTGCTTATCACGCGTGCCGTAGTCACCGTTACGTATGTCCGTGACCTTGAGGTGGTTGACTGGGTGTAGGATCACCACGGGGGACTCTTCCAACCAGGAGAGCACCACGTGTGCCTTATACTCTTCGGAAAAGATTGCAATCAAGATAGTTCCCACGAGGAACATTCGAGATCAAAAAAGATATCTGATAAATAAACCAATGGGTGAAAAGGAATAATTTGTGAAATAATGTAATTAGAAAACAGCAGCTACCCGTCCACTTTTACTGCTTCAGTTAGTTGGTTGCCACTCTACTCAGCATTCGCTAACTTTGTGTACTCATAACCCTTTTCAGGTCCAGGTGTTGAGCAGCCCAAGTCTACGGCTACAAAGAGTGCTGGGCCCAGTAGAGCCCAGTAGCTATAGCTTCTCTTGTTGTACTCTTTTGTAGTAGTGAGTTAAACTCTTGTACCTTTATATTCTGCACTTTATATTCCTGTACCTGCCTACTTTTCTATTGTTGTGGTGGTATGTATTGTAGCAGTTTTTACTTCTTTACTGCTACACCTTTTTACTGTTAGTTGCTTAGCATAGTGAATGTGGTTTAATTTCCTACTTTTTGGTTACTTTCTCGTTGGATGGCTGAGTCTTGGGATTAGTCGAGTCGAGCCGATCTCAGGTCCTATAGGGATTCGGGTACCGGGTCGTAACGCCCTCCAAGAGGAAGCTAAACAAGTTGTGACTGATTCTCCTTTCCCATTAATCGCAACGATAATCCCAGCTTTCTTGGGAACAATTTGCACGAGACTTACGCAAGGACTATCTGAGATCGAATAAATGATTCCTGCATCGAGCCACTTAATTATTTCCTTCTTGACCACTTCTCGCATATTAGGGTTTAATCTCCTCTGCATCTAGCGAGAAGGGCGGATCCATCTTCCATGAATATTCTGTGATTGCAGTAAGATGGCTCGATCCCCCTAAGGTCATGAATGGTCCAACCAATTACCTCCTTGTGTTCCTTTAGGACCTTGATCAATTTAATCTCCTACTCCCTAGTTAATCTAGCACTGATAATCACAGGGAGCATCTTTGGAGGTCCCAAAAACTGATATTTCAAACTCTCAGGCAATGGTTTCAGTTTGAGCTGGGGCGGGTTTAGGATGGAAGGTAAGGATGATGCTAATGAAGATTCATCAAGAGGAAGAGGTTGAAAGTGAACAAAATCAATAACCTCTTCAGAATGTGGCGGGTTTGCCACAAAGGGTTGCGAGTCAGATTCATCAAGATAGGAGGAACTTTCAATTGCAGAAACTGCCATACATGTTTCAATATTCAAGTTATCTTCCCCAAGTTCCTCTATAAATCCACAATCCTCAAATTTGTTAATCACCTTAAAAATATCCAATTTCAATTTCTGATCCCCAAAGGCGATTTCCATGCTACCGCTCTCACAGTTGATATTGGCACAGTGGTAGCTAGGAATGCACACCCTAGAATGATGGGCATGTTCCTTAAATTCTCAAGTACATCCATCTCAAGGACAAGGAAATCTACAGGAAAATAGAAGTACTTAACCTTGACAATAACATCCTCAATAACACCTCTCAGATTTGTGACCGAACGGTCTACTAACTGCTGTATTACTGAGGTCGACCGAAGTTCACCTAATTCAAACTTCTCGTAAAGAGAAGTCAGAATTAGGTTAGTGGATTCAGCTAAATCCAAAAGTGCCCTATCAAAGATGTAATCTCCGATGACACAGAAATCAAAAGGGCACCTGGATCTCTCTTTTTCGGAGGAAGGTGATGTAGGATAACAAAACTAGCCTGCTCTGAGAGTATCACTTTCCTCAGAACAGATTCCCTCGACTTACGCTTCTGTGTGCATAAATCCTTTAAAAATTTAGCGTAAGCCGGTATGTGTTTGATAGCGTCGACGAGTGGGATATTGATTTCGACATTCTTGAACATATTCAAGAGCTCCTCACTACTATCAACAGGCTTCTTCTTCCTAGGTTTAATCAAGGCCTCAAGAAAAGCAACATGAGTCAAATCTTTGGAATCAGGTTCCTGAGCCTTGATTTCTTCTTCAAAGTTCTCCTTTCTCTCAAGCTCTCCAGGATTTGGTAGATCAGAACAAGGCAGTTGTGGGTCTTGGGTTTTCCTTCCACTCCTCAGGATAACAGAGTTAGCATATGCATATGGGTTTGGCTCTTGGGGAGGGTTAGGAAAGATTAGAGAGGATTCATTAGCCAAAAACCTTGGATTTGATGAAGAAGCAGAAGAGGAAGGACCCTGCTCAACCACCTGAGCATGTGTGTGTGGGTCCCTCTGATTCCCGTACCCTTGGGCTTGATTGCCCAAATTCTATATATTACGCGGGCTAGGTACGGGTTGAGATGGCAGAGATTCGAGTTGACGGGAATTAGCAATGAACCCGATTTGCAAGTTGTCTAGCGAGATTTTCATTTGCTGCATGAGATGGAGCATAGATCCTTGCATCTCTACTATCTAACGATTCAAATCAGCCTGCTCTACAGGTTGAAGGGCATTCCAAGTTGGCTGATTGACTTGATTTTGGGGCAGCTGAGTATAAACATGATCCTGACCCATTGGTCTTTGCAGAGCATAGTTGCTAGGTCGGAATTGGGTCTGCTGCCCTGGGTTTTTCCAGGAGAAGTTAGGGTGGTTCCTCCAACCAGGATTATAAGCATGGGAGTAAGGGTTGGACCTAACGTTCTCCTGTACAGCATAGACATCCTCATAGGGTGAGGATGGAGAGAGAAAGGGAGGGATTAGAGAAATTGGGATCAAAGGCCCAAGTTTGGAACCCGTGGGGTTCCGAACAATGCTGACTCATAGGTTGAGCCACATCCAATTGATTCATAAACTCCCGTTCGGTAGGAGCTCGCGGAAAATGGAATCCTAAATTCTGGGATTGAGTGGATCGAGAATTGTTTGTAGAGTTTTTCGCCATCCACTCCTCCATCCTTTTGGTAACCAATTCCACCATCTCTAGTTTATTACAAATTAGTTCCATATTGTTGAGCGCGAGAATCTACGCTAACGTGTTTGGTTTTGGAAAACCCGTCGTTGTAGTTCGAAAGCGAAGGATTCGCGTTCAACAAATAAAATTTATACCGAAATAAGAATTCCGGGTCGAACACAGGGAGGCGAACGTTTGATTTAAAAACTCCGCGTTTCTTTTTATTTTGTCACAAAGAAATTCAATTTAAACTATCTAAGTATCTACAACAAATAAAAGAGAGAGAGAGAGCGAAGGAATACTATACATGGAAATCAAAATGAGATATAGAATAGACAAGGAATTTATCATAAAAGAGTTCTTTCATTACAACTAGAAAACATAAAACAATTACTCTAGAAAGCATTAAAAGAATGGAGGGAGAAATGTCCTCCTCGACGATCGCTCGGAGGACGAATAGACTACTCTAGAAAGCAGTAAATCTATACTAGAAAGCAGTAAAAAGAATAGGGAGAGAGAAATCCTCCTCGACGGTCGCTTGGAGGACGAGCCGGACGGGACGACGCCTGGACGAAGGAGAACGAAGCGGGACGAAGGAGGACGAAGCAGAAGAACGGGAACGAAGCAGCACGCCGTCGTCGTCGCGGGATCCACTTCCGAAGGGGGACGAAAATTTGGACTTTATCTCGCGAGAAGCATCCCGGGTGTGGGACAAGCTTCTCTTGAGCTTTGGAGAGGTAGAGAGGAGAAGGAAGGGATGAAAATTTCGTATGGAGGGGGTCTCCTTTTATAGTTGCAAGGAGTGGGGGCAAAATGGACATTACATCTTCAAAATAATAAATAAGGGGTCTTTAGTGACGGATAAAACCGTCGCTAAAGCCCCGCCGTCGCCGTCGCCGCCGCGCCACGCGCGCCCGCTCGGCTACCTGCGCGCGTAACGCAGACGCACGTCCGCGTCGTCTCAGCCGTCCGATCGCGAGATCGGACGGCTTAGATCGCGCCCGCGCCCGCTGCGTAGCGCGCCGCCCGCGTGCGATCGCGCGCCCACCAGGGCGTCCAATTGCGCGTCGGTGCTATCGGGCGCGCGCGGCCGTTGGATCTTCATCCGACGCTCGTGCGCGCCCGCTTGCCCACGCCTTCGCCCCCCTCTCCGCGGCTCGAACCCGCGACCTCCGCTTCGCCCGCAGCTGCGTCGCCGCTGCGCTACGCGGGCGAAATGGTCGCGCGGACGTTTTTAAACGCGCGCGACCGCAGCCGTTGGATCGAGATCCAACGGCGGAGAGGAGACGTTGCGTGGTCTTCACAGGACTCCTGCGGCCGATTGGGCGGCTGGGATGGCGCCACGTGGCGCCATCTTGGCCGTCCATCTTCTGGAAGTTGTAGATGGTGCCACGGATGTCGGATTGACTCGATTTTTGTGTCGTTCGGCTGCGATCGTCGATCCGAATTCATCCGTGTGGTCGGATTTTCCATCTGAAGTGCGGATTTACACCATCCTGGCCCTTGATCTTCTAGGGTTCCCCGATCTCTATCTGATGCTACGGATGCCTGATTAGGGCGATCTTGGAGTCGTTGAACTCCAATCGTCGCCCTGATCATATCCATACGGTTGGATCTTTGATCCGAGGCCCCGATAAAATATTTGCCCTGTCCAAGCACATAAAAGGAGACAATTAACCTCCATTTTATTCAAACTACTCTAAATGCAAGATGATGCATGTAATGCAATATTTATATCATGAAATGCAATCCTATGCTTAAGAACATGCATAAATAGACATTTTAAGTAGTGTAAATGTGTTTACATCATACCCCCATGCCTATCTTTTGCTAGTCCCTAGCAAAAACTATATGCTATTTATAAAAGAATTAGGTTAGATTATTTGGACCTGAGTTATTTTCAATCATTAAGAAATTGTCTACTTAAGAACTGAACTTTCAAAGACACAACAGTGCCCGGGTATCAGCCAAAATGCAGACCGCCTCAAGCCTCGCCTTATTCAAAGAAAAATTTCTTTTTCTGTTTTTACTTTTTTTTTTTTTTTAGATTTTCAAATTTTAGGGTTTAAGAGTGGCTTTCTACGGCCATTCAACTCACCCAAGATTTGATGAGAACCCTAAGTTTTAAGCATCTTATTGTGATGTGATAGACTCGTTGACCGGCAATTAAAACGGACTTCGGATTTCTACGCCTCTAGGTGACCTCAAAAAGAATTCTGCCTAAAGGTGTATCTTTACAACCGGTAGCTTTCTCCCTACTTTTATTTTTTAACGGGGTCAACACAAGGGTGAATCCAGTGTATATCTCCCCGGTTTATTCTACTTCTCCGCTTCTTCCTAAGTGTTTTGGGAATTTTTAGTGCATTTTCTGAGCTGGGTTCTGGACAACCGGTCGATGAGCTGTTACCACCGACAACTTGCCAGCCATACTCGTGCGGCGAAGTGTGGCTTATTTCTTTTTGTTCTTTTCTCCTTTTTGATTTTTTTTTTTTTTAAGTAGGTGGCTTCCCTGGTCTAAGATTTACCTAAAGGCAGCAAAAAGAGAAAGGTCCAATGACTGGGCTCTGGACAACCTACCTATGGGCTGTTACCCACGATAACTTGCCAGCCATATCACCCTAGAAGGTTCATTAGCTACCCAATTTCCGTTAAAATCGCCAAACAACGAGTCAGTGCAAAGAAAGTGTGTAGATGCTTAAGACTCAAAATTCCCTCACATCAGAGGGCGGGTTGATAAGTCGTGTACTTATCACCCAAACTTATTTACTCCAATTATAATAAAATTCAGGTTGGCGAGAACTCGAAAAACAAATCCACATTTTAGTGGATACATAGGCTGATTAAGTCCAAAGACCTGAAGGGTCTTTGTGTTCAAACCATAATATAGTATTTCTTAAGATCGAAAATTTTCTTAAACCCAAATTCTCTTTCCTAATTTTGATTTTTTTTTTTTTTTTTTTTTAATAATAAAACAAATCTACGGAGCTGACGAATGAATTCAAAGATAAATATCCACCCCCCCATGCCTATCTAATGCAATGTCCTCATTGTATTGAAAAGACATAAAACAGAGTGGAAAAGCGTAGAAAGCACCTGAATTGCGTGGATATCGGGTCCGCTCCGAGATGAAAATGAAAAAGAACTGTATATGTGCTGAGTTTAGTGCCTTCAGCTAGGCACACTATACAAAGAAAAGAAATGAAGAATTCACATGTGCAGGTCAGAATTAGAATAAACAGAAGAATCCTCTGACCTGTCAGCAGAGGTCCACAGATGTGGACCAGATTGTGGTGCAGACCCACACCCCATAATCGAGAATATCTTAGGTTCTGGATAAAAATTACCCAAAACCTAAAATCAAAATGCAAGCGGGGTCGGGCCTGCGATTCGTGAGGATGCAACCCAAGGTCAAAATGTCGGGTTACAGAGAATTGAAGCTCAAAAGGATAATCGTTAAATGTGTGCTTGAGTTTGACATCCTCGAAACAAATGTCGTAAGGGTTCTGATTTGATGGTTTCAGTTTAAAAGGAACCCTTCGACTCAATCTTCCATTTCCTCCAAAATTGACTTCCCAAATCAGAATTTCCCAGCTCCTATCCTCCTCATTCGGCATATCAAATTCCATGACCTCTTGTACATTCATCACCCCGTCTGAAATCTCCAAGTCTAGATGATGTGGGAAAATCAAAATTGACTTGGGTCTAATTATCTCAGAATTAGAATCATCAATAAGCTCAACAGGGTGTAACTGATAATCAGGGCATTGAATTAATTCCTCCAGAAAATGCGATTCTGGATCCGTATCGTGTGCCCTAATAAGATCAGTTTCCTCAGTTATTGGGCTATCAAATGATCTATCAGATTCCTCAGGCCCAATCGTCTCACAAAAATCGTGATCTGAAAACTCGTGTGAGACTTCGCAACTTGAATCTTCACCATCAGGATCCGTATCAATGTATGTCCCAAAATCATTTGTCACTTTGCGTTCCAAGGAGACATACGTTTTCTCGTAACCCGGCTCAGGGATCTCAGGTGAAGAAATCAGATCATCCTTAATTGGTTGCTTTAATTCAATCTGGTCGCTTCGTAACACGTGTCCCCCCCAACAGGTGCCTGAGCGGGTTCTGTCATTGGCTTTCCTGAAGAGAGTTCATCCTGGGAATTATTCCAAGATTGAATCAAAGCAACCACGAATCTCATCCTCAATTTCGCTAATTTCCCAAGTAGAAACTCACCCGGGTTCTTATCCTTAACATCCTGGAGCCAATCCAACAAAGACTTGTTTAAGTCATCAATCATTTCAATCAGGGGCTCCAATCTCTCAATGCAAGGTATTGGCTGAACTTCTAAAGATTGAATGATATTCCTCAAGTTAGCCAGAACCTTATCTTGAACCTGATTAACCTGAACCAAATGAGTTGGTTCATGGTTGGGCGAGTTTGACATCAATGTAGAAGAATTAACGAATTGAGATTCGTTATACCCATCCTGATAATAGGTCATTTCAGATTGTTCAAAAGATGGAGATGACCTAAAGGCAGTGAAATCAGAGGATGGGTAAGGATCAGTGTATCCTTCTTGATTGTAGATCGCATTAGGTTGTTCATGAAAGGAGGACGATCTATAATCGATGCAACTCTGAGAAGGATAGAATTGAGAATCAAAGTGTTCAGGGTTAGACCCTAAACACGGGGGTCCGGAATTGTATCCCCAATCCAAATTATCCCAACTAACTGATGGTCGATTACAATACGAGTTGGGATAATCGTCATGTTGAGGATAATTTACAACAGGAGGGAAAGAGCGGGAATGCGTGAAATATGTGGAAGGATTCATGAGATACGGGAGGAAGAAAGGTGCCCTGCAATACAAACAATCAAACCTGTCCTTAAATGGGTTAGCCTACAGACCTACAGACTCTCAAAACCCGTCTTGAGATAAAGGAACGATTTGATCTACTTCTGTCTGTTCAATCCAACCAGTTAGAAGGAGGGACTGGGGAGAAGGTTCTTCCTTCGGCTTGCGCCTCCGGTTCCTAGTGTACCCCCCAGCCGCGATCGTTTGACTCTGCTCCCCTAGCTAGACATCAGATTGAACAATAGAAACAGACTAATCGAAAATAATCTCGTTCTGAGTTCTGAAAAGCGAGTCCAATCCTTAAGGCCAACGTCTACTCTGTTTTATTTAGGGCAAGGTTTGAATGTGCTTTGGAATGTGATGGGCCCTTTAAATGGGTTGTGCCCTTAATGATTGATTGCTTTGTGTGTGCGTGCACAACCAGTGGTTTTCAAGCAAGATTATTTTTGATGTGGTGAATTTTAAGGTTCAAATCTTGCTTAGTAGCTTTTAGGATTCAACTTTAGGTGTTTTCAATCAAGTTTCATTGGCACACCAGGTTTTGCAAGCACAGGTGAAGATATTTTCCTTTAAAGTTTAAAAAGAATGTGGAGTGCCTGGTAGATCCCTAAGAGTTGAACCTAATTGGCAGCTACTAGATGAGTTGATTTTATTTGAAGTGGTGCGGCCCAAACAACTCAAACAACTGGCCTGATGCACCACCTAATTAGGCACACAAATGATTACCTAATCTGATTTCTTACTCAATTATGTGTTTGGATGTGTGTACCGGCTCCTAAGATTGGTTTACCGGTTGAGTTAGAAAATCAGATGAGGTTGTGTACCTCTGTGAGATTTTTTTTTTTATTTTTTTCTTTTTTTTTTAATGTGGGGGTTGGAGTGAGTATGGATGTCAAACAACAAACAATCTAACCTTAGAGTTTATAAGAACACCTAGGTTGATTGATGTTTGAATTATTATGTGATGAAATGAAATCTAATGGGTGGGAGGTGGGGGGTAACTTACAAAACCTTCCACAGCACTTTACTCCGATCTACGGCTTTTGCCTGTCTCAAAAGAGTACCTGCAATTACAATAAGAAAGGAGAAAAGTGAGGTAAATGATTTGTAAGTTACAAAACACGAAGAGAAATCAAAGAGCGTTGCCTCCCCGGCAACGGCGCCAAAATGTTGAGCGCGAGAATCTACGCTAACGTGTTTGGTTTTGGAAAACCCGTCGTTGTAGTTCGAAAGCGAAGGATTCGCGTTCAACAAATAAAATTTATACCGAAATAAGAATTCCGGGTCGAACACAGGGAGGCGAACGTTTGATTTAAAAACTCCGCGTTTCTTTTTATTTTGTCACAAAGAAATTCAATTTAAACTATCTAAGTATCTACAACAAATAAAAGAGAGAGAGAGAGCGAAGGAATACTATACATGGAAATCAAAATGAGATATAGAATAGACAAGGAATTTATCATAAAAGAGTTCTTTCATTACAACTAGAAAACATAAAACAATTACTCTAGAAAGCATTAAAAGAATGGAGGGAGAAATGTCCTCCTCGACGATCGCTCGGAGGACGAATAGACTACTCTAGAAAGCAGTAAATCTATACTAGAAAGCAGTAAAAAGAATAGGGAGAGAGAAATCCTCCTCGACGGTCGCTTGGAGGACGAGCCGGACGGGACGACGCCTGGACGAAGGAGAACGAAGCGGGACGAAGGAGGACGAAGCAGAAGAACGGGAACGAAGCAGCACGCCGTCGTCGTCGCGGGATCCACTTCCGAAGGGGGACGAAAATTTGGACTTTATCTCGCGAGAAGCATCCCGGGTGTGGGACAAGCTTCTCTTGAGCTTTGGAGAGGTAGAGAGGAGAAGGAAGGGATGAAAATTTCGTATGGAGGGGGTCTCCTTTTATAGTTGCAAGGAGTGGGGGCAAAATGGACATTACATCTTCAAAATAATAAATAAGGGGTCTTTAGTGACGGATAAAACCGTCGCTAAAGCCCCGCCGTCGCCGTCGCCGCCGCGCCACGCGCGCCCGCTCGGCTACCTGCGCGCGTAACGCAGACGCACGTCCGCGTCGTCTCAGCCGTCCGATCGCGAGATCGGACGGCTTAGATCGCGCCCGCGCCCGCTGCGTAGCGCGCCGCCCGCGTGCGATCGCGCGCCCACCAGGGCGTCCAATTGCGCGTCGGTGCTATCGGGCGCGCGCGGCCGTTGGATCTTCATCCGACGCTCGTGCGCGCCCGCTTGCCCGCGCCTTCGCCCCCCTCTCCGCGGCTCGAACCCGCGACCTCCGCTTCGCCCGCAGCTGCGTCGCCGCTGCGCTACGCGGGCGAAATGGTCGCGCGGACGTTTTTAAACGCGCGCGACCGCAGCCGTTGGATCGAGATCCAACGGCGGAGAGGAGACGTTGCGTGGTCTTCACAGGACTCCTGCGGCCGATTGGGCGGCTGGGATGGCGCCACGTGGCACCATCTTGGCCGTCCATCTTCTGGAAGTTGTAGATGGTGCCACGGATGTCGGATTGACTCGATTTTTGTGTCGTTCGGCTGCGATCGTCGATCCGAATTCATCCGTGTGGTCGGATTTTCCATCTGAAGTGCGGATTTACACCATCCTGGCCCTTGATCTTCTAGGGTTCCCCGGTCTCTATCTGATGCTACGGATGCCTGATTAGGGCGATCTTGGAGTCGTTGAACTCCAATCGTCGCCCTGATCATATCCATACGGTTGGATCTTTGATCCGAGGCCCCGATAAAATATTTGCCCTGTCCAAGCACATAAAAGGAGACAATTAACCTCCATTTTATTCAAACTACTCTAAATGCAAGATGATGCATGTAATGCAATATTTATATCATGAAATGCAATCCTATGCTTAAGAACATGCATAAATAGACATTTTAAGTAGTGTAAATGTGTTTACATCACATATCGAATGAATAAGAGTCATGGACCTCATTAACATTCGATCTGGGTTGTTGGGACCGGTTAAAAGTATCCATGGAGGCATGATTGATTGAATTTTTACTCATTTCCTCAAACAAATCATGCGCACTATCTGCGTCTTTGTTAAGGAAATTGCCTCCGCAAGAAGCATCCACGTGATTTCTAAGTTCCTCGGTCAACCTATGGTAAAAGATCTGTACGAGCTATCATTTTAGCACCTCGTGGTGTGGACACTTCCGCAATAAGTCTTGGAATCGCTCCCAAGCAACATGAAACTACTCCCCCGGCCGCTGGGAGAAAATAGTTATCGCCCGCCTCAGTGCATCAGTACGCCCAACTGGAAAAATTTCTTTAGGAAAGCCAATTTCAGATCATTCCATGTTGCGATCGGCCTTCCTTTGGTCCTATACCAATGAACAGCTTTATCCCTAAGAGAGTGGGGTAAGAGCCTCATGATCATCTGCTCTTCATTCACGTTTCGCACTTTGGTGGTCTGGACCAAAGTGGTCAAGTCCTCCAAATGCTGAAACGGGTCTTCAGAGCTAAGCCCATCGAAATGTTTGATCAAGCTTAACACCAGGGGCTTGATTTCAATGTCTCCGGCAGGAATCTGGACACTGAGACGTTTCCCGTAATTTGAAGGATCATAAAAATCCGTCAAGGGTTGAGCGCCCTGCATTCTCTGGAACCATTCTTGCATTCTCTGCATTTGTTCTAGCTGCCTTTGAAACATCTCATGTTGATTCTAAGGTAGAGGAGGTTGTTGATCAGCCATGGGATCAATTTGGCCAAAATTCAATCTACGCCTCCTAGAATGAACTAATGGTCCTTCCAATCAAGGATTCAATGACCTCCTTCCAAGCATAAACTAGAAAGAGGTCAAAAGGACTAAGGATAAGAACCCTGCAGCTCAACAAAACAAGCTTGTCCTTAAGTTGGATAGCCTAAGGATCTACAGATTCTCAGAATCCGTCTTAAAATTATAGATGATTTACTCTACTTGTATCCAGTCAATCCAACTAGTTAGAAGGAGGGACTAGGGAGAAGGTTCTTCCTTCGGCTTGCGCCTCCAGTTCCTAGTATACCCCCAGCCGCGATCGTTTGATTCTACTCCCCTAGCTAGACATCAGATTGACTAGTACAAGCAAGTTAATCGTAAACAATCTCAGTCTGGGCCTTAAAGAGCGAATCAGTCCTTAAGGCCAACATCTACTTGATTTTACTTAGGCTTAGGATTGTAGTGCTTGTGGAATGTGTTGGGCCCTTAAGATGGGTTGTGGCCTTAATGATCGATTGAATATGTGTGAGTGTGTGCACAACCAGGGTTTTCAAGCAAGATTATTTGGATGAATGGATTTTAAGGTTCAAACCTTGCTTAAGTAGCCTTTAGGGTTTAGAATTAGGTGAATTCAATCAAGTTTCAGAGGCAAACTAGATGTTCAAACACGGGTGAAGATCTTTTCTTTTTGAAATCAAAAAGTAAAGTGAAGTGTCTGGTATTGAACTAAATTGTAAACCGTAAGGGGAAGCTACTTGATGAGTTGATTTTAAAATGAAGTGGTGTGGCCCAAACTACTCAAACACTTAGCTGAAATGCACCACTGAGTTAGGCACACAAGATGATTAACCTAGATTGATTTCTACTCTCTTATGCATTTATTTACATATACCGATTCCACAGGTCGGAATCCCGATTGAGTAGATAAAAATCAAGTTAAGTTATGTGCCTTAAATGTAGCTGTATGTAGTGTGTATGTTGATTAATCCCACAAGAAGTATCTTTTTTTTCTTTTTACGAAGGTGAGATAAGTGGAGGTGGAAATCAAAGCATCCAAACTAATCCAAGGGTTTATGTGAACACATAGGTCAATTGGGATTTGAATTAAGGTTGTGGAATGAAATCTATGGAGGGGGAAGAATGGGGAGCACTTACAGTTGTCTTCAACTGCACTTTACTCCTTTCTACTGCTTGAAGATTCCCTATTGAGGTACCTGCAAAACAATAGAAGAGAAATAAAAGCAAGTTAGAAAATAATAAAGTGCGCGAAATGCAGAAAGAAAATCAAGAATCGTTGCCTCCCTGGCAACGGCGCCAAAATGTTAGAGCGGAAGATCTACGCAAATGGAAGTTGAGTTTTGAAAACTCGCCATCGTAGTATGATTTGCGAAGAAATCCGTTAACAGATAAATTTATATCGAAACTCTAAGAATTTCGGGTCGAATATAAGAAGCCTACGTCATTCTAAAATCCACGATTATATTGTTTTGGTATTTTTATTTTGAAAGCGAGATAATTACAATGAAATTGATATTAATACTAAGAGAAGGAGAGAGGTAGAGAGAGAACAATCACTTTGTAACTGAATAATGTTTTTACAACTAGAAAGCAGAAAATGATTACAGCTAGAAAGCAGGAAATTCTACTCTAGAAAGCGATAAAGAAGGGAGAGAGATGTTATCCTCCTCGACAATTGCTTGGAGGATGAGCCGGACGGGCGATGCCTGGAAGACGGAGGAAGAAGACAGAAGAAGAAGAAGAAGAATGGAGCAAGAAGAACTGGGGGTGAGGCAGGGTGTCATTGTCGTCGCAGGATCCACTTCTGGAACGGGGGAGAGAACTTTGATTTTGACTCTAGAGGAGTATCCCGAGTTTGGGACTAGCTTCCTTAGAGCTTTGGAGAGGGAGAGAACTGAAGGAAGGGATGAAGAAAGTGTGGGGGTCGTAGGGCCTCTTATAGGTGAAGATTGGAGGGGGTACAAAGGTCATTTCACTTAAAAATTTAATGTCAGGGTCTTTAGTGATGGATTAAAAGCATCACTAAAGCCCTAATCGTGGCCTTACGTGTGCACCCTCCCACTGCCTCTTCTTCTCCTTGCACCCAAACATATGCCCATGTTCTCGCCTTGTCAGCCATCCGATCACGAAATCAGACGGCTTAAAAACTCTCGCCTGATTCTTCAGCATAACCGCACGCCCGTGCGTGCAATCAGGTGTTCGAACGCACGTTAGATCGCACGTAGGTGATCCGCGCGCTCTAGTGCTGCCACGTCTCCCACATCTGCACCACCCGCTCGCCATCCAACAGCTCAATTGAGCCTGCACACGCTTGCGCCCTCAATTTGAGATGCCTGCGGTCTCAAACCCGTGACCTTTGCATCGCCCACGGGCGTGCAACTGCTGTGCTACTTCAGTGGATGGTCGCAAATGCTTGCCCGATGTCCAATGCTCGTGGCCCTTGGATGGAAATCCAACGACTCAGATCGATCGATCGTTTGAGGAGAGAAAGAGCATGGTGGGTCCTCGTAAAACAAGTTGGGCCGATATGGGTGGTCAGGATGGTGCCACGTGGCACCATCTTGGCCGTCCATCTTCTATATATTGTAGATGGTGCCACGGATGTTAGACTGGACTAATTTTTGCACCGTTAGGCTACGATCATCAATCCGAACCCATTCCTGCGATCAGATTTGTCATCTGAAGTGTGGATTGACACCATCTTGGCCCTTGGTCTCTGACCTTCCTCGGATTATATCTGATGCTACGGAAGTCTGATCAGGGCGATTTTGGAGTCGTTGAACTCCAATCGTCAAACTGATCAAATCTGTACGGTTAGATCTTGGATTCAAGGTCCCTCTTAAAAGTCGTCCTGTCCTTGGCCACCAAAAAGAAGAAATTACTATACAATTTGTACAATTTGACTTAAATGCATGATGATGCATGTTATGCAATATTTACAATGCATGATGCTAATATGATACTAAGAACATGCATTAATAAACATTTTTGGCTATTCAGATGTATGCACATCAGTATCATCCGCCCCGAACCTCTATAGTCATCCAAAATTTTTTTGGATGTCTTGATTGGGTCCATCACATTCTATCACTCATCTTATCCATTGGTGCATGTTCGAGAGGAGGTCTCTAAGACCACCCTTGAGGCCTCCATTAGCTATTCACTCCTATCGAGGCCAAGCCTCGACCTCCCTATTTGTGCAACAACCCAACCAAATCGATATCTCTTCTGATTCATCTGAGCCAAGCTATCCTTCATCCATCATCATTGTTACGACCCGATTCCCGAATCCTTACGAGACACGAGAATCGGACCGACTCGACTGATCCGAAGACCCAGTCGTCCAATGAGAAAGTAACCAAAACAACAGTAAAATAAACCACATTCATCATGCATGTAACTAACAGTAACAAAAGTACAGCAATAAAGAAAAGAACTACTACAATACATACCACCACAACAGTAGAGAATTAAAATAGGTATAGAAATATGATGCTTACAATAAAAGAGTACAAGTGTAACAGAATATACTCACTACAACAGAAAAATAGTACAGCAAGTACAACACAAATAGAACTACTGGGCTCTAATAGGCCCAGCACCCTCTGCAGCCGCAGACTCTGGCGGCTCAACACCTAGTCCTGAAAAGGTGACAAAGGTGACACGTCAGCGAAACGCTGAGTAGAGTGGCAACCAGCTAGCTAAGAAAAATAGTAAAGGTAAACAAGTAGCTGTTGTTTTAATTTCTTTCTTTATTTTACTCCTTCTTGGTTTATTTCTCAAGTCTTTCTCTTGATCTCGAATGTTCCTCGTGGGAACGATCTTGATTTCAGTCTTTTCCATAAAGTAGAAGTAGCACGTGGTGCTCTCCTGGCCGGGAGAGTTCCCCGTGGTGGTCCTACCCTTAGTCAACCACCCCAAGGTCGCTGACAGGCGTAACGGTGACAACGGCACGCGCGATAAACGCACGGGTAGCTACCCAGCACTGGCACGCTGTCAGTTGTTTCCGTTAACAGTGCGCCCAAAGCACAGCACGAAACCAGTATAAGGCAGAGCCCTCTCAGTAAGAGGGGTCTAGCCCCTCCACAGTAACCAAACAGGGGTCTTGCCCCTCCACAGTCCGCGCACCCTCGCCTGACTACCCTGGTTTGCCCAGTGGGCCTAACAGGTCGGTGTAGGACAGCTAGCAGAACCCCGGGGCCCGTGGGGTGGCTAGCGCTCTCCCTACACTAGTAGCTCTCCGTAGTACTATGTACGCGAGGGCCAAAAGTCGGTACAAAGTGGCCAGACTTAACCCAGGGTCCCTGGGGCGGCTAGCTCCGCTCTGCACTAAACAGGGGGACAGTCGCTCTCCATGATCCTCTGTACTCAAGGGCCAGCTCACTTCTCATCCACTTTCCCAGTTCCATTCTGTTTATCTTCCAGGAGCTCTACTCCTGATTCCCCGTAGGGTTCATGCTCATCCTTCTCCGGCCAAGCCATCTTTAGATTTCATCATTTCAGTTTTATTCTCATATAGCCCGTGTTTCCAAGATTTAATATCAATTTATATACAAGCAGCTCAATTTTTGTTTTCAACAACTGGAATCACATGTAGCAATTACTAGCAACAGTATTCTATATTTCACAGGCAGCTGTTATCTAATTATAGGTAATTATCATTATTCTATCTACTTTTTTGAGACAGCAATTCATGTATTCACGACATTCATTTCAGTGTTTCTATTCCTAGGATTCATGCCACACCCTAGGATCTATCATTCAATCTAGTTTTCCCATCCTAGGATTCATGTCATACCCTAGGATCCATCATTTATCTCAAAGATGCATTAAAGTTGGTAAATAACCAAGGGGAGCCACTCTACCTGCAAAATCAGGAGTAATGGGGGCGCGATCGGCAGGTTCGCGTGCCTCTGCAACCCCCAGAGCCGCAACGGGACGAGGTCCTAACACAAAGATCAATCATAAGGAACCACTCAGAATAGGATAAAACCATTTTAAACAAGTAGAGGAAAAAATTCTTAGAAGAACGGAATCTCAAACGCTGAAATCGGACTTCGAACGGACCCTAAACGGGTCAAAAATTACAACTCTGCCTCAAATCAGACGTCTGGAACACCTTCCAGACATCTTAAAAGGTGGTCCAGGTCATACCTTACTTTGAGCTGTTCTTCAAATGTCCAGGATCCCGCTGAACAGTCTGGACCTAGTTCCAGACGTCTGTCTATCACTCCGGACATCTGAAGATGCCCTCCGCCGTCTGGTAACTTGCCCAGACGTCTGATCTATGTGGGAGGGCGTGTCCTTGCGTCTTCCCGAAATGAAACCTGCACGCGTACGCAAACACTCTCAACACGACATGTCTCAGAGCTTTCAACGGAACGGCCTGCATGGCCGCATCCGCAAAAAGGAGAAAGATGAGAAATATCATACCTTTCAGACGTCTGGATCTCTCTCCAGACGTCACCCGCGTTGTCTGGATGTAGGTCCAGACGTCTGATTCTAGGAAAGTTTCCCAGAATCAGGACCTCCTCTCCCTCTGCAGGCTGCGTACGGCCGCTCCGCGCCATGCTCGCCCGCCTGCTGCCTGAGCTGCAGCAGCATCGGGGTAACTCCCCCAACACCACGCTCCAGCTGCACACCCGTCGGCCGACCTTGGGCTGCTCCGGTGAGTTCACTCTCTCTTCCTCACGCGCTTTGCCTCTTCTCCCTCTCGTTGCACCTCCAACTCCCCACGCGCACCCGGCAGCAGCTGCTGCCCTCGCTCTCTCACTCTCACGCGAACACTAAAAGAAGAAGGAGACGATGGAGTGGTGGGTGAGGGAGAGGGAAGGGGGAGAGGGTATTTGAAGGCGTCAGGGAGAGAGAAATGAAAAGGAAAGCGCCTGCAGGTCGGTGGGCGTAGTCTGCACACGCACGTGCACAAACTCGCAATCGTACGCCGCAAAAATTTCTTTCCAGATGTCTGGGAAGGCATCCAGATGTCTGACCAGACATCTGGACCAACTCCCAGACGTCTTAAAAAGCGTTTGATGTCTTGGGTTTTTACAATCATGGAGCAACCAGCAGAAGAAAACAATCTTGAGAATCAGTTTCAACGCCTCAACAATCTATTCCAAGCCTTTATAAACCCACCGCAGCATCCTATGATGCAAGATCATTACAATCTCGCTGCGGTGGCGATCGAACCTTGAGTCCAAATCCCAGCTAAAGGTCCCAATACTGAACTCAAGCCCAACATGATTCATGCTATCCCCAAATTTCATGGGCGTAATTTCGAGGATCCTTTTCAGCATATCAAGCAACTAAAGCATCTGGCCCAGACCTTCGAGTCAGAAGCTCAAAATCAGGACATCTTGCTCATGAAAATTTCTCATTCTCTCTCATGGACAAGGCTGTTCACTAGTACCAAACCCTAACGCGTCTAATCAACACATGGGCGAAACTACAATCTGAGTTTCTAAAAAAGTTCTTCCCTGTTGGTAGGACAAATGCTCTACGGCACCAGATCATGCATTTTATGCAACAAGCAGGAGAACCACTTCACGAGGCATGGGATCGTTTTCTGGATCTCATGCGAAAGTGCCCCCACCACAGAGTTCCTAAATGGGAACAAGTCCGGTCATTTTACCAGGGACTCCATGAGGATATTCGACTATTCGTCAATGCGACCTGTGGAGGAAACATCATGGGTCAACATGAAGACACCGTGTGGGAGATTCTCGAGAACATGTGCGAGAACTCCATCAATAATGAATCCATGGGCATGTTCGATTGGACGAATGCCCGCGCATTGACGAATCCAAGAGAAGCACATGAGACACAGGGCCTGTCCTCTTCCGTCGACTTGGAGCTGATGGCTAATCTCTTGGACAAGGTCTCTATTATTGATAAGAAGGTGGATGAGCTGACTCGACACCTGCATCGAGCCAACTCTGCGCAAAACCCATTTGTGCAACTGCCCACTAGTAGGGAGGCTGTGCATAACAACTACCACCAATCTTCTCAGGGGATGGACCCATATCCACCCCCATCTGATTCTGGGTTCGGAGGAAACCCTAGACCCGTTTATTCTAGTTGGGGGAACTCTGAACCCTCGTATTCTGACTTTTCTGAGGCTCCTCAGACTTGCGAGGACCTCAACGCCACCCAGAATGATGCATTCTCAAACACCTACAACCCTAGATGACATAATCATCCTAATTTCACGTGGGAAGGGAACAATCAAAATTAGAAACCTCAATATCAGCCCTGACCACAAGCTTCTCATCCATATCAACCGCCTCAACCTTGGCCCAACCCAACTTATCAATCCGAGCCAACTCACGAAGATTAAATGACTCTTATCCTTCAAACTATGGCTGACATTCAGAAAACGAATGCGACTATGCAAAAATAGCACAAAGATGAGATCACAGTGGTTTGCAATAAACTCGCTCAGATGGCAATTCCCCACCAACCTGGTGCACTTCCTTCGCAACCTCTGCCTAACCCAAATAACGTACCGAACCAGAGGCACGTTATGAACTTGACTCAGAGCCAAGCTCACTATGTCTATCAAGCCCCTTCTACTCCATCACCCGACGAGATGGAGGCTTCAACATCATACACAGGTTATCAGCAACAACCACCTCTTTTGCCTATACCAACACAGAACCAGGAAGGACTAAATTCTATTACTACCCGTAGTGGCAAAGCAACACAGGACCCACCTTATCCAAGCCACTCTCAGCTTGGTAATGCAAACCTAAACCCTAGGATAGTCGTCCAGGATACCCCTGTCCCAGATCAAGAACCTAGACCTATTCTAGAGGAACCTACAGAGGTTCCATTTCCAGAGGCCTTAACCAAAGGAAAAAGGAAACACCAACCCGTGGCACTTAAGGAGGACTTGGTCAAGCTCTTTGAGCAGGTCCAAATAAACATCCCCTTGATGGATGCAATACGCCACGCACCGGCTTACGTACGATTCCTGAAAGACGTGTGTACACCCAAGTGTAAGCTGCGAACCAAAGGCGGAACTCGATCGTACAGTCAGAGTAAACCAGCTCCATCATCTTGAGCAAACTCCCACCTAAGGCAAAGGACCCTGGTAACCCTCTGATTTTATGCAAGATCGGTGATTTGGAGTTCGACAAAGCCCTTTTGGACCTATGAGCTTCCATCAATTTGATGCCCACATCCCTACTAGACCACTTTGAGGAATCTGAATTTAAACCGACAGAGATGACTTTGCAATTAGCTGATCTATCTATTAAGTCACCAAAAGGAGTACTCGAGGATGTCATAGTTAGGGTACATGATTTCTACTTTCTCGTGGATTTCATCGTCTTAGATATGGATGCTCCTGAGAACTTGAAGAATACACCGATCATATTATGAAGACCTTTTCCGGCCATAGCTAGGGCCAATATTAATTGTGAGGAGGGCCAAATTGAGTCAAAATTTGGGAGTAAGACACTAAAGATCGACATCTTTAAGGCCCAACAAGGAATTAATTGCGGAGTTATTGAGCAAATTTGCGATATCGAGGACATGGTTAATGACCCATGTATCGATGAAAACCCAATTATTTTTTATCAACTACAAGAAGATCAAAACCCGCAATTAGAGGAGCCTGAACCTAACCTAGACACACCCATAGCTCCTTCCTTTGTTCCCAACACCCACCCTGAACTACCTGCTGATGTAAACATGTTTACATCACATAAATTGTCTATTTATGCGTGTTCTTAAGTATAGAATTGCAACACATACTAAAAAATATTACATAACATGCACTAACTTGCATTTAGATTAGTCTGAATAAAATGTAGGTTAACTGTCTCCTTTTTATGACCAAAGATAGGTCAACTTGTTAATTGGGGCCTTGGATCGAAGATCCAATCATACGGATCTGATCAAGGCGACAATTGGAGTTCAACGACTCCAAGATCGCCCTGATCGGACATCTGTAGCACCAGATAGTGACCGAGGAATCCTAAAGATCAAGGGCCAAGATGGTACCAATTTGCACTTCAGACAACAAATCCGACCACACGGATGAGTTCGGATCGACAATCGCAGCCTAACGACGCAAAAATCGATCCAATCCGACACCCGTGGCACCATCTACAACACTCAGAAGATGGACGACCAAGATGGCACCACGTGGTGCCATCCCAGCCGCTCAACTGTAAATTCCCTACGAGAGGGGTGAGATATGCATGACGTATAAAATGCAAAATTAAAAAGGTAACAATCTCACAAAATGAGCAATCACACAATAGTCACAAGTATTTTTAGGTGGAAACCCAAACCGGGTGAAAACCACCCCCTAACCCTCTCGAGTTAGGACTACCCGATCGATCTAGTTGATCAAATCCACTATACGAACTACTTAAATGAGGGTAGTTCAACCTCTATTACAACCACAGTACGAGTACGAGGGTAGCGTTCCTCAACCCCTCCTTTTCACAAGGAGGATTTTGTCTCACGAAGGAGATGAGAATTCGCAATGCGAATACCCAACACAAATAAAAAAGAAATATTACAAAACAACCTATGGAGCCAACAAAGATGAACCTAGCTATTATAGGTAAAGATACTTCCTTTTGCTTGGAAGTGTGTCGGCGTGACGACGCGAGTGAGTGAACCACACTTTGGCACAACGACGCTCTCGTAAACGCGAAAGGAGAGCGGGTGCGCAACTCAGATGAAGCTCTCTGGATGTAGAACTAGGCTTGGAGAGCTAGAGCTTTCTTCTCAAGATCAAAAGACACAAAATGATATGAAAGTGTGTTGCTTGGTGTATCTCTACAAGGCAAGGGTCCTCCTCTATTTATAGAGGGCCTAGGAAGGCTTTGGAATCCCTTAGGAAGCTTCCATAGCTGTTGGGGTTGAACCCAAGGCAAAACAGGCCGTAATCAGAATCAATCATGATTCTGATAGGGTCATCAGATGTTTGGTCCGTGTATCCAACGTCCGGAAAACCTATTTAAGACGTCTAGGAACTAAGTCAGACGTTTGATTCTAGGCGAGTTTCCTTCCTGACTTGATTCAAACCTAAACAGGGTTCTAGTGTAAGGCCATCAGACGACATACAGGACGTCTAGCACTAGGTCTAAACGTCTGAAAACCTATTGTTCAGTGGGAATGGATTTCCCAAGGTCCAAACGGCTAGAAAATCTTGCAAAGGAGATTTTGGGTCAGCCGAGGCTAAATGGTCACATATCAGACGTCTGGGGTACTCTACGGACATCTGATATAATCCTAACGGTCATATTCCTCAAAGTTTACCTAGGTAGCCAGCTTTCCACTAATTGGACGTCTGGCACAAACATCAGACATCTTCTAAGACGTCTGGACTAAGGCCTGGATGTCTAAAAACATCAGACAAAAGCTATAAAGTCCAGCCTAAGTTATTGGGCGTATGAGTCAACAGTCAGACATCTTAAAAGTCATTATCAGACATCTGATTTTTAGATTAGACATCTGATTAGGCTATCAGAACCCTATTTTGGTTTTCTAAGCTCTTTTCAAGAAACCTGTATCTTAGGGTTGTGCAAGTGTTTTGAGGCTCTTTAACATAAGATCTAAGAAAGAAAGAAATAAAGAGAAAAACAAAGAAACAAAATTATATAAAACAAGATAAAAGGAAATCTATCCTATTCTTGTCTTCACACTTATTCAGGCTATCACTCCTCGCGAAACTCCTCTATTCTCCGTCAAGCTCCTCCAATCTGCCATGGATGCGAGCTCGAACTCCGTCTAAACACGTCTCCATTTGCAATTAACATGAAATCTAAGACTTCAAGTGCAAATGTTAAATAACATGTGTTTTGTTATCATCAAAATAAACGATCACGGTGCTCTAGCACCAACACCAACCGGCCCCAAGGACCCACCTTTGCTTTTCTTCCTCACCCGCACGATGGATCTGGGCTGTTGAATCTCCATCCAACGGCCACGATCTCTTGTGCCTTAACTCATCCGCTTGCTTCAAGAGGGAGCTCAGCGCAATGGTCAAGCGCCCCTTCGCGAGCGAAGGGCGAGCGTTCGAGCCACGCTGCACTTCAAATTCAGAGGAGGCGTGGGCGCGGGTGCAATTGGACCGTCAGATGGAGATCGAGCGGCTGAGGAGCGGAGGCGTAGCACGCGGAGTCGTTGAACGCTTACGCGTGTGATGACGTGCGTCTGCATGCCTCATTGCACGTAGGCGCGCAGCAGAGGATTTGTGAAGGCGTTGGCGAGAAGAATTTTAAGCAGTCCAATCTTGAGATCGGACGGCTGAGCGTGCGCGATCATGCATAAGTGTTTGACGCACTGAAGGTGAGCTGGCGCGCGCGGCGCACGCACGTCGACCACGTTCAAGCCTTTAGTGACGGATTTATCCATCACTAAAGGTCCTGAATTAATGTTTTTGATATTGAATGTCCAAAATGCCCCTACTCCTTGCAACTATAAAAGGAGACCCCTACCCTACGAATTTCTCATCCCTTCACTTCTCTCACCCCTTCCAAAGCTCTAAGAGCTTGTCCCATACCCGGGATGCTCCTTTAGAGTAGAAATCTTAATTTTACCACCTTCGTCCCCCTTCGTGGAGAATCCTGTGGTTGTCCTCTCTCTGCATTCGAGAAGCAGATCCCGCGACGACAACGACGTGCTGCTTCATTCCCGTTCCTCCCGCTTCATCCTCCTTCCCACTCCGTTCCCCGTCTTCTAGGCGTCGTCCCATCTGGCTCGTCCTCCAAGCAATCATCGAGGAGGATATTTCTCTCTCCATTCTGTTTACTGCTTTCTAGAGTAGATTTACTGCTTTCTAGTGTAGATTTCCCGCTTTCTAGTTATAATGAGTAGTGTAATGAACAACTTATAATGAAATCCATGTTTATTCTACCTCTCTTTTGGTTTGCTTTGTAATATTCTCTCTCTCTCTCCTATTCATTATTTATCAAATAGATGGCTAGTTTTTGACCAGCTAATCTGTTTCATAACAAACAAATAAAACACATATTTTTAATCAAACATCTGCCTCCCTGTGTTCGACCCGGAACTTCTTTACGAATTTTTCGGTATAAATTTTATCCGTTGAACGAATTTCTTCGTGACTCAAACTACAACGACAGGTTTTCAAATCCAATTCTGATAGCGTATTTTCCTCATTCAACACCTGCTGCTGCTAATAACAAAATTATGGAATTAAAACATATTCCCGATCATTTGAAATATGTCTTTTTGGGTTCCAATCAGACGTTTTCTATGATTATCAACTCCCAACTCACAATTGATCATGAAACATGCTTGATTATTATCCTCCAGTAGCATCGGAGAGCCACTAGATGGACTCTCGATGATCTGACTGGCATCAGCCCCTCATGTTGGACACATCACATCTATACCGAAGAGGGCACACAACCATCTCGTGAAATGCAGAGATGCCTAAATCCTAATATGTAGAAGGTCGTGAAAAAGGAGATCATCAAGTGGTTAGATGCAGGGATCATCTACCCGATCTCCGACAGACGGTGGGTGAGCCCAATCTAACTTGTGCCGAAGAAGGCAGGACTCACCGTGATCACGACTGAAATCGGAGAAACCATACCGACCCGTATAGCGAACTCGTGGAGAGTCTACATTGATTACAAAAGACTCAATTCCTCCACGAAGAAGGATCATTTCCCACTACAATTCATTGATCATATCCTCGAGAAACTAGTGGGAAATCGATTCTTCTGCTTCTTGGACAGGTACTCCAGTTATAACCAGGTTGCAATCCATCCTGAGGACCAAGAGAAAACTACCTTCACCTACCCCTTCGAGACGTACGCATTCCGAAGGATGCCATTCAGTCTCTGTAATGCACTCGCTACTTTTCAACGGTGCATGCTTGCCATATTCTCAGATATGGTAGGTGAATACCTTAAGGTCTTCATGGATGACTTCTCGGTATTTGGAGAATCTTTTGATGATTGCCTCCTGCACTTGGTCCAAATCCTCAGGCAGTGCATTGACGTGAATTTGGTTCTTTCCTGGAAAAAAAGCCACTTCATGGTACCTAAGGGGATTGTCCTGGGACATCTCGTCTCTGAAAAAGGCATCCAGGTTGATCGAGCCAAGGTGAATCTAACATCCAAACTCCCTATGCCTAGCTCAGTCAAGGATATCCAATCATTTCTGGGACACGTTGATTTTTACCGTCGATTCATTCCCGATTTCTCGAAAATTGCACACCCCCTGACTAATCTTCTCTCCAAGGATGCCCATTTTGAAATTAACGAGGAGTGCTCTCAAGCGTTTGAGATCCTTCGTGATCGAGTTACCCAAGCACCTATCCTACAGTCCCCCGATTGGTCTCAACCCTTTAAGATCATGTGCGATGCATTTGATTATGTTGTGGGTGCGGTATTTAGGCAAAAAATAGATGGGAAACTTGCGGTCATCTATTACACTAGCAAGACACTTGACGAGGCTCAGCGTAACTACACAGATACTAAGAAAGAGCTGCTAGTCATAGTATTTGGCCTGGAAAAATTCAGATCTTATCTTTTGGGTTCCCATGTTATCATATACTCAGATCACACTACAGTGAGGCACCTCCTCACGAAGAAGGACGTGAAACCCTGACTAATCCGCTGGATCTTTCTGTTGCAAGAATTCAATCTCGAGATTCATGATAAGGCTGAAAATTAGAATGTGGTAGCTGACCATTTGTCCCATCTTCCTTCTTCAGTCATCGACCCATCTAGTCCAACCACCGAGCATTTTCCGAACAAGCACCTGTTAGCCATTCACAGTCTCCCATGGTTTGCTGATATAGTAAACTACTTGGTTACGAGGAAAGTCCCACCAGATTAGGCGACTTCCAAGCGGGACAAATTGATTTCTGAGGCCCAGTACTATATTTGGGAGGAACCATACCTCTTCCACATTGGCAATGATCAGGTAATCCGAAGATGCATTCCTGACGACAAGGTCAATGACGTGATCTCATTCTGTCATGACCAGGCCCGCGGTGGCCATTTCTCTGGGCGTAAAACCGCAGCGAAAATTCTCTAGTGTTGGTTCTTCTAGCCCACTTTGTTCAAAGACGCACATACGTATTGTAGGGCATGCGCTCGCTGTCAGATCCTCGACAACATGGGCCCACAGGATATGATGCCCTTAAACCCGATTATTGTGTGCGAAATCTTTAACATATGGGGAATCGATTTCATGGGACCCTTTCCTGGATCCAACGGCATCGAATACATTCTACTCGCTATTGATTATGTCTCTAAATGGATCAAAGCTGTCCCCACGAGAACTAGTGATCATAAAGCTACCCTCTGATTTATCCAGGAGAACATCTTTACCAGATTTGGGGTTCCTAAGGCCATCATCAGCGATGGCGGGTCTCATTTTAATAATGTGCACTTCCAGTCCCTGATGAAAAAGTACGGGATGTCGCATCGTATCTCGACTCCTTACCACCCCCAGACTAATGGACTGGCAGAACTATCGAATTGAGAGATCAAGAAGATCCTTCAGGTTACTGTTCAGCCTGATAGGAAGGACTGGTCTACTCACCCTCCAGAAGCCTTATGGGCCTATAGGACCAACCACAAGACCCAATTGGGCATGTCTCCCTTCATATTAGTATATAGAAAGGCATGTCACCTTCCCATCGAGATGAAGCACAAGGCTTATTGGGTAGTACAGAAGTGCAATCTAAATCTAATGAAGGCTGGAATACACCGCCGGTTGCAATTGAGCGAGATCGAGGAATTACGCAATGATGCATATGAGAACTTGCGTATTTACAAAAAGAGGGTCAAAGCCTTCCATGACAGGAACATTGTACGAAAATCTTTCCACCCTGGTCAAAAAGTTATACTCTTTGATGCCAAACTAAAACTCTTCCTGGTCAAACTCAGATTGAAATGGATTGGACCATATCTTATCCAACGGATTTTCAGAAATGGAGCCATTGAAATCAATCAACCCAGCCTTGATTCTGAACCTTTTATTGTGAATGGCCAGTGACATAAGCCGTTCATTGAACTTACCGATACAAACTTGGCTAAGGTATCTTTTGATCTCCATTCTCCCTGAGCATATTGCCCCCAGTTGATGGCGTTAAACTCAGCGCTTAACGAGAGGCAACCCGTCATCTTTTTGAAAAACCCGAAACCCTTCTTGACACATCCCGTGCTGAACTCACATCGCACTTTGGGGTTCGTCCATTAGAATAGCCAACTCCACCTCTGGTATCCGTACCAGAGCTTGAAATCATCCGCAACAGTCACCCCGACCCGTCCACCCACCTAAACCTATTCTAATGTACGATCTAAGATGAACTCGAACCCACCTAATTTACAATGAGGACATTGCAAATTGTAGGCATGGGGGGTATTAAAGTGTCAAATGCTGTGAGAATCACTTCACAAGAAAGGGTTTCATAAAAAAATTACATATTGCAAAAAAAGAGGTTGAGGGAAAAGAAGAGCCATTTTTGAGAAAGAGGGAAGAAGATTGAAATAAAAAGAAATGAGCACAAAGGAAAAATAAAATTGAGTCCCTTAGAAACAATTTGGAACCTACCCACCTTCTAGGTTGGATCAAATGATAAACTAAGATCTGAAAGGCTAAAACTTAAGAGATTAGTGGCAAATACTGA
Source organism: Thalassia testudinum (assembly GCA_037157565.1). Classification (NCBI taxonomy): domain Eukaryota; kingdom Viridiplantae; phylum Streptophyta; class Magnoliopsida; order Alismatales; family Hydrocharitaceae; genus Thalassia; species Thalassia testudinum. Next base: position 29,555,998 of record JAZHRO010000030.1, on the reverse strand, counting down.
CCTTAGGCCTCTTGTATATGTATTAGATTTAAACATTCATGTACTTGTCAAGATCCGGATTAATCCTCAAGAGTTTAGGAAAAATGCAAAGCTTATGTATTAGGTCTAAGGCTTAGGGATTATTCGGCCCCATTAACTAACCTCTGGTTTGCAGAACTCGGTAACTTAAGCACCCTAAATCATGCACAGTCTAGTTCGGTGCACTAAAAAGATAAAACCATGCCAAAAGTCATTTAATTTCTTCTAAAAAAGATCCTAAGATCTAGATTAGGAGCGGCTCGAAAATACAAATTGATTTGGATGAGTTCCCAACGAGGAGAGGCAGGAAATTCCCCTCGAAGATGCACAATAACATATCGACTCCTTGGTGCTTTTCTCCTAGGATATCTAAATATCCTACTGGGGCATATAATCACCTTGTGCTAGTTCAGATGCCATTGGTGGCATTATCACGAAATGTCGATTGCCAGGGTCTGGATTTAGCTACAGAATGTCATGGGCGGCATTATCTCGAAATATCGAAAGCCAGGGTTCTGGGGGTTGCCATGGCAGTGCTATCACAAAGCATTGATTACCAGGGACCCTGCCAGGACTGATGGTGGGGACAAGGAATCCGATACAGATCGTGCTCAGGGCCAATCCGAGGATGGATCTACAAAAAAATATAATGAAAAGAAAAGAGAGAGAAAGCTCTCCACAAATCAAATTCTCCTTCTATGTCTCTCTAAAAATGCGCTGGCAAACTGAACCAGACTAACCATGTTTTAAGCAAGGGTGCTTTAACCACTGGGTCCAACGAACCTTAGGATAGTTCCTGCGGGGGTTAGAAACATTCGCGGCAGACTGAGGCGAAAGCTAGTTAAGTCTGGATCTGGGCTGGTACTTGAATACCTCTAGGCCTGTTGTTGGTATTAAGATTTGATTCCTAGAGATGCAGCTTGGTAAGGCATCCTGACGGTTAAATCCGACCTAGATAACTAGTTCGATTCAGATGGTGTTGCTAAGTGACTAGCAAAAGCTAGGCATGAAGGTATGATGGGAACACCATCATGACTCAATTTGATCTGATTAAGTCATTAAATGCTCCTACATAACCATCAGAAGATCATAATTCATTGCAAATCCTTTCAAAGAGAAATACAAGAAACCAGGGTTAAAACTGTCTTGCATGCAAAACGATCATGGGTTTTCTCAGGGGTTAATTAAGGGTCAAATGATCTTAAGAGTCTAACAAATGGGTTAGTACATATAGAAAAGGGTTTTTGTGTGTTTTAAGAATTAAATGACTTCCGAAACCTTAAAAACATATCCGCTTAATTAAATGAAGTTCTGGTCAGGATAAAATTCACCTAAACCCTCTAAAATTCATATAAAAATATTCTCTATGGTTTGGTACGTTCAATTTGACCATCAAAACCCATCTTGACCCAAAATAGAGTCTCAAACAGACATTTGCCTAAATTTGGGTAATCATGCAAATTACCCAATCAAACTAGGTCAAAACCAAAATCCAACTTCACCATCGAATTCCTTAGGTTCAAATTAGTTTTTTACCAAAATTTGGGCCCAATCTGAGATCATCCTAACCTAGTTTGCAATTTGGTCCTGTCTGACTCTTTTATCTCACACACATGCCCCTAACTTTTGAACATTTACAAACAAGTCCCCAACTTTATCATCTCCTTCTTCAGATAGGTCCCTGCCGCCATGAAATCCTAATCCTAAAGCTTCAACAACCTTAATTTGGCAAGATCTCCATGATTTCTTGACGAATCCCTTTCAAAATTGAAAGGGAAACTCATCAAATAACTGCCTTCCAAATGGGCCCATCCAGGGATTCTAAATCTCTCTAGAATCCTCATGTGAACTATTTGATTGAATGGGCATCCTACGCCGACGAGGAGCTCAGAGTTTCTAAGTTTGTTTCCAAGCTTGGAACTCCATCTAGAGCCCTTTAAAAGGACCTCCATGGCCTTGCGCATCTTCTCAGCAAATTTTGTTGAGTCAACCACCTCTAATTCTCATCCTTCGGCCACCAAAACCCTTGCTCCGGTGACCTCTCTCCGTCTTGCTCCCCCATTCCTCCAACCATCAAATTGGTGGTGACACCGTCGTCCTCTCTTCCTCGCGCACCTCCCCAACCAAAGGGAGGTCGTTTCTCTGCCCCAATCGTCGTCGCCGCTTCATCGATCTCTCCATCTTATCCAATGCCGGTCGACCAAAACCGATTGCCTCCACCTCTCTCCCACCTAGTTAAGTCCTTCTATCTCTCTCTCTCTCACCCTACTTCTCTCTCCCACACTCACAACTCACGCACGACCATCGTATCACCCCGACCGCCTTCACCTTCTTCCGCTCCGACGAAGCTCCGACGACGCCTAACCACCGCTCCACTGCATGAACCTCGCCTCTACCACCCCCATCAACATCGCCACAAAGTCCCCAACAAAAGCCCTCTATCAATTAGGGCATTCACCCTCTCCATAGCTCCATTGGTCAACCCACTTCCACAGCGCTCTCTCCATCACCGACCTCTACACACCCTCGGACCACCACCACCGCATTCACCATCACACGGCGAACCTTCTAAGCTTCTTAATTGGGGTAGTTAGCCCGTGTTCGTCTGTTTCAGGTATCCTGTCACCACCACCATTAACGAATCTTCACGCACACCTTGAAGAAGGTTTTCTTGCTTCAGACGCCCCAGGCATCGCCTCCACGTGGTGCGGAATCACTAGCTCCAGACTCCCAGGTCCCTGATTGGAGACCCCGATCTCAGCAGTTGCTCCAATTTGGTGAAGGAAGTCCACTGCCTACTACGCGAAGAATAGGGGGACAACTTAGTCCCACATCGGAAAGCACCGAAGCCCCCGTACAGTTTAAATTATTTTTGTGCTATAGGATATTTGCCTCAGCATGCACTAGGGGTGAGGACCCCACACGCACGCCCCTCGCATGCTCTCACCAGCGGCCACGACACACGAGTCTGGATTCTGAACCGTTTACCCATATACCCAGTTTCGATTGTCGCTGAGAGAAGAGAAAGAAAGGGGAAGGAAGAAGAAAAGAGAGAGAGAGGACGGGGGTTTTTCTCTACTGCCCTCCTCTCAACGCTTAGTGATTTCTGAGGGAGGCCTTTGCCTCTGCTGGTGTTGGTGCTGAGCTCTGTGTTGTGCTTTCTCTTGAGCTTACATAGGCAGAAGAAGAGAGAATGGGAAGGAAGGGAAAGGGTGCTCTCTTGTCATTGTAGTAGTTGGACAGTTAAGCCGTCTGGTTGAGAATTCCATCGTCTGATCTCTGAAGGGAGTGCACTGTGCACTTATCCTACGTGGATTTAAGTTGATTGATACTGTTGAGCTATTTGATATTATTGTAGTTAGGGTAATTGGTGATTCAAATCACCATTTTACCCTAATCTTTTTGCACTTTATTACTAAGCTTCATCTTTATATCATTTTTTATTAAGTTTTGGGTTAAAATTGCTCATATATTTGATTGAAATTGTGATCTTGAGATTCATATTTGCCACTTTCTCCCTGCATTCGATCTCGGATTTCTTTCGAGTATAAATTTTATCTATTTTCAAGCGATTTCGACCTATACTAGGACGTAGCTTTTATAACATTAATTTCTCTCGACAAACAATTGCAGATGCAGCTGAAGGGGATTGGAGGATTTTTAAGGAGCTGACTGATCTTCCGCGTCATCTCAAAGGAATACAACAGCTTGACAACATCCAATGCCCTTACGTTAATGCTTGACTTCCCCAAGGTAGTTGTGGTGCTGGTTTTGTTCTCTCCTTGTTCTTTGCTTCCTTGTAGTTTGCCTTGCTGGGGCTTTTATACTTTTTTTTTTGTGTGTTCTTGGTTTATGTACTAGGCCACAGGTCGTGGTCCTTCTTTTCCTATATGAGATAGGTTTTGATCTAGTCCCCTTGCCTCCCTTTTTATGGCCTCCAAGGAATGGAGGATGAATAAAATTTGGTCCTGGTTTTATTGTAAAAAAAAATTCCAAAAATATTCTTCTATTCCAAAATGTTGATTTCATTTACAAAAATAAATGAATCAATCAATGAATAAAAGAATTTGGTTAGTTATCTACAAAAGAATTAATTAAAATACATTACAATGCTTGAAAACATGTGTACACAAACAAGCATCAAAAACTACGTATAACTACTCTATGTTAATTATTTACAACTAATATAGATAATACCTAAGTATAGGTACAAAAATAGTTAATAATATTTACTACACTAAATTATATTAACATATTAATATGTATAGTGACATATATTATATATACAGTAACATAAATAAGCATCGCTAAAACCTTAATAAAATTATATACATGGCATAAGGCAAAATAGTTATCTTTACTAACATATATACAAATGTACAGTAATAGATGAATCTATCACTAAAGGTCTTAGGTTATTTATATACATGTCGAGACCTCAAACAAGTATCTATTCTACTTATATATATATATACATATACTTATTTATTTACATTTAATTACATTATATACTACATATTTATTTATTATACATATATGTATACACATTATACAACACACGTACACACACAGGACTTAAGTGTTCAACGCTTAGCACTTAGCCGCTCAAGCTACTTCTATTCTCTCCTCTTCTACCTTAAGACCTAGACAAAAGTATGTATTTAAATAGATTTATATAATTACTTAGTTATTATGCATTTAAGTTATATAAATTAATATAAAATAATATAATAAGATTACATACACGTTAAATTATTCTAACTACTTAATTTAATATATAGAATATATATGTAAGTTATTTATAGATTTTCTGTACATATTGTATACTATATACATATAACTTATGTTTAGTTTATATATACAGGTATATACATAATATATATGGTATTTATGGGTATTTTTAGGGTTTTTCTTATTTTTATGGGTTTTATATATATAGTAGAGATAAGGGATGAGAGAGAGAGAAAGAGATGAGAGAGAAGGAATTGTTGTTGGTTGTTTTTAAGCTTAGTTCTTTTATTAAGTTTCAAGATATATTGAATAGCCGGCTGGTATGTTCTACCAAGTTGAGGTTTCAGATTAACTTAAAACCTTGCATACACTTAGAAATAAACCTAATCCTACTCAAGACACATTTATTTTATTTTTTTGGGATTTTTTTATGATTTTTATTTATGTTACAAATTCATACATTCTAAAACTTAAAGAGTATTTTGAAGTAAATTTAAGACTTCACAATGGGATCTAAGTGCCGAACATGCTCAATATATTAGTTAAAACCTTCAACACATCACATGAAATCAGATATTGTAATTAAACATGATTTTCAAATCTATTTCATTCCATTTTTACATTTGGATAGTTTACACATTCAGAAATAGCTAACAAAAGAATTGAAATAAGATTACAAGCAATTCAAATTGAATTAAAATCCACTTTCAGTACATGAATGCTTGTACGAATAGTCCTAATACTAAACACAAGTTAGCTTCATAAATACTTCAAGTCCTAGCCAAAATCAGCCATAACAGTAGCTGTAGCAACTGCTGCTAAAACAAATCAGTACTGCTGAAATGCAGTAGCTGCAACTAATGATGTTGTCCAAATTAGCAGTTCAAGTGCTGCTACAAAAGATCCAGACGTCTTCTTCAGTAATCAAACTTCTTAAAAGTAGCTGCAGCCCTTGGTGTTGCTGTGCTGCTACATAAGTCATCCAGTAGCTATAGCTGCTGTGCTGCTACATGCTCAAAACCATCTCACATCATCTCATCACTCAAAAATAGGGTGAAATCCTTTGAATGTAGCTGCCTTGCAGCACTTTGATTTACTTAATTTGGGAGATCTAATTCACAACTACACATTTGCTTGATCCATAAAAAGAAATCTGATTAAAATCTCATGTGAAATCAAATGCTCGTGAAATCCAAATCTCATTTTAAATTTGTAGTTGATAGAAATCTCATAGAAAATTACCTCCAATTCATTCAAAACTTCTTGAAAACCAAAATCCATCTCCCAAGAATATTAAATCCCTGATCTGACCTCCATCTGACACTATAGACAGTGTAAGATGTAGACTCATCTCAAGATTTAATACAAGGAAACTCAATCACCCATGTCTTTTCAAATCACATACAAACAATAAATCTCAATAGAAATCAGAGTTCATAAAATTCACAATAACTTGATCTACTACCCCTCTTATGTTATAGAAAACATGAAGAAGAGAAATTAGATCGGATTATAGGTGCATTCACATTTCAATCTGAAATCCTGATTAATGTCAAATCAAAACAAATCTGAAACAATCATCAGTTCATATCAGTAAAAATCAGATCAGGGGTCCTTGTTCATCCTCAAATCAGTGTAACTGATTATCCTTGGTCAAACTACCCCAAATAAAGCTCAAATTGGGTTCATGCTCATCCATACATTCAAAACCAAATCCAAAACCTTGGGCTCATTGCATGACACCCAATTAAGCAATTAAAAACCTCAAACAACTCGATTGAATCCAATAAAAACCCAATGATCTCCAAATCATACAATTGGGCATTAAAAGCAATTTGAAAGGAATCAAGAAATTCAAGATGATAAAACCAGATCGGGGGGTCTTTGTAAATTTATGGAGTGAGCGAGAGACCCCCCAAATAGGTTTTAGGTGCTAATTTCAGATCTAGGAACCAAAATTCCATATCTAAAATTAAGACTTGATGGATGGGTGGATGATGGATAAAATGCCAGGAAAAATCAGAAATGAATCATGAAGCATAGAGAAAGCTAGATGAGTTGAAATGGATGTGGAAAAACACCTCTCTGATCTAAATTGATTAGAGAGCGCGGAGTGGATATAAGCTAATCTACTCCTAAACTACACTAAACCATCATCAAATTTGATTTCTAATTTACTCCTACTGATCTAAATTACACTAATTACTAATCTAAGCTACTCTAGAAAGCAGGAAATCCTATCTAATAGGAGGAATGGGGTTTCCTGGATCCAAAGTCGGTGGCTAAGGAGGAAGAATAGGGGGAGATCTCTAGCGAGTGAAGAGCCCACAAGAGGAGCTACAGGGTTGACCTCAGGCGTACGTCATCCCTAGTGGCGAGGAGGAATTGTAGGTGAAAAACCATGCCTCTGTCACAGGCGTGGCGAGTGAAGAGGTTAGGAGGGCTGGAAAGGGAGGAAACGATCACCTCAAGAAAGTACGAGGGGAGGTGATGGCCATGCGTGCGAGCTGAGGAGGGACTTAACTAGGCAAGGGAGTGAGTCAAATCACCGCGGAGGTGAGATCAAATGCCTAGGGCATGGGCGGTGGGGATGAAGAGAAAGTGGCGTGCAAAGTTTCAATCCAAATCACGGCCATTGGATGAAATCTAGAGAGGAAGCTGAACACACGCACCGAAGTGCATGAAGCTTCGATTGGAGCTGGGCCTTAGGATCAATAGAGCGAGCAAGTGATGCGTAACACGTCAACAATCATAAGAACGCACTATTGTTGGGTTTTTATCCCCGGCAATGGCACCAAAAATATGATGGTCGACTACTAGTTGGGTTGTTGTTGTAGTATATGTTACAAATACAAACCGTTGTCGCGTCAATTTTATTTATTTACTTAATTTTTACTAGTTTATTCCACGTTGTTCACTAGGAGGTAATTATTGATATACATCACTCTAAGTCCAATAATATTCTTTAATTCCAAAAGGATTAATTTTATATACAAGAATGAATGAATCAATCAAAGAATCAAAGAATCAAAGAATGAAACAATTATATACAAAAGAATGAATTACAATGCTTGCAAACAATTATATACAAACAAGCATCAAAAAACTATAATTAAATTCTCTATATTATTTATTTAGAACTTATAATAATAATACTTAGCTATATGTACAATAATAAGTAATAATATATACTATACTAACTTAAGTTAACATACTAACCTTTACAGTAACATATATTGTACCTACAGTAACGAATATAAGTGTCGCTATAACCCTAGAAAAATTATATACATAACTAGGGTAAAAATAGGATCTATACTGATGTTTATTCTATCTATAGTGATGGATACATATGTCACCAAAGCTATGTCTTATTTATCTACATATATGGCTCAAACACTACTCTATATACTCTAAGTATACTTATATGCATGTTATTTACATATATACTATATATGTACACTATATTACATATATACAGGTGCGCGTGCACACAACTCACAGCGAACACTCGGGCACGGGCAAAGGCACAAGGCGACACTTAGTCGATTTTCAAAACTCTCCTCTCAGATTTTAAGCCGTGATTACCTTTCACTTAATTAAATTTTTTCTTTTTTTGAAACAACAAGGAAAGCTATCATACTATGATAGCGATCCAAGAGAGCAATTTATTAATATATAAAAGAAAAGGTTACAAAACAGATCCCCATAAACGTATGAGGGACTAGCACGCATTAACAATTTATTCCACACATACTGGCCTCTCCTGAAATAAAAACTCATTTCTCGCTCTCCAAATGCACCACATCGCTGTCGCCATATTTATGTGCAATTTATCCTTCATCAGAATTTTTCTCCATAATAAGTCCCACGTGGGTAGTGGCTCCCCACAGACTCTCCTCCAAACTGTATCCGTGACCACACACGATGAGAATATGTGCCTAGAGCTATCAATAAGAAGACCACAAAGTAAGCACGACTGTAGCGCCACCCCCATCCTTCTGTGTCTGAGGTCCCCAATGACTAAGTCATCTCTCCTACACAGCATAAAAAGAATTGTACCTTTGTTGTAACTTTCAAGAGCCATATTTTTCTTGATGTCAGATCTGCCTCCTCCGAGATTGCCAAAAATCTGATCTTGTCGTATGCACTGGCTGGGGTGAAGACCCCCTTCCATCTGTAGTGATCCTCAATTCCAGCCACCGGACTGAATGCCTTCAGGTTTAGCTGCAGCCTTGCCTTTTCCTCCCATGTTCTGGTGCCATCTCTGTTTGATTCAATCCCTTCAATCCTCCAAGCTTTATCAGATTCAAACCAGCAACAATTGACTGGAACCCACTTATCTTCAGCAGTAGCGTATGCCCTTGGATATGCAGTTTTGAGCACCCCCAGAGTTGACCACTCCTCCTGCCAAAAATTGAAAGACCTGCCATCACCAAAGACTGGTTGAAACAGCTGCCAGTTATTCCCCATGGCCTGCACCATCGACGCCAAAAAGGGAGATGGTCTGATCAGGTGGAGTCTGTTCAGCGGATTATGCAGCTTGCCATAGCTATCACCAATCAAGATTGTCCAATTTTTACTGTCACCATTAAAAAGCTTGACAACCCACTTAAGGAGAAGAGCCTCATTGAATTCTTTTAGCGATTTAATCCCCAAACCCCCCTATTTGTTTGGCCTGGTCAGCAGATCCCATTTTAGTGGCTGGAAAAACTGCCCCTCATGCTTCAAACCCCTCCAAAAGAAGCGTTTTCTCAAAATATCGATGCACTTCCAAATAGATTTAGGTGCTTTAAAAAGAGAGAAAAAGAACACCGGGATGGAAGTTATCACTGAGTTCAGGAGGGTGAGTCTAGCCCCCTTCGATAGATAGCGGCAGCTCCACCCTTCCAGTTTGATTGCAACTTTATCAAACAGGAAGTTCCAATCACTTTTTTTCAATTTAGAGCACCTCAGAGGAAGACCCAAATACATGATAAGAAGAGTGACCAAGGGCGTACCCAGCTGTGATGAAATGGCCGTTTGTTCAGCGCCTGTTAACCCAAAACAGACCAAAGACAATTTATCCCCATTCAATTTCAAACCTGATATTTCTCCAAATATCTTCACCATATGAAACAAAGCTTGTGCTTCCTACTCTTTCCCTTCTACAAAAAATACCATGTCGTCGGCATATTGCAAGACCGGAGCCAAAGCACTCCTATTTGATAAGGAATAGCCTCTAATCAAACCCAATTCAGCTAGTCGACATGCATATCTTGCAAGTGTGTCAACTGCAAGATTAAAGACAAGGGGGGCGAGAGGACACCCTTGTCGAACCCCACATTGAGTTGAATCCATGCCCCACATGATTTACCATTAATAAGAGGAGAAAAGGATGCAGTGATGATGCACCTTTTCATCCAATGCAGCCATATAGCACTTAATTAAAAATTACATTAATTAATTTGCCAGCGACCATTTTGAGAGATGCACAGCACCCTTAAGGGTGGGACCAAACCTATACTAGCCCACCCTAATTCCTTAATTAGGCACATTAATCTTGTTTTAGGTTCCTTAATGGGCCTAATTAGGCCCGCGCACAATGCACAACCCCCAGCCTGCACTGCACCCAATGGTCTCAAGCTCATTCAGTTTCATGCTCAGAGGATAGAGGGAAGAGGGTAAGTAATGAGTAGCGCCCAGCGCTTGACGACCAAGGGGAGTGAAACACAAAAACAATTTAAAGCACACCAGGCGCTTACGCAGCCACGATGTGGCACCTTCTTTTGTGCCTCACAAGCGTTGCCATCTCAACGCTCATGTTCTAATTTTATGATTTCGGCTCTCGATTTGAGGGCCATAATTAACTATAAATTAGAAATAAATTATGGGATTTTAAAGTATATACATAGGGATACTTAATTATATAATCTATTTAAAAAATAATTACATTTACTATATAAATAAATTAGCTAAAGTGTGGTATTTACATACATTGATTTAAGGCTTTATTTCTTAATTAACATTTAAATTAGTTAATTAATTATCTAATTGACCCTGTACAAAGTTATTATACATATTAAAGTATTTATTAAAGATTTTTATTATATTTTAGAGGTTTTATTTTAATTTATATACATTTAAATATCTATTTTTAGCCTATTATACATATAAATTATGTATAAATAGTATAATACAGTATAAATATAGTTAAATTAGTTTAAATTACTTAAAATACTATGATACAAATATAAAATATAAATTATTTCAATTATAACTTAATTTACTAATTTATTTTCATTTAATTTAATAAACTAGCTAATAACTATTAAATTAATTATTTATTATATATATAATTAAATTAAGTTACAGGTGTCTTAATGTACATTATACATAGATATATACATAAGTATAGTATCATTAATAAATAATGTTATTTATCGGAGTTTATTAATTTATATAGCTTATAGTACATATAAGTTAATATAATTAATAGTTAAATATATAAATAAGTTATATACGATTTAAGTTATCTTAAATACTTAATTTATGTTATAGAATATGTAAATAAGGTATATATACATATTATATACATATTATACACTATTTACATATATAGCTTAGTATATAGCTTATATTTACATGTATATACATAGTTTACATAGTATTTTTAGGCATTTTTGGGGTTTTTCTGATCTTTATGTGTTTTATATGTTTTATAGAGGTAGGGATGAGAGAGAAAGAAAGAGATGAGGGAAATAGAGTTGTTTTTGGTATTTTTCATATTAATGTCTTTTATTAAGTTCCAAGGTATACTGAACTGTCGACTGGTATGTTCTACCAAGCTGGGGGTTCAAATGACCTCAAAACTTTGTAGATACCTAGAAATATAGCTAATCCTACTTGCTACACTTTTTTTATTATTATTTTCTTTAGTGTTTTTATTTATTTACAAAGTAAGCTCCTTCTAGGCCTTAATGAGATTTAGACTTAAGAACCTAAGGCACTAGGATGTGTATAAGCGGTTGGATATGCAGTAGAATGCTTCAGTTATGATCAACATATAATATAAAAGGTGTGCAAGCAGTTGAACATGAATTCCTACTTAGATTTCAATCAATTTTGATTTTGGACAGTTCATGCACATTTATAGCTGACAAAAGAATGTTTAACAACAAATTACAAGCAATTCTACTTAAGGTATTTACAGTACATGAAAGCTTGTACAACAATTTTTACAACATATAAAACATGTCAGCTAATTGAAGACTATAAATCCAGATCACTGCCCACTTAAATTCATCCCAACAGCAGTAGGAGCAATAGCCATAGCAGCAATTGCAGCATCAGTTGCAGCACTCACAGCAATCCAAGGCACTACCCAAACATCTTAAAATCATTCAAAATGGCTGCTACAGTGTTTCAACTCATTTCCAACAACTCTGAAATGGAGATTTCAGAGGCTACTCAGATGGCCAAATCCAATCCATTATCTTTGCCATAGACAACAAAGATAATTGGATTAGATTGGAAATTAATCCAATAAATAATGTTACCGCTACGCAGCCTTTTCATGTGCTAAAATTGAGAGATTCTAAACCAAAATTCTCAAATGAAAACCTTTGTTTAAAATTGATCGTGCACAAGATTCACATATTCACGAAATACCATTGAAATCCAAATCTCTTCTCATATCAGAGTTGTAAAATTACTTCCTAGATATGAGATGAGTCATACAAACTCATTACAACTCATCTTCAAATTCTTTTAATCATCATGCAAGAACAAAATCTATCTCCCAATTGACATTGACATCTCAATAGGGTCTCCTTCTTATATTATAGACAATATAAGACAAAGCCCCTAATCAAGATATCAAAGCATGAAAACTTGACTCAAAATCCTTCAAATCTGAATATGAAAATAGGAAGAGGGCTTCAAATCAGCAAGGTTGATTATCCTTAGCTTTCACATCTAGAATCAATTTCAAAACCATTTTTAAAGAGAAATTGGGTATAAGCTCTTCTTCTATTCAAATTCAAACTAAGATGCAAAAGACTCATTGCAATACACCCAATTACACCATTAAAAACATCAAATATGTTCTGAAAAATTTGGGAATTAATTCCCTCTTGAGGAAAGCTTGAAAACCACATAAGAATACGATCTATCCTCTCTCTTGTGCCATAGACAGCATGGAGAAAGAATCTAAATCTTGCGATACAAACCACTGAAAACAAACCCAAATCCTCATATTTCACATTCAAAATCAATGGAGGGACTTCGTGGAATAATGGAATGAATGGAGAGTCCCTCAAATGAATTGTGAGCGCTCAAATCAGATTCGAATGCCCAACATCAGATCTGATTTGATGCCCTAATGGGTAGGTGATTGGTGAAAAACAAGTGGAGATCAGTGAAAGTGAACAGTGAGATGAGGGGGGAGATCAGAAAATCGATATGAATACGAGAATTACCTCTCTGATCTGAATTGATCAGAGAGGGCAAAGTCGAATTTAATCTAATCTACTCCTAGACTAATCTAATCCATCAATCAATTCACCAATTAATCCTATTCCTAGAAAGCAATAAATCTAATCTATGAAAGCATCGAAAATCTTAACTAAGTAGAGGAATGGGATGCCTGCGCTACAACTAGTCACTGCAATGAGAAAGGGGGATGAGGAAGATCTCCAGTGAGGAATGGGATCCCTAGCTTGCAGTTGGTCACTGCAGCGACAAATTGGAGGAGGGAAGCCACTTGTCACCAGCAACCAATGAATGGGGGAGGAAAATGGAAACTAGACAAAGGGATAACTCAAGGAGGAGGGAGCAATAGTGCTCACGCGATAAGGGGAGGTGCTTAAGTAGAGACGAGAGTGAATCAAGGCACCTCATGGTGAGAATAGGTGATTAGGGCATGGGCGGCGAGGATGAGAGGAGAGGGTGCGTAAAGTTTTCAAATCAAATCCTAGCCACTAGATGAGATCTGGAGGTAAAGGTGATCACACGCGATGACTTGTGCGAAGGTTCCAAAGCAGGGCAGCCACAAGATCGAAGGTAAAGGAGCTGGACGGTCAGGATCGGCCATGTTCTTTGATGAACACGTACCAAAAGGTGCACCGTTCCCAGGTTCTATTGGTGATTTTGCAAGAAAATCCCCTCAGCGAAATGGTGGAACAACAGTAGAGGAACCCTTAAGTGGTTAGGAATCCTATCAAAGCAGTCCTTAGAATGTTGTAAATAGGTCCCTGCAAGTATCAAATGGGTCCCTGGAGAGATTTCTAAGGATGAAATGTGATGACCTAAGGACCTAAATGAGAATCTCTAATTGCAAGGCCCTAATGATGTCCAAATGCAATCAAGTTTTTATGGAAGCTTAATTAACATTTAGGAAGTTAATTTCACTTTTGATTTGAAGTTTTGAGCTCATTTGTGTGTTTAATTTGCAATCGGATCACCATTTTACATTATTTAATAGAATATCTCAATAAATGACCTAATTATGCATTTTTATCACAAATTTGGCTTTTTAGGCCTTTTTCTCTATTTCCCACACTTAACCCTTTTCATATGTTAATTTGATAGTGTTTAACCTAGTTTCTAACTTAACTTGTGCATTTTAGCTATGATGAGCAACAACTCATCAGTAAGCGACGGCCAAGATTGAGCAAGTTCGTCGGGTAAACAGTGCACCCGTCTACTATAACTCTTTTGGTGGATTTACGCGAAGGCCCCTATGAAGAAACGGTAGAAGTTTTGTGAAAAAACCCATAAGTGGCTAAAAAGTCCTGCAGAGGGTCCCTAGGTGTTACAAAATGACCCCTGGCAGCTTACACATGAGTCCCCGGAGGTTTTAAACTCATGAAAATGTAACGGATGAAGGACCTATTTGTAATCTAATAAATGCAAGGTCCTAATGATGTCCACATGCCACCAAGTTTTTATTAAAGCATAATTGAACATTTTAGAAGTTGATTTCACTTTTGATTTGAAGCTTTGAACTCAATTATGTGTTCAATTTGCAATTGAATTATCATTTTACATTAATGAATAGAATATCTCATTTTATGACCTAATTTCGCATTTTTAACACAGATTTGATGTTTTAGGTCTTTTTCACTATTTCCCACACTTAATAATTTTCATGTGTTAATTCAATAGTGTTTAACCTAGTTTCTAGCTTAACTTGGACATTTTAACTTTGATGAGCCACACCTCATCAGTTATCTCTAGGGGGTTGTTCAGAAGTGAGAAGGGATTTGAAATAATCGGTTGCTTTGGTAGAGGCCATATCCCAGAAGCCATTGCCAATGGTATTGGTAAGATTTGATTTGTTCTGCTTGGCGAATCTTTTCTTAATAACAAAGTAGAACTTATTATTAGCTTCCCCATTTTTAATCCATTCAACCTTAGCTTTCTGAAGGGGGAAGTCGCTGAGTTTTGCCTGAGCATCATCAAGTTGTATTTGAACTTCACTGATCTCATCCACAAGGGAGTCATCCCATTAGGATGTTAATTTAGTATCCAAATCATCATATCGAGCCTCAAGGCTTTTAACAATGGAGTGAATGTCCCCGAAGGTGGTCATATTCTAGGATTTAAGGGCCCTCTTGAGGGCATGTTTAAGAGAATTCGTCGTTGTTTAAGATATGCGTCGTAGTATAGGACAAATGCGCTCAAACAAATAAAGTTATAAGCTCGAATATATATAGATGAAGTCTGAGGTCGAACACAGAGAGCAAATAAAAATTCACGCGTTAATCTTCAATTAAAGTATAAATGAGCACAAGAATAAGCCAAGAATGATATTTCAATGAATAACACTACTCAAAATTGATATTCAATGTATAACATGAGTATTTCAAGACTTTAAGAGAACAAAAAGAAAGTTTAAAATAAAATAATGGTGATTTAGATCACCAATTATTAGCCTTAATTAAACATATATGTATCAATTACTCATAATACTCAAATATATGAATAGTGTCTCAAATAATGCCATAGTGTTTTCAACCAAGTTAGACGTCGAATATGATGACCAGACAACTTAACAACATGAGCACGAGGCTTCTGTTTCATCACTTCTGCCCTTCTCTTCTTTTTCTCTTCTCACGCACAAGGCAAAGCCTCTTCCCTTCTTCTCAAACACAAGGGAAGGCATAGCACAGAGGCATGATCGCCTCTCAGCGACTAAGTGTTGAGAGAGGTTCACTGAGGCAAAACCCACCCTCCCCCGCTCTCTCTCTCTTTGCTTCTTTCCCCTCTTCTCAGATAACCAGGTTGTAATAGAGTATTTGGGGTTTCAATTGACCAAGGTTACCGGGCGTGGTGGTAGCTGAGGTGTGCGTGTGTTAGAGGGACCCGACACCTCGTGTATTGGGCGAGGGGTCTATGTGACAAAATCCTAATATGTGGTGTTGGGTGGTTGTCACTGGCCGATGTGGGACTAAAAGTCCCCTTCATCTATCTGCATGCAGCAGCTGAAGATGCTTCACAAATTGGCGTAGCTGCAAGGGCTATTCATCTCAGCTAAGGCCCTGGAAAGAAGCCTAGGGAAGTTCTACAAGACCTGGGGGTAGTAGCGGAGCTTCTTGATTCTAGAGAAGCGTGGAAGAAGCTGGGGACAACGAAAGCAATGGCAGATGGCAGCGGTTACCTAAAAAGAGTAACACAGGCTCAAAAGCCCCAATCAAATAGTCCAGGAGTGTCGTTGAAGGACATAGAGTGTAACGGTGGTGGTTTCATGGAGGGAAGAGTGCGTGTGGAGGGTGGACGGTGACGAAGAAGGAAGTGTGATGGTGCGGTGTTTGGTGGAGGTGTAGGTGTAGGATGGGTGGACGGTGAAATAAATATGGAGGTTTTGTGCGGGTGGATGAGGCGGAGCTTGAGGGAGTGTTGGTGAGGTGTTTAGAGTTGTGTAGCGAGTGGAGGTCCTCACCAAAGTCGTGGCCGGAGCAAAGAATGAAGGTGGCGTGTGTTCGGTCGAGGGATTCTTTTTAGCTTTTTGGATAGGAAAACTAACCTAAGGAACTAAAGGGACCTAACTAACTACTCTAATGGGGCGAAGGGGTAAGGATTGGCACCGACGTTGGTAGGCTAGCATCGTGGAAGATGAAGATCTCCGGAGGGGGACAGCAAGGAAGAATGAGGTCTGGGAGCCTTCGCTTTGGTCGGCGAGAGGTGGAGGAAGATGAGGAAGATGATAGGAGACTTGATTTGACCGTCTAATGGCCGGAAGGAGGTTGAAGAAGGTCGTCGAAGCTCAATTGAAGAGGGGCCAGAGGTAGGGTTAGGAAGAGGTTTTTAGCCCAAACCTCATTAAGGAGGTGAGGTTGTTCATGGAGGTCCTTTATAGAGCTTGGGTCGAGATTCAAATCAAGAAAGAGCTTGCATGAGCTTGCAACTCAAGGAATATGAGTCTTTGAAATCCTAATGTTCACATGGCTTGTAGGGTTGATTTCAAACCCTAAAAAGATGTTTAACGGATTCCTAATTGCCTAAACATTCATCCTTCCAATTTTGGAAGGATTTGGAGTTGAAACAAGAGAGATCTTCTCTCCAGAAGCTCGTATCATTGAGTTCACACTGGCCATGATGTCAGGGACCCAAATGTGAAGGTGATGACAAAATTAGGGGGTTTTTACAATAGATTTCAAAAGTTAGGGGTGCACATGTGAAAAAAAGAGTCTGACTGGACCAAAATGCAAACTATGCCAAGATGATCTCTGATTGGGCCCAAATTTTGATACAAACCTTTTTTGGACCCAATGAATCTGATGGTGAAGTTGGATTTAGGTTTTGACCAAGTTTGATTAGATAAATTGCATAGAAATCTAAATTAGGGTAATTGTCTGTCTGCGACTCTATTTTAGGTCAAAATGGATTCAGATGGTCAAATCAAAGGTACCAAATCTTAGGGAATATTCTTATATGATTTTTATAAGCTTTAGGTGAATTTTATCATGACCAGAACATCTATTAATTAAGCGAGTCTGTTTTAAGGTTTCGGATGTCATTTAATTCTCGAAACACGTGAAAACTTGTTTCTATCTGCATAAACCTACTTATTAGATATTTATGACCTTTTGACCTTTAATTAACCCCTTGGAAATCCCGTGATTGTTCTACAATTAAGATATTCTATTAAAACTACAGTTTTACCCCTATTTTCATGTTTATCTCTTAGAATGGTTATGCAATGAATTAAGGTCTTCTAGCGGTTATGTAGGAGCATTTATCAATGAATTCTGACTAATTAAAGCTAGATATGGTTGATGATGACGTTATCATCAGGGCATACATCTTGGTATAGACTTTGGAGGTTGGGTCCTAATTATGATCGACACAGGTAGTATTCTAGATATTTTTCACAAATTAGCAGAAGGAAGGGGTCCTAAACCACATATGTTGAAAGCAAAATGGGTGTGGCCGATTGTTAGCTTTCGTAATAGATTTTAAAATGATGGAAGCATGATCAGAGTTTCTTCTAGGGGAAAAGGATGCAGAGGAGAAGATATTCAAAGCATGATCAGAGTTTCTCAGGCTCGTGGCCTAGCACAGAAAAAACCATCAAACAAAAAAGAGGAAAGCAAAACGGAGCATGCCAAAGCTCAGCCGGTGACGTAAGGGAAATGGATTTTGTCCAACCTGATGAGACCTTTGGATATGGGGTCAAGGTGATCCAAATTGATGAAACTCCAAGGCTCGTTCGTCGAAATAGCAAGCAGATTAGCCAGGTTGTTCACATAGGGGTGAATGAATCGCAACAACATGTGGTGGTTAATGAGGTGAAGAGCACGGTTGTAATGCCATCGAGCCCTCCAAGGAACTTTCAGCTTGCCTTTCCACTAGAAGTAAATCATGGAAGGATCAACCTCTAAGATAACAGGGGTGCTTCTGTGGGGCCAAAAACTGACGAAGTGATGGATGGAGCTGAGAATAGCTAAATTGATGTTGAGAACAGGAATTTTAGCCGCTGCCACCTTAGAGAAGCTACCTAAAGAGTCACAAGCAACCCAAGCCATAAAGGAGTAAGAACTGAACCAGAAGGCAGAAAAATTAACCTTAAACCCCAGGGAGGGACGAACCCAAGAGAGGGCAAAACGAGCGGGACGGAAGAGACGAAACCAAGATACCATATTGAACCTCCTCCAATTATGCTCCAGAAAGTTAGGGATCTCCTTAAAGACAAAACCTTCATTTCTACATTTATTCCTGGCCCACCAAATGTGGTACCAAATGAATAATACGATGCCCTTGATGCCTTTGGAACCATACCGAGGGCAGTCACCTTTAAGAATGTCCAGGTGAAGGTCAGGGGGAATAGGATGAAGATGCGCAAGATGGAAGACACAAGAAGAGACGCATGAGGAGATGTCACTGGAGTAAAAAAGATGGAGCAAGGTTTCAACTTTGGGGTGGTTGGGGCAGCAAAGACACTTAGAAGCCAAGCGAATACCCCAAAGTTGGATTTTCTCATTCGTTGGGAGCCTATTGTGAATAATTCTCCAAGCAAGGAGGGTCATACGCAGGGGGAGTTTGAGGTTCCACAGGGTTTTGTAGATTGAGTGATGAGTGGAGTTCGTGAAGTTGAGGAGATAGGCAGAGGAAATCGAGAAGTTGCCATGGGGGGAAGGAGACCAAATAGGTTCATCCTTGGAGTCAGTGAAAGGGGCATGCGAAATTTGGTACAATATGTTATTGGGGAGATGATGAAGATTCTGGACCTGAGAGGGATTCGAGATGACATTCTTAACCGAAACAGGCTCGGGAGAGACTTCCGGGGGAAGGAAAGTCTGAGAGGTGAGTCATCGATCCAAAGATCCATCCAGAAATCGATCATACCCTCCTTCACATTCCAACGAAGGAAAGGAAGCATGTCCCGCTAGGCCTTTGCTAGAGGCTTGAGCCTAGGGGGGAGGCAAGGAGAGGAGACGGAGAGGTGGCCATAAAGATTTATCATCAAGGTAGCATATGGAGAGTCGCCAAAGAGAATGTCCCAGACACGTTTCATTCTGAAGGCTTGGGTGACCAGAGAGATATTACAGACCCGAAGACCTCCACAGTGGGTAGGATGGCAGATTCAATTCCAAGCGATCTAGTGATGATGCTTAGAAGAATCAGAAGAACCCCAAAAGAAATTAGCAAGAGCAGACTTCAGTCTCCTAATGACAGTTTTGGGGACCTCAATGGCAGCCAGGATGTGTATGGGGATAGAAGTGAGAACATGTTTGATCAGGAGAAGTCTAGCTGCGTTCGAAAGGAGATTAGCTTTCCAACCCGCAAGTGATGCATACTCGAATAGGCTTTATTAAAATGGTGATATTAATGTCGAAATGAGTATAGTGAGTTAACCTAAGTCGAGTCTACACCAGTTTCACAAAATTTTTAACCTGGCCTACTTGATTTTATCTTGATCACTTTTAGGCCCAGGGTCGATCTTAGGGAGGCGGGGATTAGGAGATTACGAAGTTTCTACGCCTTTCCTAAAATGTATCTCTTCCTTGCGTTTATTATGTTTTTGGTTTTCTTGATTTTTAGGTTTTTTTTCCGATAAACTTGTTCTTGAGGCACACCCTCAAATAGGTCCCTGGCTATACGCCAAAATACAATGAATCTTGTCTCGTCACACGTGAGACCGTGTGCCTGCAAATCAAGATTTATCTTTTCTATTTTATACTTTTTTTAGTCTTTTTAGTAGCAGGAAGAAAAGACAAATTGAAAGTAAAATAGAATGCAATGAAAAGAAATACTTAGCTTAGTATATCTATATATGTATATATAGTAGATATAGAATATGTATAATTATATAGATGTTATATAGATAGGGGTGAAGATGGAAATGTGAATGGGATGTAACACGGTGTCAAGTTGGTCCACATCTAGCAAGATGCAACTAACAAGAGTAAGTGTCGCGTGGAGTGTGGAGCGGATGTGTGTGAGTCTGGGTGGATGCGCTTGCTTTGCGTGGGTATCAGGGAATATTAGCAACTAGTACGAATATTCCCACGATACAATGCACAGTGGAGGGGTGAGTGCACGGGTATGTGGGTAGTGTATGTGAGGTGAATATGTGTATAGGAGAATATGGATAAGTGGATATATGTGTGTGTGTGTGTATGTATATAAATATATATATATTTATGTATATGTAAATATATGTGAGGGTGAGAGTGTGTGAATGTGTATATATATGTGTGTGTGTATGCATGAGTGTGTGAGTGTCTGTGTGTATGTGTCAGGGTGTGTGTGTGTATGCTGAAGGACGGGCAGCCGTTTAAGACGTATGCGGCACGGGGGAGTCGTCTGGAGGCGCGCAGGTGCGCGGGCGTAGAGGCGAAGGCGAACGTGCACGCGGGGCGGGTGAGATGCAGTGCACTATGGCTGCACGTGGGATGAAATGCTCACGCTGTGGAGTGCAGTGCACAGCACTAAGGGTGGGAGAGCAGGCGGGTGGAGCGGTGACTGGCTGGAGCAGGTGCAGGCAAGGAGAGAGAGCGACGTAGCCACCGGCTAAGTGAGAAACGAGCCGGTGGCTACAGTGTCGTGCAGACCGCGCGCTACAGTGCACGCGGGATCTGGCGATCGGCTGGAAGCGGTTTGGCGCACAACCGACGCTGTGGAGTGCCCGCGCACGCGGAAAGAAGCCCCGATCGATCTGCTTGGGCAGGCGGTGACCGGCTGGAGATGCGCAGACGTGCTGGAGGTGCGCGGAGGGCGTGAGCTTCAGAGCTTGGAGCCCTGCATTAATGGCGGAGGAGAAGAACAGCAACAAAACGAAAAAGGAAAGAAAAATGCAAATAAAAAAATGAAGCAAGACACCACCATGCCCACCTACTCACGACGGAACTGGGCGATGGTGGAACTCACAGTGGTGGTCTGAGACCACTGTGGGCTATCTCCTGCACACGGTGTGCCTCTTCTCAACTTGTGAGAAGAGGAACTATGTATGGAGAGGGAGAGGGAAGGAGGTTGGCCAGCGGTGCATGTGGTGTAGTCTGAGGGCGACGATGGGTCTGTATGAAGATGGATGCCGACTGCCACAGTAAGGGGGAATGCATGGTATTTTATAGAGGGAGAGCACGCCTCTCCCCATGCTGCTAACAGGAGTGGCGAGGAGAGGTGCGACGAACCATGCCCTGCAGCCACATGAAAAAAGAAAAAAAATAAATAAATAATGAGAAATGGTGAAATTGCAATGCCACACTCAAGGAAAATGTTAATAATGGAAGTGGACTAGATGGCCATTTATTCTCACTCTCTTCCCCTCTTTATAAATGCATGTAGGTGAATATTTACAAATGCAAGTATGGCTACATAAGATGCATGGGTAATGCTAGGAAATAACACAAGATGGCATATTTACTAGTGTATCTTTGCTGTGCAATTGGCAAGTTTAGAGAGAACTTTATCAATGAGGCTGGAAATAAGAGATTTTGGAGCAGCCAATGAAGATAGGCATCCGAGGTAGGTGAAGGGGAAAGAGCCCGATTGGAAACCAATAATTTCAAGAATCCGGGAAAGTTGGCCAAGAGGGAAGTGCTTTTCGACGAAGCAAAAACACTTGACAAGTTGAGCTTTTGGTCAAAATGAGATTCAAAATTCTTAATGAAGACTTTGAGGTTGGATATGGATCTAAGGTTCCCATTCAGAAAAAGGATAATGTCATCCGCATAAGCAGGGTCAGAAGAGAAGGGACTCCTCTCTTAATGGAGAAAGGCGAGATCTGGCCGTTGAAGGCTAACTCTTTGATGCCCCGAATGAAAGGTTCCATGAAGATGTCGAAGAGGAAGGGCGATAGGGGATCACCTTGTCTCAAGCCTCGAGGAACCTTGAAGAAAGGAGCGAAGCAGCCATCAACCAAGATAGAAGAGCCGTCGTGCCGAACAAATTGTTTAATGAGGTTGATGGCATAAATGGAGAAGCCAAATTTACTGAGGATATGAAAAAGCACTTCCCATTCCACTCGATCAACAGCTTTCCTCAAGTCTAACTGAAAAATCACATTGGAGCTGTGGACCTTGCAGTCCAAGCGTTGGGAAAGCTCAAAAGTGGTAGAAATGTGATCAAAGATGGAACAATCGCGGATGAAGCCAGCTTGTTCAAGGGAAATGATTTTTGGCATGAGGGTAAATAATTTGGAGGCAAGAATGGCAAAAGCAATCTTGTAGAGAACATTACAAAGACTAATGGGCCTGAAATCTGTAAAGTCATTAACAGTGGATTTTTTGGGAATGAGGGCAATGAAGTTAGAATTGAAAGATCTCGGGGCAGAATGATCAAAGTAGAAATGGCCAATGGCCTTGACCACATCCCCTTTGATAATCTCCCAACAAGAGTGGTAAAATTCGGCATTAAAGCCATCCAGACCTGGCGTGGAGTTAGAAGGCATACAGGAAAGGGTGTCAAAGATCTCAATTTCCGATGACAATTGGGTAAAAAGAGCCAAGTCCGTAGTGGACATAGTGTGGGGAATCGCCTAAAGTAGGTGGTCTATATCACCAATCCCATTCGAAGAAAGGAGAGTACGGAAGAAGGAGGCCACCTTAGACGCAGCCTAGTCCGAGGAGCCATCCCCAATTGAAGAGGTGAGAGAGTTGTTGTTATGTTTTGTGAAATGTTTCTTGATGGAAGCAAAAAGAAGGCGTTATTCCCCTCCCCAGGGTGAATCCAGTGGATTTTGGCTTTTTAAGCAAGGAAGTTAGATAATTTGGCAAGGGCATCGTAAAGCTGGATACGAATATCCGAGAGCTCAGCAGCAGAGGCTTCATCCCAGTGGGAAGCAAGTTTAGCCCCAAGGTCGTCATGACAAGTCTCAAGGGACCCAATTAAAGCATGTATATCGCCAAAAGTCAATCTATTCCAATGTTGAAGGGACTTCTTAAGAGAGTAGAGCTTGAAATAAAATAGGTCGATAGGATTAGAGGAAGAGCCAGTGCCAGAGTAGGACCAGATGTTGGAGACCAGAGTTTTGAAATCAAAATCACGAATCCACATGTTTTGAAAGAGAAAAGGGTGGGATTTGGTATGTATCTACACTTTTCCTTTGGATAACATGGATTTGACAGAGATTATGATGATAACGTCATCATCAGCCATATCTAGCTTTAATTAATCATAATCAAGGAATAAATGCTCCTACATAACCGTCAGAGAGACGTAATTCACTGCAAATCTATTATGAGGGAAATACAGTAAAACAGGGGTAAAACTGTAGTTTTAACAGCATATCTTAATTGCAGTACAGTCACGGGGTTTCTCCAGGAGTTAATTAAGGGTCAAATGATCTTAAGAGTCTAACAAGTGGGTTAGAACAGACAGAAAAGGATTTTCGTACATCACGGAATTAAATGACTTCCAAAACCCTAAAAACAAATCCACTTAATTAACTAAGGTTCTGATCAAGATAAATTCACCTAAACCCTCTAAAATTCATAGAAAAATATTCTCTAGGGTTTGGTACCTTCAATTTGACCATCAAAACCCATATTGACCCAAAACAGAATCTCAGACAGACATTTTCCCTAATTTAGGTTTTTACATAAATTACCCAGTCAAACGAGGTCCCAACTAAAATATAACTTCACCATTGGATTCCTTGGGTCCAAATTAGGTTTGTACCAAAATTTGACCCCAATCTGAAATTGTTTCGACCTAGTTTGCACTTTGGTCGAAGTCTAACTTTCTTTATCTCCAATAGCCCCTCAGCTTTTGAATTCCTCACAAAAAACCCCCCAGCTTCTTTGTCGTCTTCACAAGTAGGTCCCTTCCGCCCTCAACTCCTGATCCTAAAGCTCCAGCGACCTTCAAATGGGAAGATCTCCCTGATTTCTCGCTCAATCCCTTCCAAAATTGGAAGGGAGATTCCTTGAGGAGTCCTCTTTCCAATGCACCCGTTCTTGAGCCCAACAACCTTCCCAATCTCTCATGAAAACGCATGAGAGAGTTGGGTATCTTTAGGTTTCCAACTCCGGCGAGCCTTCCAAGCATAGGAAGCTTGCTTCCCATGCTCTAACCGCTCCCTGAGGCCTATAAAAGAAACCCCAGGGCCTGCCCGTTCTCCTCAGCAAGGTTTAAGGCCAGAACAACATCATCCCTCTCTTCCACGGCCGGCTCCGACCTTAGCTTCGGCGAGCTCCTCCATCCGTCATCCTACGGCCTCCCAACGACCAAATTAGGAGTTCTACGTTCCTCCCCTCCTTCATCCGCTCCTCGACGACCAACTCAGGGGCTCCTAAATCCCCCTCTTCCTCGTCGTCTCTCCCTTCGGAGGTTCGTCTACCCCACATCCAACCATCACACCAACGTGGGAATCTCTCCCCCTTTTGTCCCTAAACTAGGTTCTTTAGCTTCCTCTACTTCCCTACTTCTTTTTCCCTCTCTCTATCTCTCAATTCGACCACCAAACACACGCGACCACCTTCGTCTTCCCCGTCTCCGGCTACCCCTTCGACGAGGCATCCCCGCCGCAACACCCCTCCATCCGCCTAGCCAAAATCCTATACACCATCACTGCATCCACCCGCATCAAAGCCCCACCTTTATTTCCTACTCCACTCACTCTTGTGACCCGTCGAACACACCCACCGTCGTGTTCCTCCTCCGACCTCCGTAGACCACCACACACCTCCACTAACCACAAGACCATCCCCTACGCATTCGTCGTGGTTCGCCGAAGGTCGTGAACTGGCTTAATTGGGCCTACAAGC
This sequence comes from Thalassia testudinum, assembly GCA_037157565.1. NCBI lineage: Eukaryota > Viridiplantae > Streptophyta > Magnoliopsida > Alismatales > Hydrocharitaceae > Thalassia > Thalassia testudinum. Next base: position 29,530,556 of record JAZHRO010000030.1, on the reverse strand, counting down.
CCGTATTGTGATTTTCAGGGTTACACCATGCTTCATCGCCACCACCATTGATGACGTCCCTGTTCTTCGAGCTCCAGCCAAGTAATCTCCAAGTTTTTCTTCCAGGAATCACGGATTGCATCCGCGTGTCTAGTTGCACCTCCAATTGAAGACGCAAAGACCCCTGGTGACTGAATTAAGCATGACCTCCTCAATTGACGCACGCATGAAGAGCTAGTGGGAATAATCCTACATCGGTGGTGGATGAAGCCTCCTCAGTGAATAAATTGATTTCCTGCATATGCCTCTTTGCCTCCTAACACAAGGGTGAGGTCCTCCTTACCCACGCACGCCTCGCCCATGACACTATTCCACACAGGTCTAGTCTTATTACCCACCTAACCTACGCACACCTCACTCACCACCCACTGCCGGTGAGCCTAGTCTCAAGTACGCGAACACGCCCGATTACTCGATTATGTGATGTTGTGTATGGCTTTAAGAGAGCAGAACCCAAAGAGAAAAGAGAGCGCAGGGGTTGGGAGTTTTTGCTCTATGCATTGGCCAACACTAAACCAAATCCGAGAGTACTTCCCCTGTACATGAAGAGTAGAGAAGAGGCTCAAAAGAAAAGACCTCCTTGAGGTACTGTAACAACATTTAAGACATCTGAGTGTACATTTGACGTCTAATTTGACACTATGGCTACGTAGCATTTCTAATTGATTAGTATTATTCAAACATTTGATTGATTGATAAATGCTTAATTGAGGCTAATAATTAGCGACTCAAATCACCATTCTTTTACCTTAACTTTCTTTTTGTCACATTAATCTCTTATTATACTCATGGTATACATTAATAATCCATTTTGAGTACATATCACTCATTGCTTGCCATTATCTGATTTAATTCTTATGCTCACTTTCCTATAAATAAATATTAACGATTAAATTCCTATTTACTCCCACCAAACAACCTCATACTTTTATTCAAATTATAAATTTTATTTATTTTTTACATTGATTCAAACTATATTACAACCCGACGACTTTAAAACCCATTTCAGAACGATTAACAGATTATATGTAAAATTGTCTTAACTAAATCTTTACAAAATGCAAAGTTGATACTATTTTGATCAAACTAATTATAACTTCATGCTTTAGCAATAGGGTCTAAACCCTCCCAATGCTACTAGATAAGTTTCATGCATACAATTTACAACTAAAGCCTACTTGAATTGATTTTGAACCACAACAATCAAAGAAACATGAGGAATCTGTAGGCCTTCAGTGCACGACCAATGTAAAAGTTTTATTCCGCACCCATCACATCTACTACTATACATCACAGCAACCTCTCATCCATCACATCAATCTCCATCAACATACTCCCACCTATCACATCTATCCTACTAACCCACTCCCAATACAAATAAACACAAAAATCAAGAATAACATATTAACTGAACTATTACATCCACACCCATTAATGCTCCTCTCATCCATCAATTTATCCCTCTTTAAGACTTCCTGAACTTTACCGATCTTAAAAACTTTAAATCTCTACCAAATGGAACCTTTAAACCTATGTGAGCAAGGTCCTTCAGAAATGCTTTTTACAGAGTTGGTTTATTAGCTTTTATCAACCATGGATGAGAAAAATTAATAATTTCTTCGGTCACAATCAAGTACAAGAACAAGACACCTTTGAACAAGGCAACCACAAATTGCAAGCAACTGTTTATGTTCATATGGTACTAGCATACTACTTGAACTAATTCTACTATGACAAGAGGTCACCCTGGAACACTACTTGGTAAGTAAACTCCCAAAGCACTATGGTGAAGTCATTGTACCATCTGCGCTGATGGCATTGGAACCAGCATCTTCTTTTAGAATTGCCACATAATTCGCAGGTGCAGCTGAGCGTGCGCTGTCTCGCCTACCATCCCTACTCGAGGCCCTGTTACCGCTTCCATTGCTTTGACTAGTGCTCAATGATAAGCGACGACCAGGTGTGCCATTGGAGCGAGGACCCATCACCTTCTTATAGCTGACAGGACGATTTGGGCTCACCCTGGAACCAAATGCAGCTTCATGTTCTGTATGAACTTGCTCGCTGTATTTCTTTTGATCCTGCAAATAGGATCAGCATGTCATCAGTTTAATTTGATTGTTGACATATGCACCCACATGTTAGTAAACAAAATCAAAGAGGAAATTGTGCAATGGGGAATGATTTTCTAAGCAAAAACAAGTTCAGTCACTTGCTCTGACTTTAGTGATTCAATCAGTCAAGACAACATGTCGACGACGTCGAGCATCAATACTCAGGTATCATGACTAGTCAGAGTGGATCAGGTGATTATTAAACACACCCAAAAGTAGTACAGCATTGGAAACTCACAAAAATAAGGAATCAAGAAGGGTTGAAAATCATTACTTAATAGCTTGGTTTAATTATTTTGTTGTTGCTTTAGATCCATTAGACCAAACCCAAGTTTTCCTCTCCAGCCTGAGCATGAGCTGTTATATGATTGCATCAATTGGCCTGCTTGTACTTGTTACATCTAGTTCAATTATATATACTATGCTATGAAGATGTCCAATAATTTAATCTTGCCATTTAGTAACTTTATCATTCTAGTTATTTTTTATGCACTTGATATAAGGAAAGTGGCAAACCAGCTAATTCTGGTAATGCCCCTGCAATCCCAATATTCTCAAGACAGTCACAATCCAGACTAGAGATTGAGATCGAATTTTGGGAACAATGATGGCATCATAGCACTTGTGGTCATCGTGATCCAATAGTAATGAAGTCAGTGGATCCACTCGGAAGCGTCATCAACCTCACCAAGTCAAAATCAGAACCATTGCAAGGGAATGGACCTCACTTAAGGATCTCATTACTTAATTAAGGATAGGTCCAATTTGGAGCTATGAAAGTTTCGAGATTGCCATGACAGGTACAAGTATAACCATCTATCTTGATGCGAACTTTTTAGAGAGTAGGTCATAGAAATCTTCACTATCAGAAATAATTGGCAAAATAAGTAAGATGGTACCAAGACATTGCAATGAAATTTGTTTTTTTACCCTCAGTCTGCGTCTTTCTTCCTCCCGTTCATGTCTCAACGAAGTGTATTCTTCAAGCATTGCTAAAAGGCGAACACCATCATAGGAAAATGACACGATATGTTCCTCCTCCCAGGCCCGAGTTTTTGCAACCAGTGTGTCAACTAGTGCTGTAGCATATCAACAATCAAATATCAGCAAACTCCCTACAAGTAAGATTATAACAATAGCAAGTTCGTAGACAAGAAGACCGCTTATATCAAGATCGAGTCAACTTAAGATATTAAATAATAGCATTTCATAAAGATTCCTTGCCAGACAAGTAAAAACATTAAGCGGAAAAATGAATGCAATGTTGAAACAAAATGAAAGAGAAGTAGCCTCTGAATTATCTAGAAAGGAACATTCTAGATATGCAAATCCCCATATGCTCTCGGGGTAGATGTGAAAAATATATATAATTGTAAATGTTGGATAAGCCATAACAGTAATATGTTAAACAAGAAGATCTATCCTAAGGACCAAAACTTAAGGTCCACAATAAGCAAGATAAGAAAGTTTTATCAGGCTGAATCCCATATTAAGCAGGATAAAAAAGATCTAGTACACCTACTCCAAGGAGCACTGGATTTTTTTTCCTGAGTAAGAACCACTAAATTAATGCAAGCATAGGATATAATATCATGTACAAGGAACTATTTTTAAATATAAAATTTGTGTGCTATTGATATGCTCTTGCTTGCAATTAAATTTTAGTTCACCTAATACCATTTGTTTAAAGGTTCCAAATAATTAGTGAAGACAATGTTTCAACTGTTCAATCTGCCACTTCTTAGCTCTTTCTTGATAATGCTATAGATCCTTCTAAGGGTGCTGCATGTGTATGAGAGGCATTCTGCTCTAGCAGTTTGCAATGTCGGCGGTAATTTCTCTAGAGGAAAGCATGAGAAGTTGTAAATAGTGCTTCCACATTTACAGGTTAGCACCACATAGCATACCCACTACCACGCAATGTCCCAGCCAGCCACCAGTGGCCGCTGCTGGTCTGGTCCTAGTGGGTAGCAATCCAATTCCAATAGAAATAGGGCTGCTGCAGCCTTTTCAGGCTGTTGCTGACCACTGCCGGCCAACCGCGCCACTGCTGGTGGACTAAAACAGAACTCTAGTGGGTCTCAGTTTGAAATCAGACTTTTGATCCGATTTCCATCTGATTTCATGACCTAGACTCATGTTTGACTGTTTTTTCAGACGTTTGGAGGGTGGGATTTGCATGAAGAATGGCTTTGACAAATTCACCGACAACAACATCAGCATTGGTGGATGCGATGGTCTACAAGAACACCTTCTTTGATCCTATGATCAAGCTAGAAGAGACCAATTAAGCATGAAACCATGAATCTTCGTGATGACAATGGAAGGTCATGGCATGCAATGACCGGAAATTCGATTTCAAGACCACTTTGGGATTAAGCGTGCCAAAATAAATCCATTGGCACTTGTCAAACGCAAATCAGGTCTGCGTAACCCGAAAAACAAGAAAATATGCATTTCGGTCAAATCCAATCAACTATCAAGTAAAACATACTCTGAATATATCATATATGATACTGTTCGATTCCTCTCGCCGTAAACTTTCCAACTGCTCCTCTCACAAAAATCCAAGTTACATAGCTCAAGCTATGGGAGAAATGCATTAAACGGATACGTAAGCACACGTGAACCGAAACTAGAGGTATTTTGGTCCAAACCAATTTTCTTTGAACCTAACCCAACCTCGGGAGTCTATAAAAGGATTTCTAGGGCGTTATGTTTCCATCCTCATCTTTTGGGCACTCGGTTCTCAAGAGAAGAGAAAGAAAAGAGAGAAGGGAAATCTTCCCTTCTTTTTCTTTTCATCCTTTCCATGTGTCAAAGGCGAGCAACGTGAGCCCTACCATGCCCATACGATGCTAACAACGATGACAGGCAACAACAAGTCATGCAACAACACGTGGCGCTGATGTCGGTGAGGAGGGTGCACGCACACTCGAATTTGCACACGGAGGGGGAAGACATATCACGTGCAATTACATGTGAGGAGGATTAGACGGTGGTGATCGGTCGCAGGGTAATCCAACGCATGTGGGGAAGGTGAATCCGATGTCGACACGTGGCACAGCATCGGTGAAAGGGGATCCAACGACCAATACATGTGAATTGACAATCCAAGGGGTGGTTTAAGCCAGTTCGGGGACCCTCTCACCTTCTTTTGGCCACTTTGAGACCTTTCCAACCTCAGAATTAGACAAATAAGGTATCTTTGAAATTGTATTTTCATGAACTACATTCTAGTACCTTTGAAAATGACTTTTAGTCATTATTTTGCTACGTAAACCCAAAAATAGCATATTGATGGGTTTATTGACCTTGTTGCATGCCCTCGACTTAAGGATATGTTTTCGGAGCTTAAACAAGACTCGAGGATGCAGGCAGTATCAAGAGCTCCAACGTAATTTATCAAAGTCATCATGACCCTTCGCGACACTAAGTAGAGCAGCCTGAGTGACACCTGATTGTGTTAAATGAATTGTATTCAGCTAGGTGCCCTCTTATATTGTACACTATCCCTTCCTTTTGCTAAGTAAATGAGTCCCGTACCAATACGTTGCTGGTTATTAACTAGGCACTTGAATAATAATTCCAATGCCTCTAATTGATTAACAATGAACAAAATCAAATAATCTGATCACATGTGGTTAAAAACTTAATGGATTAGTGTACATGAATTTACTTTGATGCAATGATGAGTGATGTTGTAAAACTAATTACTGCCCTCAACTTGTAACTATTGAGATGCTAAAACTTCGTCGAATTTCCCAAACATTTTTGTGAATGAAAAGATAAGTATATGCATGCTCCAGCGAATTGGCTAATTATGATCATTAACAACTTAAGATGACCCAAACCACATGCGAGTTCATGTGGATTCATTATGTTCTCAGTAACTTGGTGTTTCTCTGACTGGTCCTATGCAGATGATGAGTGATAATAAAGCAACCCTCTTCATTACTACCAATCCAGATTTCCATGAAAGGACAAAACATGTAGAAGTGGATTGTCACTACACCTTGTCTGCACTTCCCATGTGACCTATGAAGAACAAGCTGCTAATATGTTCACTAAAGCGGGAAGAATTGGGATTGGGGGCTCTAATCTGAAAAATGAGAGAGAGAGGGCGAGAGGGCGATCGACGTTGGGCGGCAGGCGGCAGTGTGGCGGAGCCATCTAGGGCTAAAGAAGGAGGCGAGTGGAGGACGTGGAGATCAAGGGCTTGGAGAAGGGAGTGGGTCTGGCAGGAGAGGTTTCTTAGGACGTCCGAAAACGTTAGAAGACGACCCTGGAGGAGGATGAACGACGACGTTCTTTTCTTCAGATGTAGACAAAGGGGACATGTGGCGACGATTTGTAAAAACCCTCTGATCTGCTTGTCGTGCAGAGGTGAAGGGCACAAACGCGAGTCATGCCCTAGGAGGATTCCTCTGCAGACAAAGAAGATATTCTTGCACCCTGTCTGGAGGGTGAAGAAAGAAACCCGACCGCCGCCTCCGCCGGTTTTGGGCAGGCACTCAATTGAAGTTGAGATCCCGACTTCTGAAGAGATCTCATCTGCAGAGATCATGCTGAGGGGTGCTTTGATTGGCGAGATCATGGCAGGCAAACCATTGATAGATAAGCTTCAAAACCTGGTATGTTCCTTAAATCTCTTGTCTGCAGGCTGGAATGTAGCCTTGATATCCCATTCTCGATTCCTAGGATATGGTTTGGGTATGTTGGATGTTGAACAACTGAGATTTCATTCGAGCTCTTTTGAAGATTTTATTGTGATTTGGAGAATGGTATCTCCCTTTGATGGGGCTCTCCCTGATCGGCCTCCGCAAAGAGTGAGCTCTAGGAGGATTCTTCTTGAGATTTCTGGACTACCGCTACATCTGAGATCAAAGGGGGTCGTTTCTAAGATGCTAGCAGGCTTTGCATCCACCTGCAATGGGTCTGAAGTTTTGATTGGAGAGGGGGACATCAAATCTCTTAGAATTGAGGTTGATGTCTTCAGTGCTGGTTCAATTCCTAATATGGTCACAATCAGATGTAGGCGCACTTCTTGGCTTGTTCGACTAGCAGTACTTGGACAAATGCCTGGGCAGGTTGAACAAGGACAGGATAAGTCGTCTGAGGAAGGACTGGTGCCTGGAGCCAACACTGAGGTGAGGAAATAGAACGATAGGTGTGGCCGCACTCCTGTTGATGCTCCTGAGCCTAAAAAGAGGAAGGACTGTCACCAGTTCTATGCTGAGGAGGATCAGATGGAAGAGGTTGATACGGCTGGTAATTGCAGGCAAGCCATGGTAGTCAAAGAAGATGGTTATCTGGAGGTTGTTGAGAATTCAGTGACAAATTCAAATATGCATAGCAATAAAGAGGATGGCAGGATAGGAAGAGAACCGGTGCTCAGAAATGATAGCAGTGTGCTCAAAGAGGCAAACCAGATGCAGCTCTCTATTCCTACTGATCTGAAATACGATAATGGTTCCAATCAGAAAAGAGGTGTGGGTAGATATCCCTACATGTTGAGAAGAAGGAAGGAGAACTTGCCCCCTATTGAGGAGCAGAATATTGCTAATTCTATTATGGTCGAATTTGTGGGTTGTATGGCCCAAGGGAGTCATTCCAATGAGGAATGAGTGATGACTTGGAATGTACATGGGTTGCGCAATAAATAGAGGACTTCCTTGTGTAGATCTCTCTGAGTGGGAGATTGATTGTGCTCTCATTCAAGAGACACATTTGGAGATGGAGAATGGTCAGGAATGGGATTGTTTTAAGCAATTTGGCCGCAGTGATGTTGTGGTTAAGGGTGCCTCTGGAAAGTCTAGTGGATTGGCCTTTTGGTGGAGAAAGTCTTGCATCTCTGTATCTGAAGTTATGCGCGACAGGTACATGCTTTCTTGCATATGTTAGTCTCCCCAAGGAGATATGGAATGGTTTATGTTACCAACGCGCGGCTTCAGACGTTTTTAAGACGTCTGGGAGGTGTCCCAGACGTCTGACCAGACGTCTGGAACCCCTTCCAGACGCCTGGGACTCGGTTATTTTCGGCACGCGTGTTTCGTCTGCGTGCCTGAGCGCACAGACCTGCGAGCGTCTCTCTCTCTCTTTTTCCCTCTCCCTCCTGCGCCCTCTGTCCCGCTCTCTCTCTCTCCTCGCGCGGCCTTAAAAGGCCACGCCCTCCCCCTCACTCCCGTCACCTCCGCCCCCTTTCCTCCTCTCCTTCCAGCCGGTGCGCGAGAGCAGGCGCGAGTGAGCGGCGGCAGCGACAGCCGCGGTGAGCGTGGGAGGTGTTGCGCGTAGGAAGAGGCGCTCGGCCGTGAGGGCGAGCTCGCCGGGGCTGTTAGGGTCTACCGGCGGGGGAAGCAGCAGACGTGGGGTGACGCGGGAGGCCTGCTGCAGCTCGAGCAGCAGGCGGACGAGGCACGGCGCGGCCGTGCGTCGCGGGCGGAGGGCGAGACGCACTCTGATTCTGAAAATTTTCCCAGAATCAGACGTCTAGGCTTCCAGCCAGACGACGGGGACGACGTCTGGAAGACTGTACAGACGTCTGAAAGGTGAGTTATTTCCGTCTTCCTTCCTTTTCTTCGACTGACCATACTGAGAGAGAGAGGAAATGGGTACGCGCAGGTTCTGAGATTCGCATCCAACGCGAATCAGACGTCTGGCTGAAGTGCCAGACGACGGGAACGACTTCCAGACGTCCGGGGTGACCATCGAACGTCTGGGAACTAGGCCAGACGCCCCCGCAGGCTTCTAGACGTCTGAGAGACCACGCAGAGCAAAGGTAACCTCTGATCCACTTTTTAAGACGTCTGGAATAAGTTACAGACGTCTGATTTTGCACTGTTTCGTCGTTTTCGACCCGTTTAGGGCCCGTTCGGAGTCCGTTTTCCGCATTTCGAGTTGCGTACTTTTCGGAATTACATCCTCTACCCGTCTACAGTAGTTGTATACTGTTTTGAGAAACTCCTTGTGTTTGATCCTTGTGATAGGACCTCGTTCCGTTGCAGTCTCGGGGGTTGCGGAGGCACGCGGGATTCCCGACCACGCCCCCAATACTCCTGTTGTAACCGGTAGAGTGGCTTTTAAGTTTACTAGTATAATCTGTTAAATTATGGAACCATAAATAGAACCTAGGACATTGCATGAATCCTAGGAATGAGAAATAGATTGAATGATAGATCTTAGGGTGTTGCATGAATCCTAGGGCTGGAAAACTAGATTGTATGATAGATCCTAGGATATGGCATGAATCCTAGGACGGAAAAACTAGTGGAATGTATGAATACTGCAGTCTTGGAAAATGTGGAAAGGAAATAATAGCTGCCTGTGAATTGAATTAACAGCTGCCTGCTATGAATAAATAAACATGATTGAGAACATGGATCGTATGAACGTGAAACTGGAAAGGTGAAACCTGAATGTACTGAGTTAAAAGAGCTGGAACCCTACGGGGAATTAGGAGTAGAACTCCTAGAAGGTGAATGGAATAGAATTGGGAAGTGAGCTGGCCCTTGAGTACGGAGTACCAAGGAGAGTGACTGTCCCCCTGTTTAGTGCAGAGCGGAGCCAGCCGCCCCAGGGACCCGGGGTTAGGACTGGCCACTTTGTACCGACTTGCTGGTCCTCGTGTACGTAGTACCGAGGAGAGCTACTAGTGTAGGGAGGTACTAGCTACCCCACAGGCCCCAAGGTTCTGCTAGCCTCCTACACCGACTTGTTAGGCCCATTGGGCAAACCAGGGTAGTCAGGCGAGGGTGCACGGACTGTGGAGGGGCAAGGGCCCCGTTTGGTTACTGTGGAGGGGTTGGACCCCTGTTACTGAGAGGGCTCTGCCCTATACTGGTTCCGTTCTGTGCTTTGGGCGCACCTGTTAACAGAAACGACTGACCGCGTACCAATGCGGGTTAGCTACCTGTGCGTTTATCGCGCATGCCGTAGTCACCGTTACGATTGTCCGTGACCTTGGGGTGGTTGACTGAGAGTAGGATCACCACAGGGGACTCTCCCGGCCAGGAGAGCACCACGTGCTACTTCTACTGTTCCGAAAAGACTGCAATCAAAATCGTTCCCACGAGGAACATTCGAGATCAAGTGAAGGATCTGAGAAATAGATAAATTTTGAGACAATAGAAAGATGTAAATAAAGGAAGAAAGAAAATTAAAACAACTACTGTACACTATACTGTTTCTTTAATTTAGCTGCCACTCTACTCAGCGTTTTGCTGACGTGTTACACTCGTTACTTTTCAGGACCAGGTGTTGAGCAGCCAGGGTCAGCGGCTGCAGAGGACACTGGGCCGAGTAGGGTCCAGTAGAGTTACCACTGTTCTCTTGTACTACTTTTTTTTTATTCCACTGTAGTAAGTAGTTCTTGTTTCCGCTGTACTTTCTTTACCCGCAGTTCATATTATGTTATGAATGTTGTTCTACTATTGTGGTGGTATATACTGTAGTGGCTTCTTTCTTTACTGTCGTATTTCCTTACTGTTAGTTATATTCATACTGAATGTAGTTTATTTTGCTGCTCTTTTGGTTACTTCCTCGTTGGACGACTAGGTCTTGGGATTAGTCGAGTAGGTCCAGTTCTCGTGTCTCGTAGGGACTCGGGAATCGGGTTGTTACAGTTTATATCTTGCATTTATGGTCCTTGTGTGGCCGCAGACAGGGTTGGCTTATGGGAGGAGCTCTCTGCAATGCATCAAAGAGTGCAAGAGACCCCATGGCTACTAAGGGGTGATTTCAATTGCTATCTCTCAAGTGATGACAACCCAGATGGGAGAGTGGACAGCTCAATGGCAGGCTTTCAAGTGGCTGTGCAAAACATAGGACTGACTGAATACCCCATCAGTGGTGTGGAGTTTACTTAGAGGAATGGCAATGGACAGGTTTCCAAATTGGATAGGTTTTTTGGCAGTCCTAGCTTGTTGGAGAGGCATCAATTATCTGCAGTTATGAGCCTTGATAGGCCTTTCTCTGACCACACTCCACTTGTATGGGATAGTGGGATGAATTCAGACATTGGTTCATACTTCAAACTCAAGAGATCTTGGTTTAGGGAAGAAGGTTTTGTGCAAATGGTGTCCCAATGATGGCAGAACAAGGCAGTGCAAGGTACTGCTACACAGTAACTGGCTGCAGAATTGTCAGGCCTACGTGATGTGCTGAAAGAATATGGGCAGGCTGTGACTCTGATTAGAGAACAGAAGAGGGAAGCTCTGGCAATAATCAAGGACCTGGATCTGAAAGAATGCAGGCATTCCTTGAACCACCAGGAGCAGCAGCTGAGGCAGCAAATGCAAACTGCAGTGGGGGAAGAGGATCTGAAAACATAAATGGATTGGCGTGAAAAATCAAGACAGCTATGGCTCAAAAAGGGTGATGCGAACACAAAGTTTTTCCATCTTGCGGCCAGTGCTAAGAGGAGATTCAATCTTATCTCATCTATTAAAGTTGAAGAGAGAACTGTTACCTCTATTAGTGAAATCAGAACTGAAGCAAGTAAATATTTTAAAGAAATATCCAAGGCTGCTCCAAGAGGTTCTTGGAGGATGGCATCGATGGACTTCCCCTGTGTTAGTGATGATCAGAGAGACATGCTTGTCACCCCTATGTCTGAACAAGAAGTACTAAAAGCTATTAAAGATTTAAATAATGAAGGTGCTCCTGATCCGGATGGATTTCAGGTGTTCTTTTACAGAGAGCTGTGGAGTGTTGTTAAGGTGGATGTTTTAAAGGTTATTCATGAATTTGAACTGGGCAACTCTGGATTTGAGAGGTTAAACAAGTCCTATCTGTTTTTGCTTCCTAAGAAATCAGGTGCGGAGAGATTTTCTTATTACAGACCCATTACACTATCTAATTCCATCTACCTTATTATTAGTAAGGTTATAGCTAACAGATTGCGTGAGGTTTTAAAGGACTTGATAATGCCTGTTCAGTCAGCTTTTCTTCCTGGGAGATCATTACAAGAGTCCATTGTCGCGCAGGAGATGGTAATGGGTTGGCACAAGAGAAAGACCAAGGCCTTTCTATGGAAAGTAGATTTTTCCAAGGCCTATGACTCAATTTCCTGGTCATACTTGTGGGAGATTCTTAGAAGAAAGTTTCCACCTTTATTGATACAATGGGAGAAGAGGTGCATTACGACAGCCTCTTTTTCCCCATTGATAAATGGTAAACCATGTCGCTCTTAGATTCAACCCCAGTGTGGAGTTAGGCAAGGCTGCCCAATTGCTCCTCTAATTTTCAACCTTGCTGTGGATACTTTGGCTAGATTCGCCTGCAAACTGGCAATGGATGGTTTTATAAGGGGGTATTCAATGTCTAATCATAGGGCTCTAGCCCCTATACTCCACTATGCAGATGATACTGTTTTTTTTGTGGAAGGGGGGAAGAGAGAAGCGCAAGCACTTATACATATGGTAAAGATTTTTGGAGAGATTTCTGGTCTCAAACTGAATGGAAATATATCCTCCCTAGTCTGCTTTGGGATGATCAGTGTGTTACAGAACGACATCACCATTCTGGGTACACCTGTGGTTTCAATGCCTATTAAATATCTGGGTCTGCCTTTAAAATGTTCTAAGATGAAGAAAGCAGATTGGTTTTTCCTTTTTGAAAAGGTAGCTACGAAATTGGAGGGCTGGAGCAGTAGATACCTATTAAAAGGGGGGAGGTATATATTACTGAATTCCATCATCACTTCGATTCCAGTATTCTTTTTCTCTGTCCTTAAAGCCCCTGGAAAAAGCTAGATGTGATGCATAAAAGATTCTTTTGGAAAGGGGCCTCTCATCAAGGGGTTTTTTTTCAACCTTTGAAGTGGGAATCAATTTGCAAGCAAAAAACGATGGGAGGTATGGGTGTTAGATCTCTTAAGGAATTCAATGAAGCTCTGCTATTGAAGTGAGTTGTTCGGTTGCTGCAGGGAGAAAAAAAAATCTGGACAGAAATTATTCAGAACAGTTATGGGACTGCCAATGATGAGAATAATCGTCTAAACCCCCGTAAACCATCCCCTTTTGATCTTCAGTTGTGCGTGCCCTGAGGGACAATTGGAATTTTTTCAAATCTGTATTAGGTGATGGGAAAAGCTTCAAGTTTTGGCTAGAAAATTGGGTACATGGAGGGGTGTTTAAAAACAGGTTCCCCCTTGCTTACGTAGCGGCTTCGGATAAAAATGTTGTGGTATCCGATTATTAGGATGCGGAATCTGAGCAATGGTTTTTCAATAATGTTGGGGGGAATAATCATAAAACAAGAAGACGAGTAGAGAATGAGCATCTCATGCAAGATCTTGCTGCCTTCAAACCAATGCCTCATGAATATGACACATACAAATGGGAGGGTAAATTTTCTACTGCGGCTGCTTATAACAGATTGATAATGTCCTCCAGGATGGCGGAAGTTGATGAGATGGGGAAGAAGCTATGGAATTTAAAAATACCATTAAAGATACAAATTTTTTTATGGCTCTGCAAAAGGGATGACTTGATTACTGGAGATCTGAGGCACAGGAGGATGGGTACCCCCTCCCAATTTTGTCATTTATGTAGGATGCATAATGATTCTAGCATTCACATCTTCATGTGCGATCACTGATTATGTATGGAGAGTATGTAATGAGTCTCTACCCACATGGGAGAATTTGTGGCGTCTTGTGGATGGGAATAAGCCATGTTTACATATGGTGGTTGTGTTATGGGCTGTATGGAGGGCTAGAAATGAGTGTTTTTCAGGAGACCCCAGTGTATGTGGATAATATTGTAAATTTTTGCTGGAGTCTCATACAACATTGGGGTTCAATCATGTAATTATTTCTTTATTATTAGTAATAGCTCTCCTGGTTTGCTATCGGTGATTCGATAGCATTCCTTTCTTTCTCAAAAAAAAAAATGTTCACTAAGGCATTTTTCCAAACTTCCTTCGGTCGATGTTCTTCCAAGCTAAGCATGGTGGACATCTATACTCCAGTTTTGTCATTACAATTTTTCCTTTTCTTCCTCAATTTTGTTTTTTTCTTTTCCATGAGGCCTTGTTCACAATTTTCCCTAACCTCTCTCTATAAATAAAGGTCTAAGGTTTCTTGAGAAGACAACACAACTCCATTTCTCTACACTGGTTGTTGCCATACAATGCCTGCACATATCTGTAGGCTAGCGAAAATATGTGAAATTACGAATTGTGCGCATTCAACCCATGATCCTGATTTTCGCAAACACATTTCCTTTAAACTATGATGCCGAAATTTAATTTTTGCACTCTAAGGGTTTTACAATAATTATTGGGTTAATATTTTTCAACGGTGTGTAACATGCATTTTGATTAATTCAGTCTATAATTGAAGTTGCGTACTAATTATTATCTTTTTCATTGAAAAATAGATATCCTAAAATTATTATTTCATGATTCTACATAAAAAAAAGAAGATACTCCGAAAAAATTCTAAAAAAAAAAAAAGAAATGATGTGCTTCGGTGAAAATTCTTTTCACGTGCAAATGCAAACGTGATGTCACGATTTTGAATGCCCTTAACAAATGCAATTTTTAGTAGCAAAGATCACATCACTCATATGGTAAACAAAAATGCATGGTCACTAATTCGATCCCCTCAAAAACAAGCTACGGCCTATGATGCACACTTGGGTATGCATGGGGCAACCTTGGTGCCCATGCCACCTAAAGGCGATGGTGCAAATAAGGAAAATGACCTGAGGATGCCAAAAGCAAGAAGAGACCCCATTTAGACCCCCCTCCGACTCGTAAGGGTGTACCCCTTGCCATATCGAGTCAAATCCGCTAAGCTCGATTGACTCCATGTGAGATCGCCAATACAATGGGCTAATCCGTAAGGTAAGTGATGAGGTGTGGCTCATCATAACTAAAATGCCAAAGTTAAGCTAGACTATAGGTTAAACACTATATTCTTAACATAATAAATGGGTTAAGTGCGAGAATTAATGAAATTGACCTAAAACACCCAATTTGTGCTAAAAATGCATAATTAGGTAATCTTTGAGAGTTTCTATACATTAAACACAATTTGATGATACAAATGTCAATTGAATACGCAATTGAGCTCCAAACTACTAATCAAGGGTTGAATCATGTTCCCATATGTTTAATTAGCATTCCATCATAATCTTAGAGTATTTAGGCATCATTAGGACCTTGAATTTAAAGCATTACATTTAGGTCCTTAGTTCATTACATTTTCTTCACCTAAAAAGCCACAGGAACCTTTTTGATAGACTTCAAGGACCGCTCCGCAATGATTCTTATCACT
Organism: Thalassia testudinum; assembly: GCA_037157565.1. Classification (NCBI taxonomy): domain Eukaryota; kingdom Viridiplantae; phylum Streptophyta; class Magnoliopsida; order Alismatales; family Hydrocharitaceae; genus Thalassia; species Thalassia testudinum. Next base: position 29,515,121 of record JAZHRO010000030.1, on the reverse strand, counting down.
AATGGGGCCTTTCTCGCAAATGTCATACCGTTTCACCTTAAGGGTCTTCTTATAAATGTCACAATAAACCTGATACTGTTCACACTCCTCTTCAACTCACGATGAACAAAGAGCATGGCAG